>JAKSZT010054342.1:2306833-2901443 GCA_026826555.1 Tolypeutes matacus | reverse complement strand
AGATAGATAGATAGATAGATAGATAGATAGATAGATAGATAGATAGAGAGATAGATAGATAGAGAGATAGATTGAGAGATAGAGAGATAGAGAGATAGAGAAATAATACACACACACACACACACAGTCTTCCTGGGATATTTTTCACATACAGATGGTTTGCTCCCTCCCTTCATGTAGGTCCTTCTCAACTATCTCCTCAGAAATGCCTTCACTAACCACCCCATCTAAAATCGTTTTCACTGCTACTCGCTACCCCTGTATCTTGCTTTGTTTTTCTTTCTGTTAGTTACATCTACTTGGCAATATTTTAATTTGTTTTCATTTCCTCCTACTAGTATATCAGTCCTGAGAGTAGTGGCGGTTTTTCTTCTTCAATGTCATAACTCCAATCATTAGAAAATAATCTTTTACAAAGCAGGCACCACAAAAATATTTATTGAATGGATGGATGAGTGTATGTTATTTGAAAAGATTATATTATAGCTTTTGTTCTATGTTTTATTCAGACAAGGCTTTTGGAGAGTGTATATTATAATGGCAGGTTGTTGCAGTGATGATGACTAACATTTACTTATCATTAAATATAGGAATGTGCTGTGAGCTGTCCATGCATTATCTTATTTCATCTTTACAATGCCCCAGGGAAGTAGGTAAGGTTGAGGTTCCCATTTTGGCAATGAGGAAGTGAGACTTAGACAGGATAAGACACTTTCCTTGATTGTGTCAGATTTCATTTCATAGACAAAAAGATACAGGCACAAACTATGCTACAAATCCACCCCTTCAACTTGTAAAGCAATTCAAAGCCCAGATTCTTACATGGTTACTGAACAGCACTATATGCACGTTCAAAGGTAAGAACATTATAAATCACACTTAAAATCCTGATCCACTTAATACCAGATAAAAGAGTTACTGTGTGTTAGCTAATTAGTAACTAAATAGAATGATTTAAATCCTCTAAGTACTGTGTTTTAGATAGAAATTAGCAAAGCCATTGCCAAACTGCTGGCTCGCTTGCTTGAGCAGTCAATGTCTGTCAGGAGTAACCTGTGACCCAGGTATCAAAAGCCTTTGCAAAATCAAGAATATTGCTCTAGTTTAATGGTCAGGTTTCAGACCGCAAAGGGCTGTATCAGAGATTTTCAATAACGTGATAATTGTGGACAAAATTGCAGTGGAAATTTACTCAGTAATGATATATTTTCATAATACGTGTGCCAAGTGAGAATTGTTATTAGCTCCTTTTATGGGCTGGAGCTAATGGACCGCCAAGGTTAGATGATAATAATCAGCCTTGTTCCTCTTTAAGGGGCAGGGATTTCCAATATCCAAATTAACCTGATTATCTTTTTGGTCATCCTTTTTAATGATTTGATTAGGGAAGAGTTGATTTCTGATTTTCTTTATTTGTGAAATGCAATTATCAACACCCTAACCAGAACTTATACATTGTGTATGTGTTACCAGGCCCTGGCAATCATGTATAATTTTTCTATTCAAATTCTCACTAGGAGAAAGACACAAGCAATCCAAAGATTCAAAGAACAGCATCTCTCATTAGAAAGATGTCATGAGTAATTATAGTGACTTCCCTTGCTTTGAAAATATTTAATATACAGTGTTAAGTAAAATAAAATGCCACCTGCATTAGGCATTGCCAGGAAGAACCTTCTTCTGAGAAATGGCTTTCCAGAAGACAAAAGTAATTGACCTGCAGGGGCTTTCCTAGAAAGTGGAACAATGGAATACACCGTAAGCAAGACTTAGTTTTGGTCCAGGAGAGAGAGTTTATCAGAATAGACAAGCATGACACACTGATCAATGTCTATCAACTCCCTACTTTGTAAATCTCCCTGTGTAAAAATGGAAACTTATCATCAGCCAATCAAAATATTTCCTTACTTCCCCTGTGTTGGCTCTATTTCGGCTTCCCCTTTTTGCTCCCTCAGTGGAGCTCCTTTCCGTGTACAGTTTGGATGTTGCCCGATTCATGAATTATAAACTGCTCAAACTCCCATAAATAATATCTGTCTAATATTTTTCCTTTTTATTAATTTTTTTGTTTATACAAGGGGAATTTTGTGGCTCAGAGATTTTGTTTTTGTTTTGTTGTTGTTTACTTTTTATTTTGAAATACTTTGAAACTTACAGGACAGTTACAGAAACCCCATGCCTAGAACTACAACATACTCCTGCTGCTCCCCCCTCGAACACCCAGATCCACCAATCCAACATTTTGTCACGTTTGACATATCTATATCTCTGTCTATCAGTCTGTCTTTCTATCAATCCATTCTCTGAACATTTGAGTGCAGGTTGTATACATGATGCTCCTTGAATACTAAATATCTCCATATACATTTCCTAAGAACAAGGATATTCACTTCTGTAATCACCTTAAATTATAATGGTCAAGTTTAGGAAATTTAACACTGGCATAAAGCTTATAGCCATAGTCCATTTCATTTGTCCCAAAAATGTCCCTTTGAGCCTTTTCTCCTCCTTTGCCAGACTTCCCCCAAGGTCATGTACTGCATTTAATTGTCAGTGTCTCCTTAGTTGTGATTTCTTTTGTCTTTTACTGGTAGAAACATATAGACAACATAAATTTTCCAATCTCAACTACTCTCCAACACACAATGCAATGGGATTAACCACATTCCCAAGGTTTCGGCACCCTCACTCCTTTCCAGTAGGAAGACTTTCCCATCTCCCCAAAAGGAAACCCTACAATTATGCATGAGTATTCCGTTCCCTATGCCCCACATTCCTGGAAACCTGCACTTTCATTTCTGTCTTTATGAACTTGCATATTCTCTGGCATTTTCTTTGTAGCTACCATGTGCCTTATATTAAACATCCTAAATCTGTAAAAAATTTCATTTGCTTTAATTCCAACTTAACATCAAAACAAACTATATTCCTAGACCCCATCATCCCCCTAACGTTACATAGTTCTTGTAACAAATTACATGTTTATACATTGAGTCCAAACTTACAGAAGTATATTTTTTGTGTTTGCCTTTTAGATTCTGTAGATATTAAAAAAGTGGAGATACAAATAAAAATTGAATAGTGCTGGCACTTATATTTACCTATGTCATTACCCTCACAAGAGATATTTATTTCTTCCTGTAGCTTCAATTGTTTGTCTATTTGTCCTTTGCTGTCAACCTGCAAAACTCTCTTTAGAATCTGTTGTAGGGCAGGTCTAGTGGCAATGAACTCCCTTAGCTTTTATTTACCTGAAAATGTCTTAATCTCTACCTAATTTTTGAAAAAAAATTGTTTTGCCCAATATAAAATTCTTTATTGCAGGTTTTTTGCTTTCTACACTTTAAACATGTGTTACCACTGTCTTCTTGCCTCCATGGTTTCCAAGGAGAAATTGGCATTTAATCTTACTGAGACTCCCATGAACGTAACATGTTGCTTCTCTCTTACAGCTTTCAGACTTCTGTCTTTATCTTTGGCATATGAAAGTTTGATTATAACATGGTACAGTTATAAAATGGTTCTGTTTATTTTTATCCTGTTTGGAGTTCATTGAGCATCTTGGATGAGTATATTCATGTCTTTTGTAAATTTAGCATGATTTAGCCTTTTTTTCATTTTTTAAAAACCTTATTTAACTATATCATACATATATAAACATACATAAACAATAAGTGTATAGTAATAGTTGTGAACTTACAAAACAAACATAGATAATGTCATACAGGGACAGCATAACTCACCCTACCAACAATACCTTGCATTGTTGTGAAACATTTTTAGCTAATGATTAAAGAGCATCCTCAACATTTACTACCAACCAAAGTATTTTACATTTGGTGTATTTTCCCTCCAACCCACCCTATTATTATTATATCATGTATATATGAATATACATAAATAAGTGTCTAGTAAAAGTTGTGACCTTACAAAGCAAACATGCATAACATCATACAGGGCTCCCACACATCACCCCACCACCAACACCTGGCATTGTCATGGGACATTTGTTACAAATCATGAAAGAATATCGTCAAAATCTTACTACTAACTATAGTCCTTATGTTACATTTGGTGTACTTTCCCACAACCCACCCTATTATAATTTTTTAAATATATTTTTATGATAGTTGTGAACTTACAAAACAATCATGCGCACAGGCAGAATTCCCATACAACACCCCTGTATCAACCCACCACACCGTGGTGGAACATTTGTTACACATTATGGGATAATATCATCAGACTATTACCAGGTCCATAGTGTACATTTGGCACACTTTTTCCATACTCCCCCATTATCAATACAGTCCATCTTTGGCATAGATGCAAGAATATTACATTATTCCTGTTAACCACACTCCACAGGTCACTCCAGTTGTGTTTTTCCCATGCTTCTCCACATTCCCACCACCCTGCAGTAGTGATGTCCATCTGCTCTAGCTCGCAAAGGACACTCTTGCAGCTGTACCATCAGCCACAATTCTCATCCACCTCTGGGCATACTGTTATTCAGTCCCTAGAGTATTCTCTAGCTTTCATTCAATTGACATTTACATCCCTAGACTACCCTTTATAGCCACAATCCAATTCATAAACCAGCTTTTACTCACTGTAGTGTGTTACCATCAACTCTATACATTTCCACACTTTTACAATAAGGTTAATTAAAACTTCTACATACATTGGACATCATTAATGTATCTCAGTCCTCCTCTTAAATTTTTTAAGAATCCACCACCTACCACCAGGTCTTGAAGATATTTTCCTACATTTTCTTCTAGAAGCTTTATGGTTCTTGCTTTTATATTTAGGTTTTTATTCATTTTGAGTTAATTTTTTTATAAGATGTGAGATAAGGGTCCTTTTTCCTTCTATGGATATCTAGTTCTCTCAGCACTTTTTGTTGAATGGACTATTCTGTCTGAGCTGGGTGAGTTTGACAGGCTTGTCAAACATCACTTGACCATAGATGTGAGGGTCTGTTTCTGAAGCAACAATTCAGTTCCATTGGTCTATGTGTCTGTCTTTATGCCAGTACCATGCTGTTTCCACCACTCTAACGAGGTAATATGATTTAAAGTCAGAAGTGAGAGTCCTCCAACTTCGTTTTTCCTTTTTAGATGTTTCTGGCTATTCAGGACCCCTAACCCTTCCAAATAAACTTAACAATCATGTTTTCCATTTATTTAAAAAATGCTGGTGGAATTTTTATTGAGATAGCATTGAATCTGTTTATCAACTTGGGTAGAATTGACAACCTAATGATATTCAGTCTTCCAATCAATGAGCATGGAATGTTCTTCCAATTATTTAGGTCTTTTTTTATTTCTTTTAACAATGAGTTGTAGTTTTCTCAATACAAGTGCTTTACATCATTGGTTAAGTTTATTCCTAAATATTTGATTCTTTTAGTCATTATTGTAAATGGAATTTTTAAAAACTGACTTCCTCCTCATTACTAGTGTCTTTTAAAGTCTATTTCATCTAATATAAGTATAGGTACTCTGGCCTTTTTTTGGGGGGGGGGGGCGGTACTGAATGTGTGGAATATCTTTTTCCAGCCTTTCACTTTCAATCTATTGATATCCTTGGGTCTAAGGTGACTCTCTTGCAGACAGCATAAAGGTGGCTCATATTTTCTTATCCATTCTGCCAGTCTGTGTCTTTTGATTGGGGAGTTTAATCCACTAACATTCAATGTTATTCCTATAAAAGCAGTTCTTATTTCATGCATTTTGACCTTTGGGTTTTATCTGTCTTATTTTATTTTCACCACTCTTTTGAGACTTTTAGTTACTTTTATTGATATAATCTTCACTTCTAGACTCTGTTCCAAGCCTCTCTCTCCAGTCTTTTCTTTTCAGTCTGTAGCACACCCTTTAATATTTCCTGCAAAGCCGGTCTCCTGGTTACAAATGCTCGCTCTCAGTTTCTGTTTTTCTCTCTCTGAATATTCTAAACTTGCCCTCATTTTTGAAAGACAATCTTGCTGGATATAAGATTCTGGGATGGAAGTTTTTCTCTTGCAGTATCTTAAATATATCATATCACTATCTTCTTGCCTCCATGGTATCTGATGAGAAATCGGCACTTAATCTTATTGGGTGTCCCTTATATGTGATGCATTGCTTTTCCCTTGCTGCTTTCAGAATTCTCTGTCTTTGGCATTCGATATTCTGATTAGTATGTGTCTCAGAGCTGGTCTATTCAGATTTATTCAGATGGGAGGATGTTGTGCTTCTTGGACATGGATATCCATGTCCTTCAATAGGGTTGGGATATTTTCTACCTTTATTTCTTCAAATATTCTTTCTGAAATTTTCCCCTTCACTTTTCCTTCTTGAACACCCATGACATGTATGTTTGCTCATCTCATGCTGTCATTTAGTTCCTTGAGACCTTGTTTAATTATTTTTATTCTTTTCTTCATCATTTCTTTTGTATGTTTGATTTTGGAGGTCATTTCTTCAAGGTCACCAATCTTTTCTTCTGCCTCTTTAAATCTGCTATTATATGATTCCAGTGTATTTTAAATTTAATTTATTGCACCTTTCATTCCCATAAGATCTGCTATTTTTCTATGTATGTTTCAAGTTCCTTGTGTTCATCTAATGTCTTTTTAATATCCTTAATCTCTTTAGCCATATCATTGAATTTATTAAGGAGATTTGTTTGAAAATCATCTATGATCAGTGTTCTCAACTCCTTTATGTCATCTGGAAGCTTGTCTTATTTCTTTAACTGGGCCATATATTTCTGTTTCTTGGTGTGGATTGTAATATTTTGTTGGTGTCTTGGCATCCGGCTTACTAGATGTATTTATTCTGGGTGCAGTTTCTCTCTTTAGTTTAGGGCTTCCTGCTCTTTCTCCCTTGCTGGTTGTGTAGTAGGAGCCAAGGATGTAGTTGGTGCTGTAAGCTGTGGAGGCTCAAGCTGCCCTCATTGCCCCAAGGACCAATGAAGCTTCTCCCAACTTTTTCCTTTGCCAGGGGTAGGTACAGAGCCACAGCTGTGTGGAATAATCCAAGTTGTGCAGGCCTAGACTGTAGTTGCTCAGAGAGACTGGTGAAGCTTTATGCCCCTTCCTCCCCTGCCTGGGACGGGGATGGGTCTGCAGGTGTGGGCAGCAATCTGTGCCATGTGAGTCTAAAATGACCACAGTTGCCCCAGTAGACTTCCAACTATTCAGTCTGTGCCAGCCAAATGTACCCGGAGAGGTTGGTGCAGGGCCCGTCAGCTTCCAGCCTGATAGAGTTTGGGCTGTAGCCTAGGCTAGAGCTGTAGGCTGATCTGGGTGAAATAAATCAGTCCCTACAGTCACTGTGATTTTCAGTTATCCAGGCTTCCCTTCATTACAGGGACAGAGTCAAAATGGCAGCTAACAGCCTCTTTCTGACTTGGTCAGTTTCAAACTTTAGCTGTTCTTAGGATTACACTTTAGCCAGCCAAATTTACTAATCAGTAGCTGAAGTCAGTGGCCAACTGTCTCTTCCTCTCGTTTCTGGGAAATGGACCTTCCAACTCCAGTCACAGAACAGCTCCAGAGGCAGCTTGTGCCATCAGAGTAGAATGATCACCAGCCTCTGTGGTGTGGCCTGTATTTTCCCGGAGAGGCTAGCACAGCTCCCCTCAACTACCCCTCTGCCAGAGGTGGGCCTGGGGCTTAGGCTAGAGCTGCAGTCATATTTGGAGGAAAAGAAGCTGGTCCCTACCAGTACTGTGATTTTCAGTCCACCCTGCTTCCCTTCATGCCAGGGGCAAAGTTAAAATGTCAGCTTCTGGCATCTTACTGACTTGGACAGTTTCAAACTTTAGCTGTTCTTAGAATTCTCCCTTAGCCAGCTGTGTTTTACTAATAAGTAGCTTAAGGTGGTGCCCAACTGTCTCTTCCTCCTGCATTTTTGGGAAGTGGAGCTTCCAATTCCAACAGTGGAACAGCTCCCGAAGTAGCTTGTGCTGCCAGTGGAGATGGGCACCGGCCTCGATGGCATGGAGGGCCCCACTTAGGAATCTTCTCTGCTAGCCATTGTTTTTTAATATTCCCTCTGCGCCTTTCTCACCTTCTCCTTTTCAGACTCCCACAATGTATGATGGTATCCCATAGGTTCCTCAGGCTTTTTTCCCTTTTCTTCATTCTTTCTTCTTTCTGCTCCTCACACTGGATGGTTTCAATTGTGTTATCTTCTCGTTCTCTGAGTCTTTCTTCTGCCAATTCCAATCTTCTCTTGATCCCCCTCCCCTTGAGAATGTTTAATTTCTGTTACTGTGGTCTTCAGCTTTCTTTGGTTCGTTTTCATAATTTTGATTGCTCTATTGATATTCTCATTATATTCATCTATCATTTTCCTGATTTCTTTTAGTTATTTGTCCATGTGTTCCTTTAGCTCTTTGAGCATATTTAGGACCATTTTTTAAAACATCTCTGGCTCTGGGCCTCCTAATTGATGGTTTCTGTTACATTCATCTTCTTTGCCTGGATCATTGTTTTCTGTTTCTTTGTATGTTGTGTAACCTTGTATTGAAACCTAGACATTTTGATATGTTAATGTGTTATCACATTAGAGTCTGAGGTTTCTGTTTCTTAAGTTCATAGTCAGCTAGATTAATGACAGAGCTTGCCTTCTTTCCAGGATAAGTAATAAAAGAAAAACTTCCTTTCTCTGCCTTTTCATATTGATGGGTGCAAGGGCTCACCTGCTCACCTTATCCATACAGTGAGTTTAGAAAATAGCTCTAGGATAAAGCATAGGGACCTCCCTGAACCTTTCTGTGTATGCCTTTTGTCTTTGGCATGCATATGTGGCCCTAGGAGTGTCCCACACCCTGTTATGGTTCCAAATGTCCCTTCTTCTCTAAGAAACAGTTCCCTCACTGTCATAGGCACTTCACTGTATAGTCTACAGCCGGAAATCCCTTGGCCCAGGCAGCACAATTTGAACTTTCCCACAACATTCTGTAGGAGAGTTCTGTGAACCGCCTTCTATACTAAGGGCAAGCTCTGGTACAGCAGTTTCTCGGGCCAGACATACATGCTCCTAATATATACGTGAGGGCTACTCTGCTCCATCCAGAACCAGGACTAGAGATTGGATTCACACTGGGAGCATGGGCTGGCTCTGTGCCAGCTAAGAAAGGTGGGGGATGGCCCAGCCAAGACATCATGGGATCCTACCACTCTTAGCAAGTCTTTTCCTTGATTCAGCACTCGTTCTGTTATTGTACTCCTTTAACCCTTTCCTGGAACTTTGAGTTTGAGTTTCTGCCAGTTCTTGTTGGTTGTTCAAAGCTTCCATGGCAGACAGTGCCCTGAAGCAGCTCATGCTGTCATCTTGATCAGGGTGTGTGGCTCATGGTTTTGAGGCTAATAGATAATTGGGCCATCAACACATCTGTTACATTCTGGGGCTGACTGCTGGTAATCCTTGGGATCCCTTGGCTTGTGTTTTTGCCTCAAGGCACATAGCAATGTCAATATTTTAATTTAACAACAGAAATCATGATCATATTCAAAAGATAAGAGTGAAAGTTTCATTACCAGTTGGTAACTTTTTCCTGCCTTGCTTTGCCACTTTATCCTAACTCAAACTAATTAAATTTCTTCTTTTAAGATCTCTTTTACCAGCCATTGTCAATGTTGACTACTTACTACTTCTCCAAAATTTCCTTTCCTTAACTATTCTGACACAACCACATATTGGTTTTCCTCTTAACACTCTGTATACTCCTCTTCTTTGTCTTTTGAAGTCTTGTCCTTTTCAAGCAGGTCATTAAATGTTGATGATCCTCAATCTTGGATATTAAACTTTTCCTTTTTACTCTATATACTTTTGTTCAGATCTCCGTCATCTATATCTACCTATAAAAGCACCACACAGAAATGTGTATCCCTAGCCCGGACTTCTCTTATGAGCTGTACACTCATATTTACAATTTCTTACCAGATATGTCCTCTTGGATGACTCACAGTTAATACAAATTTTATTATTTCAATAGCAAACTTGTGGTCTTCCCAAACTCATACATTTCCAGTGATATTTGTCTCATTAAATGATATCACATTCAATTCTGTCACTTGTCATGCTTTCACTCTTCTAAATCCCCATATTTGATTCGTTACCAAATATTGCCAATATTACTTCTAATGATTGGGTCTATCTTGTTGCTCTGTTTCTATCACAGTAGTACTAGCCAAAGCTAAGATAATCTCACCTCTGATCCACTGAAGCAGCAGGCACATGGTTCCCACCCATCTGTGCTCTTTCTCCCTCCAATCTCCTCTCCACAATGCAAAAACATGAGTATTCCAGAACACAGCTCTGATAATGTCAGCTCCTACATAATACCTTTCAATGGCTCCCCTGAAGGCTCCATTCAGGGGAATAGACAATGCAATAGGTGTTTCAAACAGAGAAGATTTAATACAGGAAACTGGTTACTTTTGTGTTGAAAAGCTAAAGGAGAAAAAAATTGAGGTAATCTAGAGTTTAATTAGTATAAGAAGCAGCTACCACCTCAGACCTGGGGAAACAAAAGTAAAGTATTAGTATTACAAGACTTTAAGAGCACAGAAGAGTGGCCCAGCCAGGCTCTTGATCAGACCTCTGAGAGGAAGCTCCACGCAACTGATGCAAAGAATAGTGGTAGAACATAATGGCTGGAATCCTCAACTGCTGCTGCAAGCTCACAGAAAGTAGAAAATAGGGAGAAAGTTACAGCTCCCCTTTTTCCACCTTCCTTTGCCCTCTACTTTGCTTTGTTAATGGAAGAGTCCATCAGAAACGCTTCAGAGGACCTAGATGGGTGGCATAGAAGAGTGGTACTTATCTCACAAGGGTTAAAACTGAAAAAACTGCCTATTTTCAAAGTTGAAACAAAATTTCAGTTATCTTCATTACAACCTGATTGTTCATGAAAAGAAAGAAAAAAGAGAGCTATCTTTGGAACCAGAAGCCAAAACCTATAGCATTGCCAACTATTTACATTCTTGATTTAATCCATTCCTTCCCCATGTTAAGTAAAGGTCAGGATGTAAACAGCAAATTAAGTCATGTTACTTGTTTTGATACCATGTTGAATTTGATTAAATAATTTACCTAGTATCTTCCAACAAAATAAAATTTAACCCAATGCCTATTACTTTGTCTAACTTTATGTGGTCTTGGAATTCCATTTTCCTTGGCCTACTGATACCAAGCAAAAGCAAGTTCTTTCCTACCAATGTAATTTAAAGACCAATTCCTGAGACACCAGGGTTTCAAACAGAGAAAGAGTTGATTTTTTATTTCACAAGCAAAAAGTACCCTAAATGTCTCAAAAGCTGCCTCTCAGAACTGTAGTTCTGAAATTTTACAATCTCCAGACATAGCAGTTTATGCTATTGAGTAATTGGGGAGGGGCTGGCTCAGTTTCTTTCATTAATGAACATTAAAGGGGCTGAACAAGATGTGGGGAGGGTGAGTCACAAGGTTATTGCAATCACCAAGCAAACATTATCAGGAATCAAGGCATCTGGGGACAAGAATCACAGAACAGGAGTCAGCCACAAAGTTCCTCTTATGGATGTCAGACAGAAGAGGATGGAGGGATTAGCATTTCAATAGAAGTGCTCATATACAAGGGTCAGATCTGTCTGAAATAATCATCATAATAGTGGGTCTCAGTTGGGAATGACTCTCTACAAAGGTAAGATCCAACTGGAATAATCATCATAAGAGCAGGTAGAAATGACTATACACCAAGGTAAGATCTGTCTAAAATAATCATCACAATGGCAGGGTTTTAGTTGGAAAGGACCATATACAAAGGTGAGTTTGGTCCAGCCATTTTGAGCAATTTCAGATATCAACATTTGGCTATTTTTAACATACTGGAAGTAAAAAATCATAACTATTTGTTAATTCTTAACCCTTGGTTACATTAGTTCCCATGGAGCAAAGGTAAAATATCTTCATTAAGAGATGGTATAATCACTCTAAATTTCTTAGAGCTGTACTCTTAATGATTTACGACAGTTTCCATCATTGGAAGCTGTGCTTTATAGTCATAAAAATTAAATTGTTTCTGTCTAAAATTTCCTTGATACCATGAAAATTTAATTGGAGAAAATTTTAAGAGGGATAAAAGGCAAAATTATGCTTGAAGATGATGTTATTAATAACATTTCCTTCACTTGAAAGCCAGAAAAATGTCAAAATTATATAATATTAAAACCAATTTAAAGATGTTCCCTTTAGTTATCCTGACAAGGTATGAAACAAGAGAAAAATGAATTGTGCTAAAATTAAAAGTGTCACTGAAAAAGTTTGCAAAACAGATATTTATATATTTGGGACTCAATTAAATTTTAATGAAGGATTGAATTTGAGTCCTTCATTAAAATTTTGAGTAAAGAACTCTATGTGGATTTAGTCTGAGAAAAATTATTTAGAATGAAATATCGATAATTTATGGATTTTAGAAGTTAAGCTATTCGCCTTTTTGTGTGTATTAACATTGGTTTACAAGACCTGCATTAAATTTTGTTTGAGCCATTAAGCAATCATTTGCCAAAGCAAATTTCAGTGTTGTGCATCAATATAAGGACTTCCCCTTGATTTTGTAGATTAGACCTTCTTCTTCTTTGTATTTTATAAAGGGAAATAAAAACAAAATTGACTTACTAGTTGTCCTGGGTGACTCCAACAAACTTGAGAGTAGGTGTTACAACTCTGCTGAAATTCAGGACTCATCTGGCACATGGTTGGACCAAAGATTTAAGTTTCTGGGAGATATATTTATCAAGTATAGTGCTAATTATATGTTCAAATAAAATGGGCAGAAAAGCCATGTGTAGAGAACATATAAATGAGTCTAATTCTGTTACACTGGGGAACATAAATTCCAAAGTAAGACAGACTGACAGGGTGCCAAATTCCTGAGCTGTCTTCCCTGCTTATAGTTTCTGGATATCTCTAGATACCTCAGGAGCTCCACTGGTTGAAGCACTGTTTACTGTGGCAGTCAGTGAGATCCCTTAGAGATTTGCATAAGTGTAACCTCTAGAATGACCTCCCAACTAACTTTGAAATCTCTTAGCCATAAAACTTATTTGTTTTACCATTTCCCCCTTTTGGTCAAGGTCTTTTTTCAGATGCACTGCTAGTTGGTGCTTGGTAATAATCACTCAGTACCAGGGAGGCTCATCCCTGGGAGTCAGGTCCCATGCAGGGAGGAAGGTAATGCATTTATATGCTGAGTTCGGCTTAGAAAGAGGCCACATTTGAACAACAAAGAGGCTTTCAAGAGGTAACTCTTAGGCAATATATAATATTAGGCTAAGTTTCAATTTCATAAGAAACGGCTCATAAGTACAATCATCAATGTCAAGGGCCTGGCATAGTGATCTGTCTTCCTTCACTGGACATTGCTCTTGCACTCAGGGATTCTGCTGTCCTAATAGAGAATGTAGTTGAACTACCCCGGATGGAAATTCAATATTCTTTCAGTTATTGTGTGGATCTCCACCTGTCTACACAATGTCCCATGAACACTTAAACATATTCCTATATCTTAGAGGCATGCCCCAGGTGAACCCTTTCCCATGCATTCTCACATCACTGACACCTGACCAGTGATCCTCCCCCCACCACTGCTGTGACCCTTCCGTGATCCAAAACCTCTCAAAAAATGAAGCCAACAAAATAACTTAATAAAATTAATAAGAAAATAAAACAATAATGGACAATGTCCATTCAAGGAACAGAGAGTGTCAGTAACCGTAAGCAAGATAGCTCCATCCATCTGCTGCATGGTATCTAAGCTCCCTCTCAATTAGAAGTAGAGAGGGTATCATCCACCCCAAATCCTCAAGATTGGGGAAAGAACAATGGACTAAAGTAGACTTATTATTATTCTACCATAGACTTATTATTATTTTTAGCAATGGAAGCACTCTTATCATTGATATAAAGGCAGGGGCCACCAAAGGTTCTGAGGGATGGGAGAAGGAAGAATAGGTGTAATGTTGAGGCATTTTCGGGACATTGGATTTGTCCTGTGTGACATTGCAGTGATGGATACAGGCCACTTTATATTTTGTCATAACTTACAAAATTGTGAAAAACACAGTGTAAACTATAATGTAAATGCTATTCCATGGTTAGTAGCAATGTTTCAAAATGGGTTCATCAATTGTAACACATGTACCATACTAATAAAGGATGTTGTTAATGTGGGAAAGTGTAGGAGGGGGAGGGAGGGGGCATATGGGAATCCCTTATATTTTTAGTGTAACACTTATGTAATCTAAAGCTTCTTTAAAAATTAAAAAATTAAGAAATTTTAAAAAATGGTGGTGCTAATAAATATACCAACAAATAAGCAAATAAAAATGATGGTACTAATCTATTAAAAAAAAAAAAAAAAAAGACAGTGCTCTCCAGAGGTTCTGAGGAGAGGGAGAGAGAAGAAGAGGTGTAACATGGGGGCATTTTGGGGACATTGGAATTGTTCTGCCTGTTATTGCAATGACATATACAAGCCATTATACATTTTGTCAAAATCTATAAAATTGTGTGGTGCAATGTGTAAACCATAATGTAAACCATAGGCCATGATTAGTACAGTGCTTCAATATGTGTTTATCAATCATAAAAAATGTGCCACACTGATAAAAGATGTTATTAATAGGGGAAAATGTGAGAGGGTGAGGGTTGGGGTATATGGGAATCACTTCTATTTTTGACATGACTTTTATGTAATCTAAAACATCTTGAAAAATAAAGAAAAAATAAGAAAAATAAGTCCCCTTCCCCCCAAAAGACTTCCTATAGCTAAGAGATTTAAAATGGAATTGGGAAGTCATTCTGAAAGTTACACTTAAACAAATCTAAGAAAGAGATCACAAACTGCTAAACATATGAAACGCCTCAAGCAACAATGTTCCTCAAAACCCTAAGGATATCTGGACACCAGAAACAACCCACAAGGTGAAAAAGGTAAACTATCTAACCTGAAGGACATGTGGAACCCCAAAATATCCACCAACAACAAATAACTTAAGTAATCTTCTTTTTCCTTAAAATCCCTTGCTTGGAAGTGCCAACATGGGACAAGATTTGGGTTGCTACCTGAATCTGTATTCCCCAAATTGCAATTTGAAGACCCTAAATAAAAGCCTTTGCTGCCTTCCAGCTTAGTTTGTTATTTCTTGGTTGTCATTGCATGGTGTCAGAAACAAGATCCTAAGTGACCAATGACCTGACTCCTGAGCCACTGCTGGATTCCAGCATGGTACCTGCAAAAGCCCCCTGAGCCCTGTCACCTCCCCAACAGCCTGTGTCCCTGTTGGTGAGTGCTCTCGGTTCTGAACCTCCCTCTTTTTGGTTGAGATTCTACCTTTCTTTATGAGTCTTCTGGTAAAGGGCATTCGAACATTGGTTCTTTTGGCTTGGTTTGGTGGCAGAAGCCATTTTGTGAATTTGAACATTTATTCTTCTGGTTTGGACTGGTGTCTACAACACTTGTGTGTCTGTCCTTTTCGGCATTCAAGGAAAATTTCCATGCCTGACGAATACCTGAAATGGGACTTTAAAAATTTCTACTTTGGTAATGAACGTTTTTTAGTATAGGAATGCCTCCCTAATATCAGTTGGACCTCTGTTCTGACTGTGAGCAATCAAATAATTGATTGGTGGGCACAGATCAGGCAGTTAAATGCTATGAGATTATCTGTCACTTTTTGATGAGAAGCCTCAGTTTCCAAAGACCAAGACCCCCATACGGTGGTCATGAATGGACTTGATTGACTCAATATTACCTGCTGCCCTCAAGACAATTTCCATGCATCTAGGAACACCAAGTCACAGGTAGAGCAACTAGAGTCCAGGCTGTCCACCAGGTAAAACAAGTATCCCAGGAAAGGCACATTGTAAAACATCACACTTGCCCAAAACCCAGACAGTTATCTTAAGTTTAAAGTTTAGGATTTCTCACAGTCAGAACTAACTTAAAGAAGGGGTTCTAATTCCCAAAAACTATGATGGTGCATGACCATTATGGTGGATTGAAGCTGTATGTAACCATTCCAGTGGGTGCAAACTCATTGTAAATAAGATGTTTGAATGAAGTTACTTCTGTTAAGTTGTGTCCCACCTGAATTGGGAAGGGTCTTAATCTTATTACTGGAGTCCTTTATAAGGAGAGTGAAATTCAGACAGATAGAGAAAGTCATGGAAGCAAGAAGCTGAAATAAACAAACAGACCAGGAGGTACCACCATGGTCTTTATGGTATTTGTTTTGAACCGTATAGAAAACTAAAAAATTTTGGTATCAGTAGTGGAGTGCTGCTATTGCAATTACCAAAATGATGTGGAAATTGTTTGGAATTGAGCAATCCATAGAGGCTAGAATAATTATGAAGTATTTTATAGAAAAGGCCTAGATTGCTTTGAAAGGACTGTTGGTAGAAATATGGATGCTTAAGGTACTTCTGATGAGAACTTTGAAGAAAATGATGAAGGTATTATTGGAATCTGTAAGAAAGGTGCTCCTTATTTTAAAATGGCAGAGAACATGCTGAATTTGAGGTCTGATGTCAGATGGAAGTCAGCACTTGAAAGAAATGAACTTGGATATTTAGCTGAGGAGATTTCCAAGCTAAATGTGGAAAATACAGCCTGGTTTCTCCTTGCAGCTTAGAGTGAAATGAGAGAAGAATGGGATAAGCAGAGAATTGAGCTCCTGGGCACAAAGAAACCAGAAACTGATGGTTTGGAAAAAAGCTTCTGGAAAGTAAGTCCCCAGAGAATAGTGCTCCATGTGAGGGTTTAGCTGAACATGGATCCAATCACCCATTTCCGTTCAAGTCAGGATTGGAAGTGCAGTTATCCAGGAAGGATCTGTGGAAAGTCCTCCTGTCTAATGGATTGGACTCCTGTGTACTACATGCAAAACTGACAAGTTTTTTTTCAAGATGTCTATGAACAGAATCACTGCCAGCCTGGACTAAATGGAACAGATAAGGCAAAGATGGAAAGAAAACTCACTTCTGGGACAGGAACATGGAATCTGAGGTATTAAATGAAGACATCTTCTCAGGCCAAGAGAACGCACCCACCCATGTGGAAAGAGTCAGTCTACTTCAGGGCTTAGAGAACATAGGCTTTCCACTTCATTGTTCAGGAGGAGAGTTGCCACTGCAGTGTTCTTATAGGGTGGGGCCTATGCCTTGGGAACTGTGGAAAGTCTGGTCACCACTCCAATGTTATAACAAGGTGGGACCTGTGCCCTGGCATTTGCAGAAAGTCTAGCTGACATCCCGATGCTTGGAGAAGGTGAAGTTTTTACCCCAGTGTTTGCAAAGGTAGAGCATGGCCACTAGGTAAATGTTTGGAAGGTGTGGGGCTGCCAATCCATCAGGTCTAGAGGACAAAACACCTTTCCATAGATGACTCTCAGAACTTGAAATCTAATGGAATACACCCTGCAGAGTTTCAGAGTTGTAGTTTCAAAAGGGTTGTCAACCCTGACCCCTGTTTTCCTTCCATTTTCTCCCTTCTGGAATGGAAATGTTTATCTATGCCTGTCTCTCTTTTGTATATTGGAAGTCAATAACTTATTCTCTAGTTTTCATAGGTCCACAGATCAATGGGACTTATGTCCCAGGACAGACTATACCCATAACAAATTATGACAAGACTTTGTACTAAGCTTTGTTTCTGAAATTACTTAAGGCCTTTGAGATATTGTGATGGAAAGAATGTATATAGAAAGAACATGTCTTTTTGGGGTCCAGAGTTTGAAGTGCAGTGGTTTGAGCTGCATATACCCCAGAAAAACATGTTCTTAACTCAATCCATTCCTGTGTGTGAAAACCCATTTTAAGTAGGATTTTTTGATGAAGTTTCTTCAGTTAGGATGTGTCCCATTTTTTCAATTGGGATGGGTCTTAAACCTATTACTAGAGTCCTCTATAAGAGGATTAATTTTAGACAGAGAGAGAGAAAGTTGTGGAAGCAAGAAGCTAAAATCAAGAAGACTCGTAGAGAAGGGAGATACCAGCTGATAGCCCTATGTTCCTTGTCAGGTGACAGAGAAGCCAAGGATCATGGGAAGCCGTTCTTCAGAAAGAAAGTGTTGCTTTGATGATGCCTTGATTTGGACATTTTCCCACCACAAAATCAGAAGCAAATGAATTTTCAATGTTTAACCTGACCCATTTCACAATATTTGTTTTGAACAGCCTGGAACAGAAAAACAGCCATCTGGAACACAGCTGGTTTCATGCACAAAAATTATGGTCCTGCTTCATGTCCTTATCTTGCTGGACAAGGCACACTACAGAAAATCTCAAAGTATAGTGACCGCACGGGGGGTCTTTGATATGATGAAGTGGTATATTTGCATGCTCGACTAGAAGAGAGGGTTCCAAAACTGAGCAACGTGAATGCGATACTTATCTTAATTGGTACCTGGAGGCTTCTAAATGTATAACTAATTCTAAAATTGCCTTCTTCAAGAAATGATTACTAAATTAACAGACTAACCATGGCTTATATAAGCACATTATCAAGCTAGAAAAATGATGAGGAACTCCTGACTCAAACCTGTTTTAACCCTCTTTTAAACCCATCCTTGTCCTCCTCCTCTATATCCTAGCTTGGCTGAATTCCTTTGTAAGGATTCTCCTGAATGCCCTCTTCTTCTAATTCCCATTGAAACTAAGCCAAGTGAAAGAGGATCAGGGTTATCATCTGTTACATACACTCCCTAGACAAAGGGCAAATTGAGGGCAATTATTAAAGATTTCCCCAATCCTACTGAAGACCCAGTAGGTTTTGCAAAATAATCCAATCTTATTATTCAGACTTATGAGCCTGGATACTCAGACTTTTACCAATTATTTCACATGACAAGTGGTGGAGGTCATGCCAAAACCTGGATAGACAAAGCTTCTTGGAAAGAAACCTTCACTGATTGTTCAAAATGAAGAACTACTGACAAAAATGAAGTATTTTGCTAGCTAAGGAACTTCCTGCCTTTAGATCATACCTGAGGTTGATTGGAGAAAAATTATTGATTGGAGAAAAACCCAACAATGTACCCAGAAACTCGAAGAGCCCATATATGCATATCAGAAAAGGCTCAAAAAAATTTTTAAACAATTCTCAGGTATTGACCATATTAGCAATGAAACCTCTACCCTATTTAATTCTACTTTTGTTAATGACCTCCTGAAGAACTAAGCACCACTATAAAATGTAAACAGCTAAATCGAGTCATTATGGAACCTGAGAATTTAGTAAATCATACAGATCAATTAAATCACATCTTGAAAAAGGCCTCCCAAGCTAAAACAGCACAAATAAAATTAACAAAAACCCTGGGTTTCCAATTACAGCAGCTAAATAAGCCCCCGATGAGCTTTTTAGACCCAGGATTCAGGGTTCTGGTACTCGTAATTACTATGAGTAACTTGGACGTTGGAAAAGAGACTGACCAAAACTACCTGAAAAGGGCTGAACCCCAAGCCCAATGCTCTTTTTTGCCCTCTAAGAAAGCAACGTGCCTTTCAATATGACTTCTAGGGCTTCTCAAGGATATGACAGAGGCTTTTCCAAATGCCCACATCACATCTTTAGGCAAAACAAATCTGATAATTAGAAAAGAGGGTATTTGGCAGGGGTTCTTAACCAGGGGTCCACAGATCCCCAAGGGCTCAGTGGAAAGACTCCAGTGAGTACGTGAGCATGAAATGAAAATTCAAAAAAAACATTATTCTTGTGGGGACGTGTTGGTGCGGGTGAGATATATTTATTAATAGTACACAGTGTAGTGTGGACTTAGTATGATTTTTATTTTGATGTAATGTGTTCTGAGTGCAGTGGATAACTGCCTGCACAAAGGTTGGTAAAGACTGCAGAGATGCTTTTATGACGTTGTGGGAAAACTCAGATTTCTAAATGGTTGCCAAAAATGACTATTGCAGTTTGGCAGTTTGATTAATTATGAATTCCGAAAATATAATTGGATCATGCTTGTAAACTGATCTGTTAATCCGGGCATGACTAGGTCATAATTGGGGCATTAACTGGGCGTTGTCAGTAGGGTGTCAAGCCCCACCCCTTGGTGGCTGGGGGAATCAAATATAAAAGCCAAGGCAAGAACAGAGGGAGCAGTTTTTGATGTTAGAGTTTTGATGTTGGAGAGAAGGCCCTGGGAGAAGAGAAGCGAGCCGTTCGCCTGATAGTCTATAGCTGACCTTGTGGAGGAACCAGAGGAGCTGAGCCCGGAGAGAAACGGAGCCCCAGGGAAGAGAGGAACCCAAGAAGCCTGAACCCTGGCAAATGTCGGCAGCTGTCTTGCTCCAACACGTAGTACCAGACTTTGGTGAGAGAAGAAAGCTATGCTTTATGGCCTGGTAACTGTAAGCTTCTACCCCAAATAAATACCCTTTATAAAGACCAAGCAATTTCTGGTATTTTGCATTAGCATCCCTTTGGCTGACTAATACAATGACCATTTGAAGAGATGTTGAGCGATGTTAGGTTATCAGCTATTGAAATTATGGGAAAGTTGTAAAGCATAATTTTGAATAGTCCTACAATTTAATTTAAAGTCACGCCGATGTTGAGTGTCATGAAACTATCTGCCGGTACATTCGGAGAAGGGGTCATGTTTTCACCTGACTGGCAAAGGGGTCCATGGAACAAAAAAGACTAAGAACCCCTGGCATACGTGCTTTCGTAAATACTGGGCCACTCTTTCTTCCTTAGATCCCATCTCCCTCCCCAGAGTATAGAACATTCAAATGGTGGGAATCTCCCAAAACTTCTATGAGTCTCTAATTCTCCTTAATTTCATTTCAGATAGGACTTTTACAAGGCACCCATGAATTTGTACTTTTGTCCCCTCTACCCCAAATCACCGTCTTGGAAGAGATTTCCTTGGATTATTCCAAACACACACATTTTTCTCCACAAAATGTGTAATTGATTTGGAACCCTTGGGACAGGATTCTACAGACCAGGGTAAGGAATTAAGTCTGGTATATTTCTGGTTCTTTCAGTCAAAGAAATAAAATTTAAAGGCCATTCTCTTTTATATACTATTCCATCCCATATATGGCCCACAATGCCTACTGATGTGGGCAGCATTATTTCTGCCCCACTTATCTCTGCCCCCAGGGCTTCCTACTAAACCTTGACTGAACCTAAAGCATTCTAAATTTCCCCCCTCCCAAGACAAAATATCAGTTAAGAGGATTTGGGGGTCTTGCAGGATGTTGTAAAAATTGGATTCCTAATTTTTCTTTGATGGTTCAACCATCATAGGCTTTGTATAAACTAAACAAATTGAGTCCCTTATTTGGCATGAAACTAGTCAAAATTCCTTCAAGGAAAAAAAAAACATAGCTTGCTGGCACTCCAAGTCTGGGACAACTTACTTACAAATTATCATTTTTTCTCCTTGTTCATGAATGAGAAGGGAATGCCTTAGGTTTCCTTACACAAAAACATAGAGACCAACATAGAACTCTAGGGTATTATGGCCAGTAATTGGATAACTGGACACCATAACCAAGAGACCCTCTCCCCCCCGCCCCCAACCTTGCATGTAGTCCATTGTGGCAATGGCAAAACTTTTAGAATCAATTAGAGAATTAATTGATCACCCTTAACTATTTACGTCCTTTGTTTTCTATAACTTGTTACAAAATTCTCTTACTTTCCCCATCCAATGTCTCCTTTGTTCATTGTCACCACCTTTATCCTGCAACTTTACTTCCAACTATTTCTGATGAAATTCCTCAGAACTGCCTAGATTTAACTGACCAACTGTTGACCACTCAAATAGATTTACAAGAAACCCCAATTTATAATGCAAATGTTATCTGGTATAGATGGTTCCTACCTTAAAGATAACTCAGTAATCCATCATTTTTGAATCTGTTAATACTGCTCACCGTGAAATAATAAAAGCATATTCCTTATCCAATACATAGTCAGCCCAGCAAGCTGAACTTTTTGCCCTCGGAAGAACCTGCTTACTTGCAGAAGGAAAATCAGCATGGCTTGGAGGTTGTTCATGGTTTGGGGATGTTATGGAAACAAAGAGGTTATTTTAGCTCCCAATGGGGGAAAAAAATTGTTCTTTTATTATGGAATTGCTAGATACTACACTATGACAAAAGGCTTTGGCTGTAATTAAAACTCCTGGTCATTCTCATGCAAATATGGGTGAAAGCACTGGCAATCAAATGGCTCAATCACCCAAACCTCCTAAAAGCAAACAGAAAAGCTTCACTAGTTAAAGTCATGGAATGCCTCAATCTACCATAACCAATTAGCCTTACCTATAGTCTTATTAAACCTAAGATTCACTCCTTTAGGAAAACGTGTTATGACCCTTTGAAATCAAAGTAGGGAGACCTATGAAAGTAAACTGATAACTATGAAGGCTGTCTCATAAGAGAAAATACGCTAACCTTTCGTCAGGAGCTAATCAAAACAGTAAAAAAAGGAAAACTTGGCAAAACAATCCTTCTGCAGTGCCATTCCAGGAAACAAAGGTACTCAGAAACACTGAACTGCGGCAATTTGAATCCAGCCCGACTTTGGTTTCTGCTAACAGCAGGGCCTTGATTGCAGTAGTCCTATCCTCCATAACTTAACATTAAAATAGTTTAAGATGCTCAGTTGATAAACAAAAATGCCTGTTTGTTTTGAAGTCAAAATGAAGCCTAAAACTGTAAATGAAAGTTTAAGAATTAACAAATAATTATGACTACAAATCGTTATATAGATGCCTTTATATTATAAAATAGAAAAAAGTTAATAACCGAAATTGCTGGAAGTGGCTGGATTTAGTCTAGACCTGCTACTGTGATGGCCATTCTCAACAGATCTCAACTCTCTTTATGGTTGCTCTGATTAGCCTCTCCCTTGCGTGTACTTACTATTGTGATGGTAATTGTGAACTGAATTTACCTTTGTTAATAATTATTTGAGAACTATGCTCATCCTTGTGTATACTCAACATTGTGATGGTAGCCACACTACTCACCCCTGTTTGAATCCATAAAAACTCCTGCTCCCTGTGGTTCTGGGAAGACAGGTTTAAGACACCCCATCTCCTGTCCTTCCGCCGGCATTAGTAGACCTGCTCTCTCTCATGACCCTCCTGGTGTGGACTCTGATCCATCCACTCCAGGCACGAGCCCAGAAGGACCTCTGGGGAGTTTCATTCCCCGCAATCTTCAGCCTGGCAACTTTGTGTATTGCAAAAGACACCTCATGACGATGCACTCCAACCTTGCTGGAAATAACTCTATCAGGTACTAACCCACATGCAGCTAAGTTGGAAGGTATTGATTCTTGGATTCAAATTTCTCATGTACAGGAAGCTCCCAGACTTGCCTGGAACTGCATTCCTTCTGGGGACCAAAAGCTCAAAATTACCAAGGATCAGAAGTAGAAGTCATTTGATGTAAGCAGCAAACCAAGATTCAGGGCCAGGCCTGTATAATTAATACTTAGTGGTGATCTTAGGCTTAAGGTATCCAGAAGTAGTTGGCACCTAATGTAGATAACTAACGAAACCCAGGACCAGAGTTTATTTTAATCAGATTGAAATTAACTCAATAACATCTGCTATAATCTTCATCATTATCCTATTAGCATTCTTATTCACACTTTTTTGCCTTCCTTAACTTTACTTTTGAACCCCAGTCCACCTCTGTCCCTCTCACAATGAATCCTACCACTTTTTTAAAATTCCTCAGTCTCACCTTTACTCTCTTGATCCCTTGCCATTCATCACCCTTTTCCCCAGACATACAAAAAGCTGTTGGCCTAAGAAATCTATCAAATTGTTGGGTCTGTGCTAATTTATCTTCCACAAAAGGGCCCCAGTTATTGGCTGCACCATAGGTATTCAAACATGTTTATTTAATGGATAAACATTAAAGACATTAAAGAGAAAATTCAAATATTACGTAAACTGGGACCCTGAAGTTGGCAACTTATTTAGTTGTCTAAATCTTAGATCTTGGGGAAACTGGATTTGTAGCATATTCCAAGCATTACTAATCCATTATCTTGTTATAGCCACTATAAATCTCGTATTGGTTGTCTCATCTCCATAGTAACAGCTGCAACTACCTCCCAAGTCATGCTAATGCACCATGCCCTTGAACTTGCTGCTTGCACTTATGAAGCTTATTTCTGTAATAATGGAACTAAGCCTAATTATAATTAATGCTCTGAGTGTCCCCTGAAAACCTCCTTGTTGCTCTCTAAGCCAAACTCTGTAAATAAACTCACTAATCCTCCCTATGTGAGAACTGACTCCCAAGGACGAGCCTCCCTGGTGCTGAAGGATTAATACCAAATGTTGATCAGAGATACTTTTAGTGAAAGATCTTGATCAAAGGGAGTAAAGGTAAAAAGAAATAAAGTAAAATAGAATTACTATAGCTAAGAGATTTAAGATGGAGTTGGGAGAGCATTCTGAAAGTTATGCAAATCTCAGAGAGAGATCACAAATTGCCAAAGTAGGCAAAACCTCACGCAACAGTGCTCCTCAAAACCCTGGGGACATCCGGGCACCAGAAACAACCCACAAGGTAAGGAACCCAGTAGCCTATATGAACTGCGGAACATTTGCCGTCCCCCAAATATCCATGAACCACAAACAATTTATGTAATCTTCTCTTTCCTTAAAATCCCTTGCCTGCAAATGCCAACATGGGACATGATTTGGGTTTTTACCTGAAAATCTGTGCTCCCCAGATTGCAATTCTAAGACCCCAAATAAATGCCTTTGTTGCCTTGCAACTTACTTTGTTATTTCTCAGTTGGCAATTGTTACTGAAAATATATTCATCTCAGCATCAATTTCTTTGTTTTGAAGGTACTGAAACAATTATTTTCTTTATTGTTAGAACATAATTTTATTTCTCGCTGCTCCATCAAGCACATCACAAGCATTGCCTGTCAGAGTTCTTCATGTTGACAACTTTATGGATATTTATTAGTGTTCTGATTTCTTAAAATTCATAAGCATTTTTAAACCTTAGCTTTTATTATTGTTGCATATGTTTTAGGAGTCTGTTCAAATATTTTATTATAAAATTGAGAAGATTTTTAATGAAAATAGTCAAAATTACTTTATTTTATGAATGTGTAAACATACAATGTATTCTAGGTTAAACAAGATAATTTCAGTGATAGATTTAATAGTTTGATGACATGTGTAGGATTGGAAAATCTTCTACTCCAATATGAAAAACTATTCTATATTTTGCTAATTATGCCATTGTAGTTTCTTTTGTATAATTGGTTCTCAGTAGCAGATGACACTCTGTTTGCATTTTAAAAATTTGTAAAACTGATTTTCACTAAATATGAGACATCTGCAAACTTTCTGCAGGGCCTGCCTAGTACTTCAAACAATCAAACTAGACATACTGTACATCTGCCCTCTTTTATAACTTAAACTGCTGGAAGAAGGAAAATGCATTTATATTTTGTAATGAAAAGTAAGTGTCTGAATGCCAAATAAGTAGACACAAAAGATTATCATCTGAGTTGGCAGGCTTGGATCCTCTGACATTAAATATTTGAGTAGCTAATTCTTATGAATTATTGATGTTCTCACCATTTAGCAAATGGATCACATCACTATAATAATTAGCACCCTGCCACTTTTGTTTTTCATAGTTAATGTGTCATTAAAGAGCTTAGTGTAGGACTATAAAAAAAATAAGTGCTGAGATTTGTTGATATTCAGTTGCTAAACAGAAGACAACCATCTAGGATTTAGGAATAATGTTCAACAGGTTTAAGATTTCAAAAGAGTATGAAGCTATTGTTTCTCTTCCGTTATTTCTTTAGAGGAGTAATCATGATCTCTTCATCTGGGAAGATTAGAATTTAACATGCTCCCAAATTACCAAAATTCACACCACCTGTAATAGAACTATTTGATTTTAGTAAGACAAAGGAACATGATTTTCAAAACAGTTATCACGTTATAACTTCAGCTTTGTGTCATTTACTACTTTTCATTACTGTTCAGGAAATCACTGATGTCTGTTGGGTGACTCCATCACCCAAACCTCACCTTCCCCCAAATCTTACTCTGAGGAAGTCACAAACACACACTAGGTGGCCACCCGCTGGCTTTTTGTCACCCCCACTTCTTTTTCTATTGAGTACTGTTCCACAGCAAGGGGGAAATGTTAAGTCTAATGCAAAGGTCTGGCGAGACCTTAACCAGAAACCAGAACAAGCAGACCTAGATGCTCAAAGGAACGGGAATTCTTAGTGGCAGAGCCCGCTTCCCCGGAGCTAGATAAACACCACACTCAATGGAAGAGAATTGTCTTTCTGCTCCACTGTGAAGTGGGGTATGCAGAGCTGCCATCTGTTGGCCCCAACCTGGGGCAGTTTTCAAACATTCCAGGAGACTGACCGCGATGAGAATGTTTCCTCTGGTCTTTTGGACTCCTTCTGCTTGTATGTGACAAAGAGATTTTTATTTGCCTTTTCTGGACTTTTTACACTGTGAAAGCAATAAAGAGATCCTTTGCTGAAAGTTTCTGATGGTCCATAAAACTGTATTCCAACAACACACTATTGCAACAACTTGCTCCACAATTACTATTAGTTTTAACTGAAATGTTCTACTTAAAAACCATCTTGAACAATTCTCACCCAAATAAATGCTAAATGCTTAAAACTAATAGTCCAAATTGTAGATATTATACCTCTGTTCTCTTTTTGATTTTCAACCCAATTTAGAATGTAATAATAACGTCAGACCTTCAAGCATCATTATCATCTGTTTTGCATTTGGGAGTTCTCAAGAAGAGAACAATATGGTAGATAGGGGTTTATTATATTTTGATCAATTTTTATGTTTTTTGATAAGGAACTAAGGGTCATTCTGTTATAGAGTCTTATTGTATTTGACATTAGAAAAAAATTCAATTTTTATACAATTCTAGTATCTAAACTATTCAACTGCTTTGTGCTTCAAACATTCTCTATTAAGAAAGTCATTTAATCTGGGAATAAAAAGTATGTCAGCTCCTCTGATATCTTGAATAATTGAACATCAGAAATGAAGAACCAGGATTTCTTACAAATAGCTCTTTAGCAGGGTTGTTTATTTCCAATGGCAATAGATTTATTTCTGATTATCAGCACATTGATTGCCAGGGTTTCTAGCTCATGGGATTCTAGGAATATGATGGATCAGAAGCCAAAGATTACAACCAGGAAATGTGTCCTATAAGACTCCTTTTAACGATTTGCTTCTTACTACCTACAAAATGAAAAAAAAAAAAATTCATTTCCCTTCAGTATTAGTTTCCTGGCTGCTAAAATTTATATCATATATTTGGTTGGCGTAAACAACAGGAATTTATTAGCTCAAGAGTTTAAGGCTGAAGAAGTCCAAAACTGAGGGGTCAACAAGGCAATGCTTTCTCCCTGAAGACTGTGCATTGTAGGGCTGACTGCTGGTGATCCTTGGTCTTAGTTTTTCTGTCTATTAGTAATGCACTTGTGTCATTCTCCTTTCTCTTCCACGTTGCGTTGAATTCTGGTTTCTTATACTTCCTGTGGCTTCTCATTCTGTGTTCCATTTTCTTTGCTTGTAAAGCCCTATTGGATCAAGGCCCACCCTCATTTAGTTTGGACACACCTTAACTAATAACATTAAGAAGGTCTTACTTAC
The DNA here is from genome assembly GCA_026826555.1 of Tolypeutes matacus. NCBI lineage: Eukaryota > Metazoa > Chordata > Mammalia > Cingulata > Chlamyphoridae > Tolypeutes > Tolypeutes matacus. The sequence continues at coordinate 2,873,716 of JAKSZT010054342.1, read as the reverse complement.
AAATCGGTTCACATCCACAGGACCAGGGATTGGCACTCGAACATGCCTTTTGTGGGAACATGAGTCAGTTTCCATCTTTTATCCCTAGTAATCAAGCACTGGACTGCTGGAACAATAAAAGTTGTTGGAGTAGGAAGTGGCTTTATTAACTAATACAAAATATGTGCCCTTGAGGGAGTGTGTTGCGTCCACAGGAAAGCAGTAGGTGAAAATTGTCTTTGCCATCAAAAGTTCGAAATGTTAGGCAACCAGAGCTGATACTGGCAATCAGGAAAAGAATAAACAAATCAAGAATACAAAAATTTGAGCAAAATGAATTTAAGATAAAATAAGCGAGCGCAAAAAAAATGCCTGTATGTTTTATGGATGAGTGAGACATGCTTCTCTATAAAATTGAAAGCAGTAAATACTACCTACATAATTATAGCTGGAGGTTTTCTTTTTCAAGAGAGTATTTAGTTATACAATATGACATTTTAATTTCCCTTGAAACTTCTTTTGCATCAATCCCAGAGCATACCTTGGACCTGAAATAGCTAGGTATATAACTTTTTATGGGGAGATAGTTTGTGATTGCACCAAAACAGTTCTCCATCAGAGTTTGTTGTAAAACCTATAGGCTAGTTAATCTCAACATGTCCACCATCAAAAATTTAAAACATGAGCCAATTCTCTTAAACTTTATAAACTAATATAACTCTCCCACTAATTCATATTAATTCAAACCATGATATGACACTCACCATCAATCACTACCACAAACATACACAAGACTTTGGAAACCACATTTTAAAAAATTTCTCTTTAAAAATGGATGTTTATTCTCCTATATCCAATGCCAAAGAAGAAACACTTTGTGAGTTTATTTTAAAGAAGGTCTTCTTTTATTTGATACAACCCTAGCCTATAAAATACAGCAAGGAAGATAGCATCACTATCTCGTCAGTGATCTAAGATGGGTTCTTTAAAGTTGTCCATAAGTCATTCAAAATTGTTTATTAAAGTGCAGTATATGCCAAAGAATATGCAAACACTGTAATAGTGAACAAGATGGACTGAGTTTCTGTCCTCAGATGTTACCTGTTCTCTATTCAGGGAAATCAGGTGATAATACACACAAAGTCTATAAATAAAATTTTCAGGTACCAACGAGCAGATGGCATAAGATGTGTGGTAGCAGGTTTTTGGGGATAAGGGGTAACTTTAGTCTGGGTAGTCTTAGCGGACGTCCTTTTTGAGAAGATGACATCGGAACTGCAAAGGAGGCGTTCATGCAAAAACTTGGAAGAAGAATGGTTTAAGCAGTAAAGTGAATGTGGTAGATTAAATGTGGTGGGATTTCTTTGTAATCAGAACTTTGAAGATACCATTATTAGTTAAGGTGCGGCCAAGGTTCTAATCCTTATAGCTGGATGTCTTATAAAGAGAAGAAACCAGAATCCAGAAGTTAGAAAACCTACAGGGAGGAAACAGAAGCCAGAAGTCAGAGGAAACTGGAAGAGCAGACATAAGGAGGGATTGTCTTGTGATGGGGGACAGAGGTGCAAGCCAAGGAGCCCTAAGGATGGGCGCATGCCAACCCCAGAATGCTAGGCTGGGGGAGAAAAGATAGCCTTGCTGACAACATGGTTTTGGACTTCTAGTCTCCCAAACCATGGGCCAATAAATTCCTGTGGTTACGCCAGATCCATTGTGTTGTATTGTCATGGCGGCATGGCCAAGACAGAGTGAATCCAACAACTTATATGAGGATGAGGATGGGGTGCTAAATGAACCAAGAGTAGGCAGATGTGACTGGAGAAGAGGTAATCGGGAGTAGATTAGTGGAGAATAAATGATAAGAAGTACTCAGGGATCTGTATCCACGAGGCAACTGCATAGCAGGGAATTGATGAAAACAGCTTTGATTGATCTGTTGGCCTCAGCCATTGCTCCTATGTTCCCCCACCCCCTTTAGATCATTTGACCTGGTAGGGTTTAGTTCCTCCAAATATTAATTCTACTTAAGTGTGTAAAAGTAAAATTTACCAAAGGAGGTGCCTGATGTAGTAGCAGAAAATAAAGTGGCCATAGTTGTACTGTAATTTTTCCTGGGAATCACTAAGCTTCAATTTATTCGCTCCTTTTAATTAACTTCTAAGGATTGACATTGACCCTTGCTTTTTTTAACTCTCTTCTGAAACAAATTACCAGAGAGAACAGCTGATAACCACAAAGCAATATGAACTCACTGGGTAAAATAACTAAACTTCTCCGAACAAAAACAAAAACAATATAAACCACACAAAACAGAACTACTGAAAGAACAAAAAATATTTAAAAATAAGTGAAATACACAATAAACTAAAGAATATTTTAGCAATATGAAACAAGATAAAAAAATCATATAAAGGGCCTAGTGGAAATGCTCAATATAAAAAAATGAATAATAATTCAAGTAAAGCACCTCATGGATAATATAGGATTGGAAGAGCTGAATAAAAAGTTGAACAGTTAGAGGAACAGACTAAGGAACTCTCTCGGGCAGCAGCCAAAATGAAATGAGATATTAAATAATATGTAATAAAAGTTAAACAAAATGGAGAATAGAAGCAGAATTGCTAACATTATGAAAATAGAAGTTGCAGCAAAGTAGGAACTAAAAACAGAGAATAGAAACTATTTAAAGAAATAATTGCAAGGCTCCAGGATGTGTAAGTTCATTGAGGGTGGTGGGCCACACTGTGGGAGATGTTTGTGTGGGATGTGGTGGGAGGTGTGGGAGGTGGGCAACATGGGAATCCCAGTGGGTTCCGTGTAATATTTTGGGTAATCTAAGCACCTCTTGAAATATATGTACATATATATATATATAAATAACATTTTTGTAAGCAAATACACATATATGCATATATATTTATATATCATTTTTGCAAATGTTTATATGTATTGTGAGAATTTTGATTTTTACCCATAATAAAAATAAAATAAAATAAAATAAAATAAAAAAATAAAAAATAAAAAAAAATAAAAAAGAAATAATTCAGCTAAATATCCCAGAGTTGACAAATTTTTCATGTTCTCAGATTGAAATATGCTATATAGGAGTGATAAGAAAAATCCAGCATCCAGACTTATATAAAATTAAGGTGGTTAAATGCAAAGAGAAAATGCTAGAAGCCTAAAAAGAAAATGTGATTATTCATGAGGAAACAAGAATTAGATTGGCATCAGAATTTCAATAGCAACTTTGGTCACAGAAGCCAGGAAAGTGATATTTTAAAATATGAAGGGAAATGAACTTTGATAGTAAAATTTTACATCCACATAAATTACCACATAAATGAGATAGCAAAAGGAAAATATTTCAGGCATATATGGTCTCAGAAAGTTTGCCACATCAAACTTTTGTAAGAAGTATGTAAATAAGAAAAGAAACAAATTAAAAATGTGTTTAACGAAATGTGGGAAATAAGTATAATCAAATAAACTGGTAATACTAAATTTCCCCCAAAAGTGTTTGGTCCAACAGAACAAGTATATTCACTTTAAAATGTCATAGTTTAAACTAGGGTAGTGAGATTAATCTAGAAAAACAGGTTTTAAGAAAAAGAGGATGAGGAGGAGGAAGGGGTGTGGGGAAAGAGGAGAAGAAAAAGAAGGAAGAAGAGGAAAATAAGGAGAAAAAGAGCGAGGGAGGAAGAAAGAGAAATCTATGTGAGAAATATAGATGCCGTATACCCGGAAATGTTAGGGTGAAATAAGAAGATACAGCCATGACAATTAAAAACCTCGTAACAATAGAGTCTTAAAAATATATCGAGAAACACCTGGCAGAACTGCAAGGGAAACAAAATAGCTTGAAACTTGAACAATACAGGAAACAGAGCTATTAGATATACATAGAAATCTACACTCGAAAGAGAATTCATGTTATTTTCAAGCATAAGGATACTATTTATTAAAAAATAAACGATCTCTTTGACTATAAAAGAAACTTCAATAAATTGTAAAGAATTACTATCAGGCAGGCCAAACTGCCTGATCATAATCCAATAAAATAAAAAATTGGTAAATAACATGAAAGCCAAAGCTTTATATTATATTATAAAATATACTATTTTAAATACATTAACCAAAAACAAAAATAAATGTAAAATAAATACAAATAGTTAATAAACAATTCAATTCAAGAGACTGGAAAAATATCAACAAATAAATATCCCCCTCTCTGTCAAAAAGAAGGAAGAAAATAAAACTTTAAGGCACATAGGAGTTGGTTGGGAAAAAAATCTTACACCTTTCAGAAAGGGAATGATATTCTTTTCATTCACAGTTGAACTGAAGGAATTAATGAACTAGAAGAAAGGTCAGTAGGAAAGGAATATCCAGAGTGATAAAAGAAAAAAAGAAAAAGATAAAATACTGAAAAGAACATGAAAGACCTAGAGGATATATTGAAATTGCATACATTTAATTATAAGTCCAGAAGGAATGGAGAGAAACATGGAAAGAATAAATGCAGGAAAAGATAAAGGATGAGAATTTCCCCACAAAGATGAAATACAATACGCCACAGATTTAAGAAGTAATACAAATATTAAACAGGATAAATGCAATAAAAGATAAAACACTCTTGCCAATTATAAAAACTTCATTAAAAACAAAGAAATTTTAAAATTCCAGAGACTAGAAGACAAGTTATCTTTAAAAAGACAGTGATAAACACTTGTCTTCGCAACAGAAACTAGGAAAAAATAGGAAATGAAATATCTTCAAAGTGCTGAAAGAAAAAAAAAATTACTAACCAAAGGGGGGTGGGGGTGGTGGTTAAAGTGCAGATGAAATAAAGACCTTTACAATTAAAATCGAAGAGATTTCAACACCAGCAGGTCTGCACTAAATACAATAATAAAACAATGTCACAGGCCACTGTACTTTCAAAAAGGGTTCCTCTCCCTCACTTTGCAACTCCCTGCTCATCTGGAACAATTAGTGTAATCTTAGTAGTGCAATGGACCAGCAAATGATCTAATAGACGTCGAGATGCTCATGTCCCCCCAGACCTTATTAGAATAGAGAAGGCAGAGTGAGCCTTGAAGTAATGCAACGAAGCTTCAGTGCTCTCTCTGCCACCTTGGTGCCATGCTACTTTTTGGCTTTGATACCAAAGAAATTGTTTGCTTGGCTTTTAGCTATATAACCTGTTTCAAGAGCTGTGTTCACTTGTCCCAATAAAGATATCACATCTAGAAGAGCAGCTGAAGTTCTCCAAAATAGGTTTATGATAATCCATAGTCATTGTACAAGGCATTTTTTGCTTTTCTGCTTTAAAAGCAGGCAATAAAATGGGAATAAAGTGGGGAAAAAATCACCTCGGCATACGCCTTTTATGATGGTACTTACAGCATCATTTTGGTTCACAAGGTCTAGGAAAAGTTTTAGAAGTTTCCACTTCATGGGTCATGATGCAGCCAGTTCCTAACTATATCCATCCCCACTGTACGTCCTGGCACCAGAGGAATATCACAGGTGCACTAGTGAGATGAACTCAAGTCAAACTGCCAATATCACTGGATTTCCCTAAAGTCCCACTTTAATCAACAGTCCAGGGTGTTATTCTGAATCTTAGTTAATTGCTTCAATTCAGAGCCACTTTCTGACATCTCCTAAGAAGTCTGAGTATTTCCATTTTCCCAGTCTACATTCATCCTATTCAATAGCTATAGGTCCATCTAAGGGAAGCTTGGCTCACCAGGGTTTTATACCCACTTTTTCTCCAATGTTTAAGTGCCATGCCTGGCCTTTGTCATTCCAGGGTTCCCTTATTCTCACTGAAAGCAGGGAACACGATTCCCCACTACTGTCTCCTCTTGTGACCTACAAGGTACAGCCTTGTGTATCTTGTAGGTTACAATAGGAGAATGATGGGGAGAGGAGAATGCTGGAGCTCTTCTCACAATGGGTTCCTTATTGGCTTAGTTGAGGGAATGTCCTTCAAGTTATATCTGAGGGGAAGGGGGGGGGAATGATTAGGAGATTAGTATATGACTAATCAGATTACATATAACAGAATTAACTTTAAATCCTTTTATCTTTAAGCCTTTGTATTCCTTCCTCTACACTTTGTTATAGCATCTCATCCTCTCTGAGACTGATTAGGTTTTTGTCCAAACAGCTCATCATCATTACCAGGTATCTGAGTCAATACATTAAATTCTGAATCTGAAACAACTTCAACCATTTCAATTAAATAAAAATCAACCTCATTGTTCTAACTCCTTGGACTTTATAAATGTGCTCCAGTCTTTTGCTAATATAAATTAGCAATATACTCAAATTATTGTACCCTTTATATTACCCTCCTTCTGCATGTAGAATAATTGGTGATGATTAGTATCACTAATTCTGTGGTTTGTAACAGCAAGATGATATTATGCAGTCTAGAGAAGACACAGATATAATCCAGAAATTAGGGATTTGCATTTGGATGAAATAATGTCTATGACAATGGTTTGTCACTTTTCTGTCAGATGTGAAAATATTTTTACTTTTAAGACCAAGAGTTGCTTTATTATGAGCAAGAGCAGTTTCTCTTTATTAAGAAATGTATGTGGGAACAAAGAGCATAGATTAATGTTTGGAAGGTAAAGAGTATATTGGTTATGTTTCCTGGATATTCAGAGCACCCTGAACATGCATTTTTGTGTCCTATTGACAGCTCCATGTAAAAGCCCCAAATCTCAATTTCCATCCCCTATAGCCTAGAGTAAAGGGATGAGAGTGAGGTGTCTTCTGTCCTGAAGTCCTGAATGAAAACATGGGCATGCGGGCACTTCGATGAACCCTTTTTTTTTCTAGTACAATGGTATTGGAAACATCTGGCTATGAGTGGTGAATCATAGAAGGGGCAAAAGCCCTGAAGCCCAGTGCCAGGACAGCAAATTGTAGGGCCTTTTCTCAACAGAACTGGAATAATCGCTCGCTGCAGTTGGCCCTCGCTTCTGCTGGCATGGCCTCCAGCGTTGTCTCTCTGGCTGTGACAGCCAGGAAAATGCACCCAGCAGATTTTGTGCTGCAGAAGCCTGTTTGACTGACGGCCCCAGCTGCCATGCCTCTGGACCCACACTGCTTTTCCAAGATGCCACAAACCCCGTAGATTGTTTTGAGCTAAAGTCTAAGTAAGGTGAAAGCATTAAGGAAGCCCATTCAGGAGGGCTCCTCCTGATGCCAGTTTTGGCTTATGGTCTCCCCATCAGCTTCAGCAAACCTTTCTTGGAAATGTGCTGCAGTTAAAGATATTTCCTATCAAATCCTAATTGCATTTCCCCTACCTTCCAAAAGTGTTAGACCTGTTTTGTGCTTTGTGTTAAATATCTTGAAGATTTAATCCTTCTTGGTCTCTGCTTCTTAGCTGACCTGATCTAATGCAAGTGGTACAAAGAATTGTGTAAAATAGGTGTTAAAAGGGGATTGTTGACAGGCTAACACATTGCTAGAAGTCAAAGGGGACACCATTCAGACAAGTGGGAAACAGACGATCACTAGTACAAGGTGGCAGCTCGATTGCTAAGGATTTTACAGATGGTGGTAGGGGAAAAGGCCAGATGGAGGGTAAAGACCTTCTAGTTACAATGATTCAGGCATTTGAAAAATATGGGGAGACAGGTTGCCAACAAAGACAGCAGAGTTTGCTGGTTACTACTTAATTATCTTGGCATCCTTCCCAGGGACAATAGGAAACTAAAGGTCACTTATAAGCAACTGAAGTTTAAGTGTGAGAGTCAGAGGACATCTTTGGTAGGTTACAAAGAGACCTATATTTCCTTCATTGGAAGAGTCATAGAGGAGTAATGGAATGAGAACTGAGTGTCACGGGGTTCCAGAGGCATTTGAAGGAAAGGGCCCTAGGGCCTTGAAACATGGGATAGGGACATCTAGATGGATACACAGAGGTTGTTTGCTCTGCACGGCAACAAGTGGCCCATTGAGAGATGCTGCTTGTCTTCTCCTGCTGCAGGGTTGTAACTAGGATCAAATACATCATAACCCTTATGAGCATGCCCTAGGCTCAAAGAAAAAGAGGAATGATACTATACTCTGAAACGGTCCCAGGAATAAGTAGCAGAAGAGTACTCCTGGGATTGGTTTATCAAGTAAACTAGATACAAGACAGGATCATCAATAATTCATTAAATTTGGGGCACATTCTCAGGACGCGGAAATTAACAATCTGACAAGAATCCCCAGGGATATTGCAATGGCCGATGGTGAGTGAAGTGGAAATGCCTGAGTTGCCCTGATATATAGTGGAGGGAGGAATAAAGAGGCAGAGGGAAGTGAGCATGCTGTAATAGATCTGAGTCCAGTTTATCCATCAGAGAATTACGTTCTACGGGATGACCCAGAGGGCACACCATTCACCAAGACCATCAGCAGCATGCCAGCGAGAGGGTTACTGGAATAATTAAGGTCAGTGGTGGTTCTTCTGTGTAGGTGAGGGACGACTGTATGCAATGATGAAGACCCAAAGTAAGAGAGTAAGAGATCTGGTGGCAGTGATTAACCACCAAAAGCTAGGAACCCACAATTACCATGGCAACCAGCAGGATCAGAGAGTAATCTAAGAAAACTTGACCTGCAGGTTGCTGTGGATATGGTTAGTATAGCATGGGGTCCCCAAGGCAAAATAATTGGACAGCCAACAATTGCCTTAATTAACATCTACAACCAAACCAAAAAAAAAAAAAAAAAAAATCAAGAATGGAAGAACAGAAGGCCAAGAGATGTCACCCCAAATAAAATGCCGTGCTCTTTGGGTCAGTTTAGGATTTGAGTCAGTTTTCAGATCCAGAATCCAGTGACTGGAGAGGTGGCCAGGCCTTGGCAGGATAGCCCTCAACACCATAGCAGGTATGCATTTTAACAGTTCACCAAGTCCTTCCTCAAAGAGAACCATGGCCATTTGCTCAGGGGACTGTACCCCAGAGAAGGAGAATACCCAGAGACTTTGAGGATTAGTGGACCCGGGATCTGAGCTGACAATTCCTGGTAACCAAAGATGTCATCATTGTGTCTCTTTAAAAAACAGGGCTTACAGGCTCAGTCAATAAATAGAGTCCTGGATAAAATCCAGCTCACCATGGGCTCCCTTGGCCTGGAGACCAATCCAATGGTCAGCCTCAGGTCCTAAGTATTTATATGGAATTAAGATACTTGTCAGTTGGATTAACCATAACATTGGATCCTTAGCTTGTGAAGTAAGGGCAATCAAATGGGGAAAGCCGATTGGATATCTCTGAAGCTGCAGTGCCCATTTCCAACCAAGATACATAATTAAAAATATTATATCCCAAGGAGATGACAGATTTCTAATTTTTAATGGAAACAATTAATTTTCCAATCTTGCCCATGCAAATACTAGATGGAGCAGGGACTGAGAACTGCCATGCAACGGATTGTGGATGGCCACAATTACAGCTGATGTGCTGAAGGTGGCATTGGTGCCACAGGTGATTAATAAGGTCTCAAGACCGTGGATACGAGTGTTTTATTTGGTAAATGTGTTCTTTTTCATTCTGAGGAGAAAAGATTATCAGAAGCAGTTTGCATTCACATGGGACAAACAACAATATTTACTCTATATTTTTATTGCGGGGCTATGGTAACTCTGTTCTTTGTCATATTATAATCTATACAAAGGTCAGTAAAGTGGAGCCCATGTCAGGACGAACCCAGCCTGATACCTGTTTTTATAAAGTTTTATTGAAATCACAGACACACCCATTCATTTACATTTGTCTGTTGCTGCTTTTATTCCACACAGAAGTGTTGAGTAGCTCCTGTGGAAGGCAGAAGAATGGCCACGCCGAGATTTCACATACTAATCTCCACGACCTGTGAATGAGTTAGGCTATACAGGAAAAGGGCACTGAGGTTGCAGGTGGTGGAATTAAGTTTGCTAATCAGCTGACCTTCAAAACAGAGAGATTATCTAAGATTACCCAGGTAGGGCCAATGTACTCACTATGTTCCCCAACTGGGGAAGATTGAGGCAGAAGAGTGGAGTCAAAGAGATGTGATGTGAGAAAAACCTGACCTGCCATTGCTGGCTTTGAAGATAAGGAAGAGCACACAGCAAAGGATGCAGCCAACTTCTAGAAGGTGGAAAAGGCACCAGATTCCTCCCGAGAGCTCTAAAGTCAGACAATACCTTGATTTTAGCCCCATTAACCTGTTTAAGACTTCTGACCTCCAGAACTTTCAGATAATCAATTGTGCTGTTTTAAGCTACAAGTTTGTGATCATTTGTTGCAGCAACAAATAGGAAACTAATACAGTCGTTATAGAAACCATACGGCCTCCAAAGTCTAAAAAATTTACTCTCTGGCTCTTAGGAGGAAATGTTTGCTGATCCCAGTTCTTAAGAGATGTGGACAGAGTGAGCATTCTAGAACATCACACTGATCCATTGCATTGGTGACGGCAGACAGGATGAGCAAGTAACTTGTGTGCAAGTATTGATTGCATTAATAAAATATCCAGAAAGCCAGTAAGAATCTCAGAAAACTTCTGAGCTTTGAGACCTGTAAAAAATAAAATTATAATTTATGTTATTATTTACAAAGGGTAAAGTGATATTTTAATGACATTTTGTAATAAAAACTAATATTTGCTTGTTTTAAATGTGAATATTCAGATATGTAGAAGGTAGACAAAAATATAATGAGATTACAAATGAGAACTGTTTCTGCAAATTTTTTATTCATAAAAAGTTTTCCTTTTTCATATGTATGATAATATTTTAAACATAATATTGTAACATGATTTTTCAACTAATAATTTATTCTAAGAATTTTTCATGTTGCTATAATCTTATATATATATTATTTAAGTGTTTTAATATTATATGATACCATTATTTAGCTTACTATTCCTTGATATTACTGAATGGTTGTTATAATTAGTTTATAAAAAGTATATATATGCATCTATACACATACATATATATAAAACACTTATAATTTAAACTAAAAATTAACATGGTTACTTTAACAATGGCAAATTGTATATGTGTGTGTATACATCTTTTATTTTTAAGTTGATTTTTACATATAACTTTAATTTTAAAATATATAAATAAATTTGGACTCTGTGATTTCAAGAACTTCAATATAATTCTTAATTTGAAATGACAATATTAAGATAGATTTTTCATAATCTTAGGGTACTTTTCTTCTCTTTGTGTGGGAGATGTTTGTGTGGGATGTGGTGGGAGGTGTGGGAGGTGGGCAACATGGGAATCCCAGTGGGTTCTGTGTAATATTTTGGGTATCTAAGCACCTCTTAAAATATATTTATATCTATATACATAAATAACATTTTTGTAAACAAATGCACATATATGCATATATATTTATATATCATTTTGTAAATGTTGCTATGTATTGTGAAAATTTTGATTTTTACCCACAAAAAAATAAATAAATAAATAAATAAATATAAATAACATATTAAAAAAAAGAATCACTTGAAATTCTTCCCTGAAGAAATTTATATTAGGGGAAATTAATTTTTTTTTTTTTTTGTAAAATACTATATATGTAATTAATGTATTCCTTGGACATGAATTGCTCAGGCCTTGAAATCACAGAGTCCAAAATTATCCTGTGGTCTAGTGTGAGAATTCCTACTTTTCCTTCAATTTAATTCCCCCAATTGCATGGCCAATTATCCAGTTATATTAGAGGATAGAAGCCAGCATGCTATAATGTTGTTCTAACATATTTCATGAATGGATAACAGCCATAAAACTTTCTCTATGTGATTACTTCACAAATAATTAGAAACTACTGAAAAGATCTATATAAATTCTTGAGGAAGAGTCTAAATATTAATTCCCAAGGATGAACACAGATGTATATAAATAGAAGTGATAAACCTGTAGGGACATTTATCAAAGTAAACTTACTCTAAAATGAGTGTTGAACTTCAAGCTGCATTTTGAAGTTCTTCCAAATCTATCAGTTTAGAAGGGAAATGAAGTATTAAAAAAGAAAATGAAATATATAAATTTTCTCCAAATTGATTAGGGAAAAAATAGAACAAAAATGGCCAAGATGGAAAAATGGAGAGGGAGATTGCTGAAATGGAAAGACAGAGAGGAGTCAGACTGACTGGACCCCATGGCACAATTAGTTAGGCAACCTGGGAAAAGTTATTTTATCTGTTCAAACTAGAATTTTCTCTCATCTGTGTAACCTGAATTACAGTATCTGTTTTTACGATAATTAGAATATAAAATGAAAACACGAATGGGAATGTTGCCACACTGCCCTCATAACAGATGCTCAATGAGTGTCAGTCCCTTCATTCCTAGGTCATGACTCTGAAGTTACTAAGACCTTCACATGGGTCTTGTATTCTTTATGGAAGCGACTTTATTTCACTTGTATATGAAAGCCAGATCTTTTATAAATCCTGTGTGGCTTTTTGGGATGAAAAGTGGTATTAAAATGTAAGTTGATGGATCTGCTTCAGTTGTTTTCTAATTTTTCACCAAAGCATTCTAGAGACAATAGGTGACATAGCATGGGATAATCTCAGTACATCGTGTAAATACCCTACAGCCAGCGACTACCAGGAATGCACCTTTATTTGAACAATCTGGGTTTATCCCTTTTTGCAGTAAGGGAGCAGGCACACCATGAGGAGCTGGGGGTGTCTTGGTAGGAGGATGTTAGAAAGGACTTATTGTAGGATTTGGGCTTCCGTTAGGGGTCGTGGGGCATTTGTGGAAGCGGGACTTGTCTTTCGGTTGGATGCTGTCAGGAAGAGGGAAGGAAGGCTAGACTCAGGCTCTGCTGCAGTTGGTGAAGCAGCAGCAGCCGCTGACCTCAGCCGGGCTGGGAGGATGCTTGCAGCCCTTGATGCTCTGTGTTCAGGTGTGGCTACGGGGCGCTCTTGTGCTTGTCCTCATCCTCCATGGTGATAGGGTGCCCTTGCCTGGGAGTGATGCTCTGTGAAACCTTTCATGCTCACCAGGAGCACACAGCAATTCCCTCATAGTACCAGGCTGCCAGCTTTGCTCTTTCTCAATAGTGTTCATATTTTGAAACAAAGAAATTAAAAATGAATATGCACACAGAAATGCATTCAGGCATACAGCGGCCAGTGCAAACACCACTGTTAATCTCTGTGGAAAAATTAAGTTTAATAGGAATCAATGTTTCCTGAGTCCCGTTAAACCTCTTTCCATAGCATATTAATGCTACCTGTGGAACTCCACTGTTGTTATCCATGAAACATAGGCGATCAGTTAAACAAAAATTATTACAGATTTTTGTATGGGAAGATTTAATAAACAAAATAAGCCAGTGAAATATTTAAATTGGCATTTCTTACTTTAAAATTACACTGGGAATTTTTAAAATGATGTTTCTAAAATATGTTTCAATGCTTTCCACTAAATGTATAGATTTTGACCATATAAAAAGGGATAAAAGGCTATAAAACCTTTAATCAACTAAAAATACCATACTGACTAAATAGTTCAAGGTCTTATTTCAAGTACCAATGAGTTTAAGAATAGTTACATAGCTTAAAATCTAAGTGGAGAAATAGGATGAATATATGTGAAAAGACCTTCCAGCATGAAAGAAAATATTAACACCTATGAATGACAAGTGTGAAATGAGTGCAGAAGAATACAAGTTTAAATAAGAAAGAAAATCCAGGGCCCATGACTCAGGGACGTTTCTTTGACAGAGATGGAATTTGAACTAGGACTTAAAGGACATGCAGATTTGGATCAACTGAAAAGGAAAAGGACCTCCTGAATTGACATACTCTGTGCCTGACCCCCTACACACTCCACATAATTTAATCCTAAGAAGTGTTCACAGCTGAGCCCCAAAGCGTTCAGGTGAACGTCACGGCTTACACAGCCATTTGAATTGTTCATATCTGGACCTAGATATTGTCCCCAAGCCCATATACTTTCTATTATGTAGTGCTGGAGAAAACAATAATCTGAAGACCGCCAAGCAAGAGCAGCCAAAACACAGAGAAGGAAAGAGAAAAACACATGAAAGGATTCACAGTTGGTCCAGAATAATTTGCTGGAAAATACGATGGTGAAGCAGGCTAGAAAGGGAACCAATAGACAGATCTGGACTGTAGAAAAAAAAAACACATGAACATATATATTCCCGAGATGGCTGCTGGAAGACCCCACAAGAACTCCCATTTGGAACGAGATTTCCTCCGGAAGCAGGAGAAGCCTCGGATATTCTCCAGAGACCTTATCATTGGGCCCTCCTGGGGCATCGATGGGTGGGGTAATCGATCAAAACAGAAAACAGCGGGAATCCTGCCGTGGTTGAAAAAGCAGGCGCAAAGGCCCAACTGCCCCTCTCATGCCTTTTGACCCCGGTTCTTGTCTTCTGCATCCTGCTTTTGCCATGTCCCCCCGCATGGATCAACACGCAAGTAAAACCTGGGCATTTATAATCTATAATGGAAAATTATAGTCTGTACATCAGCCCTTTTAATCACTCTTCAGCCCCTCCCTCTCTCTGGGACCCACGATCTGTTCTTTCTTCCCATTTCTCTTCCCTCTCTAACTTAATGGATTACTGGCCTAATCAACGTGACATGCTCTTGAAATTCATTTCTTGCTCTTTAATCAAGAACATAAACAAAATCTGGCTACAGTTGGCTTGTGAGGAAAAGGATGAAAGAACAAGAAATGTAAATGGAAGACACTGCTAAAAAGTATAAACTTTCCTTAGGCATTGAGAGCCACTGATGACCAGAGGAATGAAATTATAAAAGCATCAGTTTAGGAAGATTAATATAACGTTAATGAGCAGAAGAAATTGAGCAGAACAGTTAAAAGCAAGGAGACCTGTTACTTATGACAACAATAAAGAAAAATCTGACACATGTTTGGAAACATTTTCTGAGTATCTCAGGAATTGAAGTGTCATATAAAGATAAAGAGAAAATATTAATGTTCAATTGACTGCAGTTGCTTTCATTTCTAGGCTGGATAATTACCTTGGAAGCACTTTTAAAAAGCAATATGATTTTACTGCTTCACTTTTGAGACAAACCATACTATAAACAAAATGCCCTTTTTACTTGTACAGTTTTTTGACGGACAAAATAAAGTTAATTAAGTATACACATGCATGTGTCGAAAGTAAAAGGTAGTGCCTTATTTCTTTCATTGAACATTTTTTATACTGCGTACATCTTTGCCTATATTACAAATGTCACACTATTTAATTCTCACAGCAATGCCACAACATATAGACTATTGTATCTTTATTTAGCAAAGAAGTAAACTTAGGCATAGAGAAGTTAAATAACTTGCCCAAGGTAACAGAGCTAGTGGATAATACACTAGGTATTTGAACCCAGGTAGTAAAACTCCAAGGACTATGCTTTTCGCACCATTTTACTATGTTGACTATTGCTCCTAATTTACACAATGCATATAATGATGTGACAGTATCCTAGGGCATATTCAGTGCTTTTAATTCCTTATAATTTCGGGGTGGGATGGGAAAACAGATGGTCTATTACTGAGCGGATAGAAACATTGCTTATTGACTTTTCTCTAAGTTCCATTCATAAAGTTTTATTTTTGGGGCATGAGTATGATTTTCCCATATCGGCATAAGGAAATTCTCTATTTGAAATATTTCATAGTTAAAGAGGCTATCAAATTAGAGAAGTTGGACAGGTCTCCTCAGACCTAACTGAAAGGTGGAAATAGGCTAAAATGCAAGTAAATTCAAATTAAAGCACATTTTTAGTGCCTATTATGTGCAAAACATTGTTACAAAAATGAATAATACACAGCTTCTCTCTCTGCAAGGAGATGCCAGTGTCGTGGTGGCTTGATAAAGAATACATTTAATGACTATGATTAAGCGCTGTTAAGTTGGACAAATATAGTCAGAACTCAAAAGAGGGAGAGGGCAAATTCAGGAAAAGGAATCAGAAAAACCCCTGAGGGAAAGGTACTTTTTAACGACAACCTCAGGTAATGAGCATTTCAACAAGCAAAAATAATAAAAATGTTCATCTAAGGAGGAATAAGAGTATAAGCAGAGACAGGAAACCAAGATAGAAAGGGATAATCCAGTTGGTCTGAAAGTCATGCATAGGAGTGTGGTAAAATGTTTTATATAAAGTCTGGGGTATTTGTGCTCAGGAAATAGTCAAACCACTGTAAGAATTTGTGTTAGGAAGTGCAGAGATGTGGAAAGGAGAGAGAGTAGGAGAAATATTCTGAATTAAAATAAGTTTGATTTATAGATGAGTCAGAGGAGAGAAAAAATAAAGGACAACTTTAAAATGTCAAACCTTGAGCACTCATAAAAAACACTCTAATTAAGAAGAACAGGGAGATCAAGATTAAAGTCATAGGATGAAGACTGAGGAAAGATCTTGTAGCTAGGTACTATGAAGGAATCATGGAACTCACAGAAAGGAATGGGTGAAAGCAGGAATTGATAATTAAGAAATGGAAGCAATTTGGACAAATTAGTGGCTTTACTAAAGGAAAGTAAAAAATTAAAGCAGTTTTCAGAAACTGACTTTACTAGACAAGAGGATTTTGTGCTCAGAAAGGAATCAAAATGTAAGGAATAGAATACGTGAGACAATAATTGATGGGTCAAAATTGAGAGTCTTGGGAATGGCTGCAAATAAATAGTTCTTCCTCTGATAAAAATAGGAAATGAAAGAAGGTAAGATTTCAGAGAATTTGAAGTAGTACATGTTGGGTTAGTATTTTCAGTTAAGCTTTGAGAATAGAAAAGGCCACAATCCAGGCTCAACTTGTGCAGATTTGAGGACTGCTACTCTGAGGAATGGAATGTATAATAAATCGAAGTTCAATACACAGATTGCCAAATAACAGTGAACTATCAGCTGAGAGTAGATAATATGAATTCCATGTGTACATGATAAATATGTTTTCAGTACCTCCCAGGAAACTTCAGGGGATTGGAACAGGAGTGAAATTGGCAATGAGTTGTTACGTGCTGCTATTAAAAAGTTGTCAATATATTTTAAATATAAATAATATTAAAATAGTATTAAGAATTTTTCATTCTTACTCATTTTTTCTACTTATTTATATTAATTACGGAAAGAAAAGTAGAGAAACCATGAACTATACATGTGATTTATTTCTTCTTTCATTTCTACCAGATCATGATTCATTATTTTGAACCATTTTTAGATAGGTATGCTAGAATTGTATTCTTATCAATTAATCTCTTCACCATTATGGAATGTCCTTCTTTATCCCTGGTGATGTTCCCTGTTCTAAATTCTTCTTTATCTGATGATAAAAAATACAGCCAATTTATTTTTATTTTTAACTTACCACTGTCTTTATATAAAAGATGTGATTTTATAGACATCATATAATTGGAATATCATATAGTTGCCAATTGTTGGACAAATCTGCCTCTTCACTGGAGGTCTTAGATAATTTGTTTAATGTAATTTTTTACATTGCTGGATTTAAATAACTCATCTTGCTAATTGTTTTCTATTGTCCATCTGATCTTTGTTTCCCTTTCCCTCTTTTTCTGACTTTTCATGTTTTATTGAATAATTTTTTTTAGTATTGCATATAATCGCCACTTTTGGTTTATTAGCTATGCCTCTTTGTTTTACCTGTGTGTGATTTCCCTAGGATTTAAAATTTGTACTTTTAACTTATGGCATCCTATCTTTAAATCATAGTATACCACTTCATATATACTGTAAGAACCTTACGGCATTACCTTCCTTTTCTTTCTTCGTTGTTTATGCTATTGTTCTGTATATCTATATACTTTATTTTTCTTTACCCTTTCTGATTAGCTTGACATTTCATTTTTTAAAAAATATCTTATATTAGAGAGGTTGAGCGCTTACAAAACAATCATGCCTGATGTGCACAATTCCCATACAACACCCCTCCTCCAACACCTTACACAGTTGAGGAGCACATTTGTCACAGATTGTGAAAGTGCATCATCAGGCTGTCACTACTAACTACAGCTCATAGCGTACATTTGGTACATCTTTCCATGCCCAGCATTATTACACCATGTAGTAATATTGCATATTTGTTATAGTCCATGAAAGAACACTGTCATATTCGCACCACATGGTTCACTGTGCTTTCCAGTCTCACACATGTACAATTTATCCAAAATGTATACTCAGTGGTTCCCACTTTGATCATAGAGTTATGCAGTCACTGCCACAGTAAATTTTTGAACATTTTCTTTAGTCCAAAAGAAAAAATCCCATACCCCCCTATTATTGACCCTAGGTTTGATATAGTGCCTTCTCTGACAGTGATGCCAGAATAATACAATTTGCTGTTAACTATAATCCATAAGTTACAGTAATTGTATTTTTCCCATGCATCACCATATTGTTACCATTTGTAATAGTGATGTCCTTTTGTTCTAGTTCATAGGAGGACATTCTTGTATTTGTACTATTAGCAACCATCCTCATCCACCTCTGGCTTCACTATATTATTCAGTCCCCAGATTATTCCCTAGCTTTCTGTCAATTGTCATTTACATCCCTAGACTGCTCCTTTCAGCCACAATCCCATTTATAACCAGCTGTGTATACTCACGATAGTGTGTTACCATCAGCTCTATCCATTTCCACATTTTACAGTCAAGCCAATTAAAAATTCAGCATACATTAAGCATCAGAACCCCTTCTCAGCCTTCATCCTGTCTCCTAGTAACCTATGCTCAAGGTTTTAACTCTGTGGGTTTATTCTTTGTGTTTAGTTCATATTAAAAAGACCATCAAATATTTGTTCTCCTGTGTGTGACTTATTTCACTCAGCAAATGTCCTCAAGGTTCATCCATGTTATCACATCATATGAGTCCCAATTTCATTTCTTCTTACAGCAGCATAGTATTCCATCATATGCATACACCACATTTTGTTTATCCATTCATCGGTGGATGGACACTTAGGTTGTTTCCACCTTTTGGCAATTGTGAATAACGCTGCTCTGAACATCGTTGAGCAAATGTCTGTTCACATTATTTTAGTTCATCTAAATATATTCCTAGTAGAGAGATTGCTAGATCATACAGCATCTCTCTATTCAACTTCCTGAGGAGCCACCAAACTGTCTTCTACAGAGGCTGTCCCATTCTACAGTCCCACAGTGAAGGAGTGTTATTTCTCTACATCCTCTCCAGCACTTGTTGCTTTCTGGTTTTTTTGTTTTTTTGTTTGTTTGTTTGTTTGTTTGTTTTTTTAATAATGGCCATTCATTGAGGTGTGAGATGATATTTTATTGTAGTTTTGATTTGCATTTCCCTAATAGCTAGTGATAGTGAACATTTTTTTTTCATATGCTTTTTCACCATGTGTATTTCCTCTTTGGAGAAATTTTTATTTAATATTTTGCCCAAATTTAAAATTTGTTCTTTTATTGTTGAGTTGTATGATCTCTTTTTATAGCATGGAAATCAAACCCTTATCAGATTTGTGGTTTCCAAATATTTTCTTCCATTGAGTGGGGTGACTTTTCACCTTCTTGACACATTTCTTTGAACAAGAAAACTGTTTAAGTTTCAGGAGGTTCCCTTTATCCATTTTTTTTTCTTTCATTGCTCATGCTTTTGGTATAAGGTTTAAGAAACCACCACCCACCACCAGGTCTTGAAGCTGTTTCCCTACATTTTCTTCTAGGAGTTTTATGGTTCTAGCTTTTGTATTTAGGTCTTCAATTCATTTTAAGTTAATTTTGTATAAGGTGTAAAATAGGGGTCTCTTTCTTTCTTTTGGCTATAGATACCAGTTCTCCCAACACAATTTGTTGACTAAACTGCTCTCTCCCAGCTGGGTGGGCTTGATGGTCTTGTCAAAAATTACTTGACTATAGATGTGAGGTTCGGTTTCTGAACCATCAATTCTATTCCATTGGTCTCTATGTCTGTCTTTATGCCACTACCATGCTGATTTTACCACTGTAGCCAGGTAATATGATTTAAAATCCAGAAGCGAGCATCCTCCAACCGTGTTCTTCCTTTTAAAGATGTGTTTGGCTATTCAGGGCCCCTTACCCTTCTAACGATAATTGGGCTACCCATTTCTTTAAAAAGGCTGTTGGAGTTTTTACTGGGATTGCAATGATTCTGTATATCACTTTGGATAGAATTGACATCTTAACGATATTTAGTCTTCCCATCCATGTACATGAAATATACTTCCATTTATTTAGATCTTCTTTGATTTCTTTTAACAATGCATTGTAGTTTTCTGAATACAAGTGCTTTACATCCTTGGTTAAGTTTATTCCTAAAAATTTTATTCATGATTTTAAATGGATTTTTTTCCCGAATTCTTCCTCAGATTGCTCATTACTAGTATATAGAAGCACTACTGATTTTTGAGTATTAATCTTGCATCATGCCTCTCTGCTTAACCTATTTATTAGCTTTAGTAGCTTTGTCGTAAATTTTTTGGGACTTTCTAAGTATCAGATCATATCATCTGCAAAAAGCAATCTTTTCCATTTTGGACACATTTTTTAACTTTATCTTCTTCTAGCTTTATCTTCTCTAGTACTATATGGAACAATAATAGTGTCAGTGGGCATCCTTGTCTTGTTCCCCAGCTCATGGGAAAACTTTCAGTCTTTCACCAATGAAAACAATACTAGTTTTGGGTTTTTCATATATGCCCTTTATAATGTCAATAAATTTTCCTTCAAATCTTAATTTTGGAGTCCTTCTATCAATAAAGGATGCTGTATTTTGTCAAATGCCTTTTCTGCATCAATCAAGATGATCATGTGATTTTCTTCTTTGATTTATAAAAGTGGTATGTTACATTGATTGATTTTCTTGTATTGAACCACCCTTGAATGAGTGATTTAAAACCCACTTATCATGATAAATAATTCTTCTAACATGTTGTTGGATTCAATAGGCAAGTATTATGTTATTTGTATCCATATTCATTATGGTAATGGGTCTGTAATTTTCTTTTTTCATAATATCATTATCTGGCTTTTGTATTAGGGTGTTATTGGCTTCATAGAATGATAGAATGAGTTTGGTAGCATTCCTTCCTGTTCAATTTTTTGGAAGAGTTTGAGTAAGATTGATAATCAGTCTTCTTTGAATGCTTAGTAGAATTCACCTGTGAAGCCATCTGGTCCTGGGTTTTTCACTTTGGGGAGTTGTTCGATGACTTTCAATCCTGTTGCTTGTGATTGGTTTGTTGAGGTCTTCTATTTCTTCTAGGGTCAAGTAGGTTGTTCATAAGTTCCTAGGAATTTTTCCATTTCATCTATATTGTCTAGTTTGTTGGTGTATAGTTGTTCATAGTATCCTTTTATGATCTCTTTTTTTCCTATGGGGTCAGTAGTAATATCTCCATTTTCATTTCAAATTTTATTTATTTGCATCTTCTTTCTTTTTTTCCTTTGTCAGTCTAGCGAAATGTTTTTCAATTTTCTTGATCTTCTCAAAGAACCAACTTTGGCTTTTGTTAATTCTCTCTATTGTTTTTTGTTTTGTTGTTGTTCTCAATTTCATTTATTTCTGCTCTGACCTTTTTAATTTCATTACTTCTGCTTGCTTTGGAATAGTTTTCTATTCTTTTTCCAATTCTCCAACCATGTAGTTAAGTCATTGATTTTAGCTCTTTCTTCTTTTTTAATGTAAGAGTTGAGGGCTATAAATTTCCCTCTTAGCACGGCCTTTGCTGTACCCAAAGTTTCTGAGATGTATTGTTCTCATCTTCATTCATCTTGAGATATTTATTGAGTTCTCTTGCAATTTCATTTTTGACTAACAGATTATTTGTGTGTGTTGTTTAATCTCCATATATTTGTGAATTTCTCACTTTTTTGCCTGTTGTTGATTTCCAACATTATTCCATTATGATCAGAGAGAGTGCTTTGTATAATTTTGATTATTTTAAATTTATTGAGATCTGCTTTGTTACCCAATGTATGTTCTATCCTGGAGAAAGATCCATAAGCACATGAGAAGAATGTATATCCTACTGTTCTGGGATGCAATGTTCTGTATATGTCTATTGGGTTATTTAATATATCATATTATCCAGACTCTCTGTTTCTTTATTAATCTTCCATCCAGATGTTCTATCCAATGATGAGAGTGGGCTATTGAAGTGTGCAACTATTATTGTATAGACATTTATTTCTCCCTTCAGTTTCACCATTGTTTGCCTCATGTAATTTGAGGCATCCTGGTTAGGTAAATATATATTTATGATTATTATTTCCTTCTGGTAAATTGCCCCTTTTATTAATATATACTAACTTCATTGTCTTTAATAACAACTTTGCTTTTAAAGTCTATTTCATCCAAAATAAGTATAGCTACTCCAACTTTTTCGGGTTACTGCATGCATGGAATAGCTTTCTCCAGACTTTCACTTTAAATTTATTTGTATCCTGTGTCTAAGGTGAGTCTTTTGTAGACAACATATAGATAGCTCATATTTTATTATCCATTCTGCCAGTCTGTGTCTTTCGACTGAGGAGTTTAATCCATTAACATTCAGCATTATTACTGTAAAGGCAGCTCTTACTTCACCCATTTTGACCTTTGGGTTTTATCTGTCATATCTTATTTTCAGCACTCTTTTACACTTTTAGTTACTTTTACTGAAATAATCTTCATTTCTAGACTCTCTTTCAAGCCTGTCTTCTGTCTTTTATTTTTAGGCTGTAGCACTCTCCTTTGTATTTCCTGCAAACCCTGTCTTTCATTACATACTCTCTAAGTTTCAGTTTATCTGTGAAAATTCTAAACTTGCCCTCATTTTTGAAAGGCAGTCTTGCTGTATATAAGATTCTTGGCTGGCAGTTTTTTTCTTTCAGTATCTTAAACCTTCTTGCCTCCGTGGTTTCTGATGAGAAATCAGCATTTAATCTTATTGGACATTCCTTTTATGTGATGAATTGCATTTTTCTTTCTGTTCTCAGAATTCTCTCTTTATCTTTATCATTTGACATTCTGATTAGCATTTGTCTCAGAGTAGGGGTATTCAGATTTATTTTTATGGGAGTATGTTGTGCTTCTTGGACATGGATACCTATGTCCTACAATAGGGTTGGGAAATTTTCTACCACCATTTCCTCAAATATTTCTTCTGCCCCTTTTCCCTTCTCATCTTCTTCTGGAACACCCATGACACATATGTTTACATGTCTCTTTCTGTCATTTAGTTCCCTGAGATCCTACACTATTTTTTCCATTCTTTTCTTTTGTAGGTTTGGTTTCAGAGGCCATGTCTTCAAGCTCACTGATCCTTTCTTCTACCCTTTCAAGTATGCTTTTTTATGCCTCCATTGTATTTTTAGTTTCAATTAGTTTGTCCTTCATTCCCATAAGATCGGCTATTTTATATATATGCTTTCAAATTCTTCTTTGTGCTCTAGTACCTTCTTGATATCCTTAAACTTTTTAGCCATCCATTGAACTTATTAAGGAGATTTGTTTGAACATTTATGATTAGTTGTCTCAACTTCTTTATATCATCTGTAGTCTTAGTTTTTCCCTTGACTGTGCCTATCTTCCTGTTTCTTGGTATGGATTGTAATTTTTTTGGTTTCTTGGCCTCTGATTTACTATATGTATTTATTCTGGGAACAGTTTCTCTCTTTAATTTAAGGATTTCTATTTGATTGGCTTTGTGTTACACCCCCTTTTTGATACTTGGTTCAACTTAATTTGGTACTTTATAGTGGCTTGTGTTTAGTCAATATGAATTTTTCAGCTTTTTCCTCTGTTTCTTACCTTCTCTCTTGTTAGTTACAGAGTAGTAGCTGAGAATGAGGTTGATAGTATAAGCTGTGGAGGCTGAAGCTGCCTACATTGACCAAGGAACCAATGAAGATTTTCCCACTTTTCTCCCCTGCCAGTGATATGAAAAGGGTTGCAGCCATATGCAGTAAAAGTCATGGAGGCCAAGACTGTCTGTAGTTGCTTAAGATACTGATGAAGCTCTATGCACCTTCCTTTCTTATCTGGGCAGGGATCAATCTGTAGACAGCAAATTAAGCTCTGAGGGTCAAACTGACCAGTTACCCAGTTGGACTGACAAAGTACTGGCCCCCTCCTCCCCTGCTAGGGGCCGTCATGGAGTCTCAGGTGTGCCTAACAATCTAGTCCATACAGGCCCAAAACTACTGCAGTTGCCTGGAGAGGGTGAGGGAGCACTGTCTTCCACTTGTTTTGTAAGGGGAGGGGATGGAGCCAAAGATGTGTCCAACAATCTAGTTTTGCAGGCTGAAAGTCACTGCATTTGCCCATAGAGTTTGAGAGAGCATGGTCCTTCCTCCTGCCCTGTTGGTGCAAGGATGGAGCCACAGATGTGTTCAACAGTCTAGTCCATGGGGACCAAAAGAGGCTGTAGTTGCTCAGCATATAGATAGCTCATATTTTATTACCCATTGTTCCAGTCTGTGTTTTTTTACTGAGGAGGTTAATCCATTAACATTCAACATACTGTAAAGGCAAGCTATACAGGAAATAGAAAGAGATGGGCCAGCCAAAGGAACAAAGCAAGTATCCTGTAGAGATACAGGAATTAAGACAATTAATCTGTGATAATCACACAACTCTTCTAAATCACTTCAAAGAATTTAAAGAAAATATGAGTAAAGAAACAAAGGGTATTAAGAAGACACTGGGAGAGCAAAAAGAACAATTTGGAAGCCTACAAAGAAAAGTAACAGACCTTATGGGAATGAAAGACAGTGGATGAGATTAAAAATATATTAGAGGCACATAAGAGCAGATCTGAATTGCTTGAAGACAGAATTTGTGATTTTGAAGACAGAACATCTGAACTGGAAAACACAAGAGAACAGAAAGAGAAGAGAATGAAAAAAATGGAAGAGTCTCAGGGAATTGAATGACAACCTGAAGTACACAAACATTCAGATTATTTGTGTCCCAGAAGGAGAAAAGAATGGACAAGGGGCAGAGAGAATATTTGAGGAAAGAATAACTGAAAACTTCTGAACTCTTATGAATGGCATAAATATCAATATCCAAGAAGGACAATGCACCCCAAACAAAATAAATCTGAATAGACTTACTCTGAGACACTTACTATTCAGAATGACAAATATTAGAGATAGAGATTCTGAAAGCAGCAAAAGAAAAGAAAGCATCACATACAAGGGAAACTCGATAAGATTAAATGCATTCCTGGCATCAGAAACCATGGAGGAGAGAAGAAAGTGGTATGATGCATTTAAGGTACTGAAAGAAAAACTGCCAGCCAAGAATTCCATATCTGGTAAAGCTGTCCTTCAAAAATGAGGGTGAGTACAAAGTCTACGAGGTCATAGACAATCAAAAACTAATAGAATATGTTACCAAAACAACAGATTTGCAAGAGATACTAAAGGAGATGCTGCAGCCTGAAAGGAAGAAACATGGGGAGAGATTTGGAGAAGAGTTTAGAAATGAAGATTTTTAGGAAAGGTAAACTAAAGGATAAAAAGACAAACAATAGAACAATATGACAACAGAGAGCAGAAGGATGAAATAGATGTAGTAAGTAATGACTTTATAGCAAGAACATTGATTATTAATGGACTGAACACCCCAATCAAGACACAGACTGTTAGAATGGATAAAAAAATATGAGGCATCTATATGTTGTTTATAAGAGACCCACCTCAGATGTAAGGACAGAACCAGGTTAAAAGTGAGAGGCTGGAAAAAGGTTTTCCATGCAAATAGTAACCAAAAAAGAGCTGCAGTTGAACAGACAAATGTAAAATAGCAACATTATAGTATATGAACAATAATTATTCAGTGCAACTGGTAAATTGTTCCTGTGAACAGATTTCGACAATTTTTTCATACAAAATAAACACTTGCTTTTAATTGAGGAGAGCTGGAGAAGAGATATATTTTTGGATATGTCATTTTTCTTTAACCCTTTCTTATTCATACTCTAATTAAAATAATCTATCTGGATAAATAATGAGTTAAAATGACCACTAATTATGAGTTGGCAAATTGTTAACTGCTGTAATTCATTCCAATAAGATGTGAAGAATTCCAAAATAGGAATTTGATTATCTAGAAAGCATTAGTGTCTAAATGGAAATTAAATAACTAAACCAATAATTTATTTCATTCTTAGTGATTATTATGTCCAAGACTTAGAGCTGTAATATATAAAAATTAAAATTGTCATGATTAGTTTCTATTAATTAATTTAATTTCTATTATATTGAATATATTTCTATTATATTGAATTATTATTTACATTTATAAATGTTTGTTGCTAATCTATTTTTTATAATTGATTATATTAAATCTAGCCTGGCCTTGCACTCTCATTTAAAATTTGTAATTTCTTTCAATCTAATTTTCTATTTATTTTACAATTTTACAATAAATGACTTTTTAATAGCAAAAAATCAGAACCATTTATTATACAGTTCGGATAGATCATATGGTATGTGAATATATCGCAATAAAACTGTTTAATAAACAAATGAGTAATTTGGACAAACATAGCCAGAAATAGCAGCTATGTGCAGCAGGAGAAACAGAGAGATTGAGAGGTGAGGAATTTTCTTGTTTTTTCTGTTTTTTTTTTTTTTTAATTATAATTATTATTGAAATAATGAAAATGCATTAATAATGACTAATGTGATAGTGCACAACTATGTGATTATACCAAAAACCATTCATTGTACACTTTGGATTAATTGTATGCTTTATTGCTACCTGTCAATAAAATTGATTTGTTTGGAAAAAAAAAAAAGAAAGAAAAAACCCAAAGCTGTCCAAGGGAACTGCTTTGGGGATCAGCAGACCAGAACAGTGCTACACAACTCCCAAGAGGGTGAGAGACAGAGAGACAAAAACCCTTCAACCAGAAACATGAATTACGAAACCCCCATGGTGGTGGGAAGAGCTCCCTTCCCCCATCCCCAAGATATGAAGCTGGGGTGAAACCTGTGGCTCATCGCAGCTGACTGAGAGGGGAGCAAACATCTTCCTCCCTGTCAGCTGTTACAAGGGAAAAGAGATGCGGAGTCAGGGGGCTTTTCATCAGTTAATTTTGCCAGCAGATCCCACTTTGATTCTCAAGTCTGGCCAGACAAAAGAAGGAAAATGGAGATTGAGACACATGGAAAGGTGCAACAACGTGTGCCATACGCTGGCTGGTCTGTAAATTGCTTGGACAAAAACTGCTTTTGGTTCTCTTTGTATCCTAACTATTGGGAGAAAATCTGTGACCCATTAGTGAGTCCCTGGACTGATTTTGATAAATTAAGGTTGGAAATGTGAAGAACTTAAAATAAGTTGAGCCAAATATCAAAGAAGAGCTGTAAAATAAAAATACAATTGGCAAGAGAGAGAAATTAGCCATCAGAGTAAATTCACAAATATATTCAGATGCCTACATATGAGCAAAAAATTTCAAGCCATATTAGGAAACTGGAAGAGATGGCCCAGACAAAGGAATGACCCAAATATCCTGAAGAGATACAGGATTTAGGACAATTAATCAGTGACAATCACATAATTCTCCTAAATCAATTTTAAAAATTGAAAGAAAATATGGCTAAAGAGATAAAGAATTTTAAGAAGACACTGGGTGACCATAAAGAACAATTTAAAAGCCTACAAAGAAAAGTAATAGACTTTATGGGAATTAAAGTCATGATGAATGAGATTGAAAATATATTAGAGGCATATAACAGGAGATTTGAATTTCTTGGAGACAAATTAGTGACTTTGGAGATAGGAATTCTAAACTGGAAAAGACAGGAGAACAGAAAGAGAGGAGAATGGAAAAAATAGAGCAGAGTGTCAGGGAATTGAATGACAATGTGACACACACAAACATACGCATTATTGGTATCCCAGAAGGAGAAGAGAATGGAAAAGGGGTAGAGAGAATATTTGAGGAAATGATGACCAAAAACTTCCCAACCCTTATGAAAGACATAAATATCAATATCCACAAAGGACAATGCACCCCAAACAGAATAAATCTGAATAGACCTACCCCGAGACACTACTATTCAGAATGACAAATATCAGAGATAAAGAGAGGTTTCTGAAAGCAGCAAGAGAAAAGCAAATCATCACATACAAGGAAATTCGATAAGATTAAATGCCATCCTTGCATCAGAAACCATGGAGGTGAGAAGAAAGTGTTATGATGTATTTAAGATACTGAAAGAAAAAACCTGCCAACCAAGAATTCTGTATCTGGCAAAACTTTCTTCAGAAATGAAGGTGAGTTCAAAGTCTTCACAGACAAACAAAAACTTATAGTATATGATACCAAAAGACCAGAATTACAAGAGATACTAAAGGGAGTGTTTCAGCCTGAAAGGGAAAATAAGGATGATCAGCCTGAAAGGAAAAATAAGAGTGAGAGACTTGGAAAAGAGAGTAGGAATGAAGATTATTAAGAAGGGTAAATTAAAGGATAAAAAAGACAATTGTGTGATATCACAACATAAAGCCAAAGGACAGAATGGATGAGCAAGGGATGCTGGATTTCTAATATTCAGGGGCACCTTGAATACTAGAATTATAAAAAACATAAATGTAGATGCAAATAAAAGATTATGCAATCATTTGTAGGAACAAAATTTTAATAAATAACACTTGAATGTTCCCTAGGTACTTGGAATTTAATTTTTAAAGAAGTTATTTTTATCACAAATCTAATAAGGCTAATAAGATACCACTTATTTCTTATTAATCAAACAATGATCCAGGAGTCTTCCAAAGGTAATGCAGAACTAAAAGAAACCCATTCTTTTATTTCAATCCTATAATATATCCAAGTTAATAATTAACTTAAAAATAAGCACAAACGATTTCATAACTTCTTTACACCCTCCCCATACTTGAAATACAATGAAATCATTTAAAAAATAGACCAGAAGTAAATGAAGAAACAATAATAATGACAAACTGTAAGTGATAAAGAGTTTCTGGCAAGATGCTATTTTGGCTATTCATGGCCCTTAACCCTTCTAAATTAATTTGATAGTTGGCTTTTCCAGTTCAGTAAAAAAATGCTGTTGGAACTTTTATTGGGATTGTGTTGAATCTGTAAGTCAATCTGGGTAGGATAGGCATCTTAATGATATTCGGTCTTCCAATCCATGGACATGGAATATTCTCCCATTTATTTAGTTCTTTGATTTCCTTTACTAATGTTCTGTACAAGTCCTTTACATCCTTAATTTTATTCCTAGATATTTGATTCATTTGTTGCTATTGTAAATGGATTTTTCCTAGATATTTGATTATTTTAGTTACTATTGTAAATGGAATTTTTTTTCTTGATTTCTTCCTTAGGTTGCACATTATTAGTGTACAGAAATGCTATGTATCCATAATATTGATTTAAAAAAAAGAAAAAAGTAAAAAGAACCATGGTCCTGTCAAACAAAAAAAGATTATCTGGCAAAATGTGACATTTATGCTAAGTTAAGGGATGAAGTTGAAAGTTAAATATTCTCAGATCTCAGAATGATAGAGATTCCCCTGAAGGCAAGTGTCAGGGCTCTGGAAAGTCTTTTCAATGTTCCTTTGATTAGAACGAAGCGAGCCCAGCAAGGAGAAAAGTCTGAAATGCATCCCTAGAGACCAAGCTTGACATGACAAAATGAGAATGAAGTAGAAATAGTGCTGGCACCTCGGAATTTTTTATCTTTTGACATTATAACCTGCTATCAAAAAAAGACTCTTACTATTGTGAAAGGAAGTTTTATTGCTAATTCAATTTTCATGGCTGGTATAAAGAAAAGATATTTTTGACTGCTTTGTATTTCGGGTTGAATAGTGTCCCCCCCAAAATTCATATCGCTCTGGAACCTCAGAATGTGACCTTATTTGGAAATAGGGTATTTGCTGATGTAATTACTTTAGGATCTCAAGATGAAATCATCCTGGATTTATGTTAGGCCTAAATCTAATGACCCATGTCCTTGTAAGAGGAGAAGACATAGGGAGAAAGAGGAAGTGATTGGGATGGTGCCGCTACAAGCCAAGAAATGCCACGGATTGCAGAGAGCCCCCAGAAGCTAGGAAGAAGCGAGGGAAGACTCTCCCTAGAGCCTTCAGAGGGAACGTGGTCCTGCCAACACTTTGCCTGACTTCTGACCTAGCGCCAGAATCGTGGGACTGAATTTCCACTGTTTAAAGCCACGAGTTACTAGCAATGCGTCACAGCAGCCCTATGAGCCCTATGCCTCTAATTCTGCCGTCCAACCACTTCCCTACGCTGTTTTATAATTCCCCATAGTTTTCCTTAAATAGAACTCCTTCATTCTAGGTACGGCATCACATCTGCAAAGATGTATTTTCTCTTCTTTTCAATTTTTATAAATATTAATGTCTTTCCATTTCATTAATTAGAACCTCCAAATCATGTTGATGAACAGCAGTGATTCTGATTCGCTCTGTACTATTTCGCCCGCTTCCAAGCAGCAAAAGCCTGCGCCACGGCAGAACTTACCCTTCATCCTGAATTTACCAGTTTAATTCTTCCTCTAATATACATTCCATCTTCTTCTCCTAAAAATAGTTTCCTAAAGGTAGGAATAGTGACCATTTAGTAGAAATGAGTTACTTTTCACTGTTGTTTCGGAGGACCTTTAATTCTCTTAGTTTACTTCAATTCCAATTCAGAGAATTTATGCATAAATGGATGCTAAATTTAATTAAATGGCTTTTTGACATTTTAAAAATATAATATATAATTTGTTTCACTCTATATGTTGCTGCTAATCAAGCATTAGTCTCTAATGAGTGACCTGTGTTTTCTTTCTGGAAACCTGCAATATTTTTTTCACATTATCCTTGGCAGTCAGTAATTTAATTAGAAAAAGTCAAGGGTGGCATATATTTTCATTAAACATCCTGGGGCTCACTGACCTCATTTAATTTGTAGATTGGATACTTTGCTAACCTAGGACAAATTTTCTTTATTGTGTTCAATAATTATTTCTCCATCTAGCAGTTTACATTCTCGGGAAGCCCCACTGGCCCTTGTTTGGTCTCCTTACGCTGTGTTTCTAGTCTCTGGTCTTTTGCCTCATGGTTTCCTTTTCTTTTGTTTCTCACACTGAGTTGTCAGATATTATTTTCCCTTGATTTTCTTGGTTAAAAACCCAGAGATAAGCAATGACAAGGTCCATTGTCCATTTGTCTATTAATTTTTAAAATGTGTTTCATATGCACAATCTTAATAATTCTATCTGGGTTTGTTAGAGACCCATCCCTTAGGCCTGCTGTGGGGAGACCCCGGGGTCTGGGTAGCTATTCCTAACTCTCTCCCTCAAGTTACTTCTTAAACGAGCAGTGATTGTTCTCTGTCAGACTGCAATTTCGTGCTCCTCAGGAGCTACATTTTCATTCCCTGATAACCACAGTTTATGTCACTGAGCTCTCTAGACCCACAGGAAACCAGGTTTTGCTCTTGAGGAGCAGAGGCAGATAAGCGGGCATGCCCCCCTGGCCACCCGAAGTCTGGGGAGAAGTCTCCTCTCTGCGGGTCTCCTGTGGCTCAGCTGTGCCCCGAGGTGCCTGGGTCCTGAGGATGGGCACCCCGAGAGTGCACGCCACAGCCTCTCCCAGAGCTTCCAGACTGTGGCCGGCTGACCTCGCCCCAGGCTTGTCCAGCCTCACCTCCGCCTCGGCCCTGAGAAGAACCAGTGCCCTCCTCTGCTCGGTCCTACCCGGCCTGCTCCAGCCAAGGCGCTGGGACGGAAAAGGGCCACAAAACAGGCCTCAGTCTGCCCTGGGCCTTTTTCTGCTTCCCAGTGCTAACATTTTCAGTCTTACTCTTCTTATTTTTTTTTTAAGTGAATGCATTTAAGGATATACTTCTTCTAATGACCACTTTCCCCATATCTCAACACTGGTTTTAACCCAAAATTATCTAAAATAGTGACTTTCAAATCTCCAAAGGAAAAGATATTTCAACTCCTTTTTGGTGTTTTAATTTTATGTGTATGTGTATATGCATATGAGTATATATATGTGCATATGTGTTATATATGTGTACATGCATTTATATATGTGTATATATGCACATATATGTGTATATGTTTATTTGACCTATTCTTTGTGACCTAATATGTGGTGATGTTTTCTGAATGTTCCAGAGGTATATGAAAAGTATACTAAATTCTTCAGTTATACATATATATTTTTTCCAACAAAAATTTATTGAGTACAATATACCAGGCATTCTTTTGAGGCACTAGGCAAACAGTAGTGAATAAAGCACATAAAAATCCCTGCTTCCAAAAAGCTTATATTCTAGTGGAGGAGATAGGCAATAAACAAGATAAAAAGCGTGTGTGCGTGTGTGTGTGGGTGTGTGTGTGTACCTAGAGAGTAATATGTTCTAAAGAGAAGAAATAAAGCAGGGAAGAAATAAAAAGGGGATAAAAATCATTAGGGCAGGAGAGTATAGAGTGTAGCTATGTCAGAGCATCCTAAAATAAAGAGCAGCAAAGGGGAGCAACAAAGAGAAAACTTTTTTTTTGCTCTTGCATAAGGATTTGTCTAAAAGTGAGACTTGCCCCTCTCTTTGATAGTTAGCAGAGGTTTTATGCTTTGCAAGTACTAATGTTCCTAAGAGATAAAGAGACTGAGTGAGGTGGGCAGAAGGCAGAGGTTCATTTCTGAGAGGTAGATGGCTGAAGCAGCTCCAGGGAATTACATTCTTCTATTAGTGGGTTTCTGCTGGGAAGGAAGAGGGATAATTAAAGCAAGTCTGGGAAAGCACATGCCTCAGTTACACTCATATTTTGCAAGAAAAATGTGTGCTTCAGTACAGAGGCTTGCGTTTCTTACTGTGGAAGTTGCAAAAGGTCTCAACCTTTTGCAGACAGGGTAGCCATGGAAAGACTGAGAAGGTAATTTTGGGGTAAAGTACTGATAGAAGCAAAAGAGTGATCTATGTGGATATTTGGGGAAATAACATTTACTGAAGTGGCAACTTAAATCGCAAAGAAGAAAGGAGCATGCCTGCCTTATTCCAGAAATAGCAAGCAGGGCAGTGTGGTTGGTGAAGAGTGCAGGAGAAGGTAGGTATGAGAAGAGGTCAAAGCCAAAGGCCAGAATCAGATCAGGAAGGATTTGGTAAGTCATAATTATGAGTTTAGGCGTTTACTCAGGGAGGATATCAGAGGGTTTTCAGCAGAGGAATGATCAGATTCACATCTTTAACAGGATCACTCTGGCTGCTGGGTTGAGATTGGATTACATAGGACAAAAGGAGTAATGAAAAAACAGTTTGGGAGGCTAATAGGATAATCCAGTCTTGCATCAAGGTGCGGAAGAAGGGAGGAGAGTGGTAAAATGCTTATCAATTTTAAAAATCAGTCCAACAGGATGTGCTGACAGACCTGATGGGGTACCTGTGAGAGAAACAGGAAATAAAGATGGCATAGAACTTATAAACCATTATTCAAGTTCTTCATATCCTTAGCTACTTTTATCTTGAAATTGCTTAGAGAGTTATATTGAACTCTCTGATATGGATTTGTCCATTTCCCTTTCATATTTGAAAGTATTGAATATTTTACATTTGTATTGTTAAATATTTGAAGCTTCTTGATTTTTCTTCTTCTTAGCAGATTATATCCACTATCCACACATAATTTCCTTTGTGGCCAGATTAATAATTTTGCTTTAAATTCTGTTTTACTTGATATTAACAGTACTTTGCATACTTTCTTTTTATTTATATTTTACCTGTTATATATTCTCCTACAACCCACTTTATTTTTAACAAATCAATTTTATTGATACATATTAATAAAGCATACATCCATCCAAGTGTACAATCACTGGTATCAGTATAATCACAGAGTTGGGCATTTATCACTTAAATAATTTTTAGAGCATTTTCATTATTCCAGTATAATTATATAATA
Organism: Tolypeutes matacus; assembly: GCA_026826555.1. Taxonomy (NCBI): domain Eukaryota; kingdom Metazoa; phylum Chordata; class Mammalia; order Cingulata; family Chlamyphoridae; genus Tolypeutes; species Tolypeutes matacus. Next base: position 2,839,739 of record JAKSZT010054342.1, on the reverse strand, counting down.
ATAATAAACAAAAAACAAACAGACCAACAAGAAAACCCATCACCTCCCAAGCTCTCTATGCTTCCCCTGCTGTACATAGCTGCTTTTCTGTTTCTCTCTAGTTTATTTGTATTTATATTTTGTAAAAAAAATCTTATATATGCAATATCACCCATATTAGTATTTTACACAAGATTTCATTGTTATACAGTCCCATGTTACATTTTTAGCTCTCCTTCTAGTAATATACATGTCCTTAGACTATCCTTTTCAACCATTGTCATACCCCATAATAGCTCTGCTGGTCACAGACACCATGATGGGCTCTCATCATTTCCATTCATTTCCAAAGATTTGCAAACAACGTTTTTACCAATTCTGCACAGATTAACCCTCAGCTTTCCATTCTGTAACGGCATTCTATTTTCTGATTACCTAAATTCTAGTTATTAACTCCAAGAGTTTACACAATAGATTTGGTTCATAATAGTGTAATCATACAGTATTTGTCCTTTTGTGTCTGGCTTGCCTCACTCAACATAATGTCTTTCAGGTTCATCCATGTTGTCATATGCTTCACAACATTGTTTCTTCTTACTGCTATGAAATATTCCATCATGTGTACACACCACATTTTATTTATCCATTAATCCTTTGATGGACACATGGATTATTTCCAACTTTTGGCAATTGTAAATAGGCCACTATGAACATTGGTTTACAGATATCTGTTCGTGTCTCTGCTCTCAGCTCTTCTGGGTGTGTATCTAGTAATGGTATTGCCTGATCACATGGCAAGTCTATATTCAAAGTCCTTGGGAACTGCCAAACAGTTCTCCACAGTGTCTGTACCATTCTACATTCCCACCAACAGTGAAGAAGTGTTCCCATCTCTCCATATCCTCTCCAACGCTTACATTTTTCTGTCTTGTTAATAGTGTGAAATGATATCTCATTGTAGTTTTGACTTGCATTTCCCTAGTTGCTAGTGATGTTGAACATTTTTTCATGTGCTTTTTTGCCATTTGTATTTCTTCTTTGGACAATTGTCTTTTCAAGTCTTTTGCCTATTTTTTAATTAGGTAGCTTGTCTTTTTAGTGTTAAATTGTAGTATCTTTTTATATATCATGGATATTAAACTCTTATCAGATATTTGATTTCCAAATATTTTCTCCCATTGAGCCAGCTGCCTTTTAACCCTTTTGACAAAGTTTTTGTGGTGCAAAGTGTTTAATTTTGAGGAGGTACCATTTATTTCTTTTTTCTTTTGTTGCTTGTGCTTTGTGTGCAAGGTTGAAGAATCTACTGCCTACTGCAAGATCTCAAAGATGATTTCCTGCATTTCCTTCTAAGAGTTTTATGGTTGTCCCTTTTTATATTTAAAATATAGGAAATGAGATAGAGGTCTTCTTTCATTTTTCGGTTATTTATTACCAGTTCTCCTGGCACTATTTGTTGAATAGATTGTTTTGTCCCATTAACATGGAATTGGTAGTTTGTCAAAAACCAGTTGGCCACAGAGGTGAGAGTTTATTTCTGTAATTCAACTCTATTCTGCTGTCTGACTTTATACAAATACCATGCCGTTTTGTCTGCTGTAGCTTTATAATACATTTCAAAGACAGACAGTGAAAATCCTCCCACATGGCTCTTCTATTTTAAAATGCTTTTGGCTATTTGGGTACACATTTCCCTTCCAAATGAGTTTGGTAATTGCCTTTTCTATTTCTGTAAAGTAAGCTGTTGGAACTCTGATTGGTATTGCATTGAATCTATAAATCAGTTTGGGTAGTATTGATATCTTCATGATATTTAGTCTTCCAATCCATGAACATGGAATGCCTTTCCATTTGTTTTGATTTTCTTTGAATTCTTTTAGCATTATTATTATTATTATTTTTTTTTTTTTAGTTTTCTACATATAAGTCCTGTACTTTTTTGGATAAATTGATTCCTATGTACTTGAGTCATGGTTGTAGTGTATAATTCTTTTTATATGCTATGGGATTTGATCTGCAAGTATTTTGTTGAGAATTTTTGCATCTATGTTCATTATAAAGATTGGTTAGTAATTTTCTTTTCTCATAGTAGCTTAATCTAGTTTTGGAATTAGGGTGATGTTGGCTTCATAAAGAGTATTGAGTATTTTTCCTCCTCTTCAATTTTATGAAGAGTTTAAATAGAATTGTGTTAATTTTCAAAATGTTTGGTAGAATTCACCTGTGAAGCCATCTGGTGCTGGACTTTTATTTTTTGGGAGATTTTTGATGATGGATTCAATCTCCTTAAGTGTGATTGGTTTTTTGAGTTTTTGTATTTCTTGTAGTGTCAGTATACGCTGTGCATATCTAGGAATTTATACAGATCACTAGGTTGTCAATTTTTTTGACAACAGTTTATTTTGTTTATTATGACATACAGTTTCTCATAATATCCTCTTATGATCCTTTTTTATTTCTATGAGGTCAGTTTTAACTTCCCCCCTTTCATTTCTGATTTGATTTATTTGCATCTTTTCTCTTTATTTCTTTGATATTCTAGCTAAGGGTTTATCAATTTTATTGATCTGCTCAAAGAACCAGCTTTTGGTTTTGTTGATTTTCTCTATTTTTTTTTGTTGTTGTTGTTCACAATTTCATTTATTTATATTCTAATCTTTATTATGTCTTTCCTTCTGCTTGCTTTGGGAATGTTTTGCTGATCTTTTTCTATGTTCTCCATTTTTTCAGTTTGATCTTTGATTTTAGCTATCTCTTCTTTTTTAATATAGATGTTTAGGCCTATAAATTTCTCACTCAGCACTGCCTTTGTTGTAGCCCATAAGTTTTAATTAGTTATGTTCTTGTTTTTATTTGTCTTAATATATTTACTAAGTCCACTTACAATTTCTTCTTTGACTCACTGATTGTTTAGGAGTGTGCTGTTCAGCCTCCACACATTTGCAAAATTTCCCTTTTCTCATCTATTATTAATTTCGAGTTTCATTCTATTATGATCTGAGAAGGTCTTTTGATATTTTTGGGGATCGGCCTTGTGACCTAACATGTGGTCTATCCTGGATGAAGATCCATTAGCACTTGAGAAGAATTTGTAGCCCACTGATGTGGGATGAAACATTCTCTATATCTGTTAGGTCAAGCTCATTTATCATATTGTTCAAGTTCTCTGTTTCCTTGTTGATTTTCTATTTATTCTATTTAATGATGTGAGTGATGTGTTGACCTCACCATTTATTATTGTAGAGATGTCTGTTTCTTGCTTCAGTTTTGCCAGAGTTTGCCTTATGTATTTTGGGGCACCCCAGTTAGGTACATAGATATTTATGACTGTTATGTATTCCTGGTGGATTGTCCCTTTTATTAATACGTAATGACCTCTGTATTTCTTATAACTTTTTGCATTTAAAATCTGTTTTGTCCAATATTCTATAGTTACTCCTGCTCCTTTTTGGTTACTCTTTGCATGAATTATCTTTTTCTAATCTTTTACTTTCAGTCGGTTTGTATCCCTTAATCTAAGGTGAGTCTCTTGTAAGCAGCATATGGATGGTTCATTTTTTAAAATCCATTCTGTCAGCCTATATCTTTTGATTGAGGAGTTTAATCCATTCACATTCAATGATATTACTTGCTTCTGATTGAGATGGGGCTTAGATCACATGGGGCTGATGGATGGAACTGCCTTGTTTACAGTTGTAGATACATTGTTTTGGGATGAGCGTTGCCCATCATCATCCTTTTGTTAATTGTTTTGTGTTACTCTGATTAACTAGAGAATAGGTGGTGGCTACAACTCTACTGAGATTCAGAGATCAACTGGCTTCTGAATACCAGGAAGTTTTAAGTTTCTGGGACATATTTAATGCATATAGTGCTAATTATAGGTTCAAATAAAATGGGCATAAGAGCCATGTGTAGGAAAATTATAAATGAGTCTAACTCTGATACATTTAAGCGATAGGTTATTATATATTCTGAGGTAAGGCTCACTGACAGAGTGCTGAATTCCTGGGATTGTCTGTGATGCCTATAGTGTGTAGATATCTCTAGAGCCCTCAGGAGGCTCCCTACTTGAGACACTGTGTACAGTGGCAGTCAGTGAGATCTTCCTAAGATGTGCAATAGCATAACCTCTGGAATGACCTCCCGACTCACTTTGAAATCTTTTAGCCATAAAAATTTGTTTGTACCTAATATTTTGCCCTTTTTATCTAGGTCTTTTTCCAAATGCTTTGCTAGATAGCACTTGGTAATAATACCTACATGCCAAGGAGGTTCATCCTTGGGAATCATGTCCTTCGCCGGGGGAAGGTAGTGAGTTTATATGCTGAGTTTGGCTTAGAGAGAGGCCACATTTGATCAATAAGGAGGCTTTCAGGAGGTAATCTTAGGCAATGTATAATAGTAGGCTAAGTTTCAAATTCACAATAATGAGTTTCATAAATACACGCAACATTATCAATGGCCTGAGTCTCCTCCTTCACTAGACACTGTGCTAGTGCACTAGAGATTCTTGCCACTCTATTAGAGATTATCATATGAACCCCCAAGATGGGAATTCAGTATTTTTTTGTTATTATATTAGTCTCCACCCACCACTTGTACACATTCATATTCCTTAGAGGCATGCCCCAGGTGTACCCCTCCTCACACTCCCCCCTCCCACCAACCACCACACCAGTGATCTTCCCCTGCCACAGTTGTAACCCTTCTGCAATCCAAAATCTACCCAAAAAACAAAGCAAAAATAAAAATAATAAAAATAGAAAAAAAATTAAAAATAAAAATAAATAATTTTTTTAAAGATTTGCATTGTGTGTTTCATTACCATAAGAGCTGTTATCTTTTATGTACCATGACAATTTATTCTATATATTCCCCTAGTGTCTTATTTTTTTCACTTTACCTTCAAAGGAGTTTTAGGTTACAGAAAAGTCACCTAGAAAATATAAGGGATTTCCATATATCCCACCCTCACCCCCTCACACATTTTGCCCCATTAATAACATCTTACATGAGTATGGCACATTTGTTCCAACCGATGAACAAATACGGAAGCAGTGCTACTAACCATGGTCAATGCTTACCTTAGGTTTACATTTTGCACTGTACACTTTTATACATTTTGACATAATGTATAATGGCCTGTATCTATCATTACAATGGCCTGTATCCATCAGTGGGTGGAGAACCACACAATAAACAAGAAAATATTAAACTCCAATTCTGAGGAGTCCTGCTACGTTCTCAATTAGCCCGCCAAGAATTTCTTGGACATAGGCAGTGTCTTTTTAAAGAAAACAGATCATTATGTTGAGCCCTCAATATTAATGCATCTAACTATGAACCCTATTCTTCAAAAATTGAAACTTAGTGGTTACCATAGGTTCCAAGGGGAGGACAGAAGAATAGATGGAACATATTGCATTTTTAGGGCATTGGAGTTGTTTTGCATGATCTTTCAATTTATTTAGTCCAATGCCGATTGCTAGGGCAAACAATGGCAAGGCTCCACCCGGGCTGGAAGGTTCATGGGACACAGCGGAACAAATGTTGGCCAAAACCTGAATCAGCCTTAGGCTGCATTCCTTTCTCTCCCTCATCCATGGGAGGTGGATTCTAGTAGCCACCTCTGTCTAGCTGCTGACCAGAGGCCGGAGAATTCAAAATTGACTTCTCTGAGGGTGTGGGAAGAGTGCCAGCAGCTGTGGCTGAAGCTTCCACTCATGGTCTTTCCATCGAGATTCTTTTCCTGTGCACCTCTCTTGTCTGGGCAGTGTCCTACCTTCCCCTGGTGTCCAAAACCCTAGAACATTTTTTCCAGGCCATTTCTGCCTGTCCTCTAGCTATTTTCCTGGGAAAGGAGAGAGTCCCATGTCTTTCTAATCTGCCATCTTTCTGGAAGTCCACCACTCAAATTCAGCAGCCAGGACCTGGGCCTATGATGCAGAGATGCAGAGGATGCAGAGATGCAGAGGATGCAGAGATTGGGATTCTGGAGCTGCCACTGCCCTTATTTGCTTTTAACTGAACATAAGAACCTGCAAAGAATTCTGTTAAATGGATGATATTCCACTATTACCCTTTTTATTACCTCGTTCTTGCAATAAAGTCAAAGAACATCATGACATTATGTTCTTTCAGTTTTTCTCCATGTTTACTTCTTTGATATATTATCCTTGTAATATTCATTTGGAAATAAAGGTAGTATGAGAAAAATGTAATACATGTCACAAATAATTGAATTTGACCTGTAAGATACTATTTTTATTGTATTTTTAAAGCTTTAAGATACAATGAAATTAATAGCTTTAGAAATGATGTAGAAGAAAAAGAAACAGAAAAATTCTATTCTGGCTTACTTTATTGAAGGGTTCTGCTTTCACTCAGTTCAAATGCATGAGAAGTTCTATAGTAAGGCATCACTTATACAAGTTTTTAAAAGGAAATCATAGCATGATAACCAGCCTTTACAGAGTACCTAAATTCTATTTTCCAACCACAGTTTTAACAGAGAGAATATTACCAATGTTAAGTTATAATGGTAATAATTGTTTTCTCTATAAAGAATTACTTATATTGCTCTACTATTTTGCGAAATTGCTGTATAAATTAGAGAAACATAAAATTGCAAAATAGCATATGAGCTAATTCAGAAAATAAAAACAAATAAAAGGCTAATGATACAATTTTGAAAATGGCTGTATAATAATCCCAAAGCTCTTTCTCATTCTCTATTCATCAGGAAATTAAACTTTGAGGTTATTATTGATAACAATAGTATGTGATGCTGGCAAAATGTATGTATTAGAGAATGACATTCAGTTTCAGATACGGACATTCTTTCCATGTGTTTTGGTCAGGAAAGTCTTCTTCAAAATGGAAAAAAAAAGGTATAACTTGAGTAATACATTAGATTTACAAAATCCAAAATGAGAAACGGAAGCAGTGTGGATATAGAAAAATACAAGTCATATTCAGAAAATCACTGTATACCATCCAGGTGGAAATGAGAGGCTTCATGCCAGAATCATTCAAAACTGATAGCACTCCTTGATTTTTCTGTGCTATTTCTTCTCTCCCTCTTTTGGTTATTCCATGGCTATTTCTTCACTTTTTCTTTTTTGCATCATTTTGAAGGTTGGTCCCACACATTGGCAAGTTCGTTACGTAGACTGCCTTGTACTCTCAAGACAAGCAAGGAGTTGCCAATGTATTTGGCAATGGGAAACAATAGTTAGTCAATGTGTCACCTATTCAAAGATTGTCCAATTCCTTTAGTTAATGCTGAGATTTATTTGAACAAAAATTATGTTCTTCTGCTGTAGCATGCAGTGTTCTATAAATATCAACTATCTCAAATGTGATGATGCGGTTTTTCAGGTCTTGAAACCCTTAACGATTTCTGTCTAGTTCTTCTATTGATCAGAGACAGGATTAGCTCCAACTGTAATCATGAATCTTCTATTCCCCCTTTGTATTTTGAAGCTCTCATAGTATGTGCACACACATTTAGAATTATGTGTCTTTAATTTATTGATCCCTTTTGATTATGTCCTGTCTTTTTGATGATTGTTAGTTTTCCTGGTTCTGAAATCTCTAGTGTTCCTTGTTCTGATATTAATAACTCCAGCTTTCATTTGTTTAGTTTTCTTGGTATATCTTTTTCCATAATTTTAATTTTAATCTATCTGTGTCATTATAATTAATGTGGCATCTTGTAGAAAACACATATTTGGGACTTGCATTTTTATCCAGTATGACAATTTTTTAAATTATGAGGCAAAAGCTTTATAACTAGAGTATTAGTCTATCTACACTTTTTAAAAGATTTTATTGTTGAGTTTAAACACATAATTTTGTTAATTGTTTTTAATTTTTATTTTCTGTTTGTATTTTTGTATTTTTCTATCTGTCTTTTTCCTCTTTTTCTGCTTACATTTTGATTGAGTCTTGCTCATGTTCCAATCTTTATTACTTGCTTGTCACACATATTTTTATTTATTTTTTTGGTAGATGAATGTGAGTTTAAAATACATATCCTTAATTTATCTTATGCTGCTTTCCCATAATATTATACAATTTACTATAGAGTACATACCTTCATTACTTCCCTCCCATCCTTTGTACTATTATTGACATTTATTTTCCTTCTGCATTTGTTATGTCACAAAATTTATTTGCTATTACTTTACATTTAAAAGAATTGATTATCTTTTCAGGTGATTAAAAATAAGAAAAATAAAGTCTTCCGTATTTTCTTCCACCGTTAGTATTTCTAGTGCATTTCATTTCTTTGTGAAGACCCAAATTTTCCTCTGGTATTATATTCTTTCTGCCTGACAAACTTCTTTAATCATTCCTTATAGTATAAATCGTCAGGTAATAACCTTTCTCTACTTTTGCTTCCCTGGAAAAGTCTTTATTTCATTTCATGTTTGAAAGACTTTTTTTGATGACTGTGAAATTTTAGGTTTATAATTTATGTTTTCCCTCAGTATTTAAAAATGTCACTCTCTTGTCTTCAGGCTTGCATAGTTTCCTGGGAATTCTTGAGTGATTCTTACCTTCATTTGCATATGCAATGCTTCTTTTTCAGTGTTTGCCTTCCAGAATTTTTCTTTACTTTGTTCTTCAGCAGTTCACGATGATGTATATAGGTAAGGGCTTTTATGTGTGAGTGTGTATGTATGTTTGTGTTTCCTCTTTGAGGTCTCTAGGATTAATGCGTCTTTGGCTTGTAGACCTTCCAAAAAAGTGGCAAATTCCAGACCATTAACTCTTTCAATACTTCTTCCTCATTTTCCCTCTTTTCTTCTTCTGTAACACCTATTAACTTATACGTAGGTTTGGTTGATATTCTTCCTCAGTTACTGGATACTCTGTTATGTTTCCTGACTGTTTTATCTTTTTGTTTTAGATTGTATAATCTTCACTGTCATATGTTCAGGTTTACTGTTACTTTCTTCATCTGTGTCCAATCTCCTGGTGGTAAAACCATGAAAGGTATTTTTCATAGCTAATATTTCTGCACTCTAGCAATTTCTATTTGATTATTTTTATTATTTCTATTTTATTGATAAAATACCCCTAGTTGATCATGTAGGTTATCCACCCTTTCCAATAAATTTTTTAACATATTAATCATATTTATCTAAAAATCTCTTTCTGATATTTCCAATTTCTGGATAAGCTTTGACAAGTTTGGTTAATTGCTTTATCTCTTTAATAAATGTTTCTACCTCTTGCTTTTTAGTGTGTGTGCATTTCAATTTATGTTTTTATCCTGAATATTGTATGTAGAAAAACAGTAAAACCTGATGTAAATTAATATTTATGCCTGGGAGTAGGCATGCCCTGAATTCCGGTAGGACATCAGTGTGCGTTGTGGGTCAGGTGTTGAGTAAATCTATTGAGGAATGAACTGTTGTCGATGTCGCATTAGTCAGCCCTATAGTCAATGAAACAACCATGCTTCTGAAGGAAGGCAAACTCAGAAGGCTGCAGCACTTCAGGACATGCTGGCAGCAAAAGGATCGCCACGTTGGGACAGTGTTGACAGTGCAATTCTCCACACCTTCGCATGCAATATTAATAAGCTCAGTCCGCAGTGTCTCCAGACTTTAAGTAATTAAATCTTAACAGCCTTAACCACTGTCTAGCCCTTTGGCGAGACTCGTGTTCTCTTTTGTGGAGATAGGTTATCATTGTTATAGCAACTTAAATACCTAAATTACAACTTAGGCATTTCTCTAGACATAAACGTAATAAATGTGAATTTATTACCAAAAAATCCTACTGATGTGGTGAAAGAGCTATAGTTGTCTTATAATCAATTATATACTAGAGGTACTAAAACCATGATAAGAAAGAAGAAAAATATCTTGGACTGATTTTTATAGAGCAAATCATCTTAAAAATAATCAATTTCAGTCCTTCTCTGAAAGAGCAGTTGTTTTTCAAAAGCAACACATATGGTAACTAGTTCTTAATACATTGTTTAATAAATTCACCTTTTTAGTTTTAATTTTTTCTTATGTGACAGATATGGTCTCACATTTCTTAAAATTAGGAAAATGAAACTTAGAAAGACATAAAATGAATATTTCAGTTGCCCATGTACTGACTAGGAGCTTTATTACTTTGACAACAAAGCTATTTTTCTCCATTTGGAATTATGAGCATTTCAAAAATTAATTTAACCCAAATGGCACTCAATAACTTTTTGCATCTCTACCCACAAATATTGTATAGCATTGTACTGTAAGTCCTATAAATCTTAGACAATATGAAAGAACAGTTCCTCAGAGAAGAAAGGCTTTCAAAACCCGAAAAAAGATATATATTAGTAAAACAGATGTCATAATGAAGACAACATCGGAATCAGCAGACTTTGATTTGAGTCCTTGTTCTTACAAGGCACCACAAGAATGAGCTGTGTAAATGGATATTTATAAACTCTTTTATTTATAGAGACTATAGATTAGGGAGGTTTTGGACAGAGAAATCTGGTGTTCAGTAGCTGTAATTCATAAGATAGTTTCAGAAATTGAAGCCATCAATTCATTTATTCATTGACTACTTTAGATGTGGCGCTCGTGCTAGGAAACGGAGGAACTTGTTGAGCGAAACGAAATTTGGTCTCAGCCATTAGAGACTATATAATCTTCTAAGTAGACAGATATTGACCAAGTTTCAACAGCTCCATGTGAAATTCCAAAGGTGATGAGTGCGTTGAAAGAAAGATTTCCAATGCTCGTGACAGGGCAACCTGAACAAGCCTCACATTTGCTCCTTTTTATATACTTTTAGACTTCAAAAGCTCTAGCAGGTTAATAGACAACACATCCATTGCTCTCTTTCTGTCTCTCTCTCTCAGATCTGAATATAAAATGGTAACATGCTCATTATGCAAATTTTCTCTTTTAAAGACATTCTTAACTTTTATAATAGTGAGTTATAACTTTTCTTCATGTTTTATGAATTACAATTCAACATTAATTTACTTAAAGATTTTGCATCTTTCTTCAGCACTGTCCATTCTGTCATAGATATTCCTCCATTCTAGTTGAGTTGCTTTCTCGGAAATATTAAATAAGTGTGCTTCACCAAACCTAATTGTACTTGTCAGAAGAAAACTGTATTGCCATTACAAACTTTGTCAGGAAAAATTAAGTTAGAAAGAATGTGATAATTCATCTGAGAAATCATGTTGTACAATTTGTTTCATTTTGTGTGGCTTGGCATAGTTCTACAAAAAAGAAATTTAAAAATTTTACTCTCTTCAGAAAACATATGAACACTATAAATATGACATTTTGTGAAAAGCCATCTCTAGATAAATGATATTTATTTCTATACTTGAAAACAAATGAAAAGTATATTAAAGATTGCTATAAAATTTATTGTCTTTGACTTTTATATAAAAATCTTAGTAATGTGCTTTCTTTAGAAGGTATGCTTAGTCTCTCTGCTAAGAGAGTTTATAAGAAAATATCGTTAAAAGTCTGACACTACCTTTCTGTCACAAATTCTATATTCACATTTATAATTAAAGAGAGAATCAAGATAGGGAAATATGAAAAAGGAGCTACTTGGTTTTAATGATTAAGTCATATTTCAATTTCAATATTCCCAATTATGCATAAGAACCGACAGTAACAGCATAGATACGTGACTTAAAACTAAATACAAGCTTCTAAAGGATGTAATAAATTACATATTAATAAAAATTCTAAGTTAATGTTATTATTAGCAGACAGCATCAGCCAAAAGCAGCACTAAAAGCTTTCTTTCACATATTCTACTTTTTGTAGGGTAAATGGGAAAAGGAGAATTAAGGAGGCATGTAAGAAGAATGGAGAGAACATGGATTTGGGGACCAGAGAAACTGGAGTTCAATTCTTCCTCTACTACTTACACAAAACACTAACTAAACTAAAACAAGTATAAACACTTCCTGAGCCTCAGGAGGAAAGAATGAATATATTAATGCGTACCTTTCAGAGTTAAGGTAAGGAGCAAATAAGACTATGCATATAAATTACCCAGAACAGTGCCTGGTACATAGGAAATGGTGATAAAAGATGGCTATTTTATTAGTCAATAATATCATTATCTAAAGGAATCTTGATCAAAATATGAATGAATAGTTAAATCATCTTAAGAAACCAGTATCTGAAATTTATGCTGGCAATTTCCTTAAGTGTCAATCATGATTAAAGTAGCAATTAATTCTTTTCAATACATGGAGCATTATGTTTTCACCAACATCTTATTACAAAAAAATTTAAGCATCCATACAACCATCACCTAGAGTCTGCCATTAATATTTTATCATATTTATTCATCATATATCCACCCATTTCTCTATCTATCCATTAATACAACTTATTTTTATGCATTTCAAATTAAGTTTCAGATAGTATGTTTCTCCCTACATACTTCAGCATGCAAGTTATTAACTAAACATCAATATTTATTTGCAGTTTTTTTCCTTTGGAGTAAAATTTATATGTGATGAAATGCACAAATCTGTAGTGTATATTTTTGCAGCAATGGCAAAGAAGAGATTATATCATTTCTAAGGAAAAACACTAGGGGTTATAAGAGGGTATGGGATTTTTCCTTTTGGAGTAATGAAAACGTTCTAAAATTCACTGAAGTGAAGACAGCACAACTCTGTGATGAAAATGAGAACACTGACTGTACACTTTGAATGGATTGAACAAAGCAAGGGACTACATAACAAAGGGAATCCAGTGGTGGAAGATGGATTAAGAGAACAAATATGAGAACATTCTCTCATGAACTGTAGCAAATATACAATATTAATACAGGAGAGTTAATAATCAGGTGGATTGGGGGAATAATACACCGATTGTAAAGTATGTAGTATAGCTAGTAGTAATATTTTGACAATGCTCTTCCACAGTTTGTAACAAATGTTTCACAGCAATGGAAGGTGTTGGTGGTGGGGTGATGTATGGAAGAGCTGTATGATGATATGGATGTTTGTTTTGTAAGTTCACAACTTTTACTACACACTTATTTATGTATGTTCAGGTATGAATTATACACTTCAATAAAGTTTTATTAAAAATGTTAGTATTCTTATTTTTTTCTGATTACAAAGATAACACTTGATCATCATAAACATTTTGGAAAGTTTCAATATATGACTTTTTAATGAAAGCATCCAGAATCTCCTTACACACAACTACTGTTAACTTTTTCTGAATGTCCTTATTTCTTTTCTGTGCCTAGAGCATACTCTATGTCACATCTTAAGCACAGTTTAACAAAGAAACATTATAGGTATACGATAAAGCATGATTAAAAGAAAGAGATTTTTAAAAACAGCTCCAGATGAGTGTTTTAGTTTTCATATTTTAAAAGAGTAGTATGGATTACTGAATGTAAATTTTAATAAGGAACAAAATAATTTCCTGGATTAAAAAAAAATAATATTTATACAAACACTTAAACTACTAAAAGCTGCTAATATTTTAATGACATACAGTAGTCTGGATTTTGCTAATGTGTGTGTGTATATATATATATAATATTTCATCCCCTCTTTACAGATGAAGTGAGTTAGATATGAATTGGGTAATAACAATTTCATCATTATTTTTTGTGTGTCTATGATATGCTAATCTATGTATTCGTTTCTAAGGATACAGCAGTGAGAAATACCACACAATCTACGTCCCCTGACAATAAGTGACAGAGCCACAATATAAAACCAATTACTCTGACTCTAGAGAATAATTACTTATAAATACACCAGGCTACCGTTCCACTGATTTCTGTCAATCTGGTTCTGTGGATGTGTAAAATGAACATATATTTGTTATTTCTCCCAAACAGAGTTTTCTAAATGTATAAATATTTTAGCAATTTTTGCCAGTAATAGTAGCACAGAATATGTAACAGTTTTGTGGCAAAATATCCCTATGAAATGTGGAGTGAAATACTTAAAAAAAGCAAAAAACGTTATGGTACCGAAAAATGCAGAACAGAATTATAGAATGACTTAGTTCAGGACACCTGACAACCAATCGCATAGTCAGGTTTTTATGTTTGAGCCTCAACTTTAGTAATGGAAGGTCCATGAGAATTTTTATTCTACAATTTCCCCATTTAAAATTTCTTATTTTTATTCAATTTTAAGTTGGCTAGAGAGTACCTTCAATAATTTTTAGTATTACTATTTGTTTGATGTCTCTTCTGAATCATTGTATATAAATGTGTTTTAGTTGCCTTCATGTATGAGCAATAACTTAATAATAATATGATATCAGATTTCTTTATTCCTCAAAACTTGGAGAATATTGCCTTCTTAAATTGAGTGTTACATAGGAGCATGTTATCATCCAATCTGATTTTTAGAACTGAATGGATTATATATTTTTCTTTTAATAATTTCACTACCTGTGTACATTTAAGGTTTTTCTGTATCAATGTCATTCCCAAATTTTGTTACTTTTCCCAAGTTTGCTTGGGCTTGGCTAGCATGAAAGTGAGAAACTTCTGGGGCCTTACACTATTGAGGCACTCACAGTTTTGGGGGTTTTACCTCCAGGAACCATACCTGGTTCTCACAATGAATAGCCTGTAAAGATCCCCTGTGGCTCTGGCAATGGGAAGAAAGAATAAACTCTGTGAAATAATCCAGATCTTTTTCCATTAGAAGGGTCTTCTCTCAGGGAAAAGGACTCTTATCCAACTGGTGAGGGAGCATTTGTCTGACTTCAGACCTCTGTAACCTTCCAGTCTCACCAAAAAGAAATGGGAGACTATACTATGAGAAAAACCCTTGTAGAAATTCACAGGCCAGAGACACAGCCCCACTAATCAGCTGAGATTGATAAAAAGATTATAGGCCCCACTCATCCACCTTACCATCAAACCAACAGGACTCTAATATAACAACAGTGGATTATGGCTAAAAGGACTACAAGACACCCACTCTCTCTGAGAAGTATTTGGGATCTCAATGTCAAGAGGAGAGACGCAAAAAAAGACCCTACAAAAATGAGAATCCATACACTTACAGCACACATTATACAAGGCTTAACTCCTAGCCAATCAACATAAATCCTCACACTCTTACTAAAAACAATGTCTGACTTTCAACAAAAATTGTGCAGCATGCCAAAGGGCAGGAAAAAAAAAAAAAAAACACCAAAAACACAGTCTGAGAAACAAGGCAAACATTAGAGCCTGACTCATATGTCACAGTTGTTGGAATTATGTGAGTGGAAATTTAAAATCTCTATGATAAATATGTTAAATGGCTCTAATGGAAAAAAGTGTACAGGTGGGTGATATAAGCAGAGGGATGGAAATTCTAAGAAAGAATTAAAAGGAAATGTTAGAACTCAAAAAGACCAACAGAAATGAAGAATGCTTTTGATTGGTTCATTAATCCTTTCCTTAGCCAGTTCATTAACCAAAATGAACTGGCTAAGGAAAGAACCAGTGAGCTTGAAGATAGGTCAAAAGAAACATCTCCAATGGGAATGCCAAAAAGAGAGAAAAAGAGAGTGAGAGAGATGGGAAAGGGGATGAAAAAAGATAAAAGAACATCCCAAAACTCTGGAAATCTTTCAAAAGGTATAGTATACATGTACTTGGAAAACCAGAAAGAATAGAGAGAATAGAGAAGAGTAAACATTTGAGGTGATAATGGTCAAGAACTTTCCAAACTTAGTGATAGATACAAAACCACAGGAACAGTAATCTCAGAAAACATCAAGCAGGACAAATGCCAAGGTATCTACACCAAGGCACATCATATTCAGACTGTAGAAAACCAAAGACAGAGAAAATCTTGAGAGAAGACAGAGGGAGGGAAAAGAAACTCTTCTTAAGGAAGGCAAATGATAAGAATTACAGAATATTTCTCATCAGAAACCATGCAAGCAAGAAGAAGGTGAAGTATTTAGTGAAATTATCCAGCAAAAGGGAAGGATAAATACTTTCTTAAACAAACTGTTCTTCAAGAAATGTTGAAATAAGTTATTTGAGGGAGAAGGAAAAGGATATAGTACAGAAACTCAGATCTATACAATGAAAGAGTGTCAAAAAAAATAGACTAAATTTTTTTCTTAATAGATCTATATAATACTTGTTAAATTAATAATAGTAACATGATATTGAGTGATTGAGCAAATGTATAAGGAAAATGAATAACAAAACATCATTATAGATAGGAGGAAGAATTGTAAATAATTTCTTACAAGAACCTGCACTATACACGAAGCAGGATGGTTTTATTTGAAAGTGGACTGATATTGTCTAAAGATGCATATTGGAAAATTTAGGGCAACCATTAAAATTCTTTTTTAAGAAATATAATTGATATGTGAAATTGAATCACATAAAATGCTCAATTAAAACCAGAGAAGGCAGATAAAACAAGAAACAAAAACTTGAAACAAGGAGAAGAGTTAGAAAAATAGAAGATATTAATCCAACTATATCAATAATCACTTTAAATCTGAGTGTAAACGTAAAAGACAGACTGTCAGGGTGGATTGAATAAAAAGTTCTATCATGTGTTGTTTGTAAGAAACCCACTTTTAAAGACTCAACCCCATGACCAATGTTTTCCTTCCAATTTTTCCCCTACTAGAATCGGAATGAATATTCCCTGCCAGCTCCACCTTTGTATTTTGGAAGCAGGTAACTTGTTTTCTAATTTTCACAGGTCCACAGATAGAGAAAAAATTTGCCCCAGGATGGACACCATCCAAAAATGATTTGATGTGATTTTGGACTTAGAGTTGTCATGGAAATGGCTTAAAGTTTTGGGATGTTGGGATGGAGTGAATGTATTTTGACTTTGGGAAGAACATGCCTTTTGGGAATCCAAAGGGCAGACTGTGATAGATTGAATAATGTCTCTCACAAGGACATGTTCAAGTCTTAGAGCCAGGACATATGAGTATAAACTCATACCCTATTAGATGAGACCAAATTGAATGAGGGTATACCTTAATGTGGTATGACTCAAGTCCATATAAGCAAAGGAAATTTGGATATGGAAGTACGAGCCATAGTAGGAAACAAAAAGAGACAGATATGATGGAGGCAGGGATTGATTGCAAGCAAGCTACCTATTCTAGTTTGTCAAAGGGCTGCTGATACAACATACCAGAAATCTGTTGGCTTTTAAAATGGGGATTTATTTGGGGTAAAAGCTTACAGTTCCAAAGCCATAAAGTGTTCAAATCAAAGCATCAGCAGAGATGCTTTCTCACCAAATCAGCTACTGTTGATCCTGGCATTGTTGCCACGTGGTGAAGCAAGATGGCCACTGATCTCTACCAAGGTTTCAGCCTTCCCCTCTGGGTTCACTCTTGCCTCTTGAGCTGCTCTGTGGACCCAGCTTCTTGGGACCTCTTGCACAAGTGATTCTGTAGTCCTCTCTCTTACATGGCAGGATCCTACATGGGGGCTTTCTTTTCCTGTGTCTGTCTGAGTGAGTCTTTCTCTGGGTTTCCATTTATATCAGACCTACAAGGGGTGACTCAACCTGAGTCATGCATCACTGGCATAGTCCAATCAAAAGCCCTAAAGTGATCTTATCAAGTAGTCTAATCAAAGACCTCTCAACTGAATTTAATGCAATCAAAGGGAGGAATTTTTTTGTGGTTCATAAAATGATCTCAAACTGCCACACTCCACTCTCTGAATCCTAATAAGACATTACAATGTTTAAAAAAAAAAAAAACTAAATCATTTCAGTAGCAATGTTATGTACAAAATCACATAAAAATCAGTTATAGGAATACAGCTTGTCTTGGGTCAAAAGTTCCTCTGGCTATAGACCTGTGAAACTTAAAAAACAAGTCATTTGCTTCCAAAACACAAAGGAGAGGCAGACATAGGATAAATATTTGCATTACCGTAAGGAGAGATTGAGAGGGAAACATGAGTCACTAGTCCCCAACAGTTCTGAAAACCTGCAGGGCACACTCCATTAGATTTCAAAATCCCAGAGTTATCCTTAAAACTCCTTCTCCTTGGGGCCTCATGGGCCCCCCCTTTCCACAGGCTTGTCCAATGGCCATTTTATGGGTTCCACCTTCATCAAGCATCTGGATGACAACCGAGCTCCAAACCTCACAGTCCAAGAACTTTGTGGTGATGGCCACACTTTCTCCAATCTTGAGGGGACAGTCTCAACCCCCTTAGTAGAGTGAGGAGGTGGCAATGTTCTTCCTAATCTCTGGCATTCAGGCTCATTCCCCTCAGAACAGTGGGGTGGTGACCTGACTTTCCCTAATCTGTGGGAACTAAGCCCACCCCCTTCAGAGGAATGCAGTGGAGAGCTAACGCTTCCCAACCACTGGGGAAAACACTCCACCCTCTCTATAGCTTGAAGCAGACAAACTCTCTCTAAACAATGGGCTGGAACATCTACTATTTTCAAAGAGCATCTACCTGCTGAACTGGGACAATTTGAGCAACAAAAAAAGTAGTATTGGATTGCAATCCAAAGAATAAAATCAATAACCATTGCTCCATACTAATATAAATGAGTAATAGAATAAATCAATATGCAGAAGAATTCTAAATAACTTATGTAGATCTTCCTGCTTCACGATTATGAAGCAAAACTCCTCTCTCATTAAAAGCTTGCCTTGACATAACGACTTCCTTCCTAAGGGTACAAGATGAAAAGAATAAAAAAGGTGGAACTTTACAGTGGAGAAACCTGAAAAACACTACCTCCTCCAGGTAATCAAGGTTGGCATCTACAGTGATAAGTCTGGTTGATACTATGTACCTCGATAAAATGTGAAAAGAATGACTTTACTTCTGGTCACCCTCCCCCAAACACATATCTCTGGGCCAATCATGAGAAAAACACCAGACAAATCCCGAAAGAGAGACATTTTTAAAAAAACCCTGTCCAATGCTCCCCAAAACTGTCAAGATCACCAAAAACAAGGACACTCTAAGAAACTGTCACAAACAGGAAGAGCCAAAGGAGACATGACAATTAAATGTAATGTTGTACCCTAGATCACATCCTGGAACAGAAAGAGGACATTAGAGAAACACTAAGGAAATCTGAATTAAATATGGACTTTGGTTAATGATCAGGTATTGATATTTGTTCATTAATTATAACAAATGTACCATACTAATGTGAGATGTTAGTAATAGGGGAAATTGTACTATCTTCATAATTTTCCCATAAATCTAAAACTGCTCTAAAATAAAATACTTGTTAAAAACAAAACAAAAGCTGAGGCATGTTGATGGGATACAGGAACAAATCCAAAAAATCTCCCAATAGTCAAAACTGGAACAATGCGAGCAATGAGATAAATAACATTGTAAAGGATTCACAAAAATCTATGTGCATGCCTATAGACATGAATGAATGGAAAAACAGTTAGATGTGAGAGAAGAGACACCTCTTCTTCACAAAGAATTCATAGTAATTAATGTCAGGAATGCAGGAAATAGAAAATTACTTATTAGCACAGCACAGTAATAATTGTTGCATTGCCTGGGGTTGAATAAGGGATGCTAAAATTAGTGGGCAAACGTTAGAGAGGAACCAGGATATTTGCATAATCTAATAGTGTCTTCCCAGAGATATTTATTAATAACTAAGGGGATGGTGCTAACTTTACCTTGGGGAAACCTAGCAGACACCAGCTGAAGTAAGTGATTAAGGTTAAAATCATCAATAATGAGACATGTAAAAATTATGTACCCCTGATATAGCAAACATTGGGCGTAGATGCTTTTATGCTATTTTTGCATAAATTTAATCCTGGGAAAACATCAAACTCAAAATGAGAGGTTTCTTTCAAAATAACTGACCAGCACTCTTCCATAGTATAATTATAATAATGTATCTTTATCAATTGTAACAATTGTACCACACTAATGCAAGATGCTAGCAACGACGATGTGGCCACTCTATTTTCTGCTTGATTTTTTTATAAACCTACAACTTCTTTAATTAAAAAAAAAGAAAAAAACCCCACACTTTAAAAAAATGTCAGCACCAGGAAAGACAGGGGAATGCGACTGCGCCCCAAGGCGGAGCCACATCCACGCTGGAGCCCCTTAAGCCAGGTTCAGAGAGCTGTGCTCTACCTGGTGAGACGAGCTCGAAATAGCTGTCATTGGTTGGAAGCAACTACTACATCAGCATAGCGCTGTACCCAAAAGGGTGCTGTTAACTAGGAAGCTAAGCTAGCTGCTTAGCTGGGTCTTTAATCATCTATTCCAGTTTCCTGTTTGGCTGTGAGGGTGATTCATTAAACAGGAAGACCAGAGGATTCCATGAAATAGCCTTGAGCCAATCCTTTGAGGGACCAAAATGGTCTTTCAGTAAGATCACTTGGTTGGTCAAGGAAGCAAGAAAGGCAAATTCACACCCAGTATAGGTATCAATTCCAGTAAAGATTAATTAAGGATATTTCCAGGGTGGAGTAGTTTGATTTAATCTTTCCACCACGTGGATGTCTGCTGTTGTTAAGTGCAGCCACCATCTCAACCGCTCATCTTCAGTCTCTGCTCCTGGCAGTTTAAACAAGCAGCCCTGGAGGGGCCACACCTGCCCAGGTGGGTGGGAAAACTGTGCTGTCCAGGCCGTTCATAGCTCCATTCTCAGTTCTATTCATGGATGAATTATGCAAGCACTAGGATGTCGATATGCTGAAAAACCAGTCTTGTGGGATCCTTTTTTACTTTTCTTACAAAATTATTGTGAAAACATTAATATTGTTTAGTAATTATCTTAATATAAAATCTCTCCAAGTAAAAATACTTTTTATTAAGATCAGAAATTTATTGATATTAGATATTTCTCCCAATGTTCAGACATTTTCCTTTATTAGACTACATGAGAAATATAAACCACTATGTTGCACTGATTTTTTTTCCAGAAGGCTCAGAACTGAATTTAGTAACTTTATAGCAACTAAGTTTTATTTAGGTTTTCTATACCCTCTTCTTGTTTACTGCACGACTAATGGTCATTTACCAGTATTTTAATCCTATTTAAAAACAAAAAGAATTGCATATATGGGGAGAAAATGTGACATACAATGAGCAGCATTGGAGTGAATGGAAATATTGAACATAAGAAAAATTTTGCGGTGTAAGAATTAGTCATAAGATTCACTTATCTCTGTGAGACCTAGAGTGAGAAGAAATACATGAGGCTCTTTCAAGGATGAAATAAAATAAATTGTGTGAAGCATTTTGTAAACTAAATGGAATTATATAAAAATTAATTGCCACCTCACTTCTTAATACAAAGTAAAATTTTGTATACAATATGACAATTGGGTCTTTAAGAACTGGATATTCTAGTTTACTTAAACATTTTAAATTTATGCATTATTCCAGTAACACCATTATAATAGTGTCCAAGATGTAAATGGAAATCACGAAATTTGTAAATCAATCAGTAGGAAAAACTGCAAAAAACTGAATGTAGTAAAGGTTATTTATTTATTATCTAATAGCTATGATTATATAAAATTTCAGGGAAAATCAACTAGCTAAGAATGGCAAAAGGTAATGTGGATCATTATTTTTTTTACATAGACAACAGATCAAAACAAAAATATTAATTCAATCATTATACTTGAAAATGATAATAACAGCATTTCTGAGCTATTTTGAGACTTTGAAGCTTTGCGCTTCTTCAGAATATTGAAGAAATAAAGCAATTAACTATGCTGCTCTTAAAAATATAATGCTCACATTTCATCGAGCTGCATGCTTTTGGCTTTGAACACATATTAACTAAGCAATATAAGTTGAAAGCTTAGTTACTTGTGACTACATATATTTCCTCAAGATGGCTGTGGAAGCTTATGAAGCTGAACTAAAGGGTATGAAATATCTGTGAATTAAGAAAAAAACAATGTGGAACGTGCCTGAAGTGTTTTGTAATGTCTTAACAAATACAAAAAGTAAAAATAAAATAAATGTGCAATGTAAGACCAATATAAAATATGGAAATTAATAAATAAATTTTGGGTTTTAATATTTTTAATATAAATGTGGTAATAAGGAAGTCCAGGAACTATGATAGGAATTACTGTCCACAAGCTATTCAGTCTTAGCTTCTGAGCATTATCATATCAACATGTTTACAAAAGAACTTCAGTTTTGAAGATGCAATAATTAATGAACTGAACTATCACGTTGAAAATTAAATTACTTCCGCAGAAGAAGTGTATTTTCGCAAATACGATCTTGGAACTACCAGAGCAATAAATTGCCTTAGATAATTTTAATCAAATTTTAATAACATTTAAATAAAAATCAAATCACTCTGATTATACTTATGTCAACAGATGCATGATATAGCTATGCTTGCATAATTTTGTGATTTGCAAAGTTTTGTGTGTTGCAAAAGTGCCTGAAAAATAAAAGCCTATACACAACCATTTGAGAATCGTTTATTCAGCCAGTTCATTCTTAATTGCTATATCTCAGTTTCCAGGACTTCCAATTTCCTGTGAAGAATTAAAAACTATTAAAGACTAACTTATCAATATCAACCATTTATGTCAAATAAATCAACAGGGATAATAAATGAGTTAATGCTTCAATGCATACAGTTATACAAATATTTATTCATGTGCTGTCATAAATGTCATAGATCAAAAACTATCTCCAGAGAAAATTTTCTCTCTTAATTACAGATTTGTCTCATTGTTATCCTTTAGAATTAATAGAAAATTTTAAATTATCTTTTGGTGCAGCCCAGAAAACTTTTTTCCTGGATATATATGTGTATGTATGTATATATGCATATATATATATAAATTTTTCTGATGTGTGGGTTAAGTGGTAGATATTAATTTCATTTATCATACATGAACTAATGTTTCTAAAAATTCACTTCATTTGGATTGTAATATTATTTGGATACCAAGTAAATCTCTCTGTTATTTGAAACATATGCTTGACATTTGCTTAATAGTTCATGACATATTCAATTCAATATACTATGTAGAATAATAAGGAATCCATATTAATAAATCATTTAGCCATAAGCAATGTTTTTCCATACTAGCAAATTTGATCATTGAACTAAATTGTAAGAAAGAAAATTTCAAAACATAAAGAATATATAATGTTTATACATGGCATTCCTTTACAAGGAGTGGGGCTAATGAAAAAAATGGAGAAAACTATCAAATTCTAACTCGTATCATCAGAAATCCTGATTAAAAAATAAAATATGAAACTATTCAAAGAAATCAATATAGTAGCCAGGTTGCCTTCTGAAAGCACAGACTTTGAAAGAATAAAGTACAATGGAAGCTCTAAATACAAGAGGAAGTAAAAAAGAGTAAAATTAACCTATAATACTTTTGTCAGAATTATGTAACCCTGGATATGAAACCATTAAGAACTGAGCCAATTATTTTTCTCAGTTCTACTTGAAAGTTAAAGGAAAAATAAGAAAAGGGAAGCTCCAATAGATAGCCAATACATTAGCAGATGGCAGAGAAGAAAAAAATACATACCACTTTCCATTTAACATCTATATTTTCTAATTAAGAAGACAATCTTCAGCTTGGAAGAGCAGAACAATGTGAAAAGTGTTTTAGAATGGAAATCCATGGTTGATGAGCAGCTGGTAAGAGTTCTTCACAGCCTTTTAAATGAGCTTAGGTCTCTTGGTTGAGGTGAGATAGATTATATGGCCAAAGTTTTGCAAAAGTGACCTCAAGCCTAGTATCGCTTACATATGAAGATATGTAGGAATGAGAAAGTTGACAAAAGTTTTAATATAGTAAATTAGCATATTTTTTCAAAGCAAAATTGGTAGAGGCCAGATATTATAATTGCTAGGATTTGTATCAATCCCCATTTATTCATATTCTGTTTTAACTGGTATTAAATTATTACTCGGATGATCTGTGTGGTACTTAACAAAGCACGACTAGATTCTAAGTATTATTCCTTAAAATTAAATAATTTTTTTTCTTTTTTCCATGAAGTTTTTGGATGAAAACATTAGAGAAATTATATAAACATACTATACTAAATATACCAACAATTTAGTCACATGGATAAATTGTTATATGTGTGTTGGAATGTTTTATATTTATAGATTTATTCAAAGAACATTGCCTAATAACAATGAATCAAATTGGACAGAAGTCAAAGTCACTGTCTTTGGCCCTATTCTAATCTATATTTTAATTGGTTACTTAGATCAAAATATAAAGTACAAGTTTATCGAAAAATTTAATTTGGGATAATAGCTTATATGTTGAATGATGGAATCAAGATTGAAAATAACTGCTAAGCTAGACTTTGGCTCAATGCACGAAGACACACTTGTCTTTTAATTCTTCTTTCAGGGTGTTGAGAAAAATCTATTGAAGAAAAAAAAAAGGAAAATATAGACTTGTGTAGATAACTCTTCACTTGGTGACACAGAGATAGAAAGAAAAAAAAAAACACTTGGAAATTTTGCTTACTAAACAAAACAGCCCACTAACAAAATGATAAAGTTTTCATGTTCTTTTAATAGTAAGAGTCACATGAGAAAAGTTCTATTTCCAGTGAACTTTGCGATTCAACAGAGTCAGGGTATAACATTTAGTTGAAAGTATTTATTATGAGGAAGACTTGCAAATGAGAGAAGATCCAAAGATTGGTGGCAGAGAAGATGAAGAAAGATAACAAGCGCATGCACTGAACAGAAAAAGAAAGAAAATATCTATCCCAGAGAGGAACAAATGAAGCCCAGAGAGGAAGAAATGGAGTCCCGGGAAGAAGGCATCTAACCTATTTTGGTATAGTTTTACATCAAAACCTGGACAATACACTTATAGTTTGCAAATCAAGTGTCCTTCGTTTACTCTCAATACATGCCAGTTTAGAAAAGGAGTACAAATATGTATGTAAGTATCCTTTAAAAAGTAGGATGAGTTATAGTTCAAAAACAAGAAAATTGGTGCAAATTATTGTAAAGAACACGGATCTGTGACAGTCATACTTGATGATAAATGTAAATTCTGAAATAATGAAAGTTCAGGCAAATGGTTATGGGCATTGGGAAGAATAAATTCCCAGATGGAAGGACAGGCAAGCACAGATGATGGAAACGTAAGAAACTTGCTAGGGTTTGGCAAATGGCTTATATTAATTAAAACTTAATTAATTAAATTAATAATGAGAAGGATTTTTCCTTTTATTTTTTGTTTTATTAGAGGAGTGATATGAGTTAATCTTTGTTTCAGAAAATGTAATTGGGCAGTGGTGCTTGAAGCAAGATTTAGAAGAGAATACTGCAGTGAGAGTTTGAATCAAGACCAAAAGGAGTAGGAATGCAGCGGAGGAGGCAAAGACTTTGCAAAGTGCGTTTGACAGAACGTGGCAACTAATTGACTGTAAAGAGAAGAGAGCCTATAATGTACAATCTTAGTTCGAAAGGGGGGGAGAGGATAATTCCGAAAAAGAGCATAAATTCATGCGTACACAATTTGATGACTTTAAAGCATGGCTCGTTTGTGCAGCCAGCACAGTGACGTGCCCCACTTGCACCCCTGCACCTCACTGCACTCCTCAGACCTCACCACTCTTCTCACGTCTAACACCTTCTCTTATATTTTGTAGAAGTAGACCAGTAAAAGTATTTACTCTGTTGTCTTTTTTTCTTTCGCTTGAAATTGTTTGTAATATTCGTCAATACTACTCTGTAATGTTGAAGACCTTTCACTCTTATTGTTGTATAATCCTTCACTGTGTAATTATATCACAAGTCCTTTATTCAGTTGACTCTTGTGGGACATTTGATGGGCATCTGGGAATTTTCTAGATTTTATATATTACTAATTGTGCTGCTATAGACATTCTTATTAGATAACTTTTGGTGAGCATATTATACATTTCTATTGTGTGTATATTTATACCTAGGAGTAGAATGACTGGTCAAAATTAAGATTATATTCAGTTCTAGCAGATGGTGCCAATTTTCCAAAGCTGTTATACTATTTTCACTTCCACTAGAAATTTTAGAGTGTTCCGGTTACTCTACATCCTCAAAAACCCTTGAAAATGTCAGGCTTTCTTACTTCAGCTATTCTGGTGAGTATGTGGTGGTTTTAATTTGTGTATCCCCAATGAATCCAAGCATTTTTCATTACTTGATTGATCAATTGGATATTCCCTTTATAAAGTGTGTGTGGAAGAATTTGTCTGATTTTCTACAGATTTTCTATATCTCTAAGATCTGTATATCTTCGTGTATTCTGGATATGAGTCCTTTATAAGTATATGCATTGGAAATTTCTTCTCCACTTCTCCCAATCTTTCCATTTAACTCATTTCCCCATGCCTTTTGAAGAGAAATTCTTAATAATAAATGTACTCATTTTTGATGGTACTTTGTACTTTTTGTAATCTGTTTTTTTAAATCTTCACATAATCTTGGTCATCAAAATGCTATATGATATTTTCTGGCAGGAATTTTACTGTTTGTATTTTATGTGAAGAGATACACTCTACCTGCAACTTATTTTCTGTATGGTTTGAGGAGCAGTCAACATCATTCTTTTAAATATGAATATAAAAGAGACCAAACAATTTATAGAAAGATGATTTTTTTTCTCCATTGGACTGCAAGGTCACCTTTCAACTCTCTCATGTCTGTATTTATATAGAACTCTTTCTTAAATACATTCTGTTGTTTCCTATCTTTGTGCCAAGACTGTGCCACTTTAAATAGTGTTGTTTTATATAGATTTTAATAGCTGCCAAAATAAGTCCCTCAGTTATGCTCTTCAAGATGGTCCTAGTAGTTTTTTGAACATTTGAATTTTAATACACATTTTATAATCACCTTCTCAGTTTATACACATGCACACATATACACATACATTCATTTAAACCGACCTACTAGGATTTTTATTGAAATTATATTTAATCTACAGATAAATTGGGAAAACTGATACCTTAGCAATATTGAGTCTACCCATAAACATGAAATATTACCGCATTTCTTCAGATTTACTTTATTTCTCCAAATAAAATATCAAGTTTTCATCTGTATAGATGCCATGTATCTTTTTTGAATTTATTCCTACATATTTCCATGACCATCGCTTATAATGAAATGTTTGATAATGTAAGGCAATGCATTACATTTCAATTATTTTACAATTTCAGTTTTTTTGTGTATCATGTTTCCTCAAAGCAGTGTTCTGTGAATTGTTACTGTAGATTTTTCTTCACATCCCAACTCTTATTTCTCTAAGCTTTTTCCCTTTGTAGATGTGTTTGGTTATTTGCTATTCTATTTTGGATGAAAAAGCATTTTGAACTCTACTATTCCCATTATAATGTCAGATTGCAGAATTCTCTAAACCCCATGCCAATTGGTAATTCCCTAGGCAAGAGTTTCTGTCACACTAATCATTTGCAAGAGTGACAATGAGTGTACGCATTGTGGCAAGGTCATGATAGATAACCTTTGTATTTTCTTTTCTCTAGCATTACTTTACTTAAATAACAGTGAATATTAATAAGATATATACTAGCAAATTCCCTTTTAAATATTGATAACAGGAAGTAAACTCCTTGATAATATTATATCAATATATAATATGATGTATGCTATAAGAAGAGCAAAGAGCTCCACTGTCAGAAATATTATGTTTGGTCCCTATCTCTCTATGAATCATCCATCATGATAACAAGGAATATGAATCAAAGCAAGACAATAGAAGATTGTAGAAGAGAAAATATGATGTGACTCAACAGGAAAATCAATTAAAGAATCTTAAATGTAAGCATCCTTTCCCTGTCCATTTAAGACATAATTGTTTGGTTAATTGTTTTCTGTCAGTCAGGTAAGCAAAGTTTTTGTTTTTGGATGGGGGTCCACTGTAAAGGAATCTTTGTTTAGGGGATAACATATTCATAATAATCTCTCTGTATTCTCATGAAGAATATACAGTAAGAAAGTATAGCTGTAAAGTCATGACTCTCTCACATTTATAATTAGGACTCGTTTAAACTAGTAATAAATATAGTCTGACTATCTGGGTTTAAGTAGGATCAAATGTTAGGGAAGCAACTTTACTTGTTCATTTTTTATTATTTATTTATTTGTTTATTTATTTATTCTGAGGGGCCAGGGCCAGGGATTGAACCCAGGACCTCATATGTGGGAAGCCCATTCTCAACCACTGAGCCACATCGGCTCCCCTGAATTGGTTTCATTCTTTGTTTGCTTGTTGTTTGGTTTTTGTTTTTTGGAGACACCTGGAATCAAACCTGGGCCCTCCCATGTGGAGAGCAGGTGCTCAACTGCTTGAGCAACATCTACTCCTTACTTATTCATTCTTGATTTTATTTTTATTGGTCTCAAATATTTATCTAGCACCTACTCTGTGTGGACAGGGAAAAGAAAAGAGAAAGAAAATGAAAGGGAAGAGAAAAAAAAAGAAAGGAAAGGAAAATGAAAAGAAGGGAAATAAAGGAAAAGAAGGAAATAGAAAAGGAAGTATGTTTCTTGTCTTCAATTGGTTTTCATGAAGTGGATAGTAAACATTCTGATTTATAAACAGTGCGTTGATATTGAATAGAGATAACATTCTATATTAAGTTATTGCTCATAACAGTAAATTTATAATAAGGGTTATGTATGCACAGTTCAGTGGTAAAGAAGTGAAAGGATACACTTACTGGCATAAGAAAAATCTGGGACCTTTCAATATTATTGAGGCTCCATTGTAAGCACTCATTTCTAATATTATGGAGCCAGTGGCAATGAACATTTCTTTGCAAAATTCTGAGTGGCAAAAGTTAATTTCAGAAAACACATAAAGAATGATTGGCTAAATGAGGAATGCATATTTTGCATGCAGCTGCTCAACTGGAGATACAGTGAGCGAGGCAAGGTAAAGCAGATTTTATTTACCTAACTCCACGAATGCTTCCTGAATGTTCAGAGGTCCTCAGAAAGGACCATCTCTGAAAACATGTATTTGTCTTATTTCTTGTTAAGTATTATTGTGAAGCTAGGTTCTGGAAGAAAAAAAAGGCATTTTTAAAAAAAGATTATATTTTAATACTAGTTCAATAGAAAACTTATATCAGAATTGTGAAAGTTTAGGATTTTCTTAGTCCTTGAATTTTAGTTTTGATATGAATTAAAAAAGGACAGTTAAGGGCACATGATTTTTTCCATCTTGCCCTTCTTTATATATTGCTACTTATCTGTAGCATTATATCACATATTGGGTTATGAAGTTTTTTTTAACACTTCATTGACTCTCTATACTTTATTTGGATAACTTCATTTTGTAAGTATTACAGCATAATAATGTTATTTAATGACAGCTAAATGATTTTCATATTTTAATTGAAAAACTGTTATCAAAAGATAATGGTTCAAGCATAGTTTAAGAAAGTAAAATCTAAGACTTGCCAAGTAATCATTCTGAAATTGCTTTCCATTGATTAGTTCTTTATCATCACAGGAGAGATATTTTTATTTCCTCTTTCTTATTTTAAGGAGATCATTGCTTGACTTTAAAAAAGAGATAGAACAGAATCTCAAAGAAAAGAAAATGGGAACCTTCAGGAGGCTATATGTATTAATCAGCCAAAGGGGTGCTGATGCAAAGTACCAGACATATGTTGGCTTTATAAAGGGTATTTATTTGGGGTAAAAGCTTACAGTTACAAGACCCTAAAGAGTCCAACTCAAGGTACCATCAGAAGTACTTTCTCACCAAAGTCTGATGCCATGTGTTGAAGCAAGATGGTGGGCAATGTCTGTCTGGCCCCTTGGGCCTTCTTCCTCTTAAGGCTCTGTGGGCCCAGCTTCTTCTGATCTAGCTGTGGGCTGGCATAGGGCTTTTCTCTCTTCCCAGGGCTTTAGCTGTTGGAGCCCTTTCCTTTCTGTCACATGGTAGAACTGAGAAGACTAAGCTCCCTTCTCTTCTGTATCATGACAAAGTACTCTTTTCCTGTGTATCTTCTCCCACATGTCTTCTTGAGTGACTGTCCATTTATATAGCCCACTGAGGGGGCGGGGACTCAACCCTGAGTCACGCCCTACTGAAGTAGTTGAATCAAAGTCCTAATCTTAATATAATTTAATCAAAGTCATCTCAGCTGAATCTAATACAGTCAAAGGGTATCACACCCAGAGGAACAGACCAGTTTACAAACATAATCCATCTTTTTGGGATTCATAATTAATTTCAAAATGCTGCACTATATATTACATATTTTCACAAAATAATAACAGGCCACTTCTGAAGTAAATAAGAAAGGATAAATCAAGTATTTAGTCTCAACCATATGTCATTATACTGCCTAGTAAATACTTGTTTTGTATAGCAAGCCCTTTGAACAATTAACAATGAAGGCTATTGTTCTTAAACCAATAACCAAAACTTCAATGCCATGGACAACCTATAATCAAATGATTTCTAATTTTAGCACCAACATTAGAATACTTGTATTTTTAACTTTCAATTTTATGACCTAGTAAATAATTATAACTCCTAATTGTGCAGTAAATGACAAGCAAAAGTGCCACAATAACTGCTTTTTGTTAAAGTGGTATGAAAAGTACTTTGTTATATTATGGTTCTCAAATGTTGAAATAAATAAACTTTTTTTTTTAACATCTCAACTTAGTCATACCAGTCAATCAGGAGATTCTGATTGATGATTTTAAATTTTTTTGAAAACTATTTTCTTTCTTTTAAAAAATATTTTCCAAAAAAATTGCCTAAACCACAACTAGAAGGGAAGAAGTAAAACATTCCCTATTTGAAGATAACATGATCCTATATACAGAAAATCCTGAAAAATCCACAAATATCCTAGATATAATAATGAATTCAGCCAAGTAGTTGGAGTAAAAGATCAACACCCAAAAGTCAGTAGTGTTTATATACACAAGCAATGAACAATTTGGAGAAGAAATTAAGGAAAAACTTCCATTCATAATAGCAACAGAAAAATAATCAAATATGTAGGAATGACTATAACCAAGGATGTAAAGGAATTTTACACACAAAAAAACTACAAAACATTGCTGAAATATATCAAAGAAGACCTAAATAAATGGAAGGGTATTCCATGTTCAGGGATTGGAAAACTAAGTATCGTTAAGATATCAATCTTACCTAAAGCAATATATAGATGCATCACAATCCCAGTCAAAATTCCAACAGCCTTCTTTGTGGATATGGAAAGGCCAATCATCAAATGTATTTGGAAGGGTAATGGGTTCTAAATAGCTAAAGTTATCTTGAAATAGAATAATGAAGATCTCACACTTACCAATCTTAAAACTTATTACAAAGCCACAGAAATCAAAACAGTATGGTACTGGCACAAGGACAGACATATAGACCAATGAAATCAAACTGAGAACTCAGAAATCAAACCCTCACATTTATGGCCAACTGATTTTCTTTTAATTTTTATTTAATTTTCAATTTTTTTTAAATTAGAGGAGTTGTAGGTTTACAGGCAAATCATGTAAAAATACAGCATTGCCGTATGTGCTGTATAGTTGGCACTTTGCCTAAGTATGGTACCTTTGTTACAGTTGATGAAAGGAGATTAAAATATTACTGTTAACTATCATGCATAATTTACACTAGGAGTATTTTTCACATATACCACCCTGTTTTTAACACTTTGTAATAGTGTCATACGTTTGTTATAATTCATGAAAGAAAATTCTTATACTTGTACAATTAACTATAGTCCATCACCTGCCATTGGGTTCACTGTGTTATATAGTTCTATGTTTTATCTCTTAATTTTAGTAATTTATATGACCTAAAGTTTCCCTTTTAACCACATTCATATATATAATTCAGTGCTGTTAATTATACTTACAGTTATGTGCTACCATCACCACCATCTATTTCCAACCCTTTAAAATCAACTCATATAGACATTCTGTACAAATCAAACATCAATCCCAATTCTCTACCTCCAATCTATCTCCTGGCAAACTATATTCTAGATTTGAACTCTATGAATTTGCTTAAGGTAATTACTTCATATCACTGAGATCACACAATATTTTCCCTTCTGTGTCTACTTTATTTCATGCAGTATAAGGTCCTCAAGATTCATCCATGTTGTCACATGCATCAGGACTTCATTCATTTTTATGGCTGAATAATATTCCACTGTATGCACATACCATAGTTTGTTAAACCATTCATCAGTTGATGGATACTGGGCTGCTTCCATTTTTAGCAATTGTGAATAATGCCACTATGAACATCAGGGTGCAAATATCTGTTCAAGTTCCTGTTTTCAATTGTTCTATCTATATAACTAGTAGTGGGATTGGCAGGTCATACAGTAAAATTAAGGCCAACTGATTTTTTTTTATTTTTATGGATGGATACTTTTTTTTTATTTTTTAAAAGATACTTAGATTACATAAATGTTACACAAAAAATATAAGGATTCCGAGGGGAGCAAAGGCCACTCAATTGGGAAAGATTAGTCTCTTCACCAAATGATGCAGGGAAAACTGGATCTCCATTTGCAAACAAAAGACTCCTACCTCACACCATATACAAATCAACTCAAAATGGTCGAAACACCTAAATATAAGAGCCAGAACTATCAAACTCCTAGAAGCAAATGCAGGGAAACATCTTTAGAATCCTGTGTTAGGCAACGGTTTCTTAGACTTTACACCCCAAGCAGAAGCAACAAAGGGAAAAAAATGGAAAAATGGGATCTCATCAAAATAAAAAGCTTTTGTGCATCAAAGGATTTTACCATGAAAATAAAATGACAGTCTACACAATTGGAGAAGATATTTGGAAACCACATATCTGATAAAGGTTTAATATCCAGAATAAATAAAGCAATCCTTCAACTTAACAACAAAAAAGAAAAAAAAAAACTATTTTAAAATGGGCAAAAAATTTCAATAGACATCTTTCCAAAGAAGATATACAAATAGCCAGAAAGCACATGAAAAGATGTTCCACATCATTAGCCATCAGGGAACTGCAAATCAAAGCATAAGGAGATACTATTTCACACCCACTAGAATGGCTACTATTTTAAAAATGGAAAATTTCAAGTGCTGGAGAGGATGTGGGGAAATAGGAGCGTTCATTCCATACTGGTGGGCATGTAAAACGGTGCAGACAATGCGGAAGAATGTTTGGCAGGAAGCCAACTATAAAGTTACAAAATAACCTCATAGTCCAACTACCAGGTATTTGCCCCAAAATTGAAATCAGAGATTTGAACAGATATTTGCACAATCATGCTCATAGCAGAAATATTCATAATTGCCAAAAGATGGAAGTAACTCAAGTGTCCATCAACAGATGACTGCATAAATAAAATGTGGTGCGTACATACAATGGAATACTATTCAGTTGTAAAAATGAATGAATTCCTGATCCATACCATAACATGGATGAACCTTGAAGACATTATGCTGAGTGAAATAAAAGGACAAATATTATATGTTCTCACTGATTTGACATGATTGGAATAAGCAAACTGAAGAGTCAGAATCTAGAATATAGGTTACCAGGCAGCAGGGTGGGGGTAGGGAATGGGAAGTTAAGACTTAAAATGTACAGGGTTCCTGTTTGGAATGATGTAAATGTTTTGGGAATGGATAATGGAGATGTATCACAACATAAAGAACACCATAACGACACTCTAATATATATATGACTGTGATTAAAAGGGGAGATGTTAGATTGTGTGTATAGTAACAGACTAATTTTTTAAAATGCATGGAACTACACTACACAAACAATGAACTCTAAGTTAAACCATGGACTATAGTTCATAGTGAAATTCTAAAACTGTGCTGTCATCAAATTGATAAACGTCCCACACCAATGCAAAGTGTTGGTAGTGGAGTGATAAATGGGAATCCTGTATTTTATGCTTGATGGCTCCGTAAACCTACAACCTCTCTAACAAAGAAAAATGAATTTTAAAAGGGAAGAAAAATTAATGCCTAAATGGAAATTTGCTTTGACAGTTTGATTTTTTAATTGAGAAAATTATATTTTATTAATCTATGTCAGTTTACGGTTTAATGTCTTCTGAATTGTATTGCTTATTTAACACAGAAAACATGTGGGACATTCATTCATATATGTACTTCATCATCCAATAAGAGTAATGTTCTTTTCTTAATGACTCCATTAAATTTGAATAAATGTTACCAGCCTATATTAATCTTTAACCATCACTTTTTCCCTATATAACCTTTTCCATAACTAGGATATTAGAAAAATAGCCTAACACTGAACAGAGTTTCTGAGTCTCTGTCTCATTTTAACTTTTATGAGAATATAAGGGAAAATGAGTAAGAAAACCCAGAGTCTTTTTAGTAAGAATGAGTCTAATATGATTTTAATTTAAATATATATGTTTCAAGCCTCTTTGTAGCATTAATCTGAGCCAATAGTATTCTAAATAAATCATGTGTAATATTTAAATATATATGGATAAAAGAATTTAATATGTATTTGCATGTCACAATTACTCTCCATACTCTTTGCATATATCTACATATGAATCTCTCAATATAAAGAACTCAACAAATAATGTTAAATTGGCATTATTATATAATGTTGTCTTCTTCTACAAATTTCTCCCAAATTTGTTGTTAAATCTATTATTTTCATACTTTCATTATGGATAGGGAATCTTTTAAAAATAAATTACATCCGGAAATTAGGCAAAACATCCATTTTAAACATGATATTTCTCCCATATACAAAAACTGGGTAGGTGATGGATATGACGTAGTGAGACAGCAAGAGTCAGTTGCCTGTAGTGAAATGAATGACACGAATGACAATATTGGCAATGAACATTCACTAGGGTGCCAGTGACCTGTGCCAGTCCTCTCCTTTCGTCCATTCAATAAAAATGCTTGACTGAAGGATTTTTCTCAGGAAGGCCTTAACAGTTACTTCCCTAATGATCCCAATTTCAACCAGTGACCCAGAAATGAAACTCTACATTTCACAAACCTCCTGAAGTGCACCATAAACAAGACTTACTAAATGTCATGTCCTTGAAAACATGAAATTCAACATGCTGGTATGTCTTTCACTTATATTGAGTTTAAAAATAAAATATTTCATGGGCCACAGAAGGAGGCCAAGTCTAAATCTAAAAGAAAAAGCCTTTTCTCCTCTATAATCTCAGCCGCAGGTAATCTGAGAAGTGAAGTTACTGTGCAACGTCATCACCCGCCCAATTCCTTTCTCACACCCGAGGTGCCATTTCAATATCATTTAAAACACTGAGGAAGCCATTCAAGTTATTTCATGATTTTGGAAGTTGTTGATAGGTGAAGTTCTAGAGAATCCAGGTTTGTACATGAAACAAAGTATTAAATTAATTTTAGCACTAACGGATCACCTAAGTGATTAAATAATTTAATCCATTTGTTAATTTTGCTGGCTCACTTCTTAAGAAAAAAACCTCACTTACCAATTTCTATCTTTAAATGTAATCTTAAGTCTTCTCTGTGTCTCAAAACTAAAGAAAAGCACAACATTAAATCTAACAACTACTCATTTTAAGCACAGTATTAAAATACATCAAGAATTAGTCATTAAACTGCGTAGAAATGCCCTTGACTATTTATACTTTGTTGACTTTGTCTTTGACCCTTTATGCATTTCAAGAAAAAGGCTGCTTTTAAACCTCATGAATGTGTATATGTGTGCAGCCGTGATCCTGTCACGTCTGAAATGAGTCATTCTCCTATTTTTCCTACCCAGGTTTTAAGCATTGTGTTTTTATTTAAATGGTTTTAAAACAGCTTATATCCAAAGTACTGTTGCTTACTTTCTTGATATGAATTTAAAATTATTTCTGATATACATGCTTTTAGTCTCTCATTTTACAATCAGATACTCTCTTTTATCTCATAAGTTCTATTTATCTCATAAAACAACTTTTCAAGAACTTCTCTGTGAAATATAGATGAACTTTTGTGAGGTTTGATTGCATGAATGCATGATCATGGTAGTGGTAATTGAACACTCCAGATAGTTTGAAGCAAATTAAGCATTCCTTCACCCAAATTAATTTTTGCTAGTCAGTTTTATTTTACTCAATGTACAAGAGGAGTCATATTTTACATTTTCAGGTAAAAAGAAATGATAGCATGATATTTAATGATAATTTGGAAAGGTGATTCAAAAATCTAAAAAAAAATTTCCCACTGGAAATAAAACTTATACTACCAAGTAACTTAGCATATTGCAGCTGTACATCATGAATGATGTCTATTATGGAAATATATCTCCTTCGTATTTACAGCATTAAGATACAGTGAAATGCTAAGCTCATTTTAAAATACTGTTTCTGTATAATATAGGTAGGTAGACTGGAAATGGCTCTAAATATGTCTCTCATTACCTCATTAATTAATAATGTTGCAGATCTGAGACTGCAACATTTTGATTTGCCTATATTAAAAGCTATAATATCTGTCCACCCTCTTTAGGGACGTAAAGATGTTTTTGACTTATAGGAAAATAAATAATGAAGGTTAAAACAGTAAGTCAGTGTTAGAATAATAAAACCTATTAATAAGAAAGAAAAGGGGAGTTCTAGAGCAGGGGTTCTTAACCTTTTTTGTTCCACGGACCCCTCTGCCAGTCAGGTGAAAACCACAGACCCCTTCCTAAGTCCACACTATACTGTGTATTATTTAATAAATATATCACACCTGCCACACACGTTCCCACAAGAATCATGTGGTTTTTTAATTTAAATTAAGCTCACGGACCCCTTGTTAAGAACCCCTACTCTAGAGTATCAAATTTAATGGTTATCTATAGGATAATGCCACTTTTTAATGGACTACACTAGACTTAAAATAGAAATTATACGTGTGTACTAATCTTAAGAAATAATAATAAAGTTTACTTAGCTGCGGTGCTTCTAGAAAAAGAGTTACAAGTCTCAACAACTTTTTATCAATGAAAGGTCACTAAATAAATAGACATGCTATAATGTTTTCATATACTTTGAAGTATAGATGGTTCACTTTATATTTCTTAAGGCATTTTCTGTTAACTAATGGAAAATTCACCCATGGATTCATAATCAAAGATGTTTCAAACAACAGTAACTTTACACTAGGCTTGTAATTATACCTGCTGTATGAGACAGTTACAGGAAAAATCATTTTACTGATTGAGCATGAATTGAATAAGCATACAGATTGATTAAAATGGAACATTGCCTTATGAAGAAATGCTGGAATAAACAGTTGTCAGAGAACAAAAATACTGTATTTTTGTTTTTACTGAAAATAATCGATTTTGTGAAAATCAGCCACAAATATTTCTATTACCAAAAGCACATTTTGACCAGGGCTACATATTAATAAAAAAAAAACCAACTTTATCAATTAATACTGGAAAACTTTCCCAGCTTTTATTTTCTCTATAAAAGATATTAAGAGCTCTCTTCTTCCACGAGAGCAGACTTCTGTGAGAAAGCTATGCTCTTCAATGTTTTACTGCAGCTCATCAGCTCCCATGGAATTCAGTTCTCTATACATTTTTCTCAGTCTTAATTTTTATCACATTATCTCATACACCTGGTATTACAGACTTTAAAAAAATATATTCTGGTCTTCTCCATCTGTTGCGCATCTGCGGCGCAAACTGAAAACCACTGCGGGAAAGTGTCTTAATTTGCCAAAAGGCTGCCAATGCAAAGTACCAGAAAATGGGTTGGCTTTTATAATGGGGATTTTATTTAGGATAAAAACTTACAGTTCTGAGCTGTGAAATGGAAAAATCAAGGCATCAGCAGACATGCTTTCTCACCAAATCAGCTACTGGTCATCCTGGGCTCTTGCCAATGGTGAAGATGACCATCAGTCTCTGCCGAGGTCCTTGCCTCTTGCTCCAGAATCTACTGTGTCCTGGGAGCTCAGCTGTGGGCAATTAGCATAGGGCTTGTCTCTTTCCAGCCTCTGCTCTCAGTCTTGGCTACTCTTCCCAAGTTCAGCTGTGAGCTGTCAGGCATATGGCTCATCTCTTCAGCTTTGGGATGCTCTGTGGGCCTAGGATCTTGAGAGCTTCATGCTTAAGCTTTGGCTGCTAGCAATTCTCCAGTCCTCTCTCACATTGCAGGGTCAGAAATGGCAACTTCCTTTCTCTGTGTGTGTGTCTCTATGTCTCCATTTATATCAGACCCAGCAAAAGGGCAGAGACCCAAGCTGGCTCACATGTCACTGGTAGTCCAATCAAAAGCCCCAAAGAGATCTTATCAAGTAAGCTAAACAAAGGCCTCTTAACTGAATTTAATGCAGTCAAAGATCCCCCATGCACAGGAATGGCTTACTTTAAGAACATAATCTTTTTCTGGGATTCACAACATTCAGACTGTCACAGAAGGACTTGCCCGACATGTGAGCGCCCTTCCTTGGGGCATTTCTGCAGCTGCAGCCCTTAGACCTGCTGCTTCTGGAAAAAAGTGCTTGGCAAAGGTAGTGTGGTCTGTTTCTGGTCAAACAAAATTTGCCTTCAGCACCACTTCCTCATCCTATGCTCCTGCAGCCCCCCAGCACATGCCATCTTTTAAGGGTACAGCTCTTGTCAAGGGAGAGTCAAAGAACTCGGTGTTGATGACTTGGGGAAATATTTGTTGCTTTTCTTCTATCCTTTAGATTTCACCTTTGTGTGTCCTACAGAAATTGTTGCTTTTAGTGACAAAGCCAATGAATTTCGTGTGGACTGTGAAGTTGTTGCTGTTTTGATGGATTCCCACTTTAGCCATCTTGCCTGGATAAATACATCAAGGAAGAAGAGTGATTCCGGCCACGTGAACCTCACACTCTTGTCAGAGTTAACAAATTCCCGACACTGTGGTGTGCTGTTGGAACTTGCTGGCCTTGCACTACGTCGCCTCTTCATTATTGACCCTGGTGGGGTCATCCAGCATTTGAGCGTCAGTGATCCCCCAACGGGCCAAAGCATGGACGAGACCCTCTGCTTGGTGAAGGCATTCTGGTTTGTGGAGGCCAGTGGAGGAGTCTGCCCCACAAACTGGACACCCAGCTCTCCTACAACCAAGCCAACTTGGACTGCTTCCAAAGAATACTTTGAGACGGTGAATCAGTAGGTCATCCCGTATGCACCTGCAGCTTCTCATTTCTCACACCAGAGAAGAACTGCAAGTTGGGACCCACTTTTAACATTTCAGAGATGATTGTTTATAGAAGGCATAAAACCCCAATTACGTTTATATTCATAAATATTACTCTAAATATGCTTTTGTAACATGGGCTAAGGATTTTTAAACTTGGTTAGGCAACCAATCTAAGGAACACTTTTTTGTAGCATCCTAACGGCTAGCTCTTTTTTGCCTACTTCTTGGATTGTGTCTTCAGTGGGAAAAGGAACTGCTCTTCTTTTTCAGCTTTACTTGGACATTTGTGTACATGATATTAGTACAGCAAATATTTAAAGGTTCTGATCAAGGGTGCTGAAATTTTATTCTTAATTTCTTTGTATTAAACTGGATTTTCTTTTAATTTATTAAAGATCATAATTTCGAGTTATTGGCACCAGCTGTGTAATTTAACTCTTGCAATGGATGTGTATGTAGATGAAACAAATGTGAATCACATTAAAAAACATGTATGGTAGCAAAGTGACTTACCTGATCATGCATGAGTTCACCAAGATTTGCGGCTTACACAATTATTTTACTTATTTTATGCATTAGTTGACATAGTGTCTGTATACATTTCTAGATGTTGATTGGGTGTAATTATAAAAAATATTTATTGAGTCTAGGGATTGCATTTTGAAATTTTTGTAATTTCTGTCTTGGAGAGTTCCATGGGAAATATAAATAAAAAATAAATCTATTTTAAAATAAAAAAAATATTTTGGAGTCTCCTGCAAATATGGTAGAATATAGCAATTTTTATGAGTGTATACAATAATCAAGTAGGTTATTGTTAACAAATGTATACTCTGTAAAAGGAAATGATACAGTTAAATGAAATATGTAACAGACTAGTTATATCTTATTTATTTGTCTTTTCCTTGAACAATAACATGATATAGAGTTACAAGATTCTCTGTGCATCTGACATGAAACCTCTTGCAAAGTCTATCTTCCTAAATTCAATATAGAAAGTGATAGATAAAATGTTTTACCTAAATAACTGGGGAATACAGAGATGAGTGTCTTTGAGGAGCTGAATAGAGGGAAGAGTAAGTTAATCAAAGGAGAACTCCAGTTAGCAGGTATCAGGTCTAGGCTTTGAAACTGTTTAAGGATGTGGACCTTGGCAAGTAAAGAAATTAGTTGGGAAAAGAAGGCTGTGAAAGAGTCGACAGTGATTGGATTACAAAGGCAAGTGTTAGGGATTGAATCGTGTTCTCCACTAAAGACTAGTTCAAGACCTAACCACTGGTCCTGAGGGTATGGAAACATTTGGAAGATACTATTATTAGTTAAGGCATATTTAAATCGAATCAGAGTGGGTCTTTTCCACATGACTAGAGGCCTTATAAAAAGAGAAAATGCAGATGCAGTCAGTCAGGAGAAGCCAGAAGCCAGAAGTCAGAAGTCGGTGGAAACGGACACAAGGGGAGACAGATGATCATGCTGCAGATGCAGAGATGCAAGCCAAGGAGCCCCAGGCTTTGCAGCCGCCAGCTCAGAAGGCTAAGGCTCTGGAGAAGCACACCCTGCTGATAGGTCGGGACTGGACCTGCGGCCTCCAAAACTGTGAGACAGCACACGCCCGTTATTAGCGCTAACCGGTGTGCAGTATTCATTTTTCCTAGCAGGCCTGGTAAACTAAGACAGCAAGTTGGAGAAATATAGTTAGAAAGCTCCAAAATAAATATTTTTCATTTTGAGTTGTACCCTTAACATTATAATGTACATATCTTTACCCAATTTATTGCTTTTACTTATTAATTACACCCTATTTGATATAATGTTCATGATTTCTCTTTATATTTGTAGCATTTTCTTCATATATCATTTCCCCTAAGCTAGCTCATATACCTTATAATGTTGATATTTAGTGTTTTCATTATCAATAACTTTAAAGTAGTTCCCATTTCCCACTGTAATTTATCCTTCCATGCATAAGCATGAATTCTTTTTAGTAGTATATTGCTTAATTTCAAAATATGTGAAGATGTTCCAGTCATGTTTATTGATAATTAGTTTGTAATATGATCAAAGAATATATAAATTAAACAATTAAAATTTCAACTCTTTGAAATTTTGTGAATTACATCATGAACGTGCATATGGCAAATTTTAGTAAATATTCTATTTGTATTTCAAAATAATGTATATTCAGATGTGTTGGTAGCAGTGATTTATATATCAATAAAATAAAATTTGAATTTTATTTTCTTCCAATGTCAATAACCTTACTTTGATTTTTGTCTGCTTCTTCTGTCAGTTACTGAGATAGGATTATTAAAGTCACCTACACAATTGTCAATTTATCTATTTCTCTTTTAATTCAGTTATATTTGCTTAATATTTATTAAGGATGGTTATCTGGCACAACTAAATTTAGGATTATTTTATTATGACATGACAAATTGAATATTTTATTATTAAGGCTCCTAATTTTCTCAAGTAATACTGTTTGCCTTAATATTTTATTTTTCTATTGTTAATGTAGCTAGAGTATATCATTTGCCATTGATTTACTGTCAACATTTCTATATCTTTTAGTGTTAGGTGTCTTTTCTTCCCACAGCTTTATTGAGATATATAAAATAAACAGTTCACAGTAATATGTACAATTTTATGAGTTTTGACATCTATTTTCACGTATGAAAACTTTTACCACAATTTTTGACCTCCTTGTAATCCATTCCTCTTTTTTTTTTTTTTTTTTTCTGTGATCAAGTTGGCTTTATTTATTTATTTACTTTTTATTTTAAAAGAAATTTTAGCTTTCAGAAACTTACATTGAAAATACGGGGGGTCCCCTACCCACACTCTCCCCCATTAACAATGTCTTCCATTAGTGAGGTACATTTGACACAATTGAGCACATTGAAGCATTGCTACTAAGCATGGTCTATAGTTTACATTGTGGTTTACTCTTTGCATTGCACAATTTTATAGGTTTTGACAAAATGTATAATGGTCTGTATCCATCATTGCAATGTCATGCCGAACAATTCCAGTGCCCCAAAACTGCCTCATGCTACACCTAATTTCCCTCTCCCACCCCTCAGAACCTCTGGTGGCCACTATCTTTATATCAATGTTACAAGTTCTTCCATTGCTAGAATAATAAGTCTATTTTGGTCCACGGTTGCATTCCTCACTTATACTCGTGCATTCCTCAACCTTGAGGATTTGGGGATGGTGATGCCCACTCTTCTTGTAATCCATTCCTCTTTATTCTTCTCCTGTCTCCAGATGAAAATTCTACTTTCTT
This sequence comes from Tolypeutes matacus, assembly GCA_026826555.1. Lineage (NCBI taxonomy): Eukaryota > Metazoa > Chordata > Mammalia > Cingulata > Chlamyphoridae > Tolypeutes > Tolypeutes matacus. The sequence continues at coordinate 2,797,276 of JAKSZT010054342.1, read as the reverse complement.
TCATTGTAGATTATTCTCCATTATATAAAATTCTATATAAAAAGAATCATACAATATGTACTCATTTTGACTTCTTTCTTTCAGCATCATTATTTGAGTTTCATCCATGTTCTTTCATGCTTTCATTATCAATACTGTTTCTTTTATTTTTGAGTAGCATTTCACTGCACACTATACCACAATTTGTTGATCCATTCACCTTTTGATGGGTATTTTTTCAATATATTGTTATTATAAATAAAGCTTCTCTGAATATTCATATAATTCTTTCTGTGGCTTTATGGGAGCTATTTTCCTCTTGGCCAAAAATCTGAGAGTGAATTTTCTGGATCACAGTGTAGGTGTATTAGTCAGGGTTCCCATGGGAAAATCAGAACCAGCAGGCGATATTTGTACACATAATGAGATTTTTATTAAAATTTTCTCATGCAACTGTGGGGATGCACAATTCCAAATTCCACAGGGCAGGATGCAAACTGGAAACTCCAATGAAGATTCCCCAGGAGAAGCTGGCTGGTTAAAGTAGAGCTGGAAATTCTCTCTTTTGAATGCTGAAATCATCACACTTTTTAAGGTCTTCAAATGTTTTGACAAGACTTCTTTCGTTGCTGAAGGCTATCTCCTCAGGTATTATAGATGTAATCAGACATAGATGCAATCAGCTTACTGATGGTTTAAGTCCACAAAATGTCCTCACTATAACAATTAGGCCAGTACTTGCTTGACCGAATAACCAGGCACAATTACCTGGCCAAGTTATACATGAACTTAACAATCATTGTCAACTCCTTGTCAATTCGCCAGCCATACACATCTCCTTAAACAATACTTAATCTGTAAATAAAAATAATAACATTCATATTTTTTCCTAATAATATTCAACTGCCCTACATATGACTGGAAATGCACTAACTCTTTGCATAATATTCCATCTAAATTTGATATCCGGCAACTTTAATACTACAATCTGAAGCCAATACAACTTATGTCATGTGATAAGGGAATATATACATAAAGCAAATACATAATCTGTCAATATTTGCTCATATAGTTTGTGTCTCGGTTGTTAGGTACATATTTGTTTATAATTACTTTATAATCTTAATTAATTGACTCTTTTATCAATATATAGCCCATTTTTTATTTTTTACTTAAAGTCTTTTGTCTCTGAAATTAGTATAGCTACTTCCACTCTCTTTTATTATTTGCATGGCATAGTCTTGTCCATCCTTTCATTTTCAATCCACTTGTGTTTTTGAAATGAAGGTGAATTCATGTAAACTACAAATAGTTGAATTATGAGATTTTAATCCATTCTGTCAGTGTTTGCCTTTTGCCTGGAGAGTTTAATGTATTTTCATTTCATGTAACTAATGATAGTGAAGGACTTACTTCTGCAAATTTGTTACTGATTTTGGTAAATTTTATACATTTTTTGCCCCTCAATTTTTCCATTACTGCCTATTTTTGTATTTAGTTGATCTTTTGAAGTAAACACTTTAGAATCCCTTCTCATTTCCTTCTGTGCTTATTTTTCCAAAATTTTCTTTCTGATTACTCTGTGTTTTACATTTAATTGTCTAAAGCTGTAAAAATCTAATTTAATTTGATACCAGCTAAACACCAATAGTTTACACAAACTATGTTCAGATACTCACTGCCCTTACATCTATGTTATTCTTGTCACAAATTACATATTTATATACTGTGTGTCCAAAACTATAGATTTTCATCACTTTATATGCAATTGTGTTTTAGATCCTGTATTGAGTAAAAATTTAATTTATAAACCATTAAAATCATTTATAGCTATAAAGCTTCTCTTTTATATTTAGTACTGGCATTTATATTTACCAAAGTATTTACCTTTATCAGATATCTTTAGTTGTTCATGTGCCTTCAATCTACTGTCAGGTATCTCTTCATTTCAGGCTTTATCATTTCTCATTGTTCTGGTCAAATGGTAATAAACTCCATCTGCTTTCATTTATCTGAGAATGTTTTAATCTCTCACTCATTTTTGAAAGATTGTTTTGCCAGATATAAAATTCTAAGTTGACAAATTTTGATTATATCCCATAGGTTTCTCAGTCTCTGTTCATTTGTCTTCATTCTTTCCTCTTTCTATCCTCAGACTGGATGATTTCAATTTTCTTATCTTCAAGTTCGCTGATTCTTTCTTCTGCCAGCTCCAATTTTCTGTTGAAACCCATCATAGAATTCTTCATATCTGTCACTGTGGTCGTCAGCTCTGTTTGGCTCTTTTTCATAATCTCTATCTCTCCATTGGTATTCTCTTTGTGTTCATCTACTGTTTTCTTGATTTCCTTTAGTTCTTTGTCCATGTTTTCTTTTAGATTTTGAGTATATTTAGGAGCATTTTTTAAAAGGTCTTTGGAATGTCTCAAGTGTACTCCTCCACATTTGGAATGATCCAGTTGTGATATTCCTCACTGATGGCTTTTAATGCTTTAATCTTATCCTTTGCCTGGTTCATCACTTTCCCCTCCCCAACTCTACACATTAATCTCCCTCAGACCTTATCCATGCAATGAATTTAGAGAATAACTCCAGGATAAAGCATAGGGACCTTCCTGGTCCTTTCTGCACATGCTTCTTATCTTGGGCATGAGTTTTTGGTTCTAGGAATACCCCATTTATACAAGTATGAACATCCCCTCTTCCATAAGAAATAGATGTCTCACAATCCTGGACACTGCACAGTATGTCCTGCAGCCAGCAATCCCTTCCCACAAGTAACACAACAGGACTGTGCTCTTATAGCCTCTGGGAGGAGAACTCTGAGAGCTGCCTTCTACAAGCAGGACAAGTTCTGGGACAGAAAGTCCTGAGACCTTCACCAGAAAGATTGGGCCAGACATACATGAACATGATGTTCAACATACATGGACATGAACATTGCCCTCTTCCCTCTGGAAGCAGGACCATGGGTTCATAATGTGTACCCAGAGTGGCTCCAAACAGAGGACGAGAGAGGCACTAACCAGGGCACCATGACATCCTGCCCCTTTATCCTTTTTCTTGATTTGGCACTCACCTTGTTACTGCATTCCTTTAACTGATTTTCTAGAACTTTGAGAAAGACATTTCTCCTGTAGGTAGATGGAGCTCTAAAGCTTCTCACTTGCCCATCTTGATCACTGTGGAACCTCAAACTCTTTTCTCTGCAGAGATTTTGATTTTATTGCACTGGTTCTTTAGATCTGTTTGGAAGAAAAAAATCACTTAAACAACGCTGAGTCTTCCAATTTGTTACCACGGAGCATCTCTGCATTTATTTCACTCTTCTTTGATATCATTGGATTGTGTCATTTTCAATATTTAATTATTGCACATGAGTATTGAATTTATACTTATGTATTTTATGATTTTGATGATATTGCAAATTTTAGTTAGTTAAATTTAAATTTCCAGTTGTCCTTTCTTATTATGTAAATGGACAATTGCTTTTTCTGGTATGTTGACATTATATACTGTGAATTTTCTAAATTCACTCATTGGTTCTAGTAGTTTTTAGCACTTAGTTTTGAATTTTTCAGGTAGACAGCCTTGTTGTCTACAAAAAGAACCAGTTTAAATTCATTTCTACTTTCTATAGCTTTTATTATTTTAGCTGTTTTCATGGTACTACTGCCTTAAATAAAACAATGAACAAGAATAGTGGGAGTAAGGATCATTCCATGTTCCCAGCCTTAGAGGGGAAATCATATAGAATTTCATTAAATATCATGTTAGCTATACTAGTAATAGTAGTAGCAGTAGATTATGATGTTCTTTATCATGTTAATAAATTTTTCTTCTAATATTATATGGGTGAGATTTTATCATGAAAATGTGATAAAATTTGTCAAAAATTTTTGTCTGCATATATATTTTCTTCCTTGGTCAAGAGAATTATATTGATTTTTCTTTAAATGCTGAATTACCCTTTCATTCCTAGGATAAATCCACTTGATAATAGAATATTGTTCATTTTATATATTTATGGATTCCATTTGCAAGTAATGTTTCAAGGACTTTTACATATATGTTCACCAGGGACATTGTTGTAGTTTTCTTTTTGTGTAATGTCTTTCTCTGATTTCTGATATCAAGGAAACTCTTGTAAAATAAGTTTCAAATATTCCTTTTTCTTCTAAAGTTTAGAAGAGTCTGTAAAAAACTGACATTGTTACTTCCCTAGTAACAACTCACAAGAGTATATACTTTGGCCCAGAAGTGTGTATATATGTCTGTGTGTTCATGTGAAGGTTTTTAATCATGAATCCAATTAATATATTAAATATAGCACTTTTCCAGTTATCTACTTCTTCTGTTTTGGGCAGTGTAGCAGTTTGGCATTATTTATGAACTCCAAAAATTGATATTGGTTTATGTTTGTAAACTGGTCTGCTCCTTTGGGCATGTTTAAATTGTGATTAGGGCTTTCATTGGGCCACATCAGTAGGGCGTTGAGTCCCAGCCCCTTGGTGGGTGGGGACTCACAGATAAAAGACATGGCAAAGGACAGAGTATGTTCTGATGGTGGAGTTTTTGAGCTGGAGCCCAGGGAAGTAAGCACATAGAGGAGCTTGTTCATGAGGAAGGAAAGAAGGCCCGGGAAAAGAGACGAGCTGTTTGCCTGACAGTTCACAGCTGGCCTTGTGGAGAAAACAGAGGAGCTGAGCCCGGAAAGAAACAGAACCCCGTGAAGAGAGGAACCCAAGAAGCCTGAACCCTTGCAGACATTGGCAGCCATCTTGCTTCAATATGTGACAACAGACTTTGTTGAGGGAAGAAACTTATGCTTTATGGCCTGGGAACTGTAAGTTTCTACCCCAAATAAATACCCTTTATAAAAGCCAACAGATTTCTGATATTTTGTATCAGCACTCCTTTGGCTGACTAATACAGGCAGGTTGTGTATATTTCAAGGAATGTGTCTGTTTCATCTAATTTGTCAAATTACTTGGCATATAATTGTTTATAATATGATTATTAGCTTTTAATTTCTGGAGAATATGTAGTGATGTTCCTTCTCTAATTGCCATATTTATACTTGTTTCTTCTCATTTTTACTTAGTCATTCTGGCTAGACATTTATAAATATTTTTTGAAAATTTTTACTGATTTTCTTTACTGATTTTATGTTCCCTGGTTCACATATTTCTGTACTTTTGGTTATTATTGTTTCTTTGAGGTAATTTTATTTGATAAGAAATTAAGAAGGGTCTGAGATTACCTTGAGTATAAGCTAAGCCTTAGTTTTATAGACATATACTGACAGAAAAGGCACTGGGTCAGAGACACAGATTGTTTATTACTCAAGACAAAAGAACAGCCAGCACAATATCTCAGCATTGGTCACCCATGCCCCAGTTTTCCTTAGACTGCAAGTCACAAGGGCAAGATGTTTACCTGTGCATGCAGTGAGTTTGAAACGCAAGAAAGGAACACGATTTTAGGAAGCTGTAAGACTTTATAGACTGCTGGCATATTTGCCTTTCCTATCCTCCAAAGAGATAAAGAATATTCACTAAGAAAATCTCTTCTGGGGGAGAGCAGAAATTTTCTCTACGTTTGTTGTACCTGGAATATAAGCAAGCAAACATCTCCAGGGAGGAGAAGGAAACAGTCTTAGATTTCCAAATCTCTTCAAAGCTCCCTATCTTTAGGCACACACTAAGTCAAGCTTTCAAGGCTGTCTGCTGCGCGAAGTTGCGTGCAGTGGCCTTTTCTGAGAAGGTCTGAACTATGCAAGAATGAAGAGGAACCCGTGGCAAACTGCCTCAGCACTTGGCCCTTCTCCTCCCACATTCTCTTGGGATGTGTCCTATGGAAAGGCTTCATGCAAACGTCTCGCACTAAGCCCTGTTTTACGCGTCTCCCTCAAGTTTTGAGTCCCTGTTCAATTAAAAACATTTTCCAGTTTCCCAAATGATTTCTTCTTTGATCCATATGTGATTTAGAAGTCTGTTGTTTCATTTCCCAATACTTTAGGTTTTTCTAGATCTTTTACTGTTATTGATTTGTAGTTTGATTTCTTTATAGTCAAAAAATACATCGTATAGTTTCAATTATTTGAATTCCGTGAAGGTCTTCTAATTGCCCCAAATGTAATCTATCTTAGTGCTTATTCTGTGTACACTGGAAAAGAAGCCTTATTCCTCTGTTGCTGGGCAAAGTATCCCATACATATGATTAAGTCAAGTTCGCGACAGTGTTTAGGCTTCTTAGATTTTTTTTTTTTTTTTTTTGTCTACTTGTCCATCAACTACCAAGAGAGGATTGTTGACGTCTGCAGTTAACTGTGGATGTGTCTGTTTGTCCTATCTACTCCATCAGTTTTTTCTTCACATTTCAAAGCTCTCAGGAACCTACATTTTTAAGATCACTGGATTAATATCTGTACCCCTAGCAACTCTACTTTGTGGGATATTAATATTTCCACTACTCCTCTATTTTGTTTGTTTGCTTGGTATATGTTTTCTTTTCTTTTACTTTTCTTTTTTAGTATAGGCAGATGTTTTCTAGGCACTTTACGGTTAGGTCTTTCCATTTTTTTCCAATCTAATAAATTCTGTATTTTAATGAGTATGTCTAGACAACTGCTATTTAATGCAATTATTGAAATAATTGGACTGAAATCTACCAATTTTTAATTGTTTTTCATTTTTCCAGTTGTACTTTTTTAGTTTTTCTTCTTTTCTTGCCTTCTTTTGGATTATGTATTTTTAAATTTTCATTTTAGCTCCACTATTAGATTATTTCTACATTTTCATAAAATTTTCAGTAGTTGCCCTGTATTTACATGATCCATCTTTAGTTAATTACAGTCTACCTTCAATGCTATCATGCAACTCCATGTGTCATATAAGTACTTTAAAAAAATAATTTAATTTATTGAATCCCAGTTGGGATTTAATTTGAAAGCAAAATGAAGTTACTTTCATTTTATTCTTTAGATCTGTATCTTGGTCTAATAACATAATTTTTTTTGCCTGAATAATTCCTTATAAAATTTCTTTGGGTGCAGGTATACTAGGAAATAATTCTCTGTGTTTCTTTGTCTGAAATAATCTTAATTTTTTTCCTTTATTTTTGAAAGTTATTTTCAATAAATATGTAATTTGTGATAGTCTTTTTTCTTTCTTAAACTGGCAATATAGTCCATTTTATTTTTATTTCTATATCTTCAGGTAGTAAATTTTATGTAATTCTTATCTTTCTTACTTTCTATGTAATGTATTTTCCCTCTCTCTGCCTGCCTGCAATACTTTTTCTTTATCTTTTTTTTCAGCAATTTGAATGTAATATTTCTAGTTTTGTGCTTTTTTTTCTCCCATAATTTATCCTGCTCGATATTCTCCAAGGTATTTGGACCTTTGATATAGTGCTTGACATTTTTAAAAAATTATTGCTACTGTTGTCTTCAAACCCTTTCTTCTGCCTTTGTTTCCTCTGAGATGCCAATTACACACATTTTAAGATATTTAATATTTTCTTACAGCTCTTGGATGCTCCATTCTGTTTCTTTCTTGCTCTAGTTCACTCATGTGTGTGTGTGTGTGTGTGTGTGTGTGTCACTTTGGGTAATTTGTGTTGATCTGTCTTTGTGTTCCCTGAGTCCTTCCTCAGCTCTCTACAGATATGCCTATTGAGGACACTATTCATCTCTGTTGTTATTTTTCTCTTTTTTAGCATTTCTGCTTAATTATTTCATAATATTTTTTCTCTTTGCCAAAATCCCCCATTTATTCCCACATGCTGTCCATCTTTTCCTTGAAAGATTTAACAGATTAATTATAGATATTTTAAATTCTCTTGCTGATAGTTCCAATATCTAGGTGATATCTAATTCTGGTTCTATTGATAGCTATATCTCTTGGTAGTGTGTTTTGCTTTGTTTTGTTTTTCCTTGCTTTCTTGTTTGTGTTTTAATTTTGTAGTTTGAAGTTGTATTTTGCAGGGGGAGGAGACAATAGAAATTTAAGTAATTTTTTCCCTAGAAATGATCATATTTTTTCTTTTTCTAGGCTTTTAGTGGGGGCGGAGAATTAGCACAACTCATTCGTTGAATATTTCTTGCTATTTTTACCCTCAGTATATTGCCTTCTTCCATTGTCATAACAATTGCCTTGTACTTTTACAATTTTTACAAGACTGTTCTGCAAGAGTATTTTGCTCAATGTCTTCTCTACTTTTAAATTTTAGCCTTCTGCTGTTGACCTGCCTTAAGACCGTTTCTCTCTATCCAGACTTGGTTCCACCTCCAGTACTAGTCTGCTGTTATTTGTTAGCCAGGTGATGGAGAAAGGCTGGAGGAAGTGGGCTCTGCCTTGAGCTGGCTCATGGTCAGGTGTGTGCTGTGTCCTTGGTTGTGAGAGATAAGTGTCACCAATGGTCCTGATGTTCCCAGAGCTGTAGGAGTTTCCTAATTGTCTGGACCCTGAATACTTTCCTGCCTTTCCCCCCAGGTGACAAGGGTCTTTTTTTCTATTTTCTTTGTTTGCGCATTGAGTGTGTTAGGGTTGATCCTCTAACTCGAGCATAACATAGCTTTTCTTGTATAGCGGAGAAGAATCCAGAGAGGGTTTCATGCCTTTGTGAGAACATCTGCTGCTCCCTATTTTAGTTTCCTTGGCTGCTCAAGCAAATACCTTGCAGTGGGTTTGAGTAAATAGTGGGGTTTTCCTGAATCATGGTTTGAGGTAGGAGGATTCCAAAGCTGAGGCATCAGTCAGGCAATGCTTTCTCCTCAAAGCTGGTGTCCCGGGGCTGGTTGCTGGAGATACTGGTCCTTAGCTTTTCTGCCACCTAGCAATGCACACAGCAGCCTCCCCCGGCCTCTCACTGCTCCTCCAGACCCTGCTGATTTCCGCCTCTGTGGCTCCCTCTTCCCCTGTCTGAATTTCATCCCACCTGTGAAACACTCCTGCAATAGGATTGAGACCCACCTGACTGAGTTGGGCCATGCTTTAGCTAAAGTAATCTAAAAATTTCCTACTTTCCAGGGTTCACACTCACAGGAATGGACTACGCTTAAGAGCATGTTTTTTCTGGGGTATGTCTCTCCACATCCTCACACTCCCGTAGTCTAGGTCTGCACCACGAGGGAGGCGTTTTTGGGTCTCTTGTCCTGCCTCTAATCTTTCTTTTGAGTAACCAAATAGGTCCTTGGAGATCAGTGTGTAAAAAAGAGTCTTAAATTCTATTTGTGTTTGCAGTTTCCCAGGTTTCTATATTCTGAGGTTCACCCATACTTGGTCTTTTGCAATTTGTTAATAACTTTTTTAAAAAAAATTCTTAACAGCATTTATGGGGCCCATCTTCTATCCCATCCCATCTTCCATGGAAGAGATTGTTTTTCTGTAAAATACAGACTGGTTTGTTGTCTTGCAACAACAAGAAGCCATAAAACTAAAACAAATTTTAAAGGTTTGAATGGTATTTAAATTGAATTTTACATCATTTTGACAAAACAAAGCAAAAAATTTAAAACAACACTATTTTCATATGCAAACTTTACTACGTTTTACAGCCTTGAGAAATGTTTTATATATTTGCATTTTATATGACATCATGTTATATCAATTAGGAAGCCCAAAATACTGAACATATTTTTACTGTGTCCATAGCATTATTTTCCTACTTAAAAATGACAAATATTATTTGACTGTAGATGCTGTTAAACCTCCAAGCTACATGCTACAGTTCCTGCAGTGTGGTAATACCATGCAGCAGGTGGACAGCTACCATAATAAATGTTTAAAGGGATGTTTAGATTAAATTACTGGGTAAGAATACTTTCACTTGTTTGCTTAATCAATTTAAGATTATGTAAACATGGATTTTTCTACTAATACATTGATAATTTATTAAATAATGGTATTTACAGTTAGTGTTTATGCATAGATCTTCTATTGCCACATACAAATTCGACATCTTATAACTAGGAAAAATTCAGTTAAGAAATTTGAGTAAGAAATATTAAATGTTTGAAAAAGCAATGAAAAAAAATATAGTTTCACCTGTTGCAAAGTCATATATATTTTTTCAAAAATTTCTGATAAGATATTTAAGGATCATCTGGTATGGAGAATGTCAACTATTGCTCTCAGGCCATATTCAACCTGCTACCTGTTTTTGTAAATAAAGTTTTACTGCAACACAAACACACCCAATTCTTTACGTATTATCCGTCACTGTTTTCATGCTACAGTAGTAGAGTTGCGTAGTTGCAATAGAAGCCTTCTGGGTAAAAAGATCTAAAATATTTACTATCTGGCCCTGTACAGAAAAGGTTTGGCAGTCCCTAATATAGTCAAGCCACTTAATTTAAAATGAGGATATTGAAACTCTACAAGTTAAGAGAACACATGGTGTTTGCAATTCAACCTTAGAACTTTGAGCAATTTCAACATGATTTTAATAAAAATCTACAAAGTGGATAGTACTGATATGTGATTCCTAATATGATCCCAAGGACCTAAGGATTTAAAATTCTACAAAAAGGCTTTTCCTTTCTTGAAATGGCAGATTAGATCACTTAGAACAATCTTTCTGATGAAAATAAATACAAAATTTTGGAAAAAAAAAAAAGGAAGATCTACTTGACAACATCCAAGAGTTAACAAGGTATTATAGAATGTAGGGATTAAGATATGGAAGGAAAAATTGCAGAAAAAATAAGCAGTTCTTTTGGAGATACTTTTCACCTCGAAGTCTCTGCCAATTGCAGAGGAGATGGTAAAAAGATTCAGACTTATTTTAGGTCTAAAAAGCATAAGCTGAGGTCCAGGACCTTCCAAGAAGAGAAATTCTAGTAAATCACCAAAGCGTATGTGGGGCCACAAAGTGCCCTAGGGATAAGAATAAACTAGGTCCCACTGTCACCCCCATCCACTGCCCAACCACAGCCTTCCACCTTATCATAGATTTTGCCCATATGGGCATCCGCTCACCACCCTCTACTCCCTTTCTGTTTCCTGTAAACCTGCCTTCCAGACTCTAGCTCTGTGAGTCTGCTCAATTTACTTAAGTCCTATCAGTGAGGTCATGTACTATTTGTCCTTTGCTTCACTCAACATAAGGTCTTCAAGATGCATCCATGTTATCACACTGCATTCCTTCTTAGATCTGAGTAATATTCCATTGTGTGTATATACCACAGTTTGCTTATCCATCCACCTGTTGGTGGACACTTGGGTTGCTTCCAACTTTTGGCAATAGTGAATAATGCCACTATGGGCAATGATGTGCATGTGTCTGTTCCTGTCCCTGCTTTCAGCTCTTCTGGGCATATACCCAGCAGTGAGGTTGCATAAAGACAGTGGCCCCAGAGGTTCTGAGGAAGGGGAGAGGGAAGAATACTTGTGAGATGGGGGCACTTTCAGGATATTGGATATAATGTGAACTATAGTCCAGAGCTAGTAGCAGTGCTTCAATACATGTTCATCCATTGTAACAAATATACCACACTAGTGAAAGACGTCAATGTGGAAAATGTCAGCGGGGGAAGGGATGGGGTATATGGGAATCCCCTATTTTTTTTAAGGGGAGAGCCAGAACGCAGTCCCCCACTACAACAAGTTATGCAGTCGCGTTTCCCACATTTGGGGAAATTGCAGGGGTCAGCACACCCAGAGTGCAATGGATAAGTCTCGCCCTGGGAAAACCACCTTCGTGATCATGTATCTCCCCTGCCAGGTGAGTGTATCCCCTATATTTTTAATGTGACATTTATGTAATCCAAAACTTCTTTAAAAATAAAAAAAATAATTAAAATAAAGGAAGACAATAAAGTACACTATTCCCAGATTTCTATATAAATTTATCTGTATAGAATTTTCCCCATATAGAAGTGCAAATGTACTGAAAAACTGGATATAGAACATAACTATTTTTCAATTTCTATAATTTGCATTACATATAAAAGCCCAGTGGCAACACAGACCAAAAAAAAAAAAAAAAAAAAAAAAAGAATAAATTAGGGAAAGACCTGATCTCCAAGGAATGAAATCCAGACACAGATCAAGGTGATTTTGGATTAGTAGGATCATTTTTAGCATTCCAGAAACAAGGAGCAATCAACAATGAAAGAAGATAGCATTATCCAGATTAAGTTTCAAATAACTTATACTTTTTTTCAAATATAAGGTTTCTCACTGAATAAAAATACTGAAGAGACAAGACAATGTAGCTGAAAATCTAAGATATAGAAATTCAATCATAGAAATTTAATCCAAATAATTAAATTATAACACATATTTGATTATAGCCTTGCTGATTCAAACTATCAGTCAAACTGTCAATTATTGAGTCTGAATCTTTAGTATTCTTACCATCAAAAAATTTATAAACTCTAGTTAGGAAGAGAAAATATATAACTAAAATATCCAATAACAATTTAAAAATTCAAAGGATGGTTTTAATAGTAGTTTATATACAGCTGATGAAAGAATTACTGAACAGGATGATAGGTCAACACTAAATTTCTAAAATAAAGAATAAGGAGACAAAAGCATTGGGAATGCAGAAAAGAACATATGAGATATAGGTACATGGTAAAAAGGACTTACATATGTGTAACTGACTTCCCAAATGAAGATGAGATATACAATGGACCAGAAGTAATATATGAGTAGATATTGACTGAGATATTTTCAAAACTGAAAAAAAAACCACATGGAATCATGTCTTGAGGAAGCACTATGAAATAAAAGGAGGATAAATAAAAATACATATGGGAAAATGGAGTTAAAGCAGCTGCTCCACCATCCATTCACTCCCTTCGCAAGAGGTTCTCTGCCAGTGGAAAGAAAAGGAGGCAAGTGACTATAGTTTGTATCATTGTTAACCGAACCTCTGGGAATACACTTAATATCTGCAACAAGGAAGAAGCTTTATCTTTGTTATATACTTTTTAACAGGATTTATCTATCTAGGTATTACCTATAGTAAATGGAATCCGGTATCCTTATTGTATGGTATGATGGAAAAAGTCAGGTAAGCTATCCAAATCTCTTCTGTATAAACTGTATATATTTCATATTTTCCATACCCCCAATACATGAACTATCTCAGTAAACCTCATGTAAAACATCCTCTATTTTGCTGTGCCAGAAGCATACAATTAAGGAAGATAGGACCTGGGGAGCCAGCCTCCAAAACCCTCTCTAGTTTTTCTGAGTACTTTGATTGTGTAAATCCTTGGTAAGATCTCTGGTTTCTGTGAGTCTGTTTAGACAATCCAACACTCTTAACCCAACATTACACCAAGATACATGATAGGACAATTGCAAAATAAAAAGGTAAAATTCTTAGAAGCAGCTGGGGTGGGGGGAAGGAGAAAGAGATCTTTAAAGGAATAACAGAAAGATTAACAAGATATTTCTCATCAGAAACTACAGAAAGTAAAAGACAATAGAATGGGACTCTCTTGCTTGCAGTTGTAGACTCTCTCTGTTCCTTGGGATGGTCGTTGTCCATCACCACTGCCTTGTTAGTTGTCCTAGGTGAGTCCAATGAACTGGAGAGTAGATGTTGCAACTCTTTTGAGATTCAGGGCCTGACTGGCACATGGACAGACGAAAGATTTAATTCTTTTGGACATAAAAGGAAGTCCCATCCATCTGCCCCATGGGATATAAGCCCCCTCTCAATTAGAGGCAGAGTGGGCATCACCATCCCATAATCCTCAGAATTGAGGAATGAACACTGGACTAGAGTAGACTTATTGTTATTACTGTTATTACTGTTACTGTTATTACTGTAGAATTACTGTTATAGACCTATTGTTGCTTTAGCAATGGAAGAACAATTTCCATTGATGTGGAGACAGTGGCTTCTGGAGGTTCTGAGGGGAGGGAGAGGGAAAAATAAGTGTAATATGGGGGCATTTTCAGGACATTGGAATTGTCCTGAATGATGTTGTAATGACAGATACAAGCCATGATATATCTTGTCTTAACTTACAAAATTGTGTGGAAGAGAGTTTAAACTATGATGTAACCTGAAATCCACACTTAGTGGCAATGCTCCAATGTGTGCTCATCAATTGTAACAAATGTACCACACTAATGAAGGATGTTGTTAATGTGGGAAAGTGTGGGAGGGAGAAGGAGTGGGGTATATGGGAATTTCCTACATTTTCTAGCTACATTTATGTAATCTAGGTATCTTTTTAAAAAATTTAAAAGAAAGAAGCCAAAAAATATAAAAAAATAAAAAATATATAAATATGTCAGAATGGACATAAAATATTAAATATACATACCAATATATAAAATTATCTTAATGCAAGTGATTTAATACTTTGAGCTGTCAGAAAAAAAGTACTACGATTATAACTCAAATTGCACTTTAGTAGTTCTTACAAGGATGTAATTCACAATAACAAAAATCTCAGAAGTGACTAAAAACTAGCATAAACATATTGCATGTCACAATGTTGTTTTTAGATTATAAGTATCTGATGAAAATTTTAAAGGGGAATAAATTAAAACACATTTTATGCTGCCTTTGGTCTTTAACTTGTAGCCTTATCTCCCAGGTCAAAGGCCACAGTATTCAATTTCACTATATTTTGTGTAAAACTACTGTAGCATTGAAGATGACATTCAATACAAATGTCATGGTACTTAAAGCTAAACTGGAATCTAGTTTTTCAGCTTCTTAATTAAAATCACAGTTTAAAATTTTAAAATAAGACAATGGAATGTATCTTCAATGCACAGAATCTACTTTTATATCTAGAAAAATATCATTCTAGATTTGAATTACTCAAGAATAATTCTGACCACTTCTTCATAAATAAATCATAAAGATATTTTTTAGGCAGAAGAAAATTATCCCAAATAATAGCTCACAAATGCAGGAAGAAATGAAAAGTAGTAAGATTAAAAAAAATATATGGGTTATTCTGAATGAATACTGATTGAATATGATACTAATAGTAATATCTTGTAGGTTTAAAAAACATCGAAAATTAAAATACATGAGTAAAACTATATAAATCAGGAGGGCATAAATGGAATTAGAATGTTTTGCGCTCCTTGCTTTATCTAGAATAGCACTGTCCAATATAACTTTCCGCAATGATAAAATCCTACTGTGTCTGCATTTTCCAATACTAGTCCCTGGTGGCTCTGGGGCAACTGAAGCATGGCTAGTGTGACTGAGGAACTAATTTTTTCATTTTCTTTAGTTTTAATTGGTCTAAATTTAACTCTACATAACCACACGGGGTTAGTGCCCACCATATTGGACAGCACAGGTCTAAAAATGAATCGAAGTCCTAATTTAGCTTTATCTTTGATAACACAAGAGTGCATAATTTAATCAATACACTAACCATTAAAAGAAATTGAAAGTGTTTAAAAACCAATCTTATTAGATACAAATATGGAATAATAAATGTATTTTCTCAATCAAAAAGAAATCAAGAATGGAGTGAAAACAAAATAGAAAGCAAAGATTCAAACACAAGCACATCAATAATATATTGAATAGATAAAGAAAGTGTTACAATTAAATAGCAAGTTTTGCCTGACTGGATTAGTAAAGTAGGTGACAATGAAAATATAAGGAAACAGAAAACTTAAAAGAAAAACAAGAAGAAAATTCTCTACTATATGAATACTAACCCAAAGAAAGCTGATTTTGTTTATAATTGAAAAAGTAGATATTATGGTAAGAAACGTTACTATAGAGAGGGATAATATACTTTATAATGTTAAGAATCTCAGTCTGCCAAGATAATGTGAAAATTTTACCTGCTTTAAATATAAAAAAGCAAAAATTGACAAGATGTAAAGTAAAAATAGAAAAATTGTCAGTCACATTGCAAAACTTTAACAAACATCTCTTAATTACTGATAATACAAGCAAGTATATTTATTAAGGATATAAAAAATATGCACAATTCACATTTTTCCTAAATACTGATAAAGGAACTGCCAAATAAACCTACATTTCTAATGCATGTGACACATTTATAAAAACTGACTATATATTAAATTATTAAGCAACCTCAACAAATTTCAATGGTTTTAAATCATACAATGTATATTATCTGATAACAGTGGGTTTGTGCTGTAAATAAAATCTAATATATTGTAATAAATTTCATGTTTGTAAAACTAGGTATTAATTCTTAATCAATGTGTCATAATCTCAGCAGAAATTAGAAAATATTTGAACTAAATTATTACACATATATAAGTATGTATGTATGAAAGTACATTTGAATATTTTATTTTTATCTACAGATTTAGAAGCGAGATGCTAAAGCCTATCTAGAAGGAAATTTGTAACAGCCTGAGATGTATTATATACATTAATGAAGAAAAACAGAAAATCCATTTTGAAATCATGTTTATCAAGAAGTTATTGAAAATAGCAAATGAAAGCCAAAGAAACAAGGAAAGATGAGAATAATAAAAATGAAAGCAAAATTTCATGAAATGTGTGTTTGTATGTGATATAACAAAACTAATTTCCACTTCTTTGAAATGACTGGCCAAATGAGACTGGCCAAGGAGAGAAAAACAACAGAAGAAGCAGAAATAATAATGAGATAGTAATTAACAAAACAGTAGACATTTCTCTCTCTCTCTCTCTCTCTCTCTATATATATATATATATATATATTTGCAAGTAAAACAGGCATTAAGAGGGTATCATGGGCAGCTTCATGCCAAAAAATTTGACAATATATATGAAACAAACTCTACAAAAAAATAGAATTTAGAGAGGCGAGAAGAAATACAAAACTTGAATAAAACTTTATCTATCACAGGAAATGTTACTGTAATTTAAAAAATAATAAACCAAAAAAGAATAAAACTAAAATACCTTTGTACAAAGAAAAGTTCCATGACTTGATGGGTTCACTAATGAATTTCAACATAATAATTAAAGAATAAATAATGTAAATCTTATACAAACTCTTCCAAGGTTAGCTAAAGAGTGAAGATCCCCCAGCTAATTAACTTATTAAAAAAACATAATCTTGATAGCAAAACCTGATTAAAAAATTAACAAAATGGAAAATTATAATTACTCTCATGAACATAAAAGCCAAAATCAGAAATAAAAATATCAGAAAACAAATCCAGTATACAAAAGTAATGTAATAGTTCATTACTAATTGGATTTAATCTGCTAATGCAGGGTTGGCTTAATTTTTTAATTGTTGTTAAAAAAACAATTACTGTAATTTACCACATCAACTGCATGAAAGAGAAAAATTTTATAATCCTCTTCATAGATGAAGAAATACCTCAACATCAGTTAATGATTAAAAACACATGTAAATCTGCTAAAGGATACCTGAAAAACATTTACAGCAAATAATGCTAAATAATAAAATTTTGATGGTTTTATCTAAGATGGCTATGGTGGCAAGGATGCTTAACATCCTAGGAACATACTAGGAACATTGCACTGTTCCTAGGTAGTGAATTGGAAAAGAGAATGAAATGGAAGTTATAGCAACTGGAAAGAATTCCTACCACACACCCACACAAAAGACAGAATAGCAAATAGATAAATGGCCAAGAACTCATATAGACATATCATAAAAGATAATATGCAAATAGTTACTATACATGTGTAAAGGTGCTCAATTTTATTTGACAACAGAGAAATTGAAATTAAAAGTCCAATAAGATCTAATTTACATATCCACCAGAATGGCTGAAATTTGGAAAACCAACAATAACAAGGATTGTTGAGGACATGGGAAAACAGATCTTATATATAGCTGGCAAATAGCTTAGATTACTCTAGCCACGCTGAGAACCTGATTGGCAATATTTAATAATGTTGATCATGTATACACCTTGTGACACAGAAATTCTACTTCTATTATGTATTCAACAGAAATGTGTATTTTCAAACTACGTATTTATTGCATATATATAATATCAGCAGAAAAATGGACAAATAAATTGAGTTATAGTCATTAAATGGAATACTAGAGCAATAAAAAGATGTAATCTTATCCTAAACCCACCAACAGGAAGACTCTCCCAAGCATATTGTTGGAATGAACAAAGCCAGACTTGAAAAGGTATACACTGTAGTTTATATAAAAATTTCTAAAGAGCAGAAATTGCTATAGAGTTAGAATTTTTTAAAGAAGAGAGGAGGGGGTAACGATTTGGTGAGGAGAGGGGATATTATATGTTAAGTTCTTGGCACGGGTATTTGTGACACGGTTATTCTCCTTGAGATAATTCATTGTTCTATGTTTTTAGGTTTGCCTACTTTTCTTCTTTGTGTGTTGTATTTCAATATTTTTTTAAAAAGCAAAAACAAAGCCAAAGTATTCCTATGAGACATCTATAATATTTTTAGACAAAGTAATTTTTAATAGAAATTAAACCTTTTCCAAGGCAAATTCATGTAAAACTCATCAAATAGTAAACTCATTAAAATTCTTCAATAACATAAATATTGATGAAATTCATACCAGAAAGTGAAATAAAAAGGATTTATTTCATTATTTTTATTATTCCATTTTTTTTATTTTTTAAATTTAAAAAAAAAATTTGCATTTTATTTCTTATTTTTAAAACTATCATTATTATTTCATTTTCTTATTAATTGTATTTGGTTATTTTGTTGGCTTCATTTTTGAAGAAGTTTTGGATCACAGAAGGGTTAAATCTATGACAGGGGAGGATAATTGGTGTGGGGTGTCAGTGAAGGGGGATACATGGGAGGATGTTTACCTGAAGCACACCTATAAGTCATATAAATGTGTTCAAGTGTTCATGGGACATTGTCACATGGGTGGAGTTTCACACAATAACTGAAAGAATATCAAATTGCCATCCCAGGGAGCTCTGCCACATTCTCCAATGGAGCATCCAGAATCCCCTTAGTACAGGGTCAATGACTAGTGAAGGAGGATGGTCCATTTATGGGCCTTTGATATTGGTAAATGTACTTATGAACCTTTACTTTTGAAATTGAAACTTAGCCTTGTATTATAGGGTGCCTAAGAATTACCTCCTGAGAGCACCCTCATTGCTCAAATATGGTCCCTCTCTAAGCCAAACTCAGCATATAAATGCATTATCTTCCCCCCCGCTGTGGGACATGACTCCTGGGAATGAGCTTCCCTGGCACTGAGGGATTATACCAAGAACCAACTAGCAATGCTACTGGAGAAAGACCTTGACTAAAAACAGGAAAAGGTAAAGACAGATGAGTTTATATGACTAAGAGACTTCAAAATGAGTTGGGCGGTCATTCCAGAGGTTACACTTATGCATGTCTCAGCAAGATCTCATTGACTGCCAAAGTAAATACTACCTCAAATAGCAGGGCTCCTGAGGGCTCTGGAGACTATAGTCAGGGCAGATAGCTCAGGAGTTTGGTGCCTGCCAGTGGACCCTACTTTGGAATTTATACTCCCCAGTGTGACAGAGTTAGACTCAGTTGTGGTTTCCCTACACATGGCTCTTCTGACCCTTCTATTTGAAGCTATAATTAGTACTAGAGTTGATAGGTGTACGCCCAAGAGACTTAAATCTTTGGACTGTCTATATACCTACTGGGCCCTGAATCTCAACAGAGTTGCAAAACCTACTCCCCAGTTCATTGGGCTCACCCAGAACAACTAACAAGGAGATGATGGTGGACAAAGACCATCCCAAGGAACCGAGAGAGTCTACAACTGCAAGCAAGAGAGTACCATCCATCTGTCCTATGGGATTGAAGCCCCCTCTCAATTAGAGGAGGAGTGGGCATCACCATCCCAGAATCCTTAGGATTGGGGAATGAACTATGAACTAAAGTAAACTTGAAGGTATTCTACTATAGGCTTATTTTGATTCTAGCAATGTAAGAACGGGAGGTTCTGGGGGAAGGGAGATGGAAAAACAGATGTAATATGAGGGCATTTTTGGGACTTGGGAATTGTCCTGAATGACATTGCAATGATAGATACAGGCCATTATATGTTTTGCCATGACCTATAGAATTGAGTGGGAGAGAGTGTAAACTACAATGTAAACTATAAGCCATACTTAGTGGCAATGCTCCAAAATGTGTTCATCAATTGCAATGAATGTACCACACTAATGAAGGATGTTGTTAATGTGGGGAAAAGTGGGAGGTGTGGGGAGTGGGGCCTATGGGAATCCCCTATATATTTCATGTAATATTTATTTAATGTAACTATATTTTTTAAAAATTAAAAATATGTTTAAAAAGCTATTTTTTTTTCATTCTTGTCAATATTCTGTCATCCAGTTTATTTAATAGATTGGATTTGTAGAGAACATATGAAACTTTGGGCTGTCTATATACCAATGGAAAACTGTTAGGCAAATATAGTGTAATTTTAGAAAGCATGTTTTAAAAGTCATGGTATTTAAGAATTTGTTATCAATTTTAATTTTGGATAAGGAAAATTTTCATTAGAGCCAGACAGCTTATATTTAACATGATGCTGTGGAATTGTAAATGGTTTGATCACTACATTTCCTGGAGTGCTGACATTAGATTAGCAAAATTCCTGCCTGGAGAGAGTTCGGTTTTTATTTAATGGTAATATTTACACGTAGATAATATAAAAAGCTTTTTTGGACAATTCATCTGTTAGGAAAATGGGTAGGTTTAATGTGTAGTTTCCCTTTACTGAATAGAATTCCACTGATTTGCCTTTTGCTTCAATTTAATACATCTGTTTGATGGAGTCTTAAATTATATAGTAAGCTGTGAAGCCTAAATTCCTTTGTGAAGGCATTGTTTCAAGATTTGTTATGCTGATGAAACCAAATCTCTAAATGGTCTCTTCCTTGTTTATCTGTAAAGTTTGATTCTATTGAGAGAGCAATTCTTCTGAAAGAGGTCAATTGTTTTCATTACTTAGGTAGTGACTTTTCCCCCAAAGATCGTGCATGTTTACATGCTTAGAGTTTGAGTGAAAGAAGTTGAAACCTCACAGATAAGAGTGTGTTAATGATCATTCTGAAGCATTCTGTCCCGAGAGAGACAAAGAAAAGGTTTATTTCTTAGAGATTTGCAAGTGAATTCTATAATTTCACTTTTTATTAACTGCACAGAAGGACTAAATGGGGATTTCAAGTTTTTTATACTATCAGAATAACAATTTTATGAACAATTAATGGCCAATTAAGAAAATCTCAGAACTTCTCTCTATCCATTAGAAAGTACTCACAGTTACTCCTTTGTCTGTGGATTTCCAAGGATTTCTGTACTCAGCCCCAAACTCACATAAACTTTGACCATTAAAAATACACAAGAGCAAATACTTCTATTTGCTCACTTGTAAGGAGATAACACATATTTTTAAAAATCTCTTTTTACCTCCTGCCCTTCCACATACTTTCCTTTATTCAAGATACAAGTGGTTCATAGACTTGGCTTTGCCAGAGAGACAAAGAAGAATGTAAGCTTAAGCAACCCCTTCCCCACAGTTAGCATTGGAATGTTTGAAATAAAGTTGCATAGATACAAAGGAGTATTTCCCTGAATGATAGACATTTTTAGAGAAATCTAGAATAGTATTTTTCAAAATATAGTCTGGGACCTGTGTAATAATCATGCTGGTATCTTATTTTAAAATGTAATTTCTGGATCCCACTGCAAATGTCTGAACCTGGGAGTGGGTGCTTGGAAGGGAGTAGGAAGAGAGTTATCAAGCCTAGGATTCTATGCATTCATTAATAACTAATTTGCACATTAATTTTAAAAATCACTGTTCTAAAAGATTTGACAAGGGGAGAATTTTTTTTTTTTTAACTAATAGAGGAATATTAATATCTGTAAAGCAAGTTTCCTCCTATCACAAATATCCAACTTCTGGGCATTTTCAAATGAATTAGGAGAAGTAGTGTATAAAATCTAGCTAAGAAGGCATCTGGTCAGTTAAATTTTAAAATTCTGGGTCAAGAGTAGGATTTCTCAACCTTGGCCCAGTTAGCATTTTGGATGAGATAATTCTTCATTATTGAGGGCTGTTCTGTGCATTCTAGAATGTTTAGCAGCATCTCTGGTCTCTACCCACTAGATGCCAGTTTTCACTCTCCAACCCTCTCATTTGTGACTACCAAAAATGTCTCCAGACATTCCCAAATGTCCCCAAATGAAAGTACCCCTTCTCCCCAAGTTGAAAATCACCTGTCTAGAGAAATGTTTATGAGAAACAGATTTCACTTGTGCATTCAACTGCAAGTGCTCTGTACTTGGAAGGCAGTGGAATAACGGTCGCTTGAAAAATATGAGCCATTAATGTAGTCATTTATATTTTCAGTTTTTATCAAAATTTGATGCATTTTTTCTGCCTTCCTGATTTATTCATCACTTTTTTCTTTTACCTAAGCCATATTCCTGTCCATCAATATTATTTTGAAGTGATTCACTTGAGAATAATATTATTTTTTCATGATTAGAAGTGGATGTCAATGTGTGAAAGGAAAAGATATTTCAGAGCAAACTTATTTAAAAGTGAACTTTTTCTTTTGTCCTTCTTAAAAAGAAGTGTAATATTTGTTAACTGTAATTAGTTACATTGCTCATAAGTTATTGATGGAGTATAAACAGTGATATGATTAGTCATTTAGTTTCGCATACAATCCCCAGGCTTCCATTAACTTAATTTCATAGTGCCTTATTGGTAATGCATTCAGTTTAATGCAGCATCAGTTCTCCAGCATCTTAGAAGAATGTGAGCTGAAGTTCCCAAGGTCATGTCCTCTGGGTTCCATTGTGAGCACTGTGCTCTTTTGATCTGCACAAACACTCCCTGTGGCCATCCCTGGGAGTTGTACAGAGGACCATAGAAACAGATGGCCCTTCCTACTGTGTCCTTAGGTTCATAATGAAGAACAAGCCCAAACACGTCAAACTCATGGCAAAATGTCAGGCAAGTCCTAATGTGTAAGCTCAGCAGATTTGTCTCCTAGAAACAGTGTCCGCTCTGGAGAGAGCCTCCTATGCGGACATGAAAATGGAAAACAGCGGCCATTTGTGCATCCCATTGTTACCTGGAGCCCCAGAAAGCTTGTGGTTTTCTTAAAACGTCTTTGCCACCAATCAACATGAAGCACTTCATTCTACTTCCAGTAAAATAAATTTCGGGTAAAATTGAAGGAGTTTCATGGGCAGCATTGAAGCGTTTGGGTGTAGCTTAACAATGAGAGGAGTCGTTTTTGTTATTGTTGTTGGTTGTTGTTGTGAATTAGAGTGGTTTCTCCACGCTTAGTCAATCTTGCCGTCTGTGCAATGTCCCCCAGAGCACAAGAGGGCACTTCTACTCAACACACCAGGAAAAAGGACAACGAATACATGACTTCCGTAAAAAGAAATAGGGGTTTTCAATGATAGAGAAGCTATAGTCATACACATCTAATACCACTTTTCAATGCTGAATTTAGAATATTCTAAAAATATGACCCAGTGTGTTTAATAAAAACTTAATTCACTAATATAACGGCAGGAAAACAATTAGAGAATTGAATTTACTTTAAAATTGTACTCTGAAAAAGGGCTTTCTCTTGAAAGTGAGTAAATATTACTATCAATAACATACGTTTTAGAATGTATTTTTTCATTTGTTATTTACCCATGGACATTTGTTTGAATAGCATTTTTTTTTTCTGCTTATTCCAAGAAATATATTGATGAGGCTGTCATTCATAAATTTTACCCTTGCCAGCTACTAAACTGTTTAAATGTTTACTATTTAAAGTTTCCATGAACTTTATAGCATTTAGGCACTGAGTAGAAATCCATGATATATTCTGCATTAAATGAAATTTTATTATTCTCCCTCTACAATGGTAATGCTGTTACAATGACATTTAAGGATGAACCCAGGTACATTATTTTAGCATTTTGTCCAAAACTAGAAGTAGAAATAGTAGGTATTTGGAAACAAGCTAAGTGGTCCACATGAATATAAAACCAGCACTACATTAAGTAGGAATATAAACTATTACTATGATTAGGAGTTAGGTGTAAAAGTAAAAAGCAAAGAAAAATTAGACAATAACTCTAACAATGATAAGTTTAATATTATCCATGTGGAAGGGAAAAGAGTATGCCAAGGTGATAAATAAATGTCAAATCCATTAATATATTACCATTGCATTTTAAGACCATTTATTTCAAATGTTTCAAATGAATGATTCTTATTAATCAATAGATAAAAAAATTTTTCATATATCATACATATAAGAATTTTTTTGCAAAAATTACAAATAAATTGCCAATAATAATCAGAGAAGAGCTTAGTGTAGTAAAACGTGCCCAGGCTAGAGGAAAGAACCCTGATTTAAGTGTTAGAAACCTAGATATAGATTCTGGGTCTTCCATTTCATTGTTGTGCAACTGTGGATGAATCAATAAACACTTGAGACTCTTAATTTTTTATTCTAAAATGAGAGAGATCAAGTAGATTAACTTTTAAAACCCCTCTATCGCTAATAGCTATGATTATAACCATATTTAATTGTTAATGTTTTTATCCTATATAAAAAAATTGAGCTGCAGTTTCAAGTAATTAAGGATCCCAGCAGTTGGTCGATGAAGACAAAGAAGTTATTCTTGGGGTTCTCAGTCCAATATCAGGTTACATAGTGACGCAAACTAAGATTGCAATAACTCTGTTAAGATTTAAAAAACAAAATATATTAATGGCTTCTATTAAAATATTTAAGAAATTGGGATGATCTAAATACACTCATTGCAGCAAAATTATATGAGTTTTGAAAATAAATACTTTTGAGCCAATATGAAAGATATGATAGATTTTGTCATACTGAGTCATCATGAGGCTCTTTGTGGTTTCAACTCATTTTACTAAAATTTGACTTTTAGGATGTATGCAAAATCTAATCATATCATTATTGTAGTTCTAGGTATGCATTTGTAGAATGTGACGTGGAAGATTAAATTACGTGGTATTAGTTAAACGTGTTCTTAACCTTAATCTGTATTCCTGTGTGTTGAATCCATTGTAAAGAGGACCTCTTGAAGATATTATTTTTAGTTGAGGTGTGGCTCAAATGAACGAGGGTGGGACTTGAACTGGATGCTTGGAGACCTTGTACAGGCAAAGTCATGGGAGAAGCTGGAAGCTGGAAGTCAACTGACCCCAGAAGAGAGAGGAGAGGACACCCCCATGTGACCTGAGGCGGTGATACAAGCCAGGGCGCACCAGGAATCACCAGCAGCCAGCAGTAGAATGTGCCAGACTTTGCGGAGAGCATCACATTGCTGACACCCCAATTTTGGACTTCCAGTCTCAAAACCGTGAGGCAATACATTCCTGTTTAATGTTTAATCCATTACATTGCATGATATTTTGTCATAGCTGCCTGGCAAACTAAGACAGAGATTATTAAAATTATCTACTATGCTATATTTTTTATATGTTAATACGAATTACCGCATCAAGCATTCATTTTCACATTAGGATTATTCACCAAATTTCAACAATATTTATTTGGCGAGCTTTCTTGTTCACAGAAATCAATGTATAAGTCAAAGAACCACAACTAGTTTAACTGATAAACTAGAGATTTGAACTCAGATTTTCAGACTCAAATCCCAGTGATTCCCCCACTCCCAACCCCCACCCCTCCCAATGCTATAGTTACAGGGAAATGTGTGTTTTTGTGTAGGAAACCAAGAGCCTCAGAGTTTAGAATGACCTTAAACTTTCAATGATCAGGTACTTGGAAAAGCTATGTTTGTCATGATTTGCTTCTAGTAAAACAGAATTAACTCTAATTGCATGGATTCTTTTTTTTTAAGAAAACTGCACTGACATGAAAGAAAGCCCAAGTTCTCCAACAATACATTTTATTAATATTATTATAGTATATTATAGTATATGGTAAAACTGTCTCTGCTTTGAAAAAAAAGAAGTATTAACACTTTACTCTGGGTGATAGAACCAAAATAGCCACTGTTTCAGAAGGGTTTACAAGCTAAAAGCATTAGGAAATAATAAATTACTTTTTTCATGATGCAATCTAATGAGTGATGCATGAAATTCAGAGTAATATACATGTGCCAGAAATGATGAATTACTTTGAGAAAGGGCAATGGATGTGCCTATACACAGTCTACATTATATTTGAGCCCTGATTCATCTCTTGCCTTCCTTCCTTCCTCGTTTCTTTCCTTCCTTGCTTTGCTCTGTCTTCGTACCCACACAATATCCGTTATATCTAACTCTCTTCTCTGATAAGTCATCCTTACTCTATTCCTTCTTTCCTCTCTTTTTTAATAATTCAATTGGCTATCTAATAAACTTTTTTAGAATACCACATCAGTTATCTGCAATATCTAGAAGAGTATGTTTTAGACATAGTAGTGGAAGAGTCAATGAATGTAACATCCAGACTGAATATTACCATTTCCAACACCCTTAAGAAAACAGGTGTCTCATTGTCTTTCTTTAAATTAGATTATATTGTCAATTTTTCCCTTTTACAAAGCAACAACACATTTTAAAAATGCTAAAATATAGGAGTCAAAAAGAAAAAAACTATCAAATTCCCATTATCCTTAGACTTAATATAATCTTTGTTGTTGTTTAGTTTTTTTTTTTAATTAGAAAAGTAGTGGGTTTACTGAACAATCACGCATAAAATACAGGATTCTCATATACCACCCCACTACCAACACCTTGCTTTCGTGTGGAATATTTGTTAAAATTGATAACAGCACATATTTATTATTGTACTATTCTTTAAGTTCCATGGTTTAACTTAGGGTTCGTTATGTAGCAAAGTTCCATGGATTTAAAAAAAAAATTTATTATGTTATCATATATACAATCTAACATTTCACCTTTAATCATATTCGGATATATATTTCAGGGCTGTTAATTGCATTCACAATGTGGTGCTACATCACCATCATCCATTACCAAAACATTTTCATCATTCCAAATTTTAAGCCTTAACTTCCCATTCCCTATCTCCACCCAACCTCTTGGTACCCATATTCTAGATTCTGACTCTATGAGTTTGCTTATTCTAAGTATTTCAAATCAGTGAGATAATGCAATATTTGTCCTTTTGTGTCTGGCTAATTTCACTCACGATACTGTCTTCAAGGTTCATCCATGTTGTCGCATGTATTGGGACTTCATTCTTTTTTACCCCTGAAAAACATCCCATTGTGTGTATCTACCATAATTTACTTGTCAATTAACCGGTTGGTGGACACCCACATGCTTCCATCTTTTGGCAATTGTGAATAACTGCACTGTGAATATTGGTGTGTAAATATTTGTTTCAGTTCCTGCTTTCAATTCTTCTGAGTATACCCAAGACCAGGGTTGCTGGGTCATATAGTAGTTTCATATTTAGCTTGCTGAAGACCAGCCAAAACATC
The DNA here is from genome assembly GCA_026826555.1 of Tolypeutes matacus. Taxonomy (NCBI): domain Eukaryota; kingdom Metazoa; phylum Chordata; class Mammalia; order Cingulata; family Chlamyphoridae; genus Tolypeutes; species Tolypeutes matacus. The sequence continues at coordinate 2,769,883 of JAKSZT010054342.1, read as the reverse complement.
TTCCACAATGGCGGCACCATTTTACATCGTCAACAACAATGAATGAGTGCTCATATTTCTCTGCATCCTCTCCACACTTGATATTTTCTGTTTTTTTTTTTTTTTTTTTTTTTAATTACAACCATTCTAATAGGGTGAAAGTTTATCTCACTGTGCTTTTCCCTGATGGCTAATGATGTTGAACATCTTTTCATGTGCTTTCTGGCCATTTGCATATCTTCTTTGGATAGATGTCGTGTAAATCTTTTACCCATATTTCAATTAGATTATTTGTCTTTTTGTTGTTAAGGTGAAGGATTTCCTTATATATTTTGGATATTAATCCTTTATCAGATATGCACTTTCCAAATATCTTCTCCTATTATGTAGATGGTTGTTTTACTTTCATGATAAAGTCCACTGTGAAATAAAAGGGTTTTTTTTAATTTCATTTTATTTTATCTATTTTTCTTTAGTTTCTTGTGCTTTGGGTATAAAGTCTTAGCTATCGTTACCTAACATAAAGAAAAAATAGAAGAACTCAAAGCAAGATTGTGAACTGACATTTGCATACTGATGTTCATAACTGCATCATTCACAATTGCTAAAATATGAAAACAACCCAAGTATCTATCAATCGATGGGTGGACAAACAAAATGTGGTTATACATACAATGGACTATTATTCACTGTAAGAAGAAATGAAATCAGGATGCATGTGACAACATGGATGAACCTTGACGACATTGTACTAAGCGAGATAAGTCAGACACTAAAGGACAAATATTATATGGTCTCACTAACACGAAGTAAAATAATGAGGCAAACTCTAGAGTACAGGTTACTGAAAGACTTGATCAGTAATCAGCAACGCTCAGCCCTGTTCTTGGAGCAGAGGATTTTTCCGTCCCTTTCTCTCAACAGCAGCTGGCCAGGGACTGGTCAATGAACATCGGCCGTGTGAGTGGGGGGTGGGCACCATAAGCTGCTGCAAGAGAGAGCAATTTACAGTTCTGTTATGATTTTTCATTTTTTCCATTTATAACAAGGCACATGTTCTTTTAAGGTCTTAGGGAAAAAATTAATTGGTAATACCATAATTCTCCATTTTTGTCCTCAATTTAGAATGATAAAATGGTCCCTACATTTTATGTGAAACAAAAATACTGCTGATACTCTTCACTAAGTTTTATTCCACCTAGCTATACCTATTAATGATTATATAGTATAAAATTTTGCATGCAATTATTTGTTATTTTTGTTACTGCTTTACTTCCTTTTGGCAGATTCCCACAAAATTTTTATCACAACATGTAGTAAAAATTTTAACATTATTGGTAATAAATGCCAATCCTTTCCCCAAAATTGGACTAATTTAATTGTCTACTAGTTACATATGATTTTACCAGATCATCTGTCAAATAGTTAGTGGCTTCCTATTCTTACTTAAACCACTCCAAGGATCATAATGCCATAACTTGCCCTAATGCTCCATTTGATATTGTATTCCACAAAGTACCAAATGGCACCAAGGGAAATATGGTGGATTGAGTTATATGCCCAAGGCGAAGCATGTTCTTAATCTTAATCCCATTCCTGTGAACCCATTATAAGTGAGAGCTTTTGAAGATGTTGTTTTTAGTTAAGATGTGGCCAACTGAATCAGGCTGGCTGTTAACCCTATTACTGGAGCCCATATAAGAGAAAGTCATGGGGAATAGCTAGAAGCTGAATGTCAGCCAGAATCTGGAAAAGAAAGGAGAGGAAACCCAAGGTAACCAAAGGTTGTTGGATGCCAGCATAATTCTTCTACAAATTTTGGGGGAGAAAGCATCACCTTGCTGACTCATAAATTTTGGAGTTCTCTTAACCTCAAAACCACAAGCCAATAAATTTCCATTGTTTAAGTCAACCTATTGGGTAATATCACAGCAGCCAGGAAATTAGGTCAGGAAGCACCTTTTACTAAAACAATGTCATCTGTGGAAGAGATCTCTACTCTAATTAAGAAGTCCTTGATACTAACAAAGGAGTCAAAAATTCAATTCATATTTTTACAGCTATGTTTGTACAATCCTTATTGATTAGACACTTCTGAGGACTTTTCTGTTCAATTAGTATGTCACATGTACAAGGCAATCGGAACATAATCACAAGAACACCTTCTCAGTAGCATTAAACCTTTTTTTCAAGCTGGAAGGAGTATCACCTAAGGCTGACATGTTCATCTGTCTGCACTAAAGAACTCTGATTATGCCGTACCACCCTTTTGGAAGCTTCAGCCTTTGTCATTGTCTACTTCAGGCTGACTATTACACATACTGCCTGTAGTCCCGAACTGACCTACATATTAAATTGTACGTGATGAGTGCAAAATATATTACCTTAAATGTTGAGGATTTCCATCCTTTCCTATGTCGCCATCATGTTTTGATTTATTTAAGAGATGCATATTTAGTCCTTGATTAAGAGCCAAACACTAGGCATCAAGGATACACAATTAGTAAAGATTCTCCCTGTCCTTGAGCAATTTAGATTCCAATTGACAATGAGATAGACAAATAATTAATAAGAAAAAATAATTCCATGTAAAATGAGCAATTGTAAAACATGAGAAGTCACAGCTAAAGTTGCCTAGAGACAGTTGGGAAGTATCAAAGGCATTTGAAAGAAAACTGGAGATCTGAAAGCAAATCTCATGAACTGTCTAAGAAGAGTAAATGTTAGCTGCCAAGGTATGGAAAACTTTACACATGACATGTGAGAATCCAGAGGAGCAGAGCCACACAAACTGCCACAGAGATGTCAGAATGAAGACACCATATTATTTGTGACTCTGGGAGAGAAGTTCCGGCAGTGTGGTGAGAGAAGAAGCCAGACTGTGGTGAGCAGAGCAGTGAATAGGAGGTGGGAAAGTGAAAGATACAGATTAATATCTAGAGGGCAGGCAAGATCAAGGGAGTTTGCTTTTGCTTCTATTTTCATTAGTAACTCATCTATTGACCACTTACCCTGCGTTCTAAATGGTAGCAAGATACAGCAGAGAACAAAAGAGAATTTCTACCCTCCAGCTACTGAGTTTCTATTTGGAGGAGAGCAATATGTGCGTACAAAGTAAATAGAATAAATTTAGGTACAGATGGATTTAATGAAGAAGCCAAGCAAGGTAAACTGGCATTCAGCCACCTGGGCAAAGCTGGGTGGGCACGGGATTCCTGGAAGTCTTCCATGTGCAAGGGATATTTCAAGTGAGATTTAATGCTGAAAATCAGTCAAGGAGAATTCTAAGAAAGACAAGAGAGTATAAAGGCCTGAAACTATCACCAACTTCGCCAGTTGGAGAGGTAAATTAGGCTAAGGTGTAGTGAAAGAAGGGGGATTGAAGAGATAAGAGGCTGGAAAGGGAAGTTAGGATGTGAGAGGAGGAGGCAGGAGTTCAAATTTCCAGTTGCAATATCAATCTACTAGAAAGCCTTAAGTAAAGAAGTGACATAGTATATGCATAAGGAAAATTGTTCTGACAGGTCTATGGACTTAAAGAAAGAGAGAGATGTCAAGAGATTGACCAACGGGAATTGAGTTTCTTGCTAACTAAAGCTGCTGCATTGTACGTGGGGAATGGGGCAGAATTGTAGTCTTTCTGACAGTTGGTATATTTTACATGCGCATTTCGATAAGCTACTTGAGCTTTATAAGCCTCAGTATTCTTATCTATGAAATTGGCTAATAAAAATAACTTTCCTACTCTTCACCAATTTGTTGTTTTGATTAAACAGGGTCATCTAATTGAAATCTTTGAATAAGCTGAAAAGCATTAGACTCGTTAGCGTTCTGTTAAGTTGACACTGTCAAGAACGTCTGCTTTCTCAGAATTTATTCTGGCATTAAGAAAGCTAAAAAGAAATAACATTTAACAGTTTGCTTTGTGAAACCCAGCAAAGGCACATGCATTTCTGTGAAATGTGACTCTATGCTACTGCTTTCGATGTTTAGTGACCTAAAGCAGACGTGACTATAGCTGATTCATCCTCAAATATGCCCACTTTCTTCCAATATTTAGAAATCAAACAACATCCCAGCCATAAGAGATTAGTATGTAGAGACTGAGAGGCTTGCTTAATCAGGCCAAGGAATATGGCAAGTTATTTGTCTATTTATTTGTTTGTTTTGGCAGTTGTTACTGAGATGAACTCCAGAAAAGAGTCTGGGGGCTTAATCACAAGTTACAGACATATTTAGGGAACGTATGGATGTTCCCATCAGAGTTGTCTCTACGGTAGCTCAGCAAATTTCACTTTCAAGTTAAGGAGCGGTCTAAGGTACAAGCCACTAGTGGTAGGTTTGGTTTGTCTTTTCATGCATTCTAAATACGGTCTCCTTTCTACTTACTCAATTCATGCATACAAGGAACAACTTGATCTACAGGACATTGAAATTCCATTTTTTTTAACCCAGCATTTTCTATTTCTTTTGCCAATTATGGGTAAATTTGAATATCCCAGCTTGGGATTTAATTGGCTCCTTAGCTTGCAAGTTTCAAGTCAATTCTAAACTTACCAGATACCCCATTCCCTTTCTGATCATAATATTTCCATTACTGAAACTCTTTAGACCTACATTTGAATTTTTCAGACAGTACAAAAATGGAATAAGTCTATAACAAGGTTACTTATCACATGGAGAAAACCTTGTTTTAAGTGTAACTCTATTTGAAACTTAATATTATTTTTTTTGAAACTTAATATTTATTCATTTATTTTAAAATTATTTATCAGATACTTTCTATGTGCCAGGCACTGTTCTTAGCATTGGGTACATATCAAGGCAAACAAATTTTTTCTTAACCACATAGAACCAGTTTTCCAATTATGAGAGACAAAAAATAAGCAATAAGAATAATGTTGCATGAATTATATTAATATAATAGAAGAAAATAAAAACAATGGAAAAAATAGAGCAGGAGAAGGAAAATAATTGTGTTTGTGGGCAAGCTGCAATTTTAAAAAGTTGATTGTGGTAGACTGGATTGAAGGTAATGTTTGATCAAAGATGTAAAGGAGATGAAGATGTTAACCATGAAGATTTTCTGAGTAGTCCAGACAAGGAGAGAAGCCAGTGTAAAGGCCCCTAAAAGGAAAGGGACCTAGAACCAAAAGGAAGCTGTAAGGCAAGAGCAGACTGAGCAAGAGAAGAGTAGGAAATCAGGTCAGAAAAATACCACGGGCACAAATCTCCAAGGGCCATGTGGACCATTATGGGGAATATATATTTTTTTAATTTTGTTTTTAAAGAAGCTTTAGATTACATAAATGTTACATCTAAAATATAGGGGGATTCCCATATACCCCACTCCCCCTCCCACACTTTTCCCCATTAACAGCATCTTTCATTAGTGTGGTACATTTGTTAGAATTGATGAGCACATTTTGAAGCGTTACTACTAACCATGGTCAATAGTTTAGATTATAGTTTATACTTTGCAATGCACATTGTTATAGGTTTTAAGAAAATGTATAATAGCCTGTATCTGTCATTGAAATGTCATTTAGAACAATTCCAATGTCCCAAAAATGCCCCATATTATACCTATTCTTCCCTCCCCTTCCTCTCAGAACTTCTGGTGGCCACTGCCTTTATATCAATGATACAAGTTCTTCCATTGCTAGAATAATAAGAAGTCCACTTTAGTCCATATTTGCATTCCCACTTCATATTTGTTCATTCCTCAATCTTTTCATAGCTTGAGAACTCATTTCTTTTTTACCATCGAATGTTATTCTATTGTACTAGTTTGTTTATACATGCACCTCCTGAAAGTCATCTTGGTTGTTTCCAATTTTGGCAATTATGAATAAAGCTGTTATAAATATTTGTGTAAAGGTTTTACATGGACCTAAGTTTTCAACTCATTGGCTAAATACTCAGCAAAACAGTTGTTGGACTGTATGGTAAGCCTGTTTATCTTTGTAAGATATTGTCAATTTTCTTCCAAAATGGCTGTACCATTTTCCATTCCCACTAGCAAAGAATGAGAGTTTCCATTGCTCCACATTCTCTACTACTTTGGGTGTGTCAGTATTTTGGATTTTAGCCACTCTAATGGGTGTGTAGTGGTATCTCATTTTATTTTGCAATTTCCTAATTACATATGATGTTGACTATTTTTTTTTCATATGCTTCTTTGCCATCTGTATATCTTCTTTGGCAAGGTGTCTGCTAAGATCATTTGTACATTTTGTAATGAGGTTGTATGTTTTCTTATCGTTGAGTTTTAAAAGTTCTTTGCATAATTTGGTTACAAGTCTGTTATCAGATATGTGATTTGCAAATATTTTCTCTCAGTAAGTGGCTTGTATTTTAATTCTCTTGCAATGTCCTTCACAGAGGAGAAATTTATAGTTGTAAGGAAGTCCAACTTATCAATTTTTTCTTTCATGGATCATTCTTTTGGTGCTGTAATAAAAAGTCATTGCCAAATTAAAAGTCACTTCGATTTTCTCCTATTTCATCTTCTAGGAGATTTGCATTTTATATTTAAGTCTATGTTCCATTTTGAGGTAATTTTTGTGAAAGGTGTAAGTTCTGTGCTTAGTATTATTTATTTATTTGCATGTGCATGACCATTTGTTCCAGCATTATTTGTTGAAATGCCAATGCTTTCTCCATTGAATTGCCTTTACTTCTTTGTGAAAGATGAATTGACTATATTTGAGTAGATCTCTTTCTAGACCCTCCTTTCTATTCCATTGATCTATCTATCTGTTCTTTCATCAATTGTTTTGATCTGATCACTGTTGCTTTATAGTAAGACTTGAAGTTGGGTACAGTCAGTGCTTAGACTTTGTTGTTCAATTCAGTATTGAATAACATATTCAATAACATATTGTATATGTTATTTTGGATCTTTCAGTTGTCCATATACAATTTGGAATCTATTTGTCAATATCCAGAAAATAACCTGAAGGAATTGTTATTGAGATTGCACTGAATATATAGACCAAGTTGGAAAGAATTGGCATCTTAATAATATTAAAGCTTCTTATCCATGAACATGGAATATCTCTCCATTTTTTTTTTTTATATTTCTTTCATTTGAGTTTGTAAATTTCCTCATATAGATCTTGTCCATATTTTTATTACATACCCATGTATTTTGTGTGTGTGTGTCAATGTATGATGTATTGACCTTTTGCCTTCCATTTCTTAAACATAGATTACTTTCTAGATACCACATCCTCAGAGGACCCATTTAAGTGTTATAAATTGGCAAACTTCTCAGATCTCATCTACTAGGAATATGTCACTAGCATTTTCACTCTTTTGTTTGAGATACAGACCATGCCAATGTGGGGTACCACTAAAGTCAATCACAAAAATGTGCCAATGACTTTCAGATTGGGTAATTAGTAGAGGCTGGAAAAATTTTGAGACACATGTATAAAAAGCCTAGATTAATTTTAAGAGACCATTGTGGTAATACAGACAACAAAGGTGTTTCTGACAAGGTCTCAAAAGGATAAGAGTTACATTTTGATTTGCTGGAAACTGGAGTGCAGGTGATCCTTGTTTTAAAGTGGTAGAAAGATGTCTGCATTCCATTCTATTACTGTATGGAAAGCAGAAATGGCTAAGTGTAGCCGTTTGGCAGTTTGATGTAATTATGAATTCCAAAAATAGATATTGGATCATGCTTGTAAACTGGTCTGCTAATCTGGGCATGATTAAGTTATGATGAGGGCATTGACTGGGCCACGTCAGTAGGGCATTGAGCCCCACCCCTTGGTGGGGTGGGAATCAAATATAAAAGGCAAGGCGATGGACAAAGGGAGTTCTGATGTTGGAGCCGGGGAGGTGAGCAGAGGGAGGAGTTTGGTTGTGAGGAAGGAGAGAAGGCCCCGGGATAGAGACGAGCCATTTGCCTGAGAATTCACAGCTGGCCTTGTGGAGAGAAGCAAAGCCTAGAGAGCCTCATAGTCTACAGCTGACCTTGTGGAGGAAACAGAGGATCTGAACCGCCCATAGAAAAACGCAGCCCCGGGAAGAGAGGAACCCAGGAAGCCTGAACCCTGTCACACGTTGGCAGCCATCTTGCTCCAACACATGGCAATGGACTTTGGTGAGGGAAGAAACTTATGCTTTATGGCCCGGTAACTGTAAGCTTCTACCCCAAATAAATACCCTTTATAAAGACCAACCAGTTTCTGGTATTTTGCATCAGCACCCCTTTGGCTGACTAATACAGTAAGTGACATACTTGGAGATTTTGCTGAGGACATTTCCTAAGGCATAGTTTAAGCTAAAGAAGAGGCCTTGTTCTCCTTGCTGCACCATTAACATGTAGGAGCAAGAGAGAAACTGAGGGTGGAAGCATGAAGAGGAACGCAACCAGCACTGATGATTTAGGAGGTTCTCGGCCTAGTCTAATCACAAAAGATGCTAATGTTAGGAAATTGGCTGCTGTGCTCTGGATGGAGGGTGGAGGGCATGGGAGGACAGCTTTCTGCCTGGGACTCACTATCCAATCACCCATCTCAGGAGACGCAATAAAGAGTGGGGTTAGCCAGGAGAAATCTGTGGAGGAGTCTCCTGTCTAAAGTGTGAATCCCCATCACATTCATGGGAGAACCACGAGGGTTTGGAGAATGTTTACAAATGCAAGCACTGCTGCCTTGAACTGAATGGGACAGATCGATTTAGGACAAGGTGAAAGAGGACTGTTACACTCTTGAAATTTTGTAAGCAGAAGTGGGTTGGTGGAACTATTCTGCTGCAGATACATTGTCCCCGTCAAGTAAAAGGAATACTGTCTCAGAGGGCAAGACTCCATGGATGATGCTGTCACACACTCAGAGGCACAGCGGAGAGCCACAGAGTATGACTTCCAGGCCTTAAAATCTAAAGGAAATTGCCCTCCTAGATTTTGAGCTTGCTCTTTTTTCCCCTTTATTGTTAAAGAAGCTTTAGATTATAGAAATGTTACATCAAAAATATAGGGAATTCCCATATACCCCACCCGCTACCCCTCCCACACTTTCCCCCATTAACAACAACTTTCATTAGTGTGGTGTTTATTTCTTACAATTAATGAACATATCTTAACGAATTGCTGGTAATCATGGTCTATAGTTTACATTCTGGTTTACACTTTGCACCACACAATTTCATAGGTTTTTGACAAAATGTATAATGGCCTGTATCTGTCATTGCAATATCATGCAGAACAATTCCAGTGTCCCAAAAATGCCCCATGTTACACCTATTCTTCCCTCTCCCCCCCCCCCGGAGAACCTCTGGTGACCACTGTCTTTACATCAGTGTTACAAGTTCTTCCATAACTAGAATAACAGCGAGTCTACTCTGGGCCATAGTTGCAATCCTTTCAATATTAATACGTTTAACTATGAAACTTTTTCTTATAAAATTGAAACTTAGCCTAATAATAACTATTGCCTTCTGGCTCAAATGTGGCCTTTCTCTAAGGCAAACTCAGCATAAAGACTCACTGTGTTCCCCCCTCCCCTGGCATGGGACATAGTTCCCAGGGATAAGCCTCTTACAGAATTTTTTGACCTATAATCTCTGCTTTTTTTGAAAATTGAAGATGAGTATCATTCTGAAAACTATAGTTTTTATTTTAAAATATTGTGTTCGTGATGACAAAAGAATTTTTCCTATCAACAGTTCATTTCCAAAGACAATCAGCTTAAGACAATCAGCTTGACCAAAATGATGCCAGTCAGTATTTAGGTATTTGAAGAGTGCATCACACTTGCTTTTGCCTAGTAAATTTATGTTTTGCTCAAAAAAATCATTCTCAAGACATAGAGATGCCATTAATCAATGGCTAAATTGTGCTCAGAGAAACACTTAGAAAAAGTGAAATTTTGCCTTGTTTATTTTCTGATGTACTTTTGGTTGTTAGAAGCTATTTCTTTGGGCTGAGTTTTTGTTCCAAAACAACTCTTGTTTGGGTAAATAGATAGTGCCTTCTTTCAGTCTACATAGACACTTCCTTCACAGTTTATTGATAATTTTAAAATGTGGAAACATATGCGTTATCAAAACAAATGTAATTTCTCAAATAGTCATTCACCTTTAGTTATGACTCATAGGTGAAGGTTGCAATATGTAAAAAAATATGTTCACTTATATTAGGTCTATGTCTTTTTAATACACATTTTTTTGATTAGGGAAGTTGTGAGTTTGCAAAATAATCTGCTAACCTACAGGGTTATGGGCCAAAAACACACCTAATATAAACTGGGGACCTTGATTAGTATTAATATTTTGATGTTCTTTTATCAATTGTAACAAGTGTTCAAAACAATCCGAGATGTTAGTGGAGGGGTCCTCTATGGGAATCTTGAATATATTCTTTTTAAAGATTAAATTTCATCAGATCCCCAGCAAATAAACACAAAAGAAGTTCATGACATTGTTTGCATTTTCTATTTAGAACAATTAAATCAATCCCGTAGGACAACTTTAGGACCGGCTCCAAGTGCTCTACAATAATCTCTCTGTCAATGAAGCACTCACCAGGTTGTTCTGCAGCTCTAAACTTAGGGCTGAGATGGGCATCCAGATAGATCGCTGCTAGGTTATTATTAATTGGCAGAAAATTCTGAATCTATTCCATTTTACCTGGAATAAATAAAAATAAGGTATGCGAATTTAGTTACATTACTGTAGCAAAGATGTTCATGAACATAACTGTGTAACAGTAAGTAATTGATTAATTTAATTATATGACAGTCATAAAATGTAATTCCATGTAGAAACTTGGAAAATGTATGTAAGGATATAAAAGAGATTAATAATATACTGTTAAAGAGGAAAATCCAATCTCACTGTCCTTTGGGGGAAACGACTAATCCTTATTCTAGTAATCTGTGGTGCCCCCCGTGTAATTTCCTGAGACCTGGTTTCAGTCTCACAGAGGGAAGAGACCAGATCTACAGCTGTTCAGCCTGTGCTTGGATTTAAGTGGAATTCAAGTGGGAAAGAGAAGATTTTACACCGCTAAGACCAATATTTGATCTTTATCTCTTTGGTGCATTTCCCTCAATTTGTCTAGCAATAGAGAAAGAGTGGGTTGTGAATAATTGGTCCCCAAGTGTTCTTTAAAATAAAATTCCTGTCAATGAAAGTCACAGACTATTATATTCGGAAGAACACTTAGAAATTATCTAGTTCTACCTGTTATTTGTATTGATAATTTATTATTATTATTATTATTTATAAGTATTTATTTTATTTTATTGAGAGGAATTGAACTGATGACTCACACTGGGTGAGTTGATGGCAAAACTGTGGCTAGAATTTAAGACATAAAAATAAAGTAAAAAGAATCATAGCTTTTAAACACTGATAAACAAAACTGACAGAAATTTAATGAGAATTTGACGGATACACCAATTCTCATAGTCATGGTGGGAAACTTTACCGCAACTCTCAGGAAACAACAAATGGCTTAGAAAAAAAGAAGTAAGCATTCAAAGATTTTGAATAACAAAAATTTCAAACATGATCCTATGGAATATCTATACCTGTATGGACATACACAATTATAATTTTACAATAAAGGGGAAATAAATATTATTTTCAAACATGCATTGCTCATTAACAGAATTTTATTGTGTCAAAAGTAGCAAAGAAACTCCCAACAAATTAAAAATAAATGAAAAAATTCTCTTGGACCATATTCTCTGTGTACAAGGCAAAACTTTTTTTGTTTTTTAAGAATGGTTACATCGTGAATGGCTTTTAAAAATACCAAATCAATTTTATTGATCCATATTACTAAAGCATGCAATTCATCCAAAGTGTACAATCAGTGGTATTTGGTATAATCACATAGTTGTGCGTTCTTCAGTTCAATCATTATTATAGCATTTTCATTATTTCGATAATAATAATAAACAAAAAACAGACAACAAAATTCCTCACCTCTCAATCTCTGTTTCCCCTGCTGTACATAGCTGCTTTTTCAGGCTACTTTTGCACAATTATTTATTTGTTTATTAAGCAGTTTTATTGAGATATATACACATACCATATGATCTATCCAAAGTGTATAATCAATGACTTTTTATTAGCTGTTAAAAAGTCCTGTATTGTAAAATTGTAAAATAATTAGAAAAATAGATTGAAAGTAATTGTAAATCTTAAAATAAAGTGCAAGCCCAGGTGAGATTTAATGCAATCAATTATAAAAAATAGATAGCATGCAACAAACATTTATAAATGTAAATAATAATTCAAATATAATAGAAATTAATTATAACATAATTCTAATTTTTATATTACAGCTCTAACTATTGGAAATAATAATCTTTTAAAATAAATATTCTTTATTCTTTTTAGATAATTAAATCCCTATTTGGGAATTCTTCACATCTTATTGGAATGCATTACAGCAGATCACAACTCATAATTTTATGAGGCAGAAAAACTCAAAATCTTGTTCCACAGTAGTCCTGCTAAGTTATTATTGATTCAGACAGGAACAATTTGCCAGTTGCACTGAGTAATTATTGTTCATATACTATAATATTATTTACATTTATCGGGACTACTCCAGCTATTTTTTGATTACTGTTTGCACGGAATACCTTTTTCCAGCCTTTCACTTTAAACCTAGTCGTGTCCATACGTCTGAGGTGGGTCCCTTGTAGACAACATATAGACGGCTCATATTTTTCTCCATTCTATCAGTCTATGTCTTTTGATTGGAGAGTTCAATCCATTAAATGCTGTAAACGCATTACTTACTTGATCCAATTTGTCTTTCAGTTCTTTGTTGACATATCATTCTATTGTCTGTCTTCTTATCCTTTAGTTTACCCTTCTTAATAATCTTCATTTCTAATCTCTTCTCCAAATCTCTTGCCCTTATCTTTTCCTTTCAAGCTGCAGCACTCCCTTTAGTGTCTCTTGCAAATTTGGTCTTTTGGTAACATATTCTATCAGGTTTTTGTTTGTCTGTGAAGTTGAATTCACCCTCATTTTTTAAGGACAGCTTTGCTGGACACAGAATTCTTGGTTGGCAATTTTTCCTTTTCAGTACCTTATACATCATACCACTTTCCCCTCTCCTCCATGGTTTCTAATAAAGTCTTACCAAGTTCCCCTCGTAGGTGATGCTTTTCTTTTCTCTTGCTGCTTTCAGAATCCTCTCTTTATCTCTGATATTTGTCACTCTGAAAGTAGGTGTCTCGAGGTAGGTCTATTCAGGTTTATTATGTTTGGGGTGCATTGTCCTTCTTGGATATTGATATTTATGCCTTTCGTAAGGGTTGGAAAGTTTTCGGTCATTATTTCCTCAAAGATTCATTCTGCTCCTTTTTGATTCTCTTCTCCTTCGAGGACACCAATAATGTGAATGTCTGTGTGTTTCACGTTGTCATTCAATTCCCTGAGACTCTTCCATTTTTTCCACTCTCTTCTCTTTTTGTTCTCCTGTCTTTTCCAGATTCTGTCTCTGAAATCACTAATTCTATCTTCAAGCAATTCAGATCTGCTCTTATGTGCTTCTAATGTATTTTTAATCTCATCCATCATGTCTTTCATTCCCATAAGGTCTGTTACTTTTCTTTGTAGACTTTCAAATTGTTATTTATGCTCTCCCAGTGTCTTCTTAATATCCTTTATTTCTTTAGTCATATTTTCCTTAAATTCTTTGACATGATTTAGGAGAGTTGTGTGATTATAACTGATTAATTGTCTTAAATCCAGTATCTCTTCAGGATTTTTGGTTTGTTCTTTTGGCTGAACCATCTCTTCCTGTTTCCTAGTATGGTCTGCAATTTTTTGCTGATATCTAGGCATCTGAATATGTTGGTGAATTTACTCTGATGGCTAATTTTTCTCTCTTTCCTATTTTTTTTTTCACAGCTCTTATTTGATTTTTGGTTCAACTTATTCTCAATCTTTAAAATTGCTCAGCTTAAGATTTCAAAATCAAGTCAGGAACTCACAAGTGGGGCATGGATTTTCTTTCAGGGTTGGATACAGAGAGCACTGTTTTTATACATGCAATTTTCAGATTGGTCAGCAGATGGCACTGGTCAGCACACCGTTCCACAGAGGTGCTTCAGTCTTGGCTTTCCTGTATTCCTGTATTGAATCTCTGGATCTGCTGGCCAAATTCATTGAAGAAAAGCACCCCAACCTCCCCTCCCTTTTCCCTCGAAACAGCTGACAGGGAGGAAGACATCTGCTCCTCTGTCAGTCAGCTGCAGTGAGCCAGGGGTTTTTCCCCAGCTTAATATCTTGGGGGTGGGGGAGGCTTGGTAAATTATTTTTGTCTTTTCGGCATCTTTGTCTCTCTGTCCCTCACGCTCCTAGGAAGTATGTAGCACTGTCCTCATCTGCTGAGTCCCAAAGCAGGTCCCTCAGATAGCTTTTGGCTCTTTCTCTCTTGTTTTTGTGAGAGCATTCAGCTCTGCCTGTTTGTCCATCGCCATTGTCCCACAATCCCTATGCATCCAAGGCAATACTTTTTTAAAAAGAAAAATAAACCTCAAATAAATGATAAATTTGCATGTGAAAAACATAGTTAAGTAATTCTTTGAATGAATAGGTAAACAATTAAAAATAAAAAAATAGTGAGAACTAAATGACAAAATATCATTATATATTAAAAACTGATGTGGCCAAAGGAATAATCAGAGGGAAAATTTTAGCCTTAAAAGCATTCACTGGAAAACAAACTAAACTAAAATAAAATAAAATAATTTTATTAGAAACAAAAAAATAAAAATGAGTTCAGAGACAGAAAATTTAATCTCAAAATATTTGAAGGAATAAATAAAGAAAACAGACTAGAGAATTGAACTGTTCAAAAAACATCTTGGGGGGAGCGGTTGTAGCTCAGTTTGAGCCCCTTCTTCCCATGCATGAGGTTCCGGGTTCATTCCCTGGTACTTCCAAAAAAAGCAAAAAACAAAAAAACAACAAACATCTGGCACATATGATCATGAAACAGAATGGACAAAAGAACAAGAGGAATAATAAAAAAGAATGAAATATATATTCAGTATTTTAAACATTAGAGAAGAATATTATGTACAACTTGAATCTTGATAAATATGAAAAACTGAAAACATTCAGATATATCTTGGAGAATACAATTTTGTGAATTAGAAAAGCTGAATTGATCAAAATCATAAAAGGTAGCCAGAAGGCTGCTACTAAAATAGAAAAAAACCCAGATAATATTGTGTGTGACTTTTACCTGAGCTGCAGAGAACCGGCTTTACTTATTGTTTACCAGTTTATTCAAGGACATAATAAAAGTACAAATATCTCCACATTATTCCACAAATGAACCTGGATTCTGAGATAAACCCTAAACATTAAAAGTCCAGAAATAAATCTCCTTTGTGAATATAAACTTAAAAAATAAAATATTAGGCAATGAAGTCCAATAATATAATATAGACATACAGGCTCTATCCCCATGGGACAGGGAATTTTCTAAGGTAGTTTATCACATTAGCACCTGGGAGAGAAGAGGGAAAATCATCTGAGATCAAAAAGCTTTTGATAAAATCCACCAAAATTGTTATAAATACATGGAAACCTTCTCAACATAAAACATATTATGGCTTACCTATGGCAACGATTAAACTTAGTAAAGACATACTGGGTATATTCTCCTTAAATTACAGAGGAACAAGGCAAGAGTGTCTCCTCTTACCAGTTTTATTTACAATTTTACTATAGGACCTAATCAATTCAAAAAGATAAAAAGCCATTTATATTGTTAAAAAAGTAATTAAAGTCTTTATAATTACCTTACTTTATTTCCTATAGTTGTGAATAATCTATTAGAAACAATTATTACTAACGGGTTTCAATACCATTAGCAATATCCTGAACCAACCAATAACAGCACTCATTTCCAAGGAATAAGAAATGTGAAAAGATGTATAAGAGAAAAGACCTCTAAAATGATGTTTGGAAAAGAAGGTTTGTCAGTTGAGAGGTACATAAAATCTTCATTAGCTTTGTAGAAAAATTCATCACCACCCTCTTTCTTGGGCAACAATTTTATTTATCTATTTTATATCCACAAATATTAAGGGACTCTTAAAATCACTCAGATTTTTTTTTCCGTAGGGTTTATGAGTGTAAGTTAAGCCATGATCATATTTATTATCTTTTTAAGGTGTAAAGCACTAAGGATATTTCCTAAACTCACTTCTTTAATTACCATGTTTTCCATTTTATGTGTCTCTTAATTTAACTTGTCTGCTTTTCTATTGGAATGTAAAACATTTGCAATTTATTTATAACTGTTCTTGACATAATAATGAATTAATTATGTTATATGTGTCAAACATATTTTCCCAGTTGTTTTTCATTTGGTTTGGTTTTGGTAGTTTGTTTTTGGGGTTTTAGGTTGTTGTCAGGATTTTGCTTTCTACATTTACTGTTAGGCTTCAGAATGTGTACCCACTCCAAGATTATAAAGTTAAAACACATTTAATTCATTCTGTTACTATGGCTTAAATGTTTAATACATCTAAAATGTATTCTGATTTGATGACAATTGGATTTGAGAGTCATGGTATTTTCTACAAGATTTCTTTCTCTAACTTTAACTTCAGAATTATCTGTTTCTGGAAGATTTGAGGAAAATTTTCTGTGTAAGGGTATAGGCCTGGTAATTTTTCTCTTTTCATTTGTGATTGTTAGTATTTGTAGCTTAGTTTTCTCCCTAGTATTTTGTGTAATAAAAAAGGATGATTTGTAGTTTTATGGAAAATCATCAGATTCTTTCAAATTTTAAAATTACTTGCCCAGAGTTGGGCCAAATAAATTCTTCTCATTAACATTTTCTCCAGAATATTTGATTATTTCTCCAATCGGAGGCCAAATTTGGGATATCTTTACTCTTTTTGTTTTTCTTGATTAGTTTACATGGTAGTATTTCATTTGCCTTATTATTTCTTAAAGCTATTCATTAATTTATTTTATTCAAAGCTATTAATTTTTGTATTTTCTGAACTGTTTCAATATTTTTCTTTTGTTCTTTTTTGTTTCTTATAACATTTACTTTGTTTTTTTTTTTTTGTTTTTTTTTTTCCATATCATTTACTTATGCTGTGGTCAACAGTATAAATTGACTGAAATTCCAGTAATTTGGAACTTTGCGAATTTGAGAATGTTTTTTGCTCATAATCAATAAATGGAAATAATTACAAATTATGCAATGAAGCAGCCATCTTAGCAGAAATTAAGGTTGTAAATCCAAGTCTTTTTCAAACTCTTTCTGATGACAGTTCTCTGCCCACAGTAGGATCCAGACCTTCTTGGAAGCTAGTGTGTTATATGTCCTCAAGGTGGTGATCGGTACCTGAAAGAATCGTGCACACACAAAGAACAAGAATGACAAGACTGTTGAGGTTAAAAAACGCTCGCTAGACAATACCTTTGAACTCTCTTCAGTTGTACATGAAACTGAAAAGAAGCAATAGATAAGAGACCTACTACACATGGGGAAGCTTCTTGCCTGGATAGCAGCAAGCAGCCTGCGAATGGCATTGCCTAACTCAATCCCACGGGGAACGGGCGGTGACAATTCTGCAGTGCCACAGTGGCAGATACCTACCAACAGCTGCTTTCGAGGTGACTTTGGAGGGTGAGGGTGAGGAAAGAACCACCAAGAATAATGAAAGAGGTATTTTCTCTCACAGAGTAGACAGGGATAGAAATCATAGTCGATCAAATTAGTTATTCCATCAGGTCAGTTCTGGAAATTTCTGAAGAACTAGTGTTATGGACCAAAGTCTGCTGTGTTTCCCTTTCATGAGTGGAAGCTTTTATTTCCTTTTTTGCTACTCATCCACCATTGTACATTGCATGTGTCGAGGGAAAATATCATGTCTATTAGGTGGTAGATTTCTAGGTCATGAGGGCCATATCTGGACTTGATGGAGAAGATGGCATATTGCTCAGAAATCCTGAAATTTAAGCTAGATGGAAAAATAGTTTGGGTCCTTTTGGAAGCAAGGGAATAATACATGGAATATGGATATGCAAGGGACGATGGATCCAAGATGGCTAGATGTTTCAAGATCCATTCTCTCTGTCTTCCTTAATAAAAAGGGTCTTGATTTTTGCTGAGCTAAACTGAAGGGCTCCTCAGCTTCCCTTCCTTCCTGCTGAACCTTTTAGTATTTTATGCTGTTTTATTTTCAAAACTTCATTGATTTTTCTTTTGGTTTTTCTTTTGAATTATGTTATCATTGCTTTTTCCTCACTTTCATAAATTGAATAGGGTGAACTTTTATCATTCCATTACTGGCTACTATTTTAACATTGAATAATATATATAAACCTTAAATTTTTAATTTACAGCTGATGGGTTCAGTTGCCATCCCAGTTCACTGAGGGCAGTAGTCCAGTGTCTGGGCCCAGAGGCACCCTGCTCTGAAATTTACTGCTATTCAGGCTGGCACCGGCCACACTGGCCCAGGGTAGAGCGTGACATTTTAATGTTGAGGTCACAGGGACAATCTCTAAGGAGCAGGTTGAGTGAGAGTTCTGGATGAGAATGTGTACTGCGTTGGGCATAACTTACTTTTAACTTTAAAACATTTAGCTATTAGTTTCCAAGGGCAGCTCTAGACAGAGTAGCATAAATTAGTTCCTTAAAATGGTGAAAATTATTCGCTCACAGTTCTGGAGGCTAGGAATCAGAAAATAAGGTATTGGCAAATCCATGCTCCTTCCAAAGCTTCTAGAGCGGGAGCCCCCTTGCATCTTCCAGCTTCCGGTAGCCCCTGGGTTTTGTCAGCATGTACTTGACTATCTTCTCTCTGTGTCTATGCCTCTATTCTTCTTCTGATAAGGACGTTAGTCACATTGGATTAGGCCCCACACGAATCCAGTAGGAACTCATCTTAACTTGGTTACACTGTCAAAGATCCTCTTTCTAAATAAAGACACATTCACAGGTACCAGAGGTTAGGATTTCAAATATCTTTTCAAGGAACACAATTCAACCCTTAACACATGATATCTAGGGTTCCATTTGTACTCTGGCCCAGGTTCCACAAATGATATGGCAGGCCTACATTTGAAAACCATCACGGACAAATACAATGATTATTTAAACCTTGGAGCAACATTAACTCTGGTTAAAAGCTTCCGCTGCCCATGTATTGAGGCTAAATTTAGATATTTACTGTAACTGTAATTGGTTTTATTGTGGCTATAAAAGCCCCATCCTTTCCCTTGTCTCAAAAGCACCAAAGTCCAAATCTCATCACCCTGGAAGTAGTACATCTGGATCTACCAACTGTGTAAGTTATTCTCACCTCAAACTCTTGAGGGTGTTAATAGTCTACGTTTTTATTCACTCATTACCTTAGTTCCTTGGTTGCTGGGACAATAGGAATTTTATTGACTCAGTTTCAAAACTAGAAGGCTTGCTTCCTCCCAGGGTCAGTGGCTGACCAGTAATCACGGGGTTCTTGGGCTTTCGCAGCACACGACAATGTCCCCTCCTTTTTCTTTAGGTTCCACATGCCTTCCTCTTGGTAAAGCTTCCAGTAATAGCGCCAAGGTGGACCACACCTTAACTGAAAACAACATCTTCCAAAGATCCCATTTACAATAGATTTATAGCCAAAGGGATGGATTAAGATTAAGAACATGTTTTTTTATTGGGTAATAGTTCAGCCTACCACATTCACTACGATTTTTTTCTGACATGTATGCATCACTCTTGCTTTAATTGTTTCTTCTTCACTCCTTTAGTAGGAGAGGGGTTCTCACCTCAGGCTTCTGGGGATGGCCGAATACCAACACCCAACACTGGACAGAGAATAGTAGCAGCGGTTTATCAGTTGCACATATTCACAGTCCGGGATACAGCACGGCATTCAGGGCCACTCAGGGGTTGCACTGTGGAGCAGAGTGGGCCACCAGCATTTGGTGGGAGGCAGGGTTTGTGTGAGCACTGCAGGAGGATGTGGGAACTGAAGCCAGTCCCTCAGAAATAAGTAGGAGCTGTGCCCAGTCTCCGTGATAAGGAGAGCTGTCTAGGGGACCTTAGGCCTGGGAGCATAGTGGGGACAAGCGCTTCCAGTTAGGTCATTCAATACCCTCTCGCTTTTCCCCCCTATGTCAACGCATACATAATATTGGGTCTTAAATTTCAGCCTTATATCACAGTGCTGTCTTTGGGAATTGTTGCCTGTTTATATTTGTCTTCTATAGTCACAATCCATTTCTCTTCTATTCCTTTCATCCCCTGAAGCAATACATTCTTCTTTTGCTTTGTTTTTATCTTAATGAGCTATTTTCTTGATAAAAGTCCATGTAGCAAGGACTGCTTTGAGTTAATTGCCATCAAAACCAAAAGTAAAAGAAGCCTGATGGTGCAGTATGATAAAGAACAAGAGAGTTATTTGTAATACTGAAAAAAATATAACAATGCTCACCAGCAGTAACTGCAGTGAATCATATCTGCCTGAAGATTTCACATAGTGGAACTTATCTATAGTTATAATACTAAGCAATTTTGCTGAATTCTCAGTACAATTTCCATTTGCTCCAGAGTATGTTAAGAGGCATTTCAAAATTTAGTTCAAAGGGGATTCTCTTTCGAAGCAAAGGATTTTCCATTGAATGTTTCAGAAGATTCATTTTGCTATAGTTAACAGAAATATATTGGCATATTTTAAGATGAGAAAGGTAAACTTATTAAATGCAGGGCTCAAACTACTCACCTTGGCTATGACAGGTAACACTGGCCTTCTAAGTTTCTTTCATTGTCATCTATGTGAGTTTGTCCTAATTTTGAAAGCTAAACTACGATCTCACTTTAAACATTGACAACTTGAGTCACCAAATATTTTTATCATTTTTTCTGGAGAATTATAAATAATTTTCTCTTCATAACTTAATGAATAGGTTTGGAACCAATCTAAAAATAGGGACGAGGCACAAATCCAAATTTTCAAAAATGTTTTAAGTAAGGAAAGATTTCCAGAAAGTTGGCAAATTGAATACACATATTCACTTGCACCCTCTTTTGAAACCACAATAAAACAAAGAGAAAAAGGCTTTTAAAAATGCATAAAGGAATAAGGGAAGAGCATGGGAGATGACATAAGCTACAAAACACTGATGACAGAAATCATATGGACAAGGGAAAGTAGTGAGGGATCCAGGAAACAGAAACCCAAGAAAGTAGACAGGAGAGCAAAATATTAATAATAATAGCACTACATGGCCCCTAGGAGACTCCAGAGTCGGTGGCACTCAGTCGGCAGGTAGTCTCATACATTCCTTCCCCTATTTCAATTGCCCTTCCTTCTCCCTGGTGAGAGATGGGTGGTTTTATTCTTTAGAGTAGGTGAGACAAAGTCTCTGAATTGGAGATCACCAAGTCAGATAAGGAGTAGGTTGCATCCACTAACAAGGGGATTAAGCAAGAACATGCATACCAGATGCGAAGACCCCTCTCACCCTCACATCCCATTTGCCTTCAACTCACTTCCCTCAACTCTGCCAGCCACATTTTCGCTTTCCAACTTTCCAGGCTTCCTAGGAGAGACTTTACTCAGAATCTTCATAACTCCAGATTAAGCCCCAGAGATAATAATGCAGCATGTTTTCAAATGATCTCCTAACTGAGGCCACATTGAATTAAGGCTTGGAATATATAAGGCTTATATACATGCTCAAAATATGCAGTCAACATATGAGGGAAAAAGAAATACCTGACATATGAACACAGCATCTTAATATCGAGACTAAAATAAACAGCTGGAAGCAACATGGAAGAAACAAACAATCTATGAAGACTAAAAAAAAAGAAAACCTTCAAAAATGATAATTAACATCATTGGGAAGGTAAGAGAAATATTTCAACCATCCATCAAGAGTAGGAAACTATAAAAATAGGAACTATCAGAGGAAACAAAGAGCTCTTGGGAAAAATATATAAATATATACACAGCAGATGTGAAAACCTCAGCATAATGTTTGGGAATAATCTCAGAGAGAAATGAAATATCTTCTCTGAAATAGAGCGAAATGCAAAGAGATCTGTAAACTTAGGCTAAGGGCTTAAAATTTTTTCACACACACGCATACACAAATTAAAGCAGTTCTAGTAAAAGAGAACCTAGAAATAGGAGAAAAATCATTAATGAAACATGGTAGATCACCCCCAACAGGGCTTCATCATGAAATTTCAGACTATTGCAATATATTACCGAAGTAAAATAAAATCACATATAAAGTAATCAAAAATCAACCTTAACATCATAAAGGCAACTAAGGACAGCAGTATAACACCTTAAATATTCTGGAAAATAAATAAAATTCTACATCTAAAAGAATCTATTGATCACAGTTGAGGATAAAATGAGCATGTGAGATCTCACATTGTTAACCTCCCTTTCACACTCACTCAGGAATCTACCAGAGGATGTACTTTACCAAACAGGAGAGAAAAGAAAGAAAGAGGAGGACAGGATATAGGAAATGGGAGCTCCATCACAGGAGAGAGGGGCCAGGATTCCCCACGGTGATGGTGAAAGTAGATGCAGATGCTAGCTGTGTACGAGGTAGAGAAGACAAACAATCCAGAGTAGTACCTTTAGAATGTTCTCCAGTAAATTTCTTTAGAAGGATGAAACCAGTGAAACTGTTCTCTCTGAACATCTTGGGAGAAGGCTTGGATAATTGGTGAAGAGTTTAAAAGGATTAAATATTTAAAACACTAAAAAATATAATGATTAGCTCCTGGAAGACAAAAGATTTTTCAAGACAGAGAAAGTAATTACAATTTATTACATGGTTCAAATGTAAAAAGCATTTATGTTGTCAGGTTAAGAAAAAAGTGGTGTATTAGTATAATCAAAATTACAACGCATCTATTCTGGGAGCTAGGGGTTTATGAAAGGCAAGGAGAATCAATAGGGAATATCTAAACTTGAGAAAAAACAAAAGTAGTAACAAACACATAATGTAGAAGCAGCAAAATAACAGCTTAAAGAGAGAAAAATGAAAAAATAGATGGGAGAAAGGGGGGAAAAGGGACTGTTTTTGGTACAAAGCCCTGTAGAATGGTTTGTCTTTTTAAAAGAGATCATGCATCACTTTGAGTAAGAACAAAAAATGCCACTTTAGTGTTTTTCAAATTGTATGTCACATCCATTAGTGGGTTATAAAACTCATTTAGTACATCATGCCCTGCTTTATAAGAATGAAATACAATTGGAAATAATAATATAGAAAATATCAAGGTAATAAAAGCACTGCTATCCTATCAATGCAGTAAGGGTGAGTTGTTGTTTTGTGAACTTGTGTCTGGGTATGTGTGACTGTGTGTGCTATGTGTATACTGTGTCATAACACAAAATGTGTTTCTTCTTAATTGAAAATGCATTTACTTAGTCTGATTATCTAGATAGAGTGAAATAGGTCCAAGTAGATGTTGACATTCACATACAGTATCAGGCACAGCTGACACTAGAGCTCCTCTTGCATGACGGTTATTTACAGTATAAATACTTATTTAATACACTGGAGCGTCCCTACACTATGAAATCACAAGGCCCTGGGTTAACAAGCAGCCTTATCATCTAACTGACTTACAAATGTTTTTGATCTCTGCCTGTATCACTTTGGAATCACAGTGATAGTCCTTTCAGTCATTTTGTGGGTCTTTGTAAGGAACCAGAGGTAAATGAGCCTTTTTGATGCACCATGTTTAATAAGGAAAGCCCACCCATGCTTTTTATTTTTACTTTGCCGTGCTTAAGAAGAGCACAGAAGCCAATGTTTCTGTCACTAACCAGCTTTACGGCTTGGAATATTATTTATCCTCTTAACTTCAGCTTCCTCATCCATAATCTAAAGAGGATGGACTCATTTTCTTCTATCTCCAGACTCTATGCTGCAAAACTCTAAGAATTTCCCTGATGTTATGATAGCCACTCTGCCATTATGACTTATTAAAATCAAAATACATCTCATAATTTTTACAATTAATTAAAAATTAATGTCTCATGATTTCACAAGGAATTCATTATAATTTTCTGAAAAGCCATACTAAGTCAAAGCTATGTCTTACCAATTGACAGTGACTAGAATAAAGAAACTATTTAAAGGAAACTCAATTAACTGTCATTTCAGCATTTGAAAATTTCTCTCTGGACCAGATAGTAAAATGAATTTTGCTTGGCTATGAAAATTGTGGGAGTTAATTTGAGTGTGTGTGTATGTGTGGGTGTGCACGCAGATGGGTACATGTGTGTCTGTCTTTAGGTTTTGTTAAAATCAATAAAAAAGGGGAGGGGTAGAGTTGGTGGAAGAGCAACTTCTTTGTCTGTGATACTCCAATTATATGTCTAGACAGGTTAAAAATTATATAGAATCAAAAATGCTGAGTTAGAAAATTATTTACATAGTTTTAGTCATCCATACATCTGACTATTTCTTATATCAATTATTCTTCCTGCCATGCCCTGAGACCATGCAATGACTGAAAATTTTACAAATCATGACTGAACATAATCTCTAAGGCTGTATCATCTTACCAAATGCCAAGTATATATTTGCCATGCCTTCTCGTATCTTTGAAACAAATTTTTTAATTGCTCTCTTTTTTAAACAAGTCAATTTTACTGGTACATATTAATAAAAGCATAAATCCATCCAAAGTGTGTCATCAGTACTATTAAGTACAATCACACAGTTGTGCATTTATCACTTGAATCATTTTAGAGCATTTTCATTATTCCAATAATAATAATAATAGCAAAAACAAACAGAACTCATCACCTCTCAATTTATCTATGCTTCTCCTGCCATACATAGCTACTAAATTGTTTCCTTCTCTCTAATATATTTGTATTTTATATTTTGTAAAAACAGTCTTATATATGCAATATCATCCATATTCATATTTTACATGAGGTTTCACTATGGTATACAGTCCCATGTTACAGTTTTTAGCTTTCCTTCTAGTAATACACATGACCTTAGAATTACCCTTTCAACCACTGTCATACCCAGATAATAGCTCTGCTAGTTATAAACACTATGCTGTGCTTTCACCATTTCATCTGTTTCCAAAGATTTACAAAGGACCTTTTTACCAATTATGCACAGGTTAACCTTCACCTTTTCATTCTCTACTCTCATTCTATTTTTTGGTGACCTATATTCTAATTATTAGCTCCATGAGTTTACATAGTAATTTTCTCCCCTAAATGTGAAGGTCTGTTGTGAACAGTCAGTTTGGTTCCGTAGGTCTATACATTTATCTTTATTCTAATACTATGCTATTTTTATGCAGTAGCTAAGTATTATGATTTAAAGTCCAAAAGTGAGTGTCTTCCAATTTTGTTCTTCTTTTTAAGAAGTTTCTGGCTACTTGGGACCCCTTAGCCTTCCAAATAAATTTGGTAGTAGGCTTTTCCATTTCTTTAAAAAAAAGGCTGTTGGAATTTTTATCAGGATTACACTGAATCTGTAAATCACTTTGGGTGGAATTGACATCGTAACAATATTCAGTCTTTTAATCCATGAACACAGAATGTCTTTCCATTTATTTAGGACTTGTTTGATTTCTCTTAGCAATACATTAGAGTTTTCTGAATACAGGTCCTTTTTGTCCTTGGTTATCTTTATTCCTAAATATTTGATTCTTTTAGTTGCTATTGTACATGTATTTTCCCCTGAATTCCTCCTCAGATTGCTCATTACTAGTGTATAGAAACACTACTGATTTTTCCATATTAACTTTATATGGACTCATTTATTATCTCTAGTAGCTTTGTTGTAGATTTTTCAGCACTTCCTAGGTATAGTATCTTATTATCTGCAAAGAGCAAAAGGTTTGCTTCTTCCTTTCCAATTTGAACATCTATTATTTCTTTTTCTTGCTTGATTCTTCTAGCTAGAACCTCTAACACTATATTGAACAGCAGTGGTGACAGTGGGCTTCCTTGTCTTGTTCTTGATCTCAGTGGGAAAACTTTCAGTCTTTCACGAGTGAGTACAATGTTAGCTGTAGATTTTTCATATAAGCTCTTGATCATGTTGAGAAAGTTATTATATTTTAGATTGTTTTTATCTCTTCTTTTTGCTCTTCTTCTTTTTTAATGTAAGCAATGAGGGCTATAAATTTCCCTCTCAGCACTGCCTTCACTACATCCCATAGGTCTTTATATGTTTTTCTTTCATTTCCATTTGTCTTGAGATATTTAATAATTTCTATTGCAATTTTTTCTTTGACCCACTGAATAGTTAAGAGTCTGAGGTGTAATCTCCATTTACTTGTGAATTTTCCTATTTTCTGCCTACTATTGATTTTCAGCTTTATTCCATTATGATCAGAGACAGTGCTTTGTATAATTTCAATCTTTTTCAATTTATTGAGATCTCTTTTGTAACCCAACATGTGATCTATACTGGAAAAAGATCCATGAACACTTAAGAAGAATATATGCGCTGTTGTTTAAGGGTGCAATGTTCTGTATATGTCTATTAGGTTTAGTTAATTTATCATAGTATTCAAGCTCTCTGTTTCTTTATTGATCCTCTACCCAGATGTTTTATCCAATGATGAGAATGGTGTATTGAAGTTTCCAACTATTATTGTTTAGATATCTATTTCTCCCTTCAGTTTTGCTTCATGTATTTTGGGGCAGCATGGTTAGGTGCATATACATTTATGATTGCTATTTCTTCCTGTTGAATCACCTCTTTTATTAATATATAATGTCCTTTTTTTCTCTAATAGCAGCTTTGCTCTTAAGGTCCATTTCTTCCAATATAAGTATAACTACTCCAGTTTTTTCTTGGTTACTGCGTGTGTGGAATACCTTTTTCCAGCAGCCTTTCACTTTCAATCTCTTTGGATCCTTGGGTCTAAGGTGAGTTTCTTGTAGACATGATATAGATGGTTCATATTTTATTATCCATTCTGCCAGTCTGTGTCTTTTGATTGAGAAGTTTAATATATTAACATTCAATGATATTACTGTAAAGGCAGTTCTTACTTCTTCCATTTTGATCTTTGGGTTTTATCTGTTGTATCTTATTTACAGCACTCTTTTTACACTTTTAGTTACTTTTACTGATATAATCTTCATTTCTAGACTCTCTTCCAAGCCTCTATCTCCTGTCTTTTTTTTTTTTTTTTTTTTCAGCCCATAGCACTCCCTTTAGTATTTCCTGCAAGGTTGGTCTCTTGGTGACAAACTTTCTCAGTTTCTGTTCTCTGTAAATATTCTAAAATTGCCCTTTCTTTCAAAGGCACTCTTGTCCTATATAAGATTATAGGCTGGGAGTTTTTATCCTTCATTATCTTAAAGATATCATACACTGCCTTCTTGCCTCCATAGTTTCTGATGAGAAATCAGCATTTAATCTTATTTGGGATCTCTTGTATGTGATGAAATTACTTTTCTCTTGCTGTTCTCTGGATTCTCTCTTTGACATTTGCATTCTGCTTGGTGTGTGTCTTGGAGTAGGGGTATTAGGATTTATTCAGATGGGAATATGTTGTGCTTCTTGGACATGGATATTTATATCCTTCAACAGGATTGGGAAATTTTTTACCATTATTTCCTCAAATAGTCTTCCTGCCCCTTTTCCCTACTCTTCTCCTTCTGAAACACCCATGACATGTATGTTTTTTCACGTCTCTTGCCATTGTTTAGTTCCTTGTGAACCTGTCCAATTTGTTTCCATTCTTTTCTTTATTTGTGTGTGTGTGTTTGCTTTCGGAAGCCCTGTCTTTAAACTCACTGATGCTTTTTTGCCTTTTAAAACCTGCTGTTGCATGTCTCCTGTGTATTTTTTATTTCATTTATTGTGCCTTTGAGTACCATAAGATCTGCTATTTTTCTATGCATGCTTCCAAATTCTTCTTTGTGCTCATCCAATGTCTTCTTAATATCCTTAATCTCTTTAGCTATCTCATTGAGTTGATTAAGGAGATTTGTTTGAACATCTGTGATTAGTTTTCTTAACTCCTTTATGTCATCTGGAGGTTTAGTTTCTTTTTTTGACTGGAGTATATCTTCCTGATTCTTTTTATGGCTTTTAATTTTTGTTGATGATTTATTTTGGGATCAGTTGTTTTCTTTAGTCTAGGGCTTTCTATTTGATTCACCTTGTGCTACATTCCCTCTTTGATACTTGGTTCAACATATTTTGGAACTTTATAATGGCTCATTTAGCCACCCTGAATTTTTCATCTGTTTCTTGCCGTTTCTCAGTTGTTGGGGATGGATTAGGAGCCAAAGATGTGGTTGATACTGTAAGCCATCGAGGCTGAAGCTGCCCACATTGCCCCAGGAACCAATGAAGCTTCTGCCAACTTTATCCCCTGCCAGGACAGAGCTGCAGCCATGTGCAGTAATCCAAGCCTTGCAGGCCAAGACTGCCCAGAGAGAATGATGAAGCTTCACACTCCTCCTTCCCCTGCATAGGACAAGAATGGAGCTGAGATGTGGGCAGTAAACTAAGTCATGAGGATCAAAACTTATGACAGTTGCTCATATGGACTGAAGAAACACTGCCCCCCCCCATCAGGGCTGGGGATCAAGCCCCAGGTGCACCCAACAATTTAGTCCGTGGGTGCTGAGGGCAACTGCAGTTGTCCTGAGAGGCTGAAGAAGCACTATTCCTTTTTAATGCCCTGTGAGGGATGGGGATGGAGCCACAGGTGTGCACAACAGTCTTGTCCACGAAGATGAAAAGCAATGCAGTTGCTGGTGAGACTGAGGAAGCACTGTCCCTCCCTACCTCTTGTTAGGGGTGGGGATGGAGCACAGGTGTGCTAACACCGCCACCCTGCTATTCTTTTGGGGGCAGGGTATAGCCCCGTGGGTGCCCAAAAATCTTGTCCATGCAGGCCAAAAGTGGCTACAGTTGCCCAGAGAGGCTGGTGCAGGTTGCCCTGCTTTCCCCTTGCCAGAGGTGGGGCTGGAGCCCAAGCAAGGGCAACAGTCTGGCCTGGGTGGAAAGAAGCCAATCCGTCTCCGTGATTTTCAGTTAGCCCCACTTCCCCTCTTGCCTGGGCAAGGGTGTAGATGGAGGCTACTGGCCTTTTTCCAACAAGTTTTTTACTTTAGCTGTACTTAGGACTGGACTTTAGCCAGCTGAATTTACTAACCAGTAGCTGAAATTGGTTCCCTATAATCTCTTCCTCCCCCATTTTTGGAAATGGGGCACCCAACTCCTGCCAGGGAATATCTCCCAAGGCGTCTTGCCTCACCAGTGCTGTTTGGACCTGCCTCCATGGCATGGAGTGACCTACTCATTGATCTTCATTGCTGATGAGCAGTCTTCTTCCATTCTTCCTAGAATATTGCGGCATGGGCTTCTGGTCTCCTGGGCCCCTCAAACAAGTAATTAGTAACTGCACCGTGAGAAGATCTGACTCTTAGATTTTCCTAATCTGCTGCCATCTTGCCTATCTCCTCAATATAATATATTTTTAGTAAAGTTCTATTTGGTTTAAACTTACCTGTATGGGTTCTGCTGTTTGCTACTAAGAAATTGACTGAAACACTGAGATTTTTCATGCCATTCAAAATAAGTAAAGAACCATGGTAGAGTGAAATTATTTTAAAAGGTGTATTATATATGGATTAAACAATGAAGTAACCTTTCCAAATTTTAACTCAGTCTCCCTGTTCTCTAGTCACAGATTTGCTCTCTCAATTTATGAGCACCTACTGGTTGCCTAGGGCATATAAAGATCATTAGACCAGCTCTCTTCCAGAAACGAGAGCATAGTGAGAAGACAGCAAGTAAATAAATTATTAGAGTACTGTTTAATAAGTACCAAAACAAAGAGATATGCAAAGAGATCAAAATAGAATAGAGAAAGATGCTGCTGTGGTTTGAAGCTGTATGTACTCCAGAAAAACAGGTTTTTAAATTTAATCCATTCCTTTTGGGGTGAACCCATTTTAAATAGTAACTTTTAATGAGGTTACTTCAGTTAAGATGTGTCCCACCTCAATCAGAATGATGTGTCTTAACCCTATTACTGGAGCTCTTTATGAGAAAATTAAATTCAAAAAGAAGAGAAAGCTACTAATGGAACACCCTGAAGCTGAACCTCAGCAGAACCTGCAAACACTGCCATGTGCCATGCCATGTGACAAAGTAAGGTCCAAAGATTGCTGGCAGTCAGCCCCAGAAGTCAGTCTATTTAATGGTGTCTTGTTTTGAGTATTTTTCTGGCCTTAAAACTGTGAACAAGTAAATTCCCATTGTTTAAATGCCCTTTCACGGCATTTCCTTTGAGCATTCTAATCAGGAAAGATTTCACAGTGGAAGCAGTGCTTACATTGAATAGACACATCTCTTTCTTTCATTGGACTTAAGAATTCCTTCATTCTTGTCCTGGAATTAGAATAACACATGCTGTGTTATTCAAACAGGTAGTTCCTGAACAAATCTTGCCTTAAGAAACAGTAAAAGGACATGAAAGGACTCATATGGGAGTGTGTACCTTGCATTTCTCCATCCCATTCCATGGGTAACTTAAGATGTCTGTCCTACTCAAATTGATTTACAGATTTAACACAATCCCAATAAAAATTACAACAGCATTTTTTTCTTTTTTAAAAGATACTTTGATTACATAAATGTTACAAAGAATATATAGGGGGATTCCCATATGCCCTGATCCCTACACCTCCCATATTTTCCCAGATTAGCAACATCTTTCATTAGTGTGGTACAGTCATTGCAATTGATGATAACATTTTGGAGCATGGCCACTAAGTATGGATTATAGTTTACATTGCAGTTTACACTCTCCCATTGAACTCTGTAGGTTATGGCAAGTTATATAATGACCTGTATCTGTTGTTGTAATGTCATTCAGGATGATTCCCAGATCCCAAAAATGCCCCTGTATTACACCTGTTTTTCCTTCTCTCTACCCTCAGAACCTCCAGTGGCCACAGCCTCCACATGAATGATATTTCTTCCATTGCTAGAATCACAATAAGTCTATAGTATAACACTAGTAAGTCTACTTTAGTCCATAGTCCATTCCCCAACCCTGAGGATTCTGGGATGGTGATGCCTGCTCCACCTTTAGTTGAGGGGGAGTTTTGATCCCATATGGCTGATGGATGGGAGCCTCTTGTTTGCAGCTATAGACACTCTTGGTTCCTTGGTAGGTTGGTTATCCATCATCTCTTCCTTGTTAGTTGTCCTGGGTGAGTCCAATGAACTGGAGAGTAGGTACAATAACATTTTTTACTGAATTGGAAAAGCCAAATATGAAATTTATTTGGAAGGGTCAGGGGTCCCAAATAGCCAAAAAAACACATTGAAAAAGAAAATTGAAATTGTAGGAATCATGCTACCTGACTTTAAAAAATACTACAAAGCTATAGTTGTCAAAACTGCATGGTATTGGCATAAGGATAGACAAACTGACCAATGGAATGGAATCGAGAATTCTTATATAGATCCTCACATATATGGTCAACTGATATTTGACAAGGCCACAAAGCCCACTCAACTAGGACAGAATGGCCTTTTAAATAAAATGGTGCTGGAAGAACTGGATATCCATATCCAAAAGAATGAAAGGATCACCATCTCATGTCCTATACAAACATTAACTCAAGATGGATCACAGATCTAAATATAAGAACCAAGACCATAAAACTCCTAGAAGACAATGCAGGGAAGCAGCTATGACATCTTGTAGTAGTAAATGTTTTCATAAACTTTACACCCAAAGTGCAAGCAATAAAAGAAAAAATAGATAAATGGGACCTCATCAAAATTAAAAACTTTTCACTTCAAAGGAGTTTATCAAGAAAGTGAAAAGGCAGGCTACTCAGTGGGAGAAAATATTTAGGAACCACTTATTCGATAAAGGCCTAATATCCAGCATATATCTTGAAAATAAAAAGACAAACATTTTAAAAATGGGCAAGAGATTCGAATAAACACTTTTCCAAAGAGGAAATACAAATGGCTAAAAAGCACATGAAAAGATGTTCAACATCACTAGCTATTAGGGAAATGCAAATCACAACTACAATGAGATACCATTTTATACCTATTCGAAGAGTGGCTATTAAAACATCAGAGAACCATAATGTTGGAGAATATGTGGAGGAAAGGGAGTCTTCATCCACTGCTGGTGGGAATGTGGAATGGTGCAGCCATTGGGGAGAATGTTTTGGCCATTCCTCAGGAAGCTAATTATAGACTTGCCATATGATTCAGCAATCCCACTACTGGATATTTATCCAGCAATATTGAAAGCAGAGACACAAACAGATATACGTACACCAATGTTCATAGTGTCATTATTCGTTATTGCTAAAACTGGAAGCAACCCAAGTGTCCATTAACAGATGAATGGATAAACAAATGTGGTACGTACATACAATAGAATGTGATGTGGGACATGACTCCTGGGGATGAGCCTCCCTGGCACTGAGTGATTATTACCAATTGCTAGCTAGTGATGCAGTTGGAAAAAGACCTTGCCTAAAAGGAGGAACTATTAAATACAAATGAATTTTTATGGTTAAGAGATTTCAAAGTGAGTTGGGAGGTCACTCCAGAGGTTACACTTATGCATTTCTCAGGAAGATCTCACTACTGCCACGGTAAACAGTGCCCCAAGCAGGGCTGCTCCTGAGGGCTCTAGAGACATCTAGACACTTTGGGTAGGGCAGGCAACCCCAAGAAATTGGTACCATTTGATGGGCCTTACCTTGGAATATATGAAAAACTATCTCCCCAATGTATCAGTTAGACTCATTTATAATTTTCCTTCATATGGTCCTTCTGCCCCATTTATTTGAACCTATAATTAGCACTGTACTCTTTAAAAATATGTCCCAGAGACTTAAATCTTCAGGCTGTTCATATGCTAGTTGAACCCAGAATCTCAGCAAAGTTGCAGCCAAAACATACTCTCCAGTTCATTGGATTCACCCAGGATAACTAACAAAAGGATGATGATGACAATGCCTATCCCAAAAAACAGACAGTATCAACCCCTGCAAGCAAGACATCTGCCCCATGCAATCTAAGCTCTCTCTTAATCGGGAGCAAAGTGGGCATCATTATCCCCAAATCCTCAAGACTGAGGAACAAATAAACATAAGTGGGGAATGTAACTATGGACTGAAGTAGACTTATCATTATTCTAGTAATGGAAGAACTTGTAACATTGATATAAAGGCAGTGGACACCAGAGGTTCTGAGAGGTGGGAGAGGGAAGAATTGGTGTAATATGGGGCATTTTTGGACATTGGAATTGTTCTGCATGATATTGTAGTGATGCATACAAGCTGTTATACATTTTTTCAAAACCTATAAAATTGTATGGTGCAGGTGTATACCATTATGTAAAGTATAGACCATGGTTAATAGTAATTCTTTAATATGTGTTCATCAATTGTAACAAATGTCCCACACAAATGAAAGGTGTTTTAAATGGAGGAAAGTATGGGAGGGGAAAGAGGTAGGGTATATGGGAATTCTCTATATTTTTGATGTAACATTTATGTAGTCTAAAGCTCCTTTAAAAATAAAGAAAAAAATGAAAGACAAACTTACTATAAGACCACAGTAACAACAACAACAAAAAGCATGGTACTGGCACAAGGACACATAGGTAGACTAATGGAATTGAATTGAAAGTTCAGAATTAGACCCTCACATCTATAGCCAATTGATTTTTAACAAGGCTTCCAAGTCCACCAAATTGGGAAAGAAAAGTCTATTCAATAAATGTTGCTGAGAGAACTGGATATCCATATGCAAAAGAACAAAGGAGGACACATATCTCACACCAAAATTAACTCAGAATGGATCAAAGACTTAAATATAAGAATCATGAATATAAAACTCCTAAAAGAAAATATAGGGCAGCATCTTCAGGATCTTGTGTTGAAAATAGTTTCTTAGACTACACCCAAAGCACGAGCAACAAAACTAAAAATAGTTAAATCAACCTCATCAAAATTAAAACCTTTTCTGCATCAAAGGATTTCATCATGAAAGTGAAAAGACACCCTGCCTAATACAAGAAAATATTTGGCAATCACATACCTGATAAGGGTAAATATCTGGAATACAAAAGGAAATCCTACAACTCAACAATAACAAGACAAATAAACCAATTAATAAATGAGCAAAATACTTTAATAGACATTTCTCCAAAGGGGATAAACAAATGGCTAAAACAGACATGAAAAGATGCTCATCATCATTAGCTACTGGGAAATGCAAATCAAAAACACATTGACAACCCTTTCATTCCCACTAGAATGGTTACTATAAAAAATAACAGAAAACTGCAAGTATAGAGAGGGTGTGCAGAAAGAGGAAAGCTCATTCATTGCTGGTGGGAATGTAAAATGGTGCTGTGGATGACAGTTTGACGGTTCCTCAGAAAGCTAAACATAGAGTTACCATATGACCAGGCAATCTCTCTACTAGGTATATATCCAAAAAATTGAAAGCAGGGACTCAAAAAGATATTTGCACATTCATGTTCATAGTGGCATTGTTCACAATTGTCAAAAGATGGAAGCCACTCAAATGTCCACCAACCAATGAATGGATAAACAAAATGTGGTAGATACATATGATGGACTGTTATCTAAACATTAAAAGGAATGAAGTCCCCATACATGTGACAACACAGATAAACCCTGAAGACATTATGCTGAGTGAAATATGCCAGACACAAAAGGACAAATATTTATGATCTCACCAATATGAACTAATTATAATAAAGAAACTCATAAGTTAGAATCTAGAATATAGGTTACCAGAGGCTGGGTTGAGGTAGATAATAGGGAGATAATGCTTAATTTGTACAGAATTTCTAATTAGGTTGATTGTTAAGTTTTAGAAATGGATGTTGGTGATGGCAGCACAATATCACAAGTGTAGTTAGGAACACTGAATTATATATGTCATTAGAGTTAAAAGGGAAAATTTTAGGTCATATGT
Organism: Tolypeutes matacus; assembly: GCA_026826555.1. Lineage (NCBI taxonomy): Eukaryota > Metazoa > Chordata > Mammalia > Cingulata > Chlamyphoridae > Tolypeutes > Tolypeutes matacus. The sequence continues at coordinate 2,734,894 of JAKSZT010054342.1, read as the reverse complement.
ACATAGTAGAATAAAAAGTAAAAGATAACACATAAGACTGTATAACACACTGAATACTATTTTAAACGGTGGTCTATAGTTAAAAGTACAGATATAAAAATGTGCTTTCAGGAATTATAACAAATGTGCCACACAAAGAGAAAATGTGCAAGGTGGTAATAATAGTATGGTATATGGGGCCAGAAATACACCTAATGTAGACTATTGATTTGTTTTATTAACAAATCAATTTTTAAAAATTTATTGATATATATCACTCATTCATGAACCTACATAAACAATAAGTGTATAGCAATAGTTGTGAACTTACAAAACAAACAAACATAGCATCATACAGGGTTCTTATACCTTACCCTACCAACAATACCTTGCATTGTTGTTAAACATTTTTAGCTAACGGTTAAAGAGCATCCTCAAAATGTTATTAATAACCCAAGTATTTTCCTGTAACCCACTCTATTATTATTATTACATCATTTATACATGAACATACATAAACAATAAATGTATAGTAAAAGCTGTGAACTTACAAAGCAAACAGTCATCACATCATACAGGGGTCCCATACATCAACCCTCTACCAACATTTGTTACAAATTATGAAAGAATATTGTTAAAATCGTATGACTAATTATAGTCCTTATCTTACATTTGGTATATTTACCCCCAACACATCCTATTATTATTTTTTAAATATATTTTTATGACAGAATTTGTAACCTTATAAAACAATCATGTATATGTGCAGAATTCCCAAACAACACCCCTCCATCATCACACCACTCTGTGGTGGAACATTTGTTACAGATTATGAGATAATATCATCTGATTATTACCAGGTCCATAGCATACATTTGGCACACATTTTCCAAACTCCCCTATTATCAACACAGTACATCTTTGGCATAGATGCAAGAATATTACATTATTACTGTTAACCACAGCCCGTAAGTCACTCCAGTTGTATTTTCCCAATGCTTCTCCAATTCCCACCACCCTGCAATAGAGATGTATATCTGCTCTACCTCACAGAACTCTAGCATCTGTATCATCAACCACAATTCTCATCCACTTCTGGGTTTACTGTGCTATTCAGTCCCTAGATTGTTCTCTAACTTTCTGCCAATTGGCATTTACATCCCTAGACTACCATTTTCAGCCACATTCCCATTTATAAACCAGCTGTTACTCACTATAATGTGTTACCATCAGCTCTGTACATTTCCACACTTTTACAGTAAGACTAATTAAAACTTCTACTTACATTAAATATCAGTAGTCCATCTTAGCCCTCATCTTATCTCCTTTAAGAATCCACCTACCACCAGGTCTTGAAGATATTTTCCTACATTTTCTTCTAGAAGCTTTATGGTTCTTGCTTTCATATTTAGGTTCTTTATTCATTTTGAGTTAATTTTTGTATAGAGTGTGAGATAGGGGTCCTCTTTTCTACTTTCACTATGCATATCCAGTTTTCTCAGCACCATTTGTTGAATGGACTGTTCTACCCAAGCTGGGTGGGTTTGACAGGCTAGTCAAAAATCACTTGGCCATAGATCTGAGGGCCTGTTTTTTAACCATCAATTCAGTTCTATTGGTCTATGTGTCTGTCTTTATGCTAATACCATGGTGTTTTTACCACTGAAGCTAGGTAATATGACTTAAAGTCCATAAATGAGAGTCCTCCAACTTCACTTTTCCTTTTTAAGATGTTTCTGGCTATTCGGGACCCCTTATCTTTCCAAATAAATTTGATAATCATGTTTTCCATTTATTTTTAAAATGCTGGTGGAATTTTTTATAGGGATTGCATTGAATCTGTACATCAATCTTGTAGAATTGATATCTTATTGATATTTAGTCTTCCAATCTGTGAGCATGGAATTTTCTTCCAATTATTTAGGTCTTTTTCTGATTTCTTTTAACAATGAGTTGTAGTTTTCTGAATACCAGTGCTTTACATCATTGGTTAAGTTTATTCCTGAATATTTAGGTTTTATCTGTCATATTTATTTTCATAACTCTTTTGACACTTTTAGTTACTTTTATTGATATAATCTTCATTTCTAGACTCTCTTCCAGGTCTCTCTCTCCTATCTTTTCTTTTCAGGCTGTAACACACCCTTTAGTATTTCCTGCAAAGCAAGTCTCTTGCTTACAAACTCTCTCAGTTTCTGTTTATCTGTGAATATTCTAAACTCGCCCTCAGTTTTGAAAGACAGTCTTGTCAGATATAAGATTCTTAGCTGGAAGTTTTTCTCTTGGAGTATCTTAAATATAACATTGTCATCTTGCCTCCATGGTTTCTGGTGAGAAATCAGCAATTAATCTTATTGGGTATTCCTTATATGTTATGCATTGCTTTTCTTTTGCTGCTCTCAAAATTCTCTCTTTGTCTTTGGCATTTGACATTCTGATTAGTGACTGTCTTGGAGTTGGTCTATTCAGATTTTTTTGGATGGGAGTACGTCATACTTCTTGGACCTGGATATCTATGTCCTTCAATAGGTTTGGGAAATTTTCTACCATTATTTCTTCAGATATACCTTCTGTCCCTTTTCCCTTCTCTTCTCCTTCTGGGACAGCCATAACAGTTTTCTTTGCACATCTCTTGCTTTTGTTTAATTTCCTGAGATCTTGTTCAAGTTTTTCCATTCTTTTCTTCATCTGTTCTTTTGTATGTTCACTTTCAGAGGCCATTTCTTTAAGCTCACCACTCCTTTCTTCTGCCTCCTCAAATCTGCTATTATATGATTCCAGTGTATTTTTAATTTCATTTATTGCACCTTTCATTCCAATAAGATCTGTTATTTTTCTATGGATGCTTTCAAATTCTTCTTTGTTCTCATCCAATATCTTCTTAATATCCTTAATTTCTTTAGCCATCTCATTGAATTTATTAAGGAGATTTGTTTGAGCATCTATGATTAGTTGTCTCAACTCCTTTATGTCATCTGGAGGCTTATCTTTTTCCTTTAACTGGGCCATATCTTCCTGTTTCTTGGTGTGGATTGTTATTTTTTGTTGGTGTCTTGACATCTGGTATTTATTCTCGGTGCAGTTTTTCTCCTTAGTTTAGGGCTTTCTGCCCTTTCTCCCTTGCTGGTTGTGAGGTAGAAGCCAAGGATGTAGTTGGTGCTGTACGCTGTGGAGGCTCAAGCTGCCCTCATTGCCCCAAGGACCAATGAAGCTTCTCCCAACACTGTGATTTCCAGTCAGCCCTGCTTCCCCTCATGTCAGGCGCAGAGTTAAGATGGCCGCTACCGGACTTTTTCTGGCTTGGACAGGTTCAAACTTTAGCTGTTCTTAGGATTATACTTCAGCCTGCCAAATTTACTAATCAGTAGCTGAATTTAGTGCCCAACCGCCTCTTCCTCCCCCATTTTTGGGAAGTGGAACTTCCAATTTCAGCCACGGAACAGCTTCTGAGGCAGCTTGTGCCTCCTGTGGAGGGTGGACACTGGCCTCCGGGGCATGGAGTACTCTACTTAGGAATCTTCTCTGTAGGTGGACAGTCTCCTCCTTCCATTCTTTCAAGGATGTTGCAGGATGCACTTCTGGTCTCCTGGGTCCTCCAGACAAGTGCTCTAGATAGCTCTGGGTGATCACCAACTGCCTTGTAGCAGGAGCGGATTCTAGGAGCTCTTTCTCTGCCACCATCTTGCTGGTTGTTCTAACAAATCAATTTTATTGCTACATATTAATACAGCAATAACCCATCCAAAATGTACTACCAATGGTAGTTGGTAAATCACATAGCTGTGCATTCATCACTTCAATAATTTTTAGAGCGTTTTCATTATTCCAATAAAAACAACAATAATAAATAAAAAACAAACAAAAAACTCATCACTTCTAATCTCTCAGTGCTTCCCCTGCTATACAAAGCTACTATTTTGTTTACTCCTTCTTTCTACTCTATTTGTATTTATATTTTGTAAAAGCAGTCTTATATATGCAATATCACCCATATTCATATTTTACATGAAATTTCACTATGTTATACAGTTCCATGTTACATTTTTTTAGCTTTCCTTCTAGTAAATACATGACCTTATACTGACCCTTTCAACCACTGCCATGCCCATATAATAGCTCTGCTAGTCACAAACACCACGATGTGCTCTCAACATTTCTATTAATTTCCAAAGATTTACAAAGTTTTTTTTTTAATCAATTCTGCATTGATTAACCATCAGCTTTCCGTTTTCTACCCTCATTCTATTTTTTAACTCCATGAGTTTACATAACATTTTTAGTTCGTAATAGTGCAATCATACAGTATTTGTCCTTTGGTGTCTGGCATGATTCACTCAACATAACATCCTCCAGGTTCATCCATGTTATCATCTGCTTCACGACTTCATTTCTTCTTACCACTGCATAATATTCCATCTTGTGTATACTCCACAATTTGTTTATCCATTCATCAGTTGATGGACACCTGGGTTGTTTCCAACTTTTGGCAATCATAGCTAACAGTGCTATGACATCGGTGTGCAGATGTCTGTTCGTGTCAATGCTCTCAGTTCTTCTGGGTATATACCTAGCAATGGTATTGCGGGGTTCCATAAGTCTATATTCACTTTCTTTAGGAACTACCAACAGTCCTTCACAGTGGCTATTACATTCTACATTCCCACTAACAGTGAATAAGTGTTCCTATCTCTTCACATGTGCTCCAACATTTACAGTTTTTCAACTTTTTAGTATTGGCCAGTCTATTAGGTGTGAAATGATATCTCATTATAGTTTTGATTTGCATTTCCCTAATCACTCATGTTGAACAGTGTTTCATGTATTTCTTCACCACTTGTATTTTTTCTTTGGAGAATTGACTTTTGGAGTATTTTGCCTATTTTGTAATTGGGTAGTTTGTTTTTCTTATTGTTTAGTTGTCTGATCTCATTAATATATCATGGATATTGAACTCTTATTGGATATATGATTGCCAAATATTCCCCCCCATTGAAGCAGCTGGCTTTTCACCCTTTAGCAAAGTCCTTTGAGGTGAAAAAGTGCTTAATTTTAAGGAGGTCCCATTTATCTATTTTTTTCTTTTGTTGCTCCTACTTTGGGTGTAAGGTTTTAGAAACTACTGCCTATTCACAAGATCTTGAAGATGTTTTCCTACATTTTCTTCTAGGAGTTTTATCGTTGTTGCTTTTATATTTAGGTCCTTGATCCAATTTGAGTTAATTTTTGTATAAGGTGTGAGATAAGGGTGCTCTTTCTTTCTTTTGGATATGGCTATCAGTTCTCCCAACACCATTTGTTAAACAGACTGTTTTGCCCAGCTGGGAGGGTTTTCCAGCCTTGTCAAAAATCACTTGACTGTAGATATGAAGGTCTATTTCTGAGTTCTTGATTCAGTTCCATTGATCAATCTGTCTGCCTTTATGCCAGTACGATGCTGTTTTTACCAATGTAGCTAAGTAATATGCTTTTAAGTCAGGAAGTGAGAAGCCTCCAACTTCTTTCTGCCTTTTTAAGAAATTTTAGCTATTCAAGGCCTCTTACACTTCCAAATAAATTTGATAATTGGCTTTTAAGTCCAAAAGGCTGCTGGGATTTTTATTGAGATTGTGTTAAATCTGTAAATCAATTAGGGTAGAATTGATATCTTAACGACATTTAGTCTTCCAATCCATGAAAACTGAATGTCCTTCCATTTAGTTAAGTCTTGTTAGGTTTATTCAAGCAACGTTTTGTAGTTTTGTGAATTCAAGTCCTTTCTGTCCCTGGTTAAGTTCATTACTAAATATTTGATTCTTTTAGTCGCTATTCCAAATGGAATTTTTTTTTTCTGATTTCCTCCTCCGATTGCACATCAGTAATGTATTGAAATGCTATTGATTTTTTTTGTGTATTAATCTTGTATCCTGCCTTTTTGCTGAACTCATCTATAAATTCTAGTAGCTTTGTTGTGTTTTTTTTTTCAGAATTTTCTAGATATAGGATCATATAATCAGCGAATAGTGAAAGTTTTACTTCTTTCTTTCCAATTTGGGTGCCTTTTATGTCTTTTTCCAGCCTAATTGCTCCGGCTAAAACACCTAGCACAATATTTAATAACAGTGGTGACAGTGGGCTTCCTTGTCTTGTTCCTGATCTCAATGGGAAAGGTTTCAGCCTTTCACCATTGAGTACAATGCTAGCTGTAGTTTTTTCATATATGCATTTTACCATATTGAGAAAGCTTCCTTCTATTCCTATTGTATGGAGTGTTTTTATCAATAAAGGGTGCTATATTTTGTCAAATGCCTTTTTGGTATCAATCGAGAGAATTATGTGATGTTTCTTCTTCAATTTATCTATGTGGTTTATTACACTAGTTGATTTTCTTGTGTTGAATCACCCTTGCATACCTGGGATAAAACCAACTTGATTGTGGTGTATAATTATTTTAATGTGTTTTAATGGATTTAATGGATTTGGTTTGCAAGTATTTTGCTGAGAATTTTTGCATCTATATTCATTAGAGAAATTGCTCTGTAATTTTCTTTTTTCATGGTATCTTTATCTGGTTTTGGTATTACGGTGAGGTTGTTTCCATAGAATGAGTTTGGTAACATTCTTTTCTGTTCAGTTTTTTGGAAAAGCTTGAGTAAGAATCATTTTACATTGTCTTTGAATGATTAGTAGAATTCACCTGTGAAGCCATTTGGTTCTGGACTTTTCATCTTTGGATGTTTTTGATGACTGTTTGAATCTCTTCATTTGTGATTGGTTTGTTGAGGTCTTCTATTTCTTCTAGGGTCGGTATAGGTGGTTCATATGTTTCTAGAAATTTGATCATCTTTTCTACATTGTCTAGTTTTTTGGCATACAGTTGTTCATAGTTTCGTCTTATGACCTCTCTTACTTCTGCAGGGTCAGTGGTAATGTCCTCCCTCTCATTTCTGATTTTATTTATTTGTATCTTCTCTCTTCTTTTCTTTGTCAATCTAGTTAAGGGTTTGTTGATTTTGTTGATCTTCTCAAAGAACCAACTTTTGGTTTTGTTGATTCTATTGTGTGTGTGTATGTTGTTGTTGTTGTTGTTTCCAATTCTCAGTATAATTTATTTCTGCTTTGCTCTTTACTATTTCTTTCCTTCAGATTGGTCTGGGATTAGTTTGCTGTTCTTCTTCTATTTTCTCCAGGTGCAATTAGTTCTTCAATTTCAGCTCTTTCTTCTTTTTTAATGTAATCCATGAGGGCTATAAATTTCCCTCTCAGCACTGCCTCCGTGGTGAACCATAGGGTTTTTTTTTAAATACTTTTTTTTTTAATACTTAGCTTACATAAATGTTACATAAAAAATATAGGGGATTCCCATATGCCCCATTTCTTACCCTTCCCACACTTTCCCACATTAACAACATCCTTCATTAGTACATTTGTTACAATTGATGAACACATATTGGAGCATTGCCACTAAGTGTGGATTATAGTTTACATAATAGTTTAAACTCACTACTGCACAATTTTCCAAGTTATTATAAGATACATAATGGTCTGTATCTGTCATTGCAATGTCACTCAGTACAATTCCAATATCCCAAAAATGCCCTGATATTATACCTATTTTTCCCCTTTCCCTCCCCTCAGAACCTCTGGTGGTCATTGCCTCCACATCAATGATAAAAATTCTTCCATTGCTAGAATAACAATAATTCTATAGTAGAATAACAGTAAGTTTACTCTAGTCCATCATTCATTCCCCAATCCTGACAGTTCCGGGATGGTGATGCCCATTCTGCCTCTAATTGAGAGAGGACTTGGATCTCATTGACAGATGGATGGAACTATCTTGCTTGCAGTTGTAGACTCAATGTTTCTTGGGAGGGTCGTTGTCCATCATCATTTCCTTGTTAGTTGTCCTGGGTGAGTCCAATGAACTGGAGAGTAGGTGTTGCAACTCTGGCACATGGAAAGCTTAAAGCTTTAAGTCTCTTGGACATAAACCTATCAATTCCAGTTCTAACTATAGGTTCAAATATAAGGGTCAGAAGAGCCATTTGCAGGGAAACCACAATTGCTTCCAACTCTATCACACTGGGGAGCATAATACAATCATCTCAAGATATTTGCTGAATTTTCTTGCAATTTCTTCTTTGACCCACTGATTATTTAAGAGTGTGCTGTTTAATCTCCATATATTTATGCGTTTTCCCTTTTTCATCATTATTGATTTCCAGTTTTATTCCATTATGATGAGAGAAAATGTTTTGTATAATTTCAATATTTTTAAATTTATTGAGTCCTGTCTTGTGAACCAACATATGGTCTATCCTGGAGAAGGAACCATGAGAACTCGAAAAGAATGTATATCCTGCTGTTTTGGGGTATAATGTTCTATAAATGTCTGTTAGGTTTAGTTCATTTATCATATTATTCAAGTTCTGTGTTTCTTTATTTATGTTCTGTCCAGGTGTTCTATTCAATACTGAGAATGGTGTATTGAAGTCTCCAACTAAATTGTAGAGACATCTATTTCTCCCTTCAGTTATGCCAGTGTATGTCTAATGTATCTTGAGGCACTCAGGTTAGTTCCATAAATATTTAGTATAGTTATTTCCTCTTGGTGAATTGCCCCTTTCATTAATATATAATGACCTTCATCCCTTATGAGAGCTTTGCATTTAAAATCTATTCTGTCTTATATTAGTGCCACTACTCCAAGTCTTTTTTTGGTTACTGTTTGTATGGAATATCTTTTTCCAACCTTTCATTTTTACCTGGGTGTGATCTTATGTTTGAGGTGAGTCTCTCATAGGCTGCACATAGATGACTCATATTTTTATCCATTCTATTAGTCCTAAGTCTTTTGATTGGGGAGATCAAGACATTAACATTCAACATTATTACTGTAAAGGTATTACTTACTCCATCCATTTTGTACTTTGGCTTTCTGTATCCTGGCACTTTGCTGAACTTGTGTTTAAATTCTAGTAGCTTTGTTGTGATTTTTTTCAAGATTTTCTATATATGCCATATCTTACTATTGACTGCCTTTTTACCCTTTAATTTATCCTTCTTCCTAATCTTCATTTCTACTCTCTCCAAGTGTCACCCTTGTTTTTTCCTTTCAGGCTGCAGCACTCCCCCTTTAGTATTTCTTGTAATTCTGGTCTTTTAGTAACATACTCTATTAGTTTTTGTTTGTCTGTGAAGACTTTAAACTCACCCTCATTTTCAAGGACAGCTTTGCCAGATACAGAATTCATGGCTGGTAGGTTTTCTATTTCAGTACCTTAAATATACCACTTTCTTCTTACCTCCAAGGTTTCTGTTGAAAGGTAGGCACTTGATCTTATGGAGGTTCTCTTGTATGTGATGTTTTGCTTTACTCTTGGTGCTTTCAGAATCCCTCTTTATCTCTGGTATTTTTCATTCTGAATAGTAGGTGTCTCAGTGTAGGTCTATACAGATTTATTCTGTTTGGAGTGCACTGTCCTTCTGGATATTGATATTTATGTCCTTCATAAGGCTTGGGAAGTTTCAGTTATTATTTCCTCAAAATTTCTTTCTGCCCCTTTTCTATTCTCTTCTTCTGGGACACTGATAATGTGCACGTTTGTGCATTCCATTTATTTCCCCGAGACTCTGTTCATTCTTCATTCTTTCTGTTCTCCTGCCTTTTCCAGTTCAGATGGTCTGTCTTTGAAATCACTAATTTCCGTCTTTGAGCAATTCAAATCTACTCTTCTCTGCCTCTATTTTTTTTTTTTTTTTTTTTTTTTTTAGGTACTGGGGACTGGGGATTGAACTCAGGACCTTGTATGTGGGAAGCTGGCACTCAAACACTGAGCCACATCGGCTTTCCTGAGTTGGTTTTTTTGTTTGTTTTGCTTGTTGTGTGTGTGTTTTTTTTTTCAGGAGGCACTGGAAACCAAACCTGGGACCTCTCATATGGGAGATAGGCACTCAACTGCTTGAGCCACATCTGCTTCCTCTAATGTATTTTTATCATCATCCATCATGTCTTTCATTCCCATAAGCTCTGTTACTTTTCTTTGCAGGCTTTCAAATTGTTCTTTATGCTCACCCAGAGTCTTCTTACTATCCTTTATCTCTTTAATCATATTTTCTTTCAATTCTTTACATTGATTTAGGATGGTTGTGCTATTATCATTGATTAATTGTCTTGTATTCTGTATCTCCTCCAGATATTTGGTTTGTTCCTTTGGCAGGGCCATCTCTACCTGTTTCCTAGTATGGTTTGTGATTTTTTTGCTGATGTCTAGGCATCTGAATATGTTGGTGAATTTACTCTGATGACCAGTTTCTCTCTTGCCTCTTTTTTTTTTTTCATAGCTCTTCTTTGATATTTGGTTCAACTTATTCTAAGTCTTTTAAATTGCCCAGCTTAAGTTATCAAAATCAGGCCAGGAACTTACTAATGTGGCACAGATTTTCTCCCAAGAGTTCAGGTTAAGAAAGACCTAAAAGCAGTTTATCTCTCTACAATTTTCAGACCTGCAAGCAGATGGCACTAGTCAGCATGCCTTTCCATGGAGGTATTTCTTCAGTCTCTGCTTTCCTGTGTTTTGGTCTGGCCAGAGCCCAGATTCAAAGCTGGCTAGTACAGTGAATCTTTTGAGTTAGTGTTGTTTGTTTAAAAAACTCCTTGTTAAAAAAAAAAGAGAAAAGTTGCATTATTGATCTATATTATCCCTTGTTTCTTTATGTTTTCAAAATGTAAGAAAAGCATTAGCTTGAGTCAGGGAAAATGCTGAGAAGCATTTTAGGCAGTTAAGTGAGCCACGATAGATTGAAATACTATTCAAAAATGTGTTTTATGAAAATTCTCTTGCTTTGAATTTTTTCTAAGATATCACTGTTCACTCTATTTGTGTCTATACATTAATGATATTTTAGATACAGAACAAAGAAATTTTAAATCTCAACACCATGTTATCACACTGCTCTCTGATTTTGTATTTATTCCTCCCCCTACAAAGCATGCTATTTCTACCACACATTCCCCTGGGCTAAAAATATTCTTATTCTTCAAAGCTCAGAATTCTTGTTTCCTAAATTCCCTGTTTTTTACTTCCACAGTATCCCGTGCAGAGCTTTGGTAGAAATCTGTTACTTTGGCCACTCTTGAATGCATCATTGATAAAACAACACTCTGATCTTCTATCCTTTGAAAACCTAGTCCTTTCCCCACTCAAAAAATAAAAAATTTGCTGAGGACTGCTCCCTATCACTGTCCAGAATTGAGCTGTAATTGGCTTTGGCCAGCTGCATCTCTCCTTCCACGATACAGGGATTTGTTTAGGCTTGAGTATGTAACCACTCAAAACCAACGTGGTTCAAGAAGAGAACTGATGCCAATCCATGGTGCAGAGCTCCCTTTGCTTACGTAGAAGGTGCTTTTGGAGAATTTCACCCTTTTCCTCAATCCCTTATATGGGATTTCAGGTTTGTGAGTATCTGGGCCATTTTTTAACCACCAGAAAAGCCGCTGAATTTGGCTGGGATGGAGTTGCATTTTATAAAGCCCTTGGATTAAGCTGGCTAAAGATGGAGAAATCCAGGTCTTCAATACCTTTGTTTGAACTGTTTGTCTGGGGTAAATCCTACAGCTAAACTTTTCACTTAACGTATGGCAATTAATTCACAGTTGAGCTTCCTGGTATTAATTCAGGAAGGGATCTGATCTACATAATTCCTATCTTAATACTCATTATACTGTGTTTTTCTCCCTGGCAAGAGTGTGAGCTTCCAGTGGACTGGGCTCAAATAGCAGCTTATTCATAGTCTTATCCTCCACAGAAAGCTCATTGCACAGAGGGAAATCAAATATTTTAAAAAGTAAATAGGAAGAGAATGACTTTTTAACTTTCAGGGGCAAATTTACATTATTTGTGAACTGTTTCACATTTTTATTAATTTTTAGTTAGATAATTTATTTACTTTCAGATATCTTGTAGAGTGCAGGATTCCTGATGTTATATAGAAGGACAATAATCATAACCGTCTTTTAGTACCACTGTCTTACATAGAGAGAATTCTACATTTACTCAGGAGGAAGGAATTAGATGGCAAGAGTTTTCAATAGCACTTGGGACAGTATTTGTACTCTGAAAATAGTTAACTAATGATAATTTAATAGAGAATGATACATGAAGTTGGCCTTGCACTAGTCAGTGAAAAAAAGAAAATAAAAAATTCATGCACATTAACATAAATATCTTATCTAGATCCTAATGTAGAAACTCTTACAGCCATTTTGGAACATAGCATAGTAATCTTCCAAATAACATTCTGAGTTAAAGAATAAACTCACTGTACACACAGTCTTATTTTACAGATATAAAAATAATAAATCCACAGGTCAAATTTTAAAAAATCTTTTTGTATGAATCTCAAGAATATAGGTTTTTAAAAAATCTTCTGTTTGACTTTCAGATTCATTTTAATGGCTTTAAAATAAGAATTTATTTTGTTTATGTTCATATGTGTAGAATGATTTTATCCTTTAAATGATTTTATACATTTTATTTCATCCATTTTTTTTATACTTCTAAAATTTGTTCATTTGTAATTAATACTCATTGAAATGAAATTACTTTTTCTTAAAAAATAACCAAGAAGTATACCCCAGTTTAAAGTACAACTCAATATGATTTGCCCTATTGGCCATTTTCCAGTATCATCTACTAAGTAATCAATTAATCAGATTCACCCTCTTGTTTAAATACTGAAAAATGCCTTTTTAAGAGTGACAGTGATTGAACTGACTGATGTGTTTCTGGCATCTATCATGGATTTGAAAATCTGCTTAGCTACTGAATGTTTTAGGTTAAGTTAAATCACAAGAAGACCTGTTAATCAAATTAGTTACCTAATATTTTCTGTTTGCTAAAGTGGGGTTGGTTCTAAAAACAAACAAACAAACAAAAACCAATACAAAACAACATACTACTACCATCCTAGTTTAACCATTCCATTCTAGCTTTCTTTTTGTTTTGCATCATTGTTGATTATCCTAATGCCATCTTAGTAATCACAGCTACTTTCTGGTAATATAGGAACAGATTATGCTTAAGATTTAAATTGTTCCAGTAAATAAAATTCCAAATGCGGACAGAGAATATGCCTTCCTGACATGTTTTCATGATGGTGTCAGCAGCACTTTATCACTGAATTTTTAGTGCCCACAGCTTTGCTTTATGCTTTTTCACTGTTATATGCTGAACTCAAGCTCAGAAATGGAAGTGGCATAAGACACCACTTCAGATTATCTATGAAAGATCAGGCGTTTCTCTCATCACATAATAAAATATTTTAGAAGTTGTCAAACTTTATTTTTTAAGATAATTAGTCTGTCATTGACCCCTAGCTTCTGGTGAATTCAGACACTTGGGAAGTCCCTAAGTGCTCGTTTCTCCTTATCTTCAACCAGTTGCCTGTGCTAGGAAAGCAAACAACATGTGCTTGATTGGCAAACAGCCCTGCTGCAAAAGGAGAGGAAGGCAGACTTGACAACTCCCTTCTCAGCCAACAGGGTGGATGCCTGCAGGGTTCCTGAACATTTAATGATGCCGAGCACGGGGCCAGCATCATTTCAGAAATGAGCTAAGGTGCGCATCATGAGAGTAGAGTGGCTTCTCTTTTAGCTTATCAGGCTCCCTGACGAACCACCTCTCCCTTCTTCTGGCTTTAGATATAGAGGATTTCCAGCTCTCGTTCTGAATAGAGATAAATAAATGGGACAACAGGTGGGAGGAAAGATATGGGGGGGGGGGTCAGAGAGTTGAAGCCACAGACAGAAGATGTTTCAAACCTAGAAGTTTCTGTATAGAGGCGACATTTCAGTGTAGCATGATCAGTCTCAATAACTTTACAGACCTGGTCTTAGTTTGCCAAGGTTGCTATGACAAACACCACAAACTGGTTGGCTTAAAGACAGGACTTTATTGTTTCCCAGTTTTGGAGGGTGAAATTCTAGCATCGGGGAATGCCTTCTCACAGAGTCGGAGAAAGCATTCTGGTGATGGCTTGTCAGCGTTCTCGGCACTGCTTGGTTTTTAACCTCACATGCTGTCCCCGTTATTGGTTTCTTAAAATCTCCAATTCCCTAGAGTGATTCTCAATAAAAATGGGAAGCAACCAGCAAATTGTTCCCCTGTGTGCCCACCCCCCTTAGCCTGCAGTGCTCATGACCACCCCTACCACATCTTACCTCCCCTTCAATACTTTCCCTGGGGTCTCAGCAAGCTTTCAGTTAATTCCCAGAGGTGTTAACTGATAACCCAGGATTATTCACATTTCAAAAGGAGGCTCTGTGAAGACCCAAAAAGTCAGTTACACAGGAAAGCTGAGAAAGGAGCCCTTCCCTGTTACCACAGAGGCATTAGTAGACGTTCACCCTCACTAGCACCTGGTCCAGAGGCACAGCCTTGTCATGGCACGGCTTTCGAAGCAGAGTTGATGAGCTCTGGTGGTAGTGGGCGTGTTAAACCTGCCCCAGGGCGCTGGAGACAGGCTCACTCTACCATGGTTCATGGCTCATAGAATTCAAAGCTGCCGGTTTTCCGGTAAACCCTTCTGCACTGTCAGATCTGGAGTTGGGGACCCTATCTGAGGCTATACTCCTGATATATATACCTGCCATTTCCTGTTCTCCAACAATTTTTTGCAACTTAGAGAAGTTCATGTGAGAGGAAGATTTTGGGAAATGGTCAAAGAAAGCCAGTTGTGCAGAGATTCTGAGAACATGTCAGGGTCAGCAATGAAACAAGCATTTTGGGGGAACATGGGAGTATAAAAACTAATATATGAGCTTCTATAAATTTAAAAGTGATCACATTAGCCTCAAGCAATTACTATGATTAGATAGATAATGAACATTGAAGGAGAGAGAGTGTTAGAGCATCATTCCTCATCAAATATTTTTGTAGCAAATAGCATATATCTGTTTTTAATGGCAGGTTACAAGGATAAAGGGACGTTTTAATTTAAAAATAACTGACTTTAGCTGTGCATCAGTTCCATTTAAGGCACAATTTCTGTGTTTTTCCCATTAGATTTAAATAAGGAAGAGTGAGGCTTTTTAGCATGCTGAAATATTGTCATTGAAGTGAGAGGAAAGTGCTTCCCCCAAATTTTGAGTAAAAGAGCTCAGGATGGGGGGATTAGGGGACCGAAAGACCAGGGAGCAGGAAGAGGTGATGGTGGAGAATGGAGCCCCTGTTACCTTGATGACGTCCTAAAGGAATACAAGAACTTGCTAAAATACGTTTCATTTCCAGCTCTGATCAGGCCAAAACAAAAATCTTTGGAGAGTTTGTACACATCAATATTTTTAGTTATCTGAATATGGGTTTCCATGAATTGCATTTGTAGATACTGTTTTTCCCCTAACTATCATTACTGTCATTTGTCAGAGTAGAAATGGTGAAAACTGAGGAAAATTTCTGTTTCTGAGCTAAAAATAACAGTCTTAGTCAGCCAGAGGGGCGCTAATGCAATATACCAGAGATTAGTTGGTCTTTATAAAGGGTATTTATTTGGGGTAGAAGTCCACAGTTGCCAGGCCATAAAGCATAAGTTTCTTCCCTCACCAAAGTCCATTGCCACGTGTTAGAACAAGACAGCTGCTGACGTTCGTCAGGGTTCAGGCTTCTTGGGTTCCTCTCTTCCCAGGGTTCTGTTTCTCTCTGGGGCTCAGCTCCTCTGTTTTCTCCACAAGGTCAGCTGTAGACTATTAGGCTCTCTAGGCTTTGCATCTCCCCACAAGGCCAGCTGTGAACTCTCAGGCTAATGGCTCGTCCCTATCCCAGGGCTTCTCTCCAACATCAAAACTCCAACATCAAAACCGCTACTCAAAACTGCTCCCTCTGTCCTTTGCCTTGTCTTTTATATTCGATTCCACCACCCACCAAGGGGTGGGGCTCAACACCCTACTGATGTTGCCCAGTCAACGCCCTAATCCTAACTTAATCATGCCCAGATTAACAGATCAGTTTACAAGCATGATCCAATTATATTTTTGGAATTCGCAATTACATCAAATTGCCAAACGGCTACAATTCCCTTTCATTAATTTTACATATTCATTTTAATCCTGTATTAGAAATGTTATACTATTAATTATTGTGTTTGAGTCTTATTTTAATAGCTTATAAAAAAGTTACATGTGTGTCATATAAAATTGAAATGGAGAAGGTACTGCAGCTGTTTGAATATCTCCTGAATTTTGGAAGCCAAAGAGATTTTCAGGGGTCATAGTTTTGGGAGATGCAGTTTTAGCTAAAATACTTAGTAATTTAAATAGAGATCCACAATGATATTGCAGTCTTTTAAAGCTCCACAAATCTCTCGGTTTACATTAAAAATCCACTGAATCTAAGTCTTTTAACTAGTTGGGAGAGATTTTCTTGATCAGATTGTGTTTACAGGAGGCTAATTCCTGATTTCCTTCCAGTTTATTTAGGGTAAGTGGAAAAGGCAATGGAGAGCCAACTTTTCGTTGCTGTTGTTGGTCATAGATGGTTGGAGCCCCAAATTAATGTCGCCCCCTCAGAACTGTCTTGTGCAGCATTTCGCAGTAGGTGGACATAGATTGGGCTTTTAAAGTTTTTGATTCAGGTCCTAGAACGTGCAGTATGGGTGCAAAGGAGCTTTTATAAAGGGAAACTACATCTACAGTATGTGGGAGATTTAGCTTTACTCAAACACGCCATCTGGTAGTGATTCTGTCTTCAAAAAAATGAAACTTCCACCCCTTAATATGAAAGTTTGTTTTCTAAAATATTCCAGAAGTTCATGAAAACAAAGTTTGAATATTCCGAGATTAAACAGATCTCCCAAGGCCCTACAGATGCCTTGCTTTAGGGTGGAGCTCAGTCCAGGAGGTTCACAGGACACGAGGCCATGGGAATCTTCACTTGGTGATGCGTAAAGTTGCTCACAGATCATTTCCGAAGTCTGCCTGATCACGCTTGAAATTGAAGAACACAGGCAATTCAGAGACAGAACGCTTTGGTGTGAAAAACAAGGCAGGAGCTGAGCGAGCGCTGTGTGTTGAGGACGCGCCCAGGAGAGCCTCTTTGGAGAGGCTAGAAGGCGAGACTAGGAGTCCCTGGCGACCGGCTCCCGCAGCCTCCCGGCTCCAGCGTCGCCTCCGGAGCCCACTGCAGCGGAGCTCCAGCGAGGAGGAGGTGGGTGAGAGGGAGGTGGAGGAGGGAAAGGGAGGTGGGGGGAGCGGGTGAACGAGGGGAGCCGCGGCGAGCGGGGGAGGCGGGCCGGGGAGAGCGCGCGGGGCGCGGGGCGCCGAGTGGACGGCTGCAGACGGCGGCGGAGCGGAGCTGCTGCGCGCAGCCAGGGCGCCGGGGCTGCCTTCCCAGCCGAGCTGCGAGCGCAGAGCCGGCGCGCGGCAAGGTGATGTGCGGGAGCGCTTCGCCGGTGGGGGCTTCCGCGGACGGGATCCCTGCTCGTACCCTCCTCCTGTCCCCTCTCCCGAGCCCGCGTCAGCCCCGGCGCCCGCTGAGAAGCCTGCGGGGAGGGGCTCAGCCGCCCCTGCCTGTCGTCGGCCCCTCCGCCCGGCCGCGGCTGAAGCAGGTGCCAGGGCCGCCGCGCTCTCCGAGCCGGGGCTGAGCCCGCTCGCCTTCCCGTTGTGTCTCCCCAGATGCTCCAGGTGCCGGCCGTGCTGTGCGTGTGCGCAGCCGCCTGGTGCAGTCAGGCTCTCGCAGCCGCCGCGCCGGGGGCTGCGGCCGGGGGGCGGTCGGACGGCGGAAATTTTCTGGATGATAAACAATGGCTCACAACCATCTCCCAGTATGACAAGGAAGTCGGGCAGTGGAACAAATTCCGAGACGTAAGTGCTTTGCCCCTCCGTACCCCGGCGCGGGGAGCGAGCTGCTCCGTGGCCCGGGCAGGGGCAGGCAGGGGTGGGTGGGGAAGGGGCTCCGGCTCCTGAGGACCGGGCTTTCCCGGAGCACCGCGGCGCCCCCACGCTCCGGCCAGTTCGCGGGGTCGCTGCCCGCTCCCTGCTGGTGCAAGGCGAAGGACTTGCACGTTGCGTGCGGAGGAGTTTGGGTCTCACCAGGTCCCACTCTGGTCCCCCAGCCAGTCTCCCACTGCAACCCCGCGCCCTCCGCCCCCAAAGGCGTGCCAAGCGCTGGCTCTCCCTTCTCAACTTTTTGAATGGCGTTTCTGGCACTGGGAGACACAGCAGATGTGCCCTTGGGATGCCTTGCTACTAAAGTAACTGGGATCGATCCCGTTACTAATGGTCCATTAAGGAATCTGGGGGAGGAGGCTGGACCACGTAAGATTTATAAATGCCCGCTCTCCAAGGATGCGAGGTTGTTTGGCGGCACCAGTCGGCGGCAGTTGAACTGCTCCTGATTCCATAAAGCCGCTGATTAGGTTAGTGTTCCCGCATCAACTTTAACCCAGAACATATACGCAATGCACTCCATTACGTTTTATGCCAGGATGAAGCGCTGCCATAAAATCTGCGGTGGAAGGTGGGCAAGGGGGCGCGTCTGCAGGTGGCGGCGATGAAAGGGTTAAACTGCGGGCGCCCCGGGGAGTTTCTTAAAGGGCTCTTAAACCAGGTTTGGGGCCTTGAGGCGGTGGGCCCGGTGCCCTGGGCCCTGTGGCGGTGCCTCGCTGCTCCTTTTCCCCACCTGACCTGAGAGCAGCAGAGAAAACGCTGCCGGGGTCACGCGCGGCTCATCAGCGCAGTAACGCGGTTGTCCCAGCGGGGAGGCCGCCCTGGCTGCTGGTGATTGCCCCAGACCACCCTTTAAAGGGCCAAAGGTCTGAAAAGTGAGAGAGCCCCATTCTCAGACCCCTGAGTTACCCTCACTGTGACACTGAGAGCATTTCCGGAGGAGTCGGTCCCTATCGCACTGCATGAAGATGAGTTAAGTTCTTTCTTCAGCGCGCACTCCACGATTTGGAGAAATGGAAGCTCAGGCTCCTTTCAGCCTGGCTCCTCTATCCCTTTTCCAACACCCCTCACCTGAAGTTCCCAAGCCAAACCTAACACCTAGCTGATTCTGGCAGAGATTCCTGCAGAAAAGCAATTAGGTGTGACTAGTTGATACAAGACAAGGGACCTGGGATGTAAAATGATGATGATAAAACTTTAACGGAAGATTTTGTCTTACATGCTTTATGAACAAAGGTTAAGCATCATTATAAGGCTAAAGCAATGTTCCTGCACATTTATTTTATTTGTTTATACTAATATTAAATACAATTAGAAAAAGCAGGCAAGCAAGCGAGTGCACTATTTTTAAACCTGAGAATTTCTATTTATCATGCCCTCATTTGGAAAAATAACGAATGTTTTCTCAGTATTTGAACAGTGTTGCATATTATGACATTTCATTATTTCATAACTGATTTTAAAAATGAATTTGAGGCTTTATTCTCAACATACATTTTAAATCTTGTCTTCTCTGGGTTTTTTCCAAGTAAATTTGTTTAATTATTAGTAAGAATTTTTATGTTTTATTATGCACCTAGTATATTTTAGGGGTTTCTATGCCCTTTGCTTCACCTCCAGCATTACCTTTCTCCATAATGTTGACTGATTTAGGGTCTTCCATTAGAGCATCAAGGCTACACCTGAACAGTTTGTGAATACATTTAATATAAAATATTGAAGCAAGCTGAATTGCCTACTTTGAGAATTAAATATTCTAGAATTCACATAGCCAACTTCTATAGAGATTCTTGGCATAGTATTTTAGTTATTCTTATACAATCTCAGGAAAAAGCCCATCAAAATTGTATGCTAAATTTGTAAAATAAAGGATTTATTGAGGTATTTTAATCAAATACTTATTTTCAAGTACATGCAATGCATACACTACAATATGTGCATTAATGATATAACACCATATAATAATGATATGGAAAACTTATACCATGTTATTAGCATTACCATTTTAGTGAGACAGTTATAATTTTGTTAAGATGACTTCCAGACGGCATGGAGAAGATAAGTGCTGTCATTTCCCCCCCTTTGGCCACCTGTTGCTTATTATTAACATGATAAAATGTATGCCTATGGCTTGGTTTCTCAAATAAGAACTCAGATGCATAATACGGAATCCTTATTTAGACCGTCCAACTCACTGGTAATTTATATTTTCTTTCCCTTTACAGAGAATCATTAATAATTTTTTCTCTACCTTTTAAGACATTTATTTATTTTTATTTAATTTTCAGCCAGAAGCACATGTTTGTGAGACAGTACTTGATTAAGAATATGCTGCATGAATCTACGCTTAAAAGTTCTGCATCAGTTTTTGTAACTTAAATAATGGATTTATATGAAGGATTTATACTCAATTTATATGAAGGCCAAGAAACAAGAAAATTTGAACGTCTTTTAGAAACAATTTAACGGAAGCACTTTTGCTTGGTGCTTTCCTCCCATAAAAATAAAATTAAGTTCATTTAAAGAAAAAGCTTTGAAATACTTCAGAGTAATGAACGCTTACTGAAATTGATGATTACAGTTTTTCTTGTGAGTGACTGCTTTACACAATCTACATTATCTTAAAAGATACTCCATAATGAAATTTCAACTATCTTCTTTGGAACTCTATTGAGAAATACTTTAAGTAATACTTGAAATATAATTTATCAGTATATTTTAATGGGAAGAATCTTAAAATAAATGTTTTTGTATAATATTTAGAATAAATAAAACTATAGAAATATGTTTTATACATAATAAAGCTTTCAGAATACAGAGCGTGCTTAGAAAATGTTATGTGAGAACAGGTGAACTTATGAACTACTGCAATGATGGCTTATTTTCTTAACTTCCTCCAAAATAAAACAGAGGGAAGTAATAAAACCAAGGCAAGCTTACAATGAGCAGTTATTAACATGCAAAAAACTTCAAATAATCTTCATCACTCTATTCTAGCTCTGTTCATTGAATAAGGTTTCATTACATTTTTTTTGCCCATCAAAGTGTAGAAAATGTAACTATATAGATGGAAAACCTATACGTTTTTGAAAATCATTAATATATTTAGTTATTAGTGTAACAATTCTAGTGGAGATTTATTCTCTGTTTTAGGAAAAATAAGAGTTAAACTTAATCTAAAGATATAGAGAGTCAACAAATTTAAAAATAAGTACAGTAGACAGCACCAGTATTTTAGATTCAGTATAATTATGTGATTTTAGAATAAAACAAAATAATCTCAACACTAGCATATGTTTGGTATATACCCTGGTTGCATGCTATTTTCTAAGTTTTCAGCTCTGTTGGGTAGTGATAAAATTAGAACACAAGATACCTCAGTTGGGGTAGCATGGGAGCAATTACGTGCACAGTCAGATCCACCATCACTTTCACCAACAGAAGGGACAAAGGATTCCCTCACCCCATTCTTGCATGTCTAAGTGTGTATAGAGATGTATTAAGAGAATTGTAAATCAGGATCATTATGAGGAAAGTGGATCATAGCTCAAATGGCTCATATTTTGCATATTTCAAACATTTACATTTCATAATTTCAATGAAAGTATATTCTTTACCATGTAATAAATGCATACGAAATTTGTAAATCAATGACTTAATTGATAATGCATAGTGTAATAACATCATCAACCTTATATATTATTGAATCCACTGAAGTACCTGTAGTGATTAAGAATGATAGAAAAGATGAAATATGAGAAGCCCTCAAATACTTTATGTTGGAAGTAATTTAATAAAAGTCTAGCAATAGTAGCAATGATGGCCATGATAATTGTATATAAATCATCTAATAATATCACGATGGACCCATCAGTTGAAATTCAAGTAATTCAGATTAGATTTGTTCTTCAAAAATACATTGGGCTCATTTTGAACTTTGCTTAAGAAATGTTTACCATTCATGTTGCAGAAACCACAGTCAACTTCAGTTTGAATTTATTCGTTGTGATTTTTGTTATCATGAAAGAATAGTCAAGTTCCACAATTTAGCTTTGAAATTTTAACCTTAATATGAGATAAAGGACAAATAAAAGTTTGTTGAAAAGTGAAATAGAAGTTGAAATGTTTTAGTGACATTCAAGTTATGTTGCCTTTTTAAAAATGCCTATTTAGGGGGTATAGATTAGTAAGTAAACCTTTCTTAACTTCTTTTTTCTGTCTCCCCTCTTCATCTTAGTTGAGGTTCCTGAGCATATAGATTTAAGAGGTAATGGCTGACTGTGAGGGATCCTTCCTGGAATTTAGTGGACTCTAGAGGACTAAATGATCCCTGCGAGTTTATCAACCTTTGTTGCTAATCGAGAGTAAATAAAACAGTTGGTTCCTATGTCTATTCCAAGTAAAGGGCTCTCTTGCTTTGAAAAACATTAAAATACAAGCAATGAGAATCTTGAAGCTGCTCGCTCAGGCCTTTAGCTGTTTCTGATGCACCGTGGTTGCATTTCTGATGCACTGTGGTTGCATTTCTTGAATAACAGGCAGGTCCTCAGCACCGTGGACTCCTCTTTTGTAGACCCCTAATAGCAGGCAGCAGCAGTAGACTACTTTATTTTTCAATAATATGTACCAAAAATAAAATGAAAGAATATTCATGTTTTGGAGAAATTTAACAAAGTATATCACTATTCTCTCTGTTCAGGAATACTTTCTCGAAAATGGATAGCCAATTCTTATAAAAATATATGTTTTTAGTGTTCTGCATTATGAAACAATATTTTTTTACTGTGGTAACTATAACATGTATCTCATCGTCATCAAGAACCGTGGTCTTTCCTTGGGGTTCTTCCCAGTTAATTCATTGCATTATCATGAGGGTTTTTCTATCTTTCTCTTGTGTTTTGATGATTGTAGGGCTGTGTTTAAAAAATCTTTAGAAGCCTTTGTATATAGTGTACATATTTACAGGTCAGGGCTGATGGAAACTGCAGCATGTAGTAGTATTGTTTAAATTACGGGGAGATTTAATCGAGAGAGAGAGCTGACTTCATGAGAGAAGCGGCAAGCAGCCTCTGACAGCTCTGGAGCTGATGAGAAACTGCAGCAATGTCCTGACCCCAGTCCTTGAAACTCGGGTTCTACCAGCTCCCCTTTCATTTCTTAACAGCCCCACCCAAATGTTCAGCGTCCAGGAGTTAAGACTGGTTTTGTCAAGTCAGGTGTCATATGAAGAAGGCAAGTCAGAGAAATTCCACTGATCTGGTAGTTTCTGGCGAGAGAATATTACAGATAACTGGCAACATATTATTTGGCCTCATTAGGAAATCTGAGTTGATTACAAAATTTAGTCAATTTGCCATAGGATTATTCATCAAAGACTTAGTGAAGTAGACAATACTTTTAACTTTCCAGACTTCGTAACTTCTAGTGAGTTATTAGGAAAACTCAAATGCGAAAGAAATTTTTTTGTGTGTAAGGTATATGGATGATTAAGTGGATATGTGTGTATAACTTTTTGTGTATACAAATATGTATATACATGTGTTTCCAAATAAATAACAGATGAAATAATCTGAAAGTCAAAGTAATTATATATTGTATTGTAGATACTTTTTCCATATTTTTACAGACTAAGTAAAAAGCAGATATCCTGAAAATGTTAAGATAACAGTTTTTCTTCCTGATTAGCTTTTCTACATCTCATAACCAGAGAAAACCATCTCATTTACCTGTGTGTTCATGGTGTGCCTGCCTAATTTTTAGGGAAATCAACTTGTTTGGGATTATTTGCTTATACTTTTGAGCTAGATATACAAAAGGAACATCCGCGCTGCTATAAAGTACTTATTTTATTAAGCTTACAATCAGACTAGTAGGTTGGATGCTTTTAGATTTCATGATTCTGACTCAGAGTGGCATTTTATGCTCTTATATACAACTTCAGTCTTAATGAATCCATGACCTAGAACAGAATTTTATTTTATTTATTTACATGTTTTTAAAGGTTGATCTTCTTTGAATCTTCTACTCACATTGACTCCTACAGGCTTTTGGATTTTTTACATGTATCTTTCTATTTATGGAAATCTTTTCATCTTTTCTACTCTTTCCAGCTCTACTAGTTTAAAGACTGCGAATTCCCGACAACTATAGGTTGAGTCCCTTCCCTTCCAACCCCACAATCACCTACACATTAGCACAATAAATGGCTCAGAGTAAGCATTAGAAAAATATTAACTAGAAGAAGGAATAATCAGTGTGCATTCTGAACTGAGCAGTCCTTTAATCAAAGGCTTTAAAATTGTGTTGTCTTTTATTGGCATTTCCTATTTCTGGAAACCTTGAGCCCAGTTTAGAAATTAAACATTTAATTTTGATAAAAATTTTTAATTACTAGACTGCTTTAGTCCTATAAATTCCAAAATGCACCAAAAATGGAATGGTATGGCAGTTCTGTGGAGCGTCCAGTTTTAGAATGATCAAAAATGAATGGTAATAGTATGCCTCTTGGCATTCCCTTCACCAGTTCATCTGATTCTTTTCCTGAAGTTCCTCTCTGAACACGTAATTTTATTGCTCTACAATCTTTAAAGATGAGTTGATGACTCCCTGTAATATCAGGCATCAACATCAGCCCTGTCTTTGTCTACCGCTGCACTTCACTTAATGGTTGCTGTGGCTGAATCCAAGATCTCGCGGGCAGGCCAGATTCTTTGCTTCCATGTTTGTTTATTTATAATTGCCCAACATTAGATATAGATTAAGTCCCTGCAATAAAAAGAGCCTCAGTTAGAGTGGTTTAATGAATATAAAGGTTTATTTCTCAGGCATATAACCATTCAGAAGTGGACTGTCCAGGGGTTCAACCTTCAGGGCTACTTCTCTAAGATTGCAATTTCCTATCTACAAAGAGGGGTTAGAGAAAGTCTAGAAAAAGCTGCTTGTGCTAACAGTGACCGGGTGTCATGTAAGACTCCTGTTTCTATCCCACAGGCCAGAACTTAGCTATATCACCATACCTAGCTGCAAGGGAAGCTGGGAAATATAATTTCTAAAGGGAAAGTATTATTACTAAAAGAAAAAGAGAGGCTTCTGGGTATAGGGAAGAAATTATTGGTAACTGTTCTATATTGTGACGCTGTGTCAACCATCTGAATATCTATTGAATATATTCTCAATCTCCACCCTTATGGCAAAGGATAGGAACTGTTATAGTTGCCTGTGGATATTTTGCCTTGCCTTTAATCTCTTTTCCTCTCTAAATTTGTGAGTATCTCTTTATGCTCTCTGCCCTAAGGGAGAGGATGTGTAGTGCTGGCCAGGATAGAAATGGACTACCTCATGCCCATGGTTTTGGGTGTAGGAGCTTGAGGGCAACTAGCAGTATGGTAATTTCTAAGAGGAAATGTAGAAAATTAGAACCAAAGAAGAGAATCTGGACAGTTTATCAAATTAAGAAGAGCCAGCCTCTGACGATGAATACTACTTTTCTTTAGTGCAATCAGTTAGCAAATCTGAGAAACATTTTTTAGCTATGGATCTTTGCTGGTTGATCTAGAATACTCTTATGGGAGGTAGTTAATGGTGATTAGATGGGAGGGAATTAGAATTTACTTCTCACACTCCTTAGTCGAAGGACAAGATACTCTGCCAAAGTTGTATTTCTGATTCAGGGGACACAAGGAAGCTACCATTAACGCGACACATCTTTCCCTGGAATAATACTAGAGGAGAGGCCATTGCTGGATTCCTGTAGCACTTAGCCTTGGAAAAAAGAAAACAGTACTTTGTGTACAACGATCTGTGGGAGAGTTGCAGAATAAAAACTGCAGCAAGTCATCCCGCCGGAACTTTCAGGGGGCTTTGTACTTTTAATTATCTTCTTCTTGATATCAGAGGTGACTGACAGCTAGGATGGCTGAACTACTTGCCTGGATCATATGGAGACATGGAGAATTGAGCTATTGATTCTATATTTTTTAAAAGTGATCCTACATTCTACATATTTACTAAATGGGAACTTTACTGTTAATTTGTACCCTTTTCATATCTATTTCATGGCATGATTAATTTGCAAGTTGAAGTTACATAACTTTTGCTTAAATTTTTTCTCATTCATGTTTAAAATAACATAATTAAATTAATAATAATATAGTTGTACAAATAGCATGGAAATGTGGGTAAAGAGGCTTTATAAAACCATTTTGCCATGGCAGTCATATAATTTGTTTGAAAGTAGTAATGTTTCCCCAGTATCACTGGAACTCACCTGTTCTTTGATGCTCTGCTTATATGTTGCCAATGTTGTCTCCTACTTGCAAGTACGTAGAGATTTTTCTCTTCAGAATCTAGGGATAATGGCATAACAAAATGTTTTTCTTTCTGTCAAAATAGCACCATGCTATTTAAGTAGTTCATTTAATAGTTATAAAAGTAATCAGGTTTAATAAGAAAAAAATAAAAAAAGGAAACAGTCCTTAGAATTTGTATGAGATAAACTCTTTCTTTTCTTGTGTGTAGTTTGTGGTGCTTTGGATACTTTTAACTGATATTAACCTTATTATAAATGGTGATAAATAAAATTCAGTATTCTGTTTTCATATCTATTTGGTTAGAAAACATGCTATCGATTATTTTAATTTTACTATTTTTATATGGAGAAACAAGTTTAAAGTACTTTGTTCTTGCAACAATCTATAATCCTATTATTTTGTTGGATTTTAAATATGATGAAACATTTGAAAATTGGTGTACTAATAACAGAAAAGTAATTTAAATTTTTGATATAGGTATGTTTTAAATACCCATTTAGATATCAAGTGAATGATAAGCAAACTGCTTCTTGTTCCTTAACATTTTTAAAGCTCTTTAAATGAACTTAGGAATCAACTGTATTCTAACTTTCAGATCGCTGTTATAGTCTTTAGACAATAAAATAATATCATATCTTAATAAATGTAATCTGAATATGCAGTACAAAATAAATGATATTTAAAATTTTTCAGTTTGCCTTTTATAATGGCTAGCCTGTATTTGTATTATTGTATTCTCTGAGTACTCAAAACATCTAAGACAACTATGTTAAAATAATATATCTTTATTTTTTTTTTAGAGGGCTGGGGATTGAACCCTGGACCTCACATGGGGGAAGCCGGTGCTCAACCACTGAGCCACATCGGCTCTCCTAAGTTGGTTTTTTCATTTGTTTGCTTGTCGTTTGTATCTTTGTTTTTTAGGAGGAACCAGGAACTGAACCTGGGACCTCCAATGTGGGAAGCAGGTGCTCAACTGCTTGAGCCACATCCACTCCCCTAAATATCTTTAAATATGCAATATATATGGTATTTCCTAAACCAGATGTCAAAAGTAATAAAAATGTAATAAAGTAATGAAAATAATAAATAAATAATAATAAAATATAAAAATAATAAAAATTGTAACACTGACATAAAGATAGTAGTAACCAGAGTTTCTGCGGGGAGAGGGAGGGAAGAATAGGTGGAACAGAGGGCATTTTTTAGGGCATTAGAATTGTTCTGCGGGATATTGCAATGATGGATATATATATTTTGTCAAATCTATAAAACTATGGTGCAAAATGTAAACCATAATGTAAACTATAGACCTTGGTTAGTAGCAATGCTTCAATATTTGTTTATCAATTCTAACTAATGTACAACACTAATATAAGATGTTATTAATAGGGGGAAATGTGGGAGGGTGTGCAATCAAAATGTTAGGGGAACGCTCTGGGTTCTGGGCTCTTAGGTTCTTGGCTGTGTGGCATAAAGTAATTTAAGGCCATGCCATAGGGTAAGCAAGGGAGCAAAGAGTTTACTGAGAAACAAGAAAAGAGCTAAGTACACAACCTGAGATAGGGTACAGGGTGAGATGCTTTTAAAACCTTTCCCCCTCCCCTTTCCTAATGTTGCGGGGTGGGGGGCAGCTGTTTGCTGTTCGGATTGGTTGCCCCACCTGTTAGCTCTCAGGGGTCAATTGTGAGGTCAGTTGTTTGGAGTTATCCGGGGCTTCCCTTTGACTCAGAAATTGTTCCACATGGGACCTCAAGGCCAGGGTCTCGCGGGGTCTTTCCAGCTTGGGTTTTAGTAGCAGCTTTTCCCTCAGGAGGTTTCCAGGTGGGGTCTCACGACCTTGTTCTCTGCCAGGTACCAACTGTGACTCCTCTTCCCTTTTCCCTCTACTAATCTGCCTCATAAAACTTTTTTTTTTAAATAATATTTTATTTTTTAAAAGATACTTAGATTACATAAATGTTACACAAAAATTATAGGGGTTCCCATATGCCCCACCTCTCACACCTTCCACAACCTCCCACATAAACATCTTTCATTAGTGTGGCTCATCACCTGCGATGGATATACACATCCTGGAGCTTTGCCACTAAGCATAGACCATAGTTCACATCCTAGACCCCACTCTCTCCCACACAGTTCTGCATGGTATATGCTGATGTAAAATGGCCTATATCTGTCATTGCAATGTCACTCAGGATAATTTCCAAGTCCTGAAAAAGCCCCTGTATTACAACTACTTTACCCTCTCCCTGCCTCCAAATCATCCAGCACCACTGGCTCCACATTAATGTTGTAATTTCTTCCATTACTTGAATCACAATATGTCTATAGGAGAATACCAGTAAGTCCACTTTAGTCCATAGCTCTCTCCCTAGTCCTGAGGAGTCTGGGATGGTGATGTCCACTCCACCTCCAAGTGAGAGGGGGTTTATATCCCATGGATAAGGTGGATGACATTATCCTGCCTGCAGCTGCAGACTCTCTCCATTCCCTGAGATGGCCATTGTCCACCATCATCTCCCTGCCAGGAGTCCTGGGTGAGTCCATTGAACTGTAACGTAGGAGTAGCAGCTGCACTGAGATTCCAGGCCCAGCTGGCACATGGACAGGCCAAAGACTCCAGTCTCTGAAAGTACACCTACAAACTCCAGCACCACATATAGGTTTGAATAGAAGGGACTGATGGACCTTGTGCAGGGAGGACTTATTTGAGTCCAACGCTGACATTCTCAGGAGCACAGATTCCAAAGTAGGGTCCACTGATAAAATGCCAACCTGAGCTTTCCACCCTGATATAGGACCTGGGTGTCTCCAGAGCCCTCAGGAGCCCCTCTATTAGGGGTGATATCCACATTGAAAGCGTATGAGGTCCTACTGAGATGTGCATATGCGTTACCTCTGGGATGACCTCCCAACTCGCTTTGAAGTCTCTTAGCCATATGAACTCATTTGTATTTACCATTTCCCCCTTTTATTCAAGGTCTTTTTCCAGTCATATTGTCAGTTGGCACTAGATAGTAATCCCTCGTTGCCAGAGAGGCTCATCCCCGGGAGTCATGTCCCATGCTGGGAGGAAGGTAATGCATTCATATGCTCAGTTTGGCTTAGAGAGAGGCCACATTTGAGCAACAAGGAGGCTCTCAGGAGGCAACCCTTAGGCATCCCATAGCAATAGGCTAAGTTTCAGTTTCAAGAGCAAAGACTCATAAAGCTAGTCATCAATAACAAGAGCCCATCAGTGGATCATCCTCCTTAGCCGGACACTGCCCCTGCACTTGGGGGACTGTTGCATTCTACTTTGGAGAATGTGGCAGAGCTTTCCAGGCTGGGAATTCAGTATTCTCTCATTTACTGAGTGGTTTCCACCCACTGTGGCCATACCCCATAAGCATTTGAACAATTTTATATACCTTTTATTCATGTTCAGGTGAACTTCCTCCTGTGAACCCCCCATCCCTGACACCCCCCACCAATGACCCTCTCCCACCCTAGTTGTTACCCTTCTGTGATCCAAAGTGTCTTTAAAGATGAAGCCAATATAATAGCCAAATACAATTAATAGGAAAATGAAATAATAATTATAAGTTTAAATGTAAGAAATAAAATACATGAAAACTTAAAAAAAACACTAAAAATAAAATAAAATTAAAGGATTGGGATATCTAAAAAATGGGAGAAAGAAATTAAAAAAAAAATTTTTTTTTTTTTGTTGACATTTTGCCTTGTATCACTGCAATATTGGGTGTCCAGTCTGTACCATGTGTTAGCACTTTACTCCTTCTCACAGCTGAGTAATATTCCATTGTATGTATGTACCACACTTTGTTTATCCATTCATCTGTTGATGGGCACTGGGGTTGATAACAGCTTTTGGCAATAGTGAACAATGCAGCTATAAACATTGGTGTGCATATATCTGTTCGTGTCTTTGCTTTTAGTTCTTCTGGGTATATACCCAGCAGTGGAATCACTGGATCATATGGAAGATCTATAGTTAGTTTTTTGAGGAATTGCCAGACTCCTCCACAGTGGCTGGACCATTCCACAATCCCACCAGCAGTGGATAAGGGTTCCTATTCCTCCACATCCTCTCCAACACTTATAGTCTACTGTTGTTTTAATAGCCACCATTCTATTGGGTGTAAGATGGTATCTCATTGTAGTTTTGATTTGCATTTCCCTAATAGCTAGTGATGTTGAGCAGTTTTTCATGTTTTTTAGCCATTTGTATTTCTTCCTTGGAGAAGTGTCTTTTCAGGTCAGTTTCCCATTTTTTAAATGGGTTGTTGGTCTTTTTGTTTTTGAGGTGTAGCATTTCTTTATATATGCAGGATATTAGGCTCCTATCAGATATATGGTTGCTAAATATTTTCTCCCATTGGTGAGGCTGCCTTTTCATTTTCTTGATAATGTCCTTTGAGGTGCAAAAATTTTTAATCACCATTTATCTATTTTTTTTCTTTTGCTGCTCATGCTTTGGGTGTGAAGTCCATGAATCCATTTCCTATTACAAGGTCATGTAGATGCTTCCTTACATTATCTTCCAAGGTCTTTATAGTCTTGTCTCTTATATTTAGATCTTTGATCCATCTTGTTGAAGAGGCCATTCTCTCCCAACTGAGTGGGCTTGGTAGCTTTGTCAAATATCAGATGACTGTATATGTGAGGATTTATATCAGAACTCTCAATTCGGTTCCATTGGTCAGTATGTCTATCCTTGTGCCAATACCATGCAGTTTTGACCACTGTGGCTTTGTAGTATGTTTTAAAGTCAGGTAGTGTGATACCTCTAACTTCATTTTTCTTTTTCAATATGTTTTTGGTGATTTGGGGCCTCTTACCCTTCCAAATAAATTTTGTGGTTAGTGTTTCCACTTCCTTAAAAATTGATGTTTTGATTTTTATTTGGGATTGCATTTAATCTGTAGATTAGTTTTGGTAAGATAGACATCTTGATGATTTTAGTCTTCCTATCCATGAACAGGGAATATTCTTCCATTTATTTAAGTCTTCTTTGATTTCCTTTAAGAGTGTTGTGTAGTTTTCTGTATATAAGTCTTTTACATCTTTGGTTAAATTTATTCCTAGGTATTTGATTGTTTTAGTTACCATTGTAAATGTTTTTTTTTTTTTCTTGATTTCCTCCTCAGAGTGCTCATTATTGGTGTACAGAAATGCTGCTGATTTTTGAGCATTGATCTTACAGCCTGCGACGTTACTGAACTCCTTTATAAGTTCTAGAAGCTTTGTTGTAGATTTCTCAGGGCTTTCTATGTATAGGATCATGTCGTCTGCAAATAATGAATTTTTTACTTCTTCTTTTCCAATTTGGATGCCTTTTATATCTTTTTCTTGCCTCAGTTCTTGAGCAAGTACTTCTAAGACAATGTTAAATAGGAGTGGTGATAGTGGGCATCCTTGTCTAGTTCCTGATCTCAGAGGGAAGGCTTTAAGGACTTCACCATTGAAGATGATGTTAGCTTTGGGTTTTTCATATATACCCTTTATCATGTTCAGAAAGTTTCCTTCTATTCCTATCTTTTGCAGTGTTTTTATCAGGAAAGGGTGCTGTATTTTGTTGAATGCTTTTTCTGCATCTATAGAGATGACCATGTGGTTTTTTTCTTTCAATTTGTTTATGTGGTGTATTACATTGATTGATTTTATTATGTTGAACCATCCTTGCATACCTGGCATGAAACCCACTTGGTCATAGTGTATTATTCTTTTGATATGTTGCTGAATGCCTTTAGCAAGTATTTTGTTGAGGATTTTAGCATCTAGGTTCATTAGAGAAATTGGTCTGTAATTTTCCTTTCTTGTGGTATCTTTGTTTGGCTTTGGTATTAGGGTAATGTTGGCATATAGAATGAGTTAGGCAATGTCCTTCTACTTCTATTTTTTGGAAAAGCTTAGGCAGGATTGCTGTTAGGTCTTTCTGGAATGTTTGGTAGAATTCAGCTGTGAAGCCACCTGGTCCTGGGCTCTTCTTGGTTGGGAGGTTTTTGATGATTGAGTCTATTTCTTTACTTGTAATTGGACTGTTGAGTTCATCAATTTCTTCTTTCATCAATGTTTGTGAGTTTCTAGGAATTTGTCCATTTCCTCTAAATTATCATTCCTGTTGGCATATAATTTTTCAAAGTATCTTCTTAGGATACACTTTATTTCTGTGGGGTCTGTAGTGATATTCTTTTCTTCAGTCCTTATTTTGTGTATTTGCATCTGCTCTCTCTTTTTCTTTGTTAGTCTGGATAAGGGCTTGTCAATTTTATTGATATTCTCAAAGAACCAGATTTTGTGTTTTTTTTTTTTTTAATTTTTCTAGTGCTTTCTTATTTTCTATTTCATTTAGTTCTGCTCTAATCTTTGTTATTTCCTTCTTTTTACTTCCTTTGGTGTTAGGTTGTTGTTGTTTTTTCCAATTCCTCCAGGTGTGCAGTTAGGTCTTCAATTTTAGCTCTTTCTTCTTTTTTAATATATGCATTTATGGTTATAAATTTCCCTCTCAGTACAGCTTTGGCTGCATCCCATAGATTTTGATATGTTGTGTTGTCATTTTCAGTCGTTTCAAGGTAGTTACTGATTTCTTTTGTGATTTCCTCCTTGACCCACTGTTTGTCTAAGAGTATGTTGTTTAACTTCCATATCTTTGTACCTAATCTGGTTCTCTGGCCCTTACTGATTTCCAATTTCATTCCATTGTGGTCAGAGAAATTTCTTTTTATAATCTCAAACTTTCTGAATTCATTGAGAGTTTTTCTCTGGCCTAGCATGTGGTCTATCTTGGAGTATGATCCATGTGCACTTGAGAAGAATGTATATCCCGCTGTATTTGGGTGTAGTGTTCTATTAGGTCCAGATCCACTAATGTATTATTGAGAGTCTTTGTTTCTTTATTGATTCTCCATCTAGATGTTCTGTTTAATGGTGGTAATGGTGTATTAAAGTCACCCACTATAATTGTAGAGGCATTTATTTCTCCACTTAGTTTTTCCAGTGTTTGCCTCATGTATTTTGAGGCACCCCAATTAGGTGCATAGATGTTTATGATTGTTCTCTCTTCTTGAAAGATTACCCCTTTTACTAATATATAGTGTCCATCTTTGTCTCTTACAATAGTTTTGCATTTAAAGTCTATTTTGTCCGATATTAGGATAGCTACTCCTGCCCTTTTTTGGTTATTGTTTGCTTGTATAATTGTTTTCCTGCCATTCACTTTCAGCCTCCTTGAATCCTTGGGTCTAAGGTGGGTTTCTTGTAGACAGTATATAGATGGATCATATTTCCTTATCCATTCTGCCAATCTGTGTCTCTTGACTGGGGAGTTTAATCCATTAACATTCAGTGTTATTACTCTGAAGGAATTTTTTACATCAGCCATATATTCTTTAGGGTTTATGTATGTCATATGTTGTTTTTATTTCTCTAATTGTCTTTTTAGTTGTTCTTACACTCTCCTTCAACTCTCTCTCTCCTGTTTTTTCCTTTCAACCTGCAGAACTTCCTTTAGTATTTCTTGAAGTGCAGGTTTCTTATTGGCATACTCTCTTAATTTCAGTTTATCTGTGAATATTTTGAACTCTCCATCATTTTTGAATGCCAGTTTTGCTGGATAGAGAATTTGTGGCTGGAAGTTTTCTTTCTTTTAGTACTTTGACTTTGTCAAACCACTGTCTTCTTGCCTCCATGGTTTCAGATGAGAAATCAACTCTTAATCTTATTGTGCTTCCCTTGTATGTGATGGTTCTCTTTTCTCTCGCTGCTTTGAGTATTTTGTCTTTGTCTTGACCATTGGGCATTTTGATAATTATATGTCTTGGAGTAGGCCTGTTGGGATTTATACTGTTTGGGGTGCGCTGTGCTTTCTGTACATGTACATCCATCTCCCTCAATAGGGTTGGGAAGTTTTCAGCCATTGTTTCCTTCAACACTCCTTCTGTTCCCTTTCCCTTCTCTTCTCCTTCTGGGATTCCTATAATGCATATGTTTGTGCATTTTGTGTTGTCAGTTAAATCCCTGAGTCCCTGCTGGATTTTTTCTATCTTTTTATCTATCTGTTCTACTATCTGTTTGATTTCAGATGTACTGTCTTCCACATCACTAATTCTTTCTTCTGCCTGTTCAAATCTGCTGTTATGTGAATCCAGCATCTTTTTGATTTCTTGGATTGTGCCATTCATCACCATCATATCCTTTATCTTTTTATGTATGTTTACAATTTCTTCAGTATGTTCTCCCAGTGTCTTCTTAATATCCTTAATCTCTTCCTTCACTTCATTAAGTTGTTACATGATATTTGTTTGGACAGCTTTGATTAGTTGTTTGATGTTCTGCATCTCTTCCTGGTTTTTTCTTTGTTCATTAGACTGGTCCATGTCTTCCTGTTTCTTAATATGGTTAGTAATTTTTTGTTGCCCTCTGGTCATCATTTTGTCTTGATGGGTTTATTCATTTGATTAGCTTGTCTCTCTGTTCTAGAGTTTTATTTAGCTGGTGGTTCTGTGTGTGTGTTAAGTTTTCTCTTTGACACTTGTTCTTCTTTTTTCTATGTTCCCTTGAAGGAAAGGAATCCTTAGAACCCAAGGAATTAAAAGATGTTAGAAAGGAAAAAGGATAATAGTAATATTGATAAAAGTTAGAAGTGGGGCCTTATAAGACTTAGTAAAATGAATATTTAACTCATGTAGGCAGTGTAGAGTAATAGGGGAAAAAAAGTGGAACCTACAATGGAATTAAACCAAATAGAGGAAAGTATATAGTATGATTTAAAAGGCCAGAATGATGAGGAGAGAGAGAAAGAGTAAAGAGAGGGCTGAAAGGAAAAAGTTAATAATGATAATAATAAAAAAGAAAACAGAATAGACATGATAGAATTAGACACCCATGAAGTTGCAGACTAATGAAAAAAGGTGGAATGTAAGAACCACAACAGAAAGCAGAAGGTAGAAAAGGTAGAAAGATGAAGGAAGGAAAAGAGATAGTGTTGGTAGACAAATTCAATATACACAGAGAATGGGAAATCAAGGAAGGAGAAGCACAGCAAAGAAGAAACAAGCTAGCAGCACCTAATTAAAAAAAAAAAAAAGAAAAAGAAAGCAGTGGGAGGAGAAAAGAGGAAAGAAAAGCAAGAAGCAAACAAACAAACAAAGAAAAACCAAACAAACACACAAGCAAGCAGTCAGTCAAAGCTAAGGAAGAAGCACGTTCCTTCTTGGGCACTTGTGGTGCCTCTCAGCCTGCTTGTGTTCCTCAATCAATTACCCTGTAGGCTTCTATCTGCGGGTTTTGAGGCAAATTTTAGCAATTAAACTAAGGTAATTTTTTTTTTTAAAGTAACCGTCTTCTTTTTTTTTGGAGAAATAAGGGACCCAAAAGAAGCCCTCTTCTAGACCACCCCTTCTGCTGAGGGCACCCTAATTAGGCTCGTGGAAACTTATCAAACACTCCCCACTGCCTGGCCTCCCCAGGGGAGCTGAGACTCTGATACTCGTCAGGGCAGAATGATAAAATTGGCTGCCTCCGCCCCTCCCGAGCCAAGCCTCTATCCCAGGGCTGCTAGGTAAGTCAGGCTTCCTCAGCAGATTCGCCTCTCCCCTCAGCCTGGAGCCGCTTCAACTTGCTGGTTTGCTCCCCAAACCTGCAGGAGGGTCCAGACAGCCAAACCCAAAGGAAGGAAACCCCTCTCGCTCATGGAGAGTGCTCCTCTCACCGATTGCTGGCGGGAGTCGGGGTCATCCTGGTTCTTTGCCCTGAGGCTGGGGAAAAACTCAGGATTTTATCTTGAGCAATCCCCCTCGCTGTCCAGCTCCTTCCAGATCCATGTCCCTAAAGTTCTCACTCCTGGGCTCCCAGACCAGACCACTCGGGCAGGATCCTGTCCCCAATCAGCTGTCCTCTGTGAGAGAGACGGTGAGTGCCCACCTAAACCGACGCCATCTTTCCGGAAAATCCCCATAAAACTTTTTGAAAAATAAAGGTTATTATATGAAAAATAATAAAAATGGAAAAAACATGGTAGGGGATTCTCTAGGCTCATAATTCACAGAAATACATAAACTCTATCAAGTAGTTTAATTGGAAATGATTTGAGCAATTTTGTCTAATTCAGACCTCTTACTCTTATCAAATGACCTTTAAAGGAAGTTAATTGACTACATTTTCTGTATTTTTTCATATAAATAGGCTGCTCTTAAATTTCAATCCCTTTGCCTAGATGGGCAATGATGGTCAAAATGTCCTCAATCAAGATATCAAATGAGGTCACTTCTAAAGCTAAAATAACAGTAAAATATAAAATAACGGCAGACTCCGCCTTGTTCAGATATTGAAGATAATAATATAATAGTTTTTATAATCATAGAGTTTATTTTGTGCCAGAAGTATTCTGTGTATTTCATGTAATTATTAGCAACATTGCTGTAAGGAAAGCACAGCTATTGTCCCATTTGCTAGGTGAGGAAACTGAAGTCCAAGGTCATACAGCTTGTATGCGTCAGTCAGGGCTCAATCACGCTGTGGCATTTTGGCTCTAGAGACCAGGCTTTAGCCAGCACTGTATATTGTTTCTCAGTTTATAAACACTATTTTCGGGTGTCTATTATGTGCCAGACAATTTAAGTGTATTAAGAATATTATCCCATTTAGTGTAATCTTTTTTTTTTTTTTTTTTTTATGTTTTGAGGTTCCAGGGCTGGGGATTGAGCCGAGGACCTCGTATGTGGGGAGCCGGTGTTCAACCACTGTGCCACATCGGCTACCCTGAGTTTTTTTTTTTTTTTTTTTTTGTCTGTTTGCTTGCTGTTTGTTTTTGTTGTTGTTGTTTTTAGGGGGAGCCGGGAACCGAACCCGGGACCTCCTGTGTAGGAAGCAGGCGCTCAACCGCTTGAGCCACATCCGCTCCACTAGTATAAACTTTTAACAAACTGAAAAGTAAATATTATTAATCAGATTTTACAAATGAAGAAACTGAGCTTCAGCAAGGTTAATCAAATTCCTCAAGGTTAGTGAGATTTGAATTTGTCTTTCTCTAACACTACTCATCATATTTGTTTCAGTTATTTTCTTATTCACAGTTGACCACTTTAAATGAGTCATTGTGGGTAATTTAAATTGGGTTTCTCTCTTCTGAAAAGTTTTGTTTGGTTGTTTAAAATGGTTGCGTTGACTAACTATATTTTCTTTTCTGCTAGAGCAAGATATTGAAGAATTGGATTTCATGTTAGAACTGGGTGAGGGAATGTCTTTTATACAGAATCGCAATGATTCTAATATAATTTGATCGACTTCTCTTTAGCTATCATAAAAGACTTCTGGTTGCTTGCCCTTCCATATTCTCACAGTAAAAAAAATGGAGAGCCAGTAGTTCCACATATTACTCTTCAACGAATAATGTTTTTCTTTATAACCATACTACATTTGGCTTTAGCATATTGGCATTTTTTTAAATGAGATTTATTGATACCAGAGTGCAATTCTGAATCTTGGGAGGGGCAGGAGTGGCCATTCAAAGAGAGCTGATAGATTTTTACATGTGTTTTATAGTAGCTTATATGTAGAGCAGCTTTGGAAACTGTTAGTAGGCATCATTGGGCCTAAATTCCACCTACTACAGTTGTAGATTTTTTTCTTTGCTTTAGAGATTCTATTTTTTCCCCCTTATTTTCAAATAAGTAGATAAGGATGGAAGGAGTAAAGGAATTATTTTCTTAAAATAAAGGCTAGTAATTCACAAATTATCATAATTAACTATTTCATACTCATGCAATATACGTCTAATCAGTATTGAAGGGTTCTGAGACAGGCTGATGTCATGCTAATGTGTTCTTAAAAAGTTATATATAAGATAGGCTGGGGTATATATGGTTCCTAAAACAATTTTGGCTATATATATTTTGAAGAATTATATGTCTAGAATTTCCTTTATATTTTTAAGTATGAACTATTTAACCCAACGTGAACTCTCAGTTTTTAGAGTTTTGTCTTTTTTTTTTTTTTTAGCAAAAGAACATTAGTTAGCTGCCAGATGAAAGAGAGAATAGAGTAAATGGAACTTCAGTGATTTCTATATTTTATTTTTATTGAAGTTAACCAATACCGAACTTATGTATTGCTAAATTTTACACTAAGGATTTACATGAAATAAACGGTTATGTGGGATATTCTCTTATAAAAATTAAAATTAATTTACATGGTTAATTTTGATATTTTGTGTTGGGTTTTCCAGGTAAGAATTTTTTAAAAAATTCTTATCATAATAGAAAGTCCATTCTTTAGTATGAATGAAAAAAAAGGAGAGGAGTCAAAATCGCCAAACTTCATGTAATTGAATCTCTAAAGATATAAAATATTACAGGTGCTATATTTTTAAATAAGGTAAAATACTTGCTAGATATAGCTCATAAAAATAGTAATTCGATAGTTCCATAATCACAGCGCACTTTGCGACTTTCAGAATATTTACATAGGTTCCTTGAGGCAGGACACTCTGCAATATGAACTTGATAATTGTCTTGGCACATGGTATTAGCATCTGCTGAAGAACTAGTTTTCGAATATCAGGAGAGTATTTATAGACCTTTCATGGCACACAGTATACTATGAAACTGAAAGCAATCTCCTAGTTTGTCTGTAAGACTACCTAAGGTGCCATTGACAACGTCTGATATTCTTCCCAAACGTCCCTGAGGCAGGCAGATTCTTCTGAAATGATAATTCCCTGAGGCAGACTTTTCCAGAAAGTAGTATCAACAAGCGTTAACTCATACTACCTGAGAAAATTTTCTTTGACATAAGTATAATTTCTTGGAGTTGAGGTGTTACAAACGTCATAGTTTTAAAGAAATATTGTGCTCACTGAGACTATGTGACTTAAAAGGCGCTCCACACTGATAACTAAGGAAGTGCTGGTTTGAAAGCTGCTAAATTTCAAAGTAATCATAAGCATAGTAATATTTTCACATTCAGATCAACACATTCAGCATATTATTCTCAGAATTTCTTATAGATTAAACTTGCTAATTATTTTGTCTTTTAAAAGCCTTGGTTTCAGAATCGAAAGTGTTCTATGTATTTCTTTTTTTTTTCAGTGCACATATTTTCCCAGGTGAAATTTTAAAAATGATGAGAAAATTGCCAATGAGGATTGACATGTTTAATTCAAGTAGCAAATTAGTGGTAAAGTTAGGAGAAGATATTCTACACTCTTTGTGGAATAAGTATTTGAAAAGAATTTTTTTGAATGCATAACATGTATCGAGTTTTGAATGTGACTGGGAAACACAAGCATCGTGTAGGTCAGTGAACGAGATCTGGAAATCTAATTTCCAAAGCGCTCTGTTGGCTCCGTGCAGCTGGAAGCCACCTGGCCTTGCTGCCAAAGCCTTGCGCTTATTTTTTTATTATTTTTTATTTTTTAGTGAAATTAAATTTCTTTTATTGTCAAGATTAAATTAAGATAATTTCAAATAGCTTATTGTAGGAAAAATATATACTGTCTAAAATTTTCATTTTGAGTAGAACAGGGCACTATTAACTCTTTTTTTTGTTTTGCTTTGTTTTGTTTTTTTTTAATTTTTTATTTATTTTTATTGTGGGTAAAAATCAAAATTCTCACAATACATATAAACATTTGCAAAATGATATATAAATATATATGCATATATGTGTATTTGCTTACAAAAATGTTATTTATATATATATATACATATATTTTAAGAGGTGCTTAGATTACCCAAAATATTACAGGGAACCCACTGGGATTCCCATGTTGCCTTGCGTTTATTTTTGGGATGAGTGCCCTTTTACGTGCAGGTGCTGCCGGCTCCGACCTGGCCTGCGGGGGCTGCTCGGGAAATGCCATCAGGCTTAAAGGAGACAGGAGCCTCAGGTGCTGACTCCACGTGTGGGTGCTGCGTTGGCGCCGTGAGTGGAGGTGGGGCTAAGCCTCGTGGACGGCTGCGTAGTGGCTGCTGTAGCCCAGCACAGGTATTTTGCTGCTCACCTGCAATCATTTTTGAGCTAAAAGCAGTTCTACGACTTCTAACTGGCCTGTGTGCCCTGAATGGCTTTTCATGTTTCCTTACTCCATATCCTGGCATCCTGGACTCCAAAAACTAAGTTCTTTGTTCACGGTGTTCTGGGTAAGCCCTAGGTAGTTTTGTGATTAGCAGACACCATTAAAATGCTGGCTTGGTTTGCCAAAGGGCTGCCAATGCAAAGCACGAGGAATGGAGTGGCTTTTGTAAAGGGACATTATCTGGGGTAAAGGCTTACCCTTCCGGGGCTGTGAGATGCTCAAATCAGAGCTTCAGCACAGAGGTCTTCTCGGGACCTTGCCACGTGGCAAAGCAAGACGGTCACCCATCTCTGCCCAGGGCCCTGCCTTCCTCTCCAGGAGCTGCCTGTCCTGGAGCTCAGCTGTGAGCAGCCCTTCTCAGGTGCTCTGCTGCCTTGAGTTCAGCGTGGGCTGAGCCGTGTGGCTCAGCTCTCCTCAGGTCTCAGCTCTTGCAGTCTCTCGTGGCTTCCCTCCGTGGGCTCAGCTGCGGGTGGACCTGGAGTCCTTTCTCTCACATTGCAGGGTCAATATGGTGGAGCTCCCTTTTCCTGCGTGTCTCTCTTTCTCTCTGTGTGTCCCCTTACACCAGACCCCAAAAGAGGCTCAATCTGATTAAGCCTCGCCAAGGCAGTCCGGTCAAAAAGGGCCTCACAACCACAGAAATAGATTAGTTTAAGGACATAGTCTTTTGGGGATTCACAAAAGAATTTCATACTGTCACAAATGCGTATGTGTTTTAAATTATTCTACTCAGGATAATTTTACTTTTCACTGTTTCCCTAGACTGTGAGGTTTCTGGTTTGTAGTTGAATAAGAACCCTTCTACATTATAGTATGTGGGTTTAACTTTTATTTAGACTTGAATTAAATTATAAATTTAAATAACTTTCACCTAGATGGTATGGTCACAATTCCACAATTTATTATTTATAGAAATTTGATATCACAACAAAATAGTCAATAAATGAAACTTCCTATTCGTTTGATTTAGCAAATTCATGTAACTGTATGTTTGTTACCAAGTTTCTTTCATAAATATATGTTGGATGAATCACAAGGAAACCTAAATAAGCTGTGTAAACAACATATGATACTAGAAATAGTTGCTATGCAAATTAGAATTAGTACATTTTACAAGTTTTTGTAATGTTTTAATATATTATAACTTTAACCAAAATAACTGTTTTTAAAGGTAATTGACCTATAGTTAAGGAGATTCAAATTACTTTTATATTTTATTTTTTCTTTGGAATTCAAGTTCAGTAATAGAAGGTAAATAAAATAGCACCATAAATTGTGTCTCATTTTGTTTAACAAATATATATTTAAAAAAAAAATTTTTTTTTAAATCATTGAATTAAGACAGTTTGTACATGTGTATGTAGTTTGGCGTAGAGGTTTATTTCCATGCTCTGATCTTGTTTGTATTTATTTTAGGATTTTCCTGTAATACTGGTGTTTCAATTGTGTGTTTGCTTATGCAGCACAATTAATAACGTGTTTCTGCATTTATTAAATTGGCTCATTTACGAAGTTAATCCTCTGGGCCCAAAATTCTTACCATTTTAGGTTCAAGAAATTCTTCCAGAATTTGAGGAAAGTTATGGTTGCTTCTCCGAGAAAATATTCAGATACATTCAAATTTGCATATAATTATCAGAGAATTTGTAGTTCTATACTATGATTAATTATTAAAAACAGGTTTATTTACATATTCTATAAATGGAATCATACAATATGTCGTTCTCTGTGTTTGGTCTCCTTCATATAGCATAATTTTTTTTTCTGATATTAACATTTTGTGGTATTAACCCATATTTGTTCAGCTTCAAAGAAAAACGGTCTTATATATGCAATTTTACCCATATTCATATTTCACATAATATATTTAGTTCATAATAGGGCATTCATACAATATCTGTCCTTTGATGTCTGGCTTGCTTCACTCAACATAATGTCCTCCAGGTTCATCCATGTTGTCATATGCTTCATGACTTCATTTCTTCTTACAGGTGCACAGTATTCCATCGTATGTGTACACCACAATTTATTTACCATTCATCAGTTGATGGACACCTGGGTTGGTTCCAACTTTTGTCTATCGGGAACAACGCCGCTATGAACATCGGTGTGCAGATGTCTGTCTGTGTCACTGCTCTCAGTTCTTCTGGGGATATACCTAGCAATGGTATTGCCAGGTCCCAAGGCAAGTCTGTGTTCAACTTCCTTAGGAACTGCCAAACAGTCCTCCACAGTGGCTGTACCATTCTGAATTCCCACCAACAGTGAATAAGTGTTCTTGTCTCTCCACATTCTCTACAACCTTTCCAGTTTTCCTACTACTTAATAGCAGCCAGTCTAATAGATGTGAAATGACATCTCATTGTAGTTTTGATTGGCATTTCCCTAATCACTAGTGATGCTGAACATTTTTTCATGTGTTGCCTCACTATTTGTATTTCTTCTTTGGACAGTTGTCTTTCCAAGTCTTTGCCCATTTTTTCATCAGATAGTTTGTCTTTTTATTGTTGAATTGTATGATCTCCTTATATATCATGAATATTAAACCCTTATCAGATATGTTATTGCCAAAATTTTCTCCCATTGAGTTGGCTTCCTTTTCATCCTTTTGACAAAGTCTTTTGACATGCAGAAGTGTTGAATTTTGCGGAGATCCCGTTTATCTATTTTTTCTTTTGTTGCTCGTCTTTTGGGTATAAGGTTTAAGAAACTACCGCTTACCACAAGATCTTGAAGATGTTTTCCTACATTTTCTTCTAGGAGTTTTATTGTTGTTGTTTTTATATTTAGGTCCTTGGTCCATTTTGAATTAATTTTTGTATAAGGTGTGAGATAGGGGTCTTCTTTCTTTCTTTTGGATATGGCTATCCAGTTCTCCCAGCACCATTTGTTGAATAGACTGTTCTGGAGGTCATATGGCATGTGAATATACACCTCAAGAAAACTGCTTAATAAACAAATAATTATCCAAGAATAGCCAAAAATAGGAGCTATGTACAGCAGGAGAAGCAGAGAGATTGAGAGGTGAAGAATTTTCCTGTTTGTTTGACTGTTTTTGTTTAATATTGAAATAATGAAAATGCTTTATTAATAAAAGTGATAAAAGCACAACTATGTGATTATACCAATACCATTGATTGTACACTTTGGATAAATTATATTCTTTATTAATATGTTTCAATAAAATTGATTTCTTTAAAAAAAAACAGCTGTATAGGTGAATTGTGCGATACAAGCATTTTTACAGAAATTATGGCAGAATTTTTAGCTTAAAGTTGTGTGAAGATATTTTAATATTCTTGCGGTTACAAGAAATTTCTTATTCAATGTATCTTGGACTCTTGTGCTCCTTCATATCACTTGGAAGCTCTGTCAGAATTTTTTCCATAGTAATTTTCAAATCCATGTCTCCTTATTCTTTCTTGGATCAGATATTTATTATCTCTTCCATAGGTTGGATAACTTTCATATTTTTCAAGCTTTCAAGAATCTAATGCTGCATTTATGAATTATTTTTGCCCAAACTATAGCTCTGAGCTTGTTCCGCTCTTCACACACCTCCATTCATTCCCTCATTTATCACATAGTCTGGACTGCATAAAGCTGTATGTTGCCCTCTACAAATTTTTGAGTAGGATCACCTTCAGTGGGTTAAACTGTGGAATTTCTACATATGGGTTCAGTTCACATATCTGTATAGACATCTTAGTGGGCAATTACATGGTGCCTAGGTCCATTAGTTATGTAAGCTGTTTGAATATCATTACCCATACGTTGAGGAAAATCGTTGATCAGTAGGAATCTGAAGTGAGATAGAGAAAAATAATTCACCTAGGCAAGCTTTGCCAGTGCTTAGGAGAGGGAATGCCCACTTCAGAGGCTGGCATAATGCCTTCCAACATATGAATGACCAAAAAACCCACAATTCTTTGATTCGACGCTCATCCAGAAGACTTCTGAATTTAGCATAGTTCAGCCTCAGGGAGAGAATGGACCAGCCATGCTGACACAGGTTTTCTGCTCACAGAAGCAGGTTTCTGAGGCTTTGGGGCTTCAGGCCAGATCCTGGACGGTGGCAAATTCATCAGGGCACTGTCTCAGTGTGAGGTCTTTGGTAGATAGCCATGATCTTTCTG
Source organism: Tolypeutes matacus (assembly GCA_026826555.1). Classification (NCBI taxonomy): domain Eukaryota; kingdom Metazoa; phylum Chordata; class Mammalia; order Cingulata; family Chlamyphoridae; genus Tolypeutes; species Tolypeutes matacus. The sequence continues at coordinate 2,690,467 of JAKSZT010054342.1, read as the reverse complement.
GCAACAGACAGGTCTCACCAGGAGCTTTCTATTCAAACATCAGCACCAAAGAAAATCCAAATATCCTATCCCCAAATCTAAAAACCCTTCACTACCTAGGCCCAAGTCATTCTTGCTTTGTCTTCCTATTTTGGCTGTCATGTATTCTTCGCACTAATCAAACTGAGTATAAATCCGGTACTTCTCAGCTTCCATGGCTCATTTTATATTATCCGTTTTCCATGACCTCTTCCATATTTTCCACACTTCTTGAGAAGCAGTTAGCAGTGGAAAGAGGCATGTCTCCTAAGAGGACGGCTCCATGAATGCCAGGTGGATAGAAGGAATGGATACTCATAAAATGGATTAATATGTGGATGAATGAATGAGCTGTAACCAGTTCTCCTCAGATCAGGTTTAGGAGTTATTAAGTAATATTGATATCAAAACCCAGATTAATAGTATTAGTTGATGATACAACATATTATCATATTTTAGCCCTACAGATTTTATTATGTGTGCCATTAATGGAAAGCACATTCATTTCCAATTTCTGGAAAATCTTCCTTAATTATTTGATTTCTGAGTTTAAGCTCTCAGTTATTTTAAAAGAACACTTATTTTTGCCACCAAGTTTGAACTATAGCAAAAAAAAATTTAGCAAGAGTTTGTCATGTCACCTGTGATATGACTTTGCTCTTCTGAGCAGCTAACTCCTGATCTATAATTACTGTGAGAATGTCAACTGTAGGTTGCTGGATATCTGCCGTGAATCATCACAAAGATATTAGCTGCCCCAAAGCAAGCTTGAAAACTCGGGGAAGGATTTTCTCTGACTCTTTTCTTCAGAACTCACACTTTCTGAAAAAATGAGAGTCCTAAGAAGGAAATCTGATAAACTGACATTAAGATTAAAATAATGATTTATTCTCTATATGCAATATTATGGAAAAGTGAAATTTATGGAAGACATCTTTTTCCTAGAAGGACATCTTTTGCAAGGAAACCATTTTATAATTAAAATAGAAAGTTAAGAACAAGCATTTGAAAAACACTTGTTCAAAAGACACAGATGCTCTGATATATTGCTTACGTAGCCTTAAGTTTTATCATGTGCATGAAGAATATTGCAAATTTTTATTACGTGCAAACAAAACTGAAATTATAATATCTCAATAAACTTTTTTTTTCTTTTTTAGTTCTAATCTCGTTATGTTGTGTTCTCGTATCTGGAGAGTATAAAATTACTAATGAAATAGTCAAATCATAATCCATAATATAGATAAAAGTTTCTTAAAAAATAATGACAGCTACTGTTTTTAGATATACTATTCTTTAAACTTTTTAAAAGCCTTAGTAGCAACAACTACATTACAAAAAAAGTGATAATAACTACTACCTATTGAGTATTTTTAAAGTACATTCTCTGATATTTTGCTATTAAAACAATTTCTAAGTTTACGTCTTGGAAGACACCCTGAGCCAACTGTCAGGGAGGTTATACTTATACCCATAAAATCAAAAGCAGAAATGAGGACTTTGAGAACAGAATTTGAGATCATATTATTTACTTCAATTGCTTGAACATTACCACATGATTTTTAGAGTATATGATTAAAGTGTTTAAATTGCCATTATAATGAAAAGTTAAAGTATTTAAATATTTCTGCTTGTCACATTACAATAGATGAACAAATTCACTTGAAGAAATGCCACCTTACAGTATAGGATTTTTATAGTAAGTACATATTAATACTGTAATTTGTTATTTAATATTTAGTACTCTTGGAAAATTTCTAGGGATTCAGGAATTAAACACATGATTTCTTATGATTTTAGGATCTAGGGTTAACAAATGCAGGATAGTTGAATTTATATATATTTGAACCATGATATTGTAGTTTATAATTATTACTGAACTTTATTATAGAGAAATGGAGAAGATCTCTATTTTCCTCATTATACTTAAATGAATATTCTGACAATAGAGTTTGTGTTTAAACCTGGAGTTCCATTTTTTGTTTTATCAGAAATATCAGCTGATACTGGTAAAAAGACAGAAAGAAAAACAAAGGCAATAAATTAAAAAATATTTCTTGCAAAATGGTGTCCCACTCTGTAGCCTGCCCACACCTATATCTGGGGTGGTGTACATTTTTTCTTTTCTTGTTTCTTAATAAACTCTTTACTCCAAAAAAATATCTATTTCTTGCAAAATATTTAAGTCTTCTAAATATCATTTGTAGCATATTATGATTTATTTTTTATTGTTGCCATCAATGCCATGAAGAATATAGACTAGATAATCAAGGAATATCTTCATATAAACAGCAGAAAGATTTTAATAATAATTACAACTGTTAAATATATCAATATATCCATGCATACTCATTTCAAGTGATAGCTAACAAAATTTTAATTACATGAAGCTGTGAGATTGGAAAATCAGTGAAAAGGAGGTCTAGGAGAGGGGTATGTGGATAGATCTTTATCCACAGACCAGAAAAGCGACGATAGTTTTGTCTCATGTAAATGTTCTTCAGAGGGTGATCTCGGTATAGGATGATTTTAATAACTAAGTGGATAGGCCGACCGGGCCATGGACACCAGTCAGCCTCTTCTCTCCTCTTTGCCCAGTGGGCTCCCGAACAAGTGGCCATGGTGATAGGGTTGGAGGCTGTGCCTGGGCTCAGCAAGATGGGCTTTTGCTCACCACTTGTCATTTCTCAGTTTGCCAGTGGCAGAGACCAGCACTCAGTCCCTGAAATGGCACCATTCCCTGATGGGATGGACCTGGTGGCAGGGTGATTTCATTAGAGCCACCTCCATCATGGAAGGGGCAGCATTTTGATCTCACTGGAGTAAACACTTCCTGTGGATAAAGAGTTGTCATCCTTCCACACAGTGCTTCTGCCCAAACTACCACCCGTGGACTTACAGCCTGCCTTATCCACCAGCATGGTGTTCGACACATAAATGCTTCTGATCAAGGAACTCATGTCACTGTAAATTAAGAGTTACAGTGGGCCCATGGTCGTGGAATTCACTGGTCTTACTGTGTTCCCCATCATCCTGAAGCTGCTGCTTTGGTAGAATAGTGGGGTGGCATTTTGAAGACTCAATTTTGGCTCTGACTGGGAAGCAATACCTGGCAGAGCTGGGGCAGTGTTCTCCAGGAGGCTGTCCATGCTCTAAGTCAGTGTCCACTCTATGGTGCCGTTTCTCCCATAGCCAGAATTCAGGGATTCTGGACTCAAGGGGTGGAAACAGGAGTGGCACCACTTACTATTAACCCATAGTGATCTACTAGCAAAACTTTTGCTTCCTGTCCCTGAGATCCTGTGCTCTGCTAGTCTATGGGTTTTGGTTCCAAAGAGAAGAAAAATTTCATGAGGAGTCACAAAAGGGATTCCTTTGAACTGGAAGTTAAGACTGCCATCCAGCCACTTTGGGCTCCTCATGACTCTGAATCAATAGGCAAAGAAGGGAATGACTGTATTGGATAGGTTGGTTGATCCTGATGACAAGGGGAAATTTTTCTGCTACTACAAAATGGTGGGAGCCGATTCCTTAAATTAAATCTCTTAATATATATATATGTATGTTTGTGTGTGTGTGCATACAGAACCTATATATATATATATACTGTTCTGTTTATCTGGAGAACCCTGTAAAAAATTTTGTTCAGAAAAAAATTATTCATGAAAAATGACAGATTTCAGTGCCAGTTTTTATGTGTCATTTATATGATGCCAAAATAGTCAGTAAAAAAGTGAGCATTTCAGTTAGGTCCTATTTTTTTTCTGTATGAAAATACTCTATTACTTTCCTTCCTCTTGCACTCTAAACTTGACTAAATAAAATGACTATATGTAATGCTAAATAAGGCTTTATTATTACCATAACTACAATTCTTATTTTTATTATTATTTATTGATATAGCCATAGAATTAACTAGTACAAATAGATTGGCTATTTACCTTTGATTTGAGCTGTTTTAGAATTCTACAGGTTGTCATGTTTTTCCTTTTTTCATCTTATTATGACTTCATGTGAGTCAGAGTGACATCTTGCCTTTGCACAAACATAGGAAGAAATTGGACAAGTGAACAGTTGATTTTAGGCTAAGGAAAAATGCATTCTCATGTTTCGGTGTCTGAGTTTATTTTAGATGGTTATAAGAGAAGGTTAGAGTTCCTTCCACAGCAAGGAACTAGGGCCTACAGAAGCAAGTTGGTATTGACATTGCTATCACTGAGCATAGATTGATGCTATCTATGCAGAACCCACATAACTCAAGCACATGCTGCTGAGAGCATTTTAATTACTGTGAATTACTGTAAACGAACATCTGGTGTATGCTTAGATGTAGGTTGTGCTCCAGCATCTCACTGCATGCAGTGGTGATACCTAAAGCAAAATTTTTAAATTTATCTAGACTAATGCTCTATCTTACATTTCTTTGTCTTACGTCACGTGTCTTAGAAAAAAATGCAAAAATTACTGCAATTTTCTCAAATATCTTGGCCTTGATTCAAGATTTCTAGTATCTGAGTATAAGATTTCTAGTGGCATTATGTAAGTAAGTTGAACATTGTATCAATTTTGAAATGATTCTCAATGGATTTTAAGCTGAATGAGATTTCTGTTCTGTACTGCGCTATGTTCTGGCAGGTGAAGAAATGTCATCCTTGGTTGTTGATTTTCTGATTTACATCACAGGGTTTACCAGTACAGATAATGACTTTTGCTCTTGAAGCAATAGGAATAGAAGAAAATGTGGTTTAAGTAAAACTGTAAAGTTTTTCTTGGGTCTAGCTCTTTGTCTGCACTTGAGAGGTAATCATTTTTTTAATCAAATAAGCTTTAATGAAGATTCCAAATGAGGATTACCCAGAGCATAGATTAGAAAACCATTTACTGATGTGCATTATCTATTAGTTTGTAACAACAAGTTGGTAAAGAAAGCATTATTATGGTTATTTTACCTAAGTAATTAGATTAAAAGAAAATAGTGGTCAAAGACTTAAAAAATGTAGATATAAAGCCATGCCTTCTGACCTAGAGTCAGTGTGCTTACACTGTCCAGGATGTGCCAGCTTGACCAATTTGTTAAAGAGTAAAGCAATTACATCTTAAACACTATTTTATGCTGTGACATGTCAAGCTTCGCACAGGAAATTGCTTGATTACAACCATTGTTTGCAAGTTTACTGCTCTCTATTTTTAAAATAAAAAGGACCATATTAACTAAATGATAACATATGAATTTTATAACTTTTTAAAAGACATATCCAGGGAAGCAGATGTGGCTCAGGCGACTGGGCTCCTACCTACCACACGGGAGGTCACTGGTTCAGATCCCAGTGCCTCCTAAAGAAGACAGCGAGCTGGTGCAATGGGCCCATGCGGCAAGCTGACACAATAGGAGACGCAAGAAGAAAAGAACATAGTGGGAGACACAGCAAAGCAGGGAGCAGAGGTTCCCGGTGCCTGCTAAAGAGGACGACAAGCCCGACAGGCAGGCATGGCGAGCCGAGGCAACAAGATGCACAACAAGAGACGCGGGGAGGAAAAACAGAATGAGAGACACAATAAAGTAGGGAGCAGAGGTGGCTCTAGCGATTAGGCACCTCCCTCCCACATTGGAGGTCCAGGGTTCAGCTACTTGTGCCTCTACTAATGAAACAAGGAAGACGAACAGACTCAGCAAGTGAAAAACAACAAGGGGATGGGGAGAGCTAAATAAATAAAATAAATCTTTAAAAAAAAAGACATATCCAAAACTGAAATGCATTTTCGAATAGGAATGTAAGTTTGAAGTGACAATCGCTTTTTTTTTTTTTTTGGTTTGGTTTCCAAAAACTGCTATTAAATAAAAAGAAGAAAAGAATAATCCTAACAGAAGTTGAAGAAAGGAAAACCATTTCTCTTTTCATACAAAGCTGCCTTGATTAACTCTACTACATTGCCTCAACCATAATAAACATCCACTAACTGTGGAAGTCTGTTCAAAGCAGTCAAAAAACAAAGTACTATTGGTCTGTAATCTAAGATAATATTAGCAGTTGTCTCAGTAGATTATATGGATACATATTTACTTGAAAAAAGGATATTTGAAATCAACTATCCCAGTTAGGAAATTCAGAGTTGTTCTCAAGTCTTATGATGATTACCCATTTCAAGAGAAGAGATGATCAGCATCAGAAGTGTATATTTTCCATGAATGTAAGGAATTTATATGAGGATAACGTGGCTCTTGGGCCCCTTGGACTGCAAATTACACTATATGAAAAGAACATTTTTTTGTAAAGCTATAGAAATAAAAATGATATAATTTATTAAAAAACAGAGTTTTACTATGTGTTGTTTGAGATACTGATCAAGCATGAATGAGACTATTATTCAGAGATTCCTAGAGATATAGGTACCGGTTTCTGTAAGTTCTTATTGCATTCTGTATTATTAACAACTCAAGTTATTGATCTGATTGACTGCTGAGCTGAATTCTCTCAACCATGGAAAAGCTAGGAAATGCCTTAATACACAGGAACAGCAAGGGACCTTACCACAGCCCATAAATGGAGTGGAAATGTCATTTATTTCGCTCAGTACACCAGCGTCTTGCTGTTGTATGTTATGAACTTAGGTCCAGCTGCTGCAGGAAATCGGTCTTACTGCCATTTTGCAGCCAGACTTTCTGAATTTGAACCCTGCATCTGTCACCTCCTGCTAGGAGACTTTGGTCAGGTCTCTCTCTGCCTGTGATTCCTGGCTCTCTTCACAGGGCTTGAAGGGTACCACATCAGTACATACGAAGTGCTTAGTTCATTTCGGTATATATTAAAAACACAACACATGTTAGCCATATTGAGATTTATCACTCAAGTCGAGCTTCAAAGGATCATTCGCTGTTCAACAACTGAACCGCATTCAGATTAAGCAGACTGTCTAAAATCAGCAGGTTCTGGCATTTTCCCAATATAGGGTAAACATACTTTCCCCTCGATTTCAAATAAATTAGAAGTATCTATTCAAACAGTTGAGAAATATTATCAGCTATTCAATAAGAAGAAATGTGTATGTGGCTATCACCTGTCTCATCTAGGTCATATCTCTATTATCTGTCTGTATCGATATATAAAAAGAGAGAGCATTGAGCACTTGAAACCTGTGTGCTCCAGGGCTAATAATTTAACATTTGTAAGACTCACTTATCCTGTAAAAGGAGAACAATATTTGCTCTTTCTGAAAGCAGATTGTCATAAATATCAAATGACAAATAGCATGTGGAAACAGTGGAAAATAATGAATTACTAAAGTGTGTTATTTCATATCAAACATTCTTCATCCATTTATACATCTAAATCCTTCATTGCTAGATATGCTACTTTATTTTTAATATTTATAACATTTATAATAATTGTCAATATTATTTAAAGTAATCAAAATCATGAGGTAAGGGTTGCTTTGTTTTTTTTTTTAAGACATAGCAAAACAATTTTATTGAAGAGGATGAAACACTGATAAATCACAGGCAATTTGGCAGCGTGGAAGGACAGAATATAAACATTTCTATCACCTGACAGCTAGAGCACTACACAAATGCAGCACTTGACACCATTTGTCATAGTTTGATAAGTCTACCTGGTAACAGAGGTGGGCATTTATTAACTGCCTCTAGAAAAAGGAATAAAACTGCTAAATTTTACATACGTCTCTTAGGGGGAAAGAATTAACAAGCTCTGTACAGAAATATGCCCTAAGGAAAGAGGTGATACTTTTCCCTCTTTCCAACTGGGAAAATCTACAGTGTATTGGATGATGGATTTCTGGCAACGCTTAATGGATGTATGGGTAAAATGGCAAAGCTGAACTATGTTTCCCACTATGTTCTCAGGTTACTTGGAATGGACTTGAATAAAATGACCCACAGAGAGTTGGCAACGCTTCGTGTGAAGAACACTTACTTACATATTGGCTGCTGATTGGCACTTCTGCAGCTTCAGACCAAATCCTAATGAGAAAATTAGTTTTTAACAGCCAAACCACACAGACTGAGAATGACTCCTTCTACTGGAGGCCTAAGTAACCTAAGTGTGGCGCGACCTTAGCGCTCCTGGGGGTGACGTGGAACTTAAAGCAGACATGATTAAGGGGGCCCATAATTTAGAATGTAAAATTCTAGATCCTGCTGTGGTGGGTATCAGCTGAGGACAATTTTGCCTTCCAGAGACGATTTGACAATATTTGTAGATGCTACTGACATCCAGAGGGAAGAAGCCAGAGATGCCCTAAACAATGTATAGGAAACGCCAAGATCACCCAGCCAAGATGGGCCACTGTCCCCAGGCTAGCAAAACTGCCTAAGGAGCTGTGGAAACGCTTGGCAAGTTCACCCTTAAGGCCCTGCCAGCCACCCTTGCTCAAGGGAAAACATTTTCACCCTTGTGTCCCCTCACTGGGATTGGAACATGGTTTAACACCTATCCAATGCCAAACTAGGAAACTAAGCCCAGTGGGGAATTAAGTTCCCAGGAACACAAAGCATAGGAAGTTGAGATGGATGAGAAAGCAGCTGATATTCTCCATCCAGACCTTTTGTTCCTATGGGCATCAATGAATGCCCCACCAGCACATCACATAGCTGTCCCTTGGGATCCCACGTGTTAATAACTGAGCCCCTCAAAGATTCGGTTACCTAGAGTCCAGTAGCCTTTGCACAACTGCCTTGCAAGAACCTGTGCTTCCCACAAGTCTGAGAACTGGTTAGAGGTGGGGCTGGGGTAAACCGGTTATGAGGTTGCAGGGAGGCAAAAGGGAGGTCAAGGAAGTTTTCAATTGCAACAATAAGATAACAATAAGAGTCTGCTTCAGTCTCTCTTATTTTTGTTCGTTCAGGAATATGGGTTGATGACCATTCTGGCTGCTTCAGAATGCGAAGGGACGTAGTTATTAAGAGCAGAGGAATGGAATTGTTGCTTGTAGTTGGAGTTCTTGGTTGTTGGTCCTTAAAGGGACTGGTTCCCCTGGGTTTCAGGGATCAACCAGCATATTAATTTAATAATTAATAAGTTAATTATTAAACTTAATTAATAAATTAAGTTTATTCCAGAGCCTTGAGAAATAAACTTAATGAAAATTATATGTTAATAAAAATAAAGATCACAAAAGAATATAACCATATCATTTGTTGCTTGAGATTTTGCATATTGCAGCAAATTTGTGGTATCTGACTGAGACCTGCATAAGAGTAACCTCCAGAATGACCTCCCAACTCCATTTGATATCTCTTAGCTGTAGAAACTTATTTCAATATTTCCCCCTTTTAAACAAGAGATCTTTCTCCAAAAGTGTTGCTGGATCAACATTTGGTATTAATCCCTTGGCACCAGGGAGGCTCATCCCTGGGGATCATGTCCCACATAAAAGGGCAAGATTTGCAGCTTGGCTTAGAGAGGGGCCACATCTGAGCAACAAGGAGGTATTCAGGGGGTGACTCTTAGGCATTAATGATAATTAGGGTTATAATTTTGTTATTACAGAAATTAGTTTCATAAGTTCAAGCTTCAAGATCGAGGGCTTGGCTTCTTAGCATATTTCCTTTTATGAGACAAAGCTTATATCCAGAGTTGTCTTTTCATAGGTCTCCCTATGAAAGCTTTAATTACACCACTTTTTTGCTTTACCTTTGACAATTGAGGATGGTAGTGACAGGTAAACCCCTGGTTGATGGTTGAGACCCCAAAGCTTCCTGACATTATGAATAAACTGGGAGGGACTAGCAGGAATTACCCAGGTGGGGATTTTCTTAGCTATGAGTGCAGTAGCCTCTATCCATCCAGGAAACAGACAAGGAAACATTTCATACCCCATAGAAACGTGTTGCTTTAAGTCCACCTGAAGATGTCCAAAAAGGGCCCTAACATTCTTACCAGGATGGTTAATTTGACAGGTAGAACATAGTTTATTCTGGCGATCAGTATCAGTATGTTTCATGGAGTGAGAACACAAGTTAAATCTCTAGTAATATAATTTATGAACATTTCAATCACACAAATTCAACAGGTTAGAAAATCCCTTTTCATAACACTTCCTGTGCAGCTCATAACTTATCAAATGAACCCAACTCTTTTAGCACTTCTTTTTACAAGGTGAAAGGACAAATCCTTTGCAGTTCTCCAGAAAACCCCAAAGAGTCTGAAATTTAAAAGACCAAGCTTGAGAAGGCAAAATGTCATAGGTTGTCAGGCTTAAACATAAGCAGGAGAATGGGTCACTGAAACATTTGGTTCCCTATTTAACCATTTAAAACCATTTAATTTTCAAGATTACTCAGATGGTAGAACTTTTTTACCTCATTAAGCAGAATAAACTTCCATCATTTTAACAGTGAAAGCCAAACTCTAGTTTTGCATGAATATACTGCTGAAAGGTTATCAGTATATTTTCACAAGCAGTCACTTTCACAAAACTAAACTTTTTTCCTTAAAGGACATCTTTCATAAAGATTTTTGAAACTGTTTTTACATAAGCATCTTATTAAACAGCCTTAAAAATAGTTCACCAAATAACTTAAGTTTCATTAAACATAAATTTATACACTTCCATCTTTTTCTCTTCATCATCTTTAAAAATTAAAATTATATGCAAGAATAAAATCTAATGTTTTTATTGTACTTAACACAGGTAGTTCTGAAGTCATTGCTATTTTAGGGGATGGTTTCCAGAAATAGTGCTTTCCTCAGTTTCTATCAGTATTCCAGTGAGATATATATGCAAGTCTTCTCGACGTAAGTAGGAAGGACTGGTTTACTGTTAATTGCTGGCTTACAAAAGCAGCCAGCATTTTTCTATTATTTTCCAATAGTTGTTTGGTTCAAAGTCATTGTATGGGATTGGCTATGTCTCAAACAGTTGAGCACCTGGGAGGTCCCAGGTTCTGTTCCAGGTGCCTCTTAAAAACCAAACGAAAACCAAACAAAAAAACACAACTCAGGTGAGCTGATGTGGCTCAGTGGTTGAGCTGCAGCTTCCTACATATGAGGTCCTGGGTTCACTTCCAGTCTCCTGTAGCTCAAAAAAAAAAAAAAACAGTCATTATAGAAATAGCTATTTCTAGGAATAGGCCTAGAAATTGTCACTGTGGTTTACCAAAGTTTTCCTCCATATTTGCTTAAGAATGTCCAGGAATTTTAATTATAGCCAAAATTTTTGCTAACAGTATAGCATCTAGCAATGTTTTCTCCATTGGAGGTTAAAGAAACCACCAAAATTATCAACAACCTCAAAAGCATAATACCAGGGAGTGGATGTAACTGAAGTGACTGAGCGCCAGCTTCCCATGTACCAGTTCCTGTGTTCTACCCCCCATACCTCCTAAAACAAAAAATGGAAAAATCCCAGCTCTCACTGGGGAGCGGATGTAGCTCAGTGGCTGAGCGCCTGCTTCCCATGTACAAGGTCCTGGGTTCAATCCAGGTACCTCCTAAAAAAAACAAAACAAAGATTTTGGAAAATATACAGTTGTCCCAAGCATAATCCAGGAAAAATCCAAAACTCAAGGATATTTTTCTTTACCTACTGGAACTTTTGAAATTTGGTAATGCTGGATTTTTTCAAAGAACCCCATCCAATAAACTTGTCTACTTCAGTTACCACCAAAACAAATAATTCCAAACTGGGGATTCCCTCGGAACTTCACAGTAATTGAGAACCCTCTTTACAGGAAACATTATGCAAAACATGGCTTATTTTGCGATATTCATTGTGCCTATTACTCTCAATCTTCAGGATTTTAAGAATCTACTCCAAACTTACACCTTTGCCACAGTCCTCCACCCAGCCCTTCCCCCATAGCTGTCCTAAGTGGGTCATACTCCCACTATTTGAATTGTTTCCTGGAAGCAATAGGGTTAATGAGGACCATGGTATTCAAGGTAGATAAAGTGACCCTAATATAGGGCCTCTTTATCCAACTTTTCCAATTATCAGCTGTGATGTGGAGCCTTGAAAAGCCCTGGGGCAGCTTTAGCATTCACATTGAAAGGCACTTGCATCGAAAGTCATTTTACTTTCTTAAAGGGCAGAGTGTTGGGAGCCCTTAAATTCTGGGCAGTCTCTTTTCCAATATCCATGTGTTAATTGCAAGTACCACCGCCCTAAACACTGGTACCTACTAGAGGGTTAGTAGTCAAGAATTTCAAGCTTGATGAGACACTTGCATTTTTAAAACATTTGTATTTAATTCTACAAACCCTTCACATTAGAAGTATTAGACGGTCAGCTTCAAGCACTTGTTATGTTTAAGCAATTTGAATAGCGATCTTAAAATATAGAAATATATATAATATATATATAATATTTAGTATAATATATATATGTTATATAAGTATATAAATATATATATATAATATATAAAGACTTATTTACTTTTTAATAATTACTTGTGTCACTCTGGCCCTCCATCCAAGCCATGCCATCTCCTTTCTGAAGAATCTTTGGTACAACAGAAGAGATTGGCATAGTGAAGAATGATTAGAATGCATTCTGCAAGAGAAGTAAGATAAGAACACGTAAATTATATATGTAAGGAGAGAGGATTCAATGAATGCCTCATGGAGTCGTGACACAATCTGGATTTTGATGGATGAGTGGAGTTGGGCATTGGACAAATGGTAGAAAGCATATCTGACAGGGGTCTCCATGAACAAAATTAGGGAAGTTTGAAATGATATGGCATGTTTCATAATTACAATGAAGTTATGCAGAAATAAAGAGTGAATGATAGGGAATCATAAGAGATGAGACAGATAATTATTTGGAACTAGAATTTAAAATTACTTCTAAAATCTGCTAAACAGGTTGTCCTTTATAGACAATGAAGGGTTCTTCCAATTACCACTAGCAGTGGCTGCTTGAGTGCTTTTGATAGATGCCCAAGGGTCAGAATAATAATTTTGGTGATCCTAATCCCTGACTGCCTGTGATACCCCCTTCACTAGCTCACATATAATGCAAGTAAAAATGAATGCGTGAAGTGACATCATCAACATGGCAATGTAAGACATCCCTGGAAAGCACCTCCCCTTCCCAGAGATGCAGCAAATAAAAGGACATATACCTCTTTCTTCGAAGTCTGGAGAATAATAGAGAAAGAAGACTTCACAAATGCTGACAAGTAGGAAAACAGAAATATTAGGTAAGAAATGTCGGTTGCAGATGGCTGATCCACTTTCTTCCCCTTCACTCAGTCTCGAGCAGCTTAGAAGTCGTTCAGAGGCAGTGGACAGGATTACTCTCACCCCTCCAGGGACCTAGAGTGTAGAGCAGCCTGTGGGAGTGAGTTGAAACCCCACACATATCCAGGCATGGGGAACCAAGTCTGTGGAGACCCAGGGCAGAACATCAGCCTCTGAGGAGTGCTGCATATAAAAGGGACATCAGGGGGAGAAAAAAAGAGGGAGACCACAGTACAACCGTGGCTGGCAAGTGGAGAGATCTCACTCAATCCAGTTCCTGTTAGCTGGACCACCTAAACTTTTCCGGAGTGACCCATTTTTCTGGCTTGATTCCATCTGGCTCATCAGGATGGGTTAACCTTACAGGGAAGAAATTGGAGGCAGAAAAGATAGTAAAACTGAACTGCTGTAAGACAGGAGGGTCCCAGAACTGAAAAGTGTACGGAAAATGGGGCACTGAGTGAAGAGATTTAACAAATCATAGGAATTGTTAAGGAGATAATTATGCAAACAAAACAAAAACAGAAAAAAATGGAACAGATCAAGATTCCCAGAGAAGGAACAGAGGAAAGGAAGCTTTTTCTGGAGGTGAGACAATTACACACAATGTGCAATCTTAAAAATTGTACCACATATGCAGGGCAAGAATCATGTGAAGTAGGGCTGGGAAAATCTCATCAGTTAAACATGGCCTATTTGAAAGGTCTAGAATAAGTTGGACCAAGTGTCCAAGAGGAGACTTAACACAAAGCCAATAAAAAATAAAACCCTAAACAAGAGAGAGAAACTGATCTTCGGAGTTAATTCGTCAAGATAATCAGATGCCCAGGCATCAGCAAAAACTTACAAACCATACTATGGAACAGGAAGCTGTGGCTCAGTCAAGGGAACAAGTTAAAACTTCAGAGGAGAAACACAATTTGGAACAGTTACTCAAAGAAATTCAAACAAATTTCCTCAATCAATTCAATGAGATAAAGGAAAATATGCATATCGAGCTAAAGGATATTAAGAAGACAATCTGTGAGCATAAGGAAGAATTTGAAAGTATAGAAAGAAACATAAATTATGGGAATGAATGGCACAGTTATAGTTATTAAAAGTACACTGGAAAAAAAAGTCATACAATAGATTTGATCAGGCAGAAGACAAAATAAGAGAACTAGAAGACAGGACAATTGAAATGATACTTTCAGAAGAACAGATAGAAAAAAGAAGAGGAACTACTATATAACTCCTTTTTTGAAGTCATCACCCTTACACCAAAGCCAGATAAAGATGTTATAAGAAAGGAAAATTACAGACCAATTTCTCTTATGAATATAGATTCAAAAATCCTGAACAAAATACAAATCAAATCCAACAACTCATTAAAAGAAATATATATCATGATCAAGTGGGTTTTATCCCAGGTTTGCAAAGGTGGTTCAACATGAGAAGAAAATTAACGCTAAGATACCATGTCAACAAAACAAAGGGGAAAAATGCCCACACGATCATCTTCGTTGATGCAGAAAAGGCATTTGGTAATATCTTTATTGATAAAAGCACTTAGGAAAATAGGAATATAAAGATACTTCCTCAACAGGATAAAGGGCATATATGAGAAACATCATATTCAATGGTGAAAGGCGCGAAGCTTTCCCTTGAAGATCTGGAACGAGATATTCCCACTACAACCACTGTTATTGGGGTTAGAGAATGGAGAGTTGTTGTCAATTTGTACAGAATTTCTATTTAGGTTGATTGTAAATGTTTGGAAATGGATACTGGTGCCACGACATTGGGGTATAATGAACAGCACTGAATTATATAGCAGAATGTGGTTCGGAAGGGAAACTTTAGGTCTTATGTCTTACTAGAATAAAAATTGAAAGATGAAACATAGCACTGCATAACTGTCGTAGAGGATGAGCTATAGTTATTAGTACAAATATAAGAATGTACTTTCATGGATTATAACAAAGATATGACAGTGATACAAGGTGTTAATAATAGGGCAGCATATGTGAAAAAATACACCTGATATAAACTATGGACAATAGTAGTATTTTAATATTTCATAAATTGCAACAAAGGTAACTACTGTTAAAAAAATAGTTCAATTACAATAAAGTCCTATTAACAATTGTAACAAATGTTTTACACCAATGCATGGTGGTGTGGTGGGGTGGTTTATGGGAATACTGAATTTTATGCAAGATATTTCTGTAAGCCTTAAACTTCTCAAATAATATATTTTAACAACAAAAGAATGTATGAAATGAGCCTATGGAAGGAATTTCAGTGAAGTTTTGCCTTTTCCCCTTATGATGTCTACTTTAATGCTTTTAGAAAAACTAAAAATACAAAATTCTTTATTTTCCCATTGTTTTGGCGCGTCTGATTTGCTCGTGCTCTAAGCACATGCTTTTCTCAGGCGCCGCAGCGCTGGCCTGTAACGGTTGGTGGATGCTTTCGTGTTTGTAAGAGATTGAGAACGGAAGTAATTTTGTATCCTAAATAAGGCAACAAGAAGTCCCCCCCAAAAATGAAGATTTGCTTCAATTTGAGGACTTCCAATGACTTGAAAGGT
Source organism: Tolypeutes matacus (assembly GCA_026826555.1). NCBI lineage: Eukaryota > Metazoa > Chordata > Mammalia > Cingulata > Chlamyphoridae > Tolypeutes > Tolypeutes matacus. Next base: position 2,674,672 of record JAKSZT010054342.1, on the reverse strand, counting down.
TTACTTTCAGCCTCCAAACACAGAAAACAAGATTAATTCCCATACTATATCAGATTGCAATACTTTTCAATGTTTGCAAAGTAACATTTTTCTTTAAAATTCATATGCTTTTTGCATTCTATTCAATTCTAGCAAAAATGGCAAATGCAATTCATCCATTAAAACCTAGAGTATTCATCTTAATCCATGCTTCCTTCAATTTAAAAATATTCTCACACATATAGTTTCTGAACTCCTAATGCACACTTCAGAAACAAACTAGTGTTTCTTCAGGGACATTGACTATCCCATGGCATATCACCCATTAGATGCACCGCATGAGAAGCACCCTGTTAATGAAATGCTAAATCCCCTTTCTTTTCTCTTATTGAAACTAGACTGCCGATGACCTTCTGGAAAGTGCTTCAGACTAGTGTGGTGGTGTCTGGTTTACAGCAACCGAGGAGACTAATCTGAATCTAACACTTTTTTTTTTCACCCAGTGTTATTTGTATATTAAAATGTCAAAGGAGATATACAATCCAGTGATGTATATGCAGCATACAAAATATATATATATATATATATTAACCAGCTTATGTAGTTGTTTTTTTTTAAAGGATTCATTTATTAATTTGTTCATCAAATATTGAAATCCATTTCTGGAGGTGCTTGCTGTTTGTTTTCGCTTTAGGAGTCACCAGGAACCAAACCCAGCCGGCACCCACCCTCTTGAGCCACATATGTGCTTTTAAAATGAGTGATTGCAAATCTGAATATCATAGGCTGTTGTAGCTAACATTTGCATGATGTTAATTTGTTTTCCTTGTTGGGTTACTCTTGTCAGACTCTTATTACTTAGAACCTCTATAGGAAAAGAAAGTTTCTTAGGAGAATATCAATGAAATAATCACAATTTCTTTTCATAGATATATCATACTTAATTTACAGGCATGTTTTTTTCATATATCTAGTAAGATTTACTTATATAAATAAAAATCAAAACCAAACATCATTCTGTTTACTACCATCAAGTACTAAATCTATGATTCCATTACCAAAAATGTGTTTAGTTAAATATATATATATAATAATAAGATTTAAAACTTAGAGGTGTCACTTAAAATTTGAATGTTAGGATTTAGAATTTAAGATATTTTCCCAAAGCAAATTAGCTAATAAGTCCCATAGATGTCTGTTTGACTCTGAAGCCCAGGATCTTTTCACTGTTCCCTACTGATTCCCCAAATTAGAATGATTTTTCTAAAAGTAAATCACTTGAGTCCATAATCATTTGGAGAGAACAATAGCTCTAAAATAAAACAAAAACAAAAACAAAACAAAAAATATTTTAAAAAACACCTACATTGCCTATTATTCCTACTCATAGAAGGGAACAACTATAAATATAGTAGCAAACTACAAGTAATTGAAAAGAATCAGTTACTTCTATTGCTGAATTATAACATTTTTACTCTACTTCCTCATTCAATATATCTATACGAAATTACACCTCCCGAATTTCCCCCACTCTGTGTTAGGCAGTGATGGTTCAAAGTCAAGTATTGCAAGGCTCTGCCTTGATGTTTTTTTAAATCAAGATATACAAGAAGTTTCGTTATTGTGAATATTTAGAAATGAGGTGTTTCCTAAGTGCTTAGGAATTAAGCATGACATTCAAATCAGAGGGAACAGTGAGTAAATTGCCAAATAGGTTCAAGAGGCCATTTATAAATCATGCTTTGCTTGGCTTCATTTTAAAATGTATTTTCATTCCTCGAACATAAAATAAATGAAATCAGCCTGGCTCAAAATTTCCTGGATAGCAGAGGCAAATTGGAATTTAACATTTATTATATATTTCAAAAAAAATGAGTGATCCAAAATTTATAATTGAGTGATAACTTATTGAAGTAGATTTACACTTATATTAAGCATTGCCCGAAAAATCCCTAACATGCTTCACAACATTTAAAATGACATATTAAAACAAATATTTTAAATAGGCCTGCAATGAGTTTATATACAATAAAGGAGTCGTAAGAATGGTTTTATGTTATGCTCAACATTGATCAAAATATTTAAAGCTCATAGTAATAAAATTTTAATTGCATAGCTGTAGTAGTTTTACACCAATACATATTCTATATTAAAGTAATTTGAGAATGATAATTTTAGTGCTATTTTCCTATATTAATTTTAGAGCTTTATTAGAAAGCAAGGCAGATTAAAATACAATATTTTAAACATATTGTCATGCTATGATTCTGGCAGTGTTAATATTTGAATGTTCATTTACTTATATAATCAGGACTTAATTTCTTTTGTCAAAGTTAAAATCTGCTGTTAGGGATTGTAAACAAATTACAGTACGTATCTAAATAATAAATCAACAAACTGTTAAGATTTATCACCTCTGGATTCTCACATAATTTTATTTCAGATAAATAAAAACAACTTGAAGATAAAATCCATTGGGTATTTTCAAATTGACAGCAGGTCTTTTAGTTACTTAATTTTGATATTTTTCAGCCACACAACTTGCTAATTAGACTAAAAATGTGACAAGAAGTCAAACACAGGAACAGAATGAAAGATATTGTTACTAAAAAAATATCTGATGTCTGTTGACAGAAACGTTTGCGTCTTAAATTGAGTTCTATTATGATCAGTAGATGCGAAATTCCATTTTGCACCAAATAATACATCACATTTCCCAGGAAATATTAATTTATTCTTGAGACATGTCAGTTATCAAAGCCGACATCTATTTTGTTGAGAAAAATTGTATTTCTCCCTCTAATTGTATGAATTGTTTAAATAACACAATAATTTGATATTTGTATATGATGTTTATGCATTTTAAAAGCAGCTAATCTTTTAATAAGTATTCATTGAACTTTATTCAATGAGAATATTATTTTCTCTTAATGATGTAAGTATTTCACTTATATGCCATATATATATAGATTGCTCTTTAAACATTTCATAATTATAGATAAGTAACATAAATTTCTGAAGGTAGTAGGCAAATAAGTTGAGAAAAAAATTTTTTCTGAAACATTTAAGCAAATTTAAGCTGGAAAACAAGGACAGTTACCTTTGCTTAGGAATTGTTTTCTTAAGCATAAAGTCTAAGCTACTGTAACAAGGACCCCCCCCCCCCAAAAAAAAAAAAAAAAAAAAGAACAGTGGCTGGAAGTGAGAAAGTGATTTCTCCCTCCCTCACAGAACAACTCAAGCATGGTCAATAGTGGATGGTCGGGGCGGTCGCACACTGTGGAGGATACAAGCTTCTTTTTCCCTTTTGGTTCTGACCTTTTCAACAAGTGGTTTTATTTAGTGGTACAGGATGTCTCCTTTAGCTTTGCAATCACTTCGGCATTCAAGTCCCTGGTAAGGGAAGGAAAAAGGAAAGGAAATCAAGAGATGTACCCAACAATCTAAGAGACGTACCCAACCTTTCCACTCACATTTGTCTGGCCAGGTCTTAATCTTAACCTTGCTGCGAGGAGCTTGGAAAATGCAGACGTTAGCTGGGGATACATCTAAATTGGAGGCTCTGTTACTAACACGAGGACAGGATGTATATTAGGTGAAAACCAAGAGTTTCTGTGACAGATATCAGAATATATTTATTTTAGAAATCTTGTAGGAAAACCGTGCTTGCCTTAAAAATTAGTGTATCATTTGGGATACTTTTAACATCAAGTGCCAGGAAATCCAACCATAAGCAACTTAAAATATAAAATTATTTATCTCACATATGTAGGGCTGTGACAGAATTGATTGTTTTAGTTCCAGAAATTTTATCATGGATTGTATACTTTTTCTTTATTTTCCACCATCCTCAGCAAGATTCTCTTTCATATTCATTCACCATTCTGTCTTCACAAAATGGCTGCTGCAGCTCTAGGCATCACATTCTAAGTACATGGGCAGTTTCTTATGCCTCCCTCCTTTTCTTTAAACAGAAAAAAAAACATTTTTGTGAATTCCCTCAGTTGACTCCATTCATGTTTTAATGACCACTATTGCATCACACATTTTTGCTCTGATTGCAAGGAATATTTGTCATTTTTAGTGACTTTATTGCAAGATGTGCTGTACCAGAAAAGAAAATATTTGAGAAAGACTGCTTGGATGGCATCTAATACTATCCATAACTTATGTTACATAATATTTTAAAAATTTAAAAATATAGGTATGGTGTAACTTCTTTCACTTATTTATTTCAAAACTTATAGACATTTGTCTAGGAAGCACAAGTAGCTATTCATATGAAAAATGGAAATGCCTTTTCTTTAACATTGAATTTCTAATAAATAAAATTTCTTTGTGACCTTGTATTATAGTATATTCAATTTAATATGTCCCCTTTTAATCAAATTCAAATATATATTTCAGTTCTGTTAATTGTGCTCACAATGTCACACTACTTTCACCACCATCCATTACCAAAACAATTCCATCATTCCAATTAGGAACCCTGTACATTTTAGGCATTAACTTCCCATTCTGTATCCCCACTCCATACCCTGGTAACCTATATCCTGGATTCCGACTCTCTGAGTTTGCTTATTCTAAATTTTTCCAATCGGTGAGACCATACAATATTTGTCTTTTTGTGTCTGGCTTATTTCACTGGGCATGATGTCTTCAAGGTTCACGCATGTTGTGGCATGTATCGGGACTTGATTCCGTCTTACAGCTAGATGATAATCCACTCCATGTGTATGCCACCTTTCATTTATCCATTCATCGGCTGATGGACACTTGGGTGGCTTCCATCTTTTGGCAATTGTGAGCAATGCCACTATGAACATCAGGGTGCAGCTATGTGTTCGAGCACTGCTCTTGATTCTTTTGCTATATACCTAACTGGTGGGATTTCTGGATCATAAGGAAGCTCCATACTTAGCTTTCTGAGGAATAGCCCAACTGTCTTCCACAGCGGCTGCACCGTTTTACATCAACACCAGCAACCAATGAGTGTTCCTATTTCTCCACATCCTCTCCAACATATACCATATACTGTTTTTTCAATAGGAGCCATTTTAATGGATGTGGGATTATATCTCATTGGGGTTTTTGATTTGCATTTCCACCTCAGGGTAGAATTCCTTATCTACTGTTATAGTGTACTGACATTTTGAATTAGGCCAAGAGAGTTCTAATCATGGTTATAATATGATTTAATAAGGTGCATTGATTTTTTGGAGCCCCAAATATATTGCATTGACCAGAAGATCAGTAAATGCTGGGGCTACAAATTAAATAAACTTCTTAAAGAACTAGTTAGGCAAAGGTGAACAGAAGTAATTATACTGTCATGAGTTTATGCTTACAATATATAGAACTGAGAAACTGATCTAGACAAGTTATGCCTGTATCATACCATTAATTGAGCTTGTTCTGGGGCTGTCTGCAGTTCAAACTGTAAACTTCTTTAGTATGAATCATTGTGTCTAGAGAGCTGCTACTGCAAGTATGGAGAGGTGAGCTTTGCCCACAACGTAACAATCCATGAGTTGGGCAATGCCAAGTAAGAGCAGGTCGTCCAAAGCGGTTAGGGGCTTTGGGGAATTTTAGCAACTCCTCCCCCAAAAAACAAGAGAAATGTCGTCGTCAGGCAAGATCTCTTCTCCTAATGGCCTGTTGGATCCCTGAGGCAGAAGGAACTTGTCCAGAACTGATTGGTCAGAGCTCAGGCCTCTTTTTTTTGTCCTCTTTCGTCTAAGTCTCCGACTCCAGGCTGCATGTGCCTGAAGTCTGACTGGGTCAGCGTGGGGGTCCTCCCAGTGAGCCGGCTTTGCTGGGAGCCTGCTGCAGCCCAGGGCTGAAGGTCCGGTTATATGGAGCTCCTTCAGCAGATGTCACACTTGTTTAAACCTGGAGCTCTCCTGAACTGCTCTCTTGGGTAAGCCACACACTTACCAGGTGCACTGTTTGATTTCAATTTCCAAAATGAGAGAAATACCCCCACAATAGTGGTCACTGGAGGAGAAAAAATAAATGTGAAATCTTTTCTTATAATTCAGAAAATGTATTTGTTGTATGTATATTTTATATTGTATTCATTATATACATATATATATATATCAGTCTACAGATTAGGTAACATGACTTGAAAAACCAGGCATGCATTCATTCTCATCTATTAATTTCTAGTAACAGATTTGAATTTAATTAAGACATATTATAGATAGATGAAGGAAATATGAAAGGTTTTGTCTCTCAGTCTTCATATAAGTTTTTCTTTTCTCAACTCCTATGTATTTTGTAGGCCTTTTGGATGTGAATTATTTACTCTATATTGTTCTTTTTTATGACCAAAAATTATTATTATGTGAAATAATTTTTACTGTACAAGCTTTACACGTTTTTTATTTTATTTGATGTTATTTAATGTTTAATATTTATTATAAATTTTAAAAATGCAAGCTCAACAAGGTCAATTAAGATGTCTTTCACCTCATGGCTATTAAGTGGTGGAGCCTGAATTAGAAGTCAAGTCTCCTTTGCTCTAAAATTTGCTCTAATCCTTTTTTAAAATCAATTTTATTGATACATGTTAATAAAGCATAAATCCATCCAAAGTGTACAATAAATGATATTTGGTATAATCACATAATTGTGTATTCATCACTCCAGTCATTTTTAGAGCATTTTCATTATTCCAGTAATAATAATAATAATAATAAAAAGCAAAAGAATAAAATGTTGTAGCAATGTACAGTTACTATGTTTGTTACTATTAGAAGAGAATGAATGCATACAATATAGTTTTGAGATATTTAAACCATTTATGTTTGAAAGGAATGCATTTTTATTTCCCCTCTCTTTATTCTATTATTATTCTATTGTAGACTTATTATTATTCTAGCAATGGAAGAGCTTGTAACGCTGATATAAAGGCAGTGGCCAGCAGCTCTGAGGAGGAGAGGGAAGAATAGGTGTAACATGGGACATTTTTGGGACTTTGGAATTGTCTTGCATGCTATTGCAATGACAGATACTGGCCATTATACATTTTTCAAAACCTGTAAAATCATGCGGGGTGAAGTATAAATTATAATGTAAACTATTGACAGTGCTTCAGTGTGTGTTCATCAGCTGTAACAAATGTATCACACTAATGAAAAATGTTAATGGGGGAAATTGTGGTAGGGGGAGGGAGTGGGGTATATGGGAATCCCCTATATTTTTGATGTAACATTTATGCATCAAAGCTTCTTTAAAAAAAAAAAGTTGCTAAAGAGAAAAAACAAACAAACAAAAAACATGGGGAGTGGACGTGGCTCAAGCCATTGAATGCCTGTTTCCTACACGGGAGGTCCCAGTTGGGTTCTGGTGCCTCCTAAAAACAAAATAAACAAACAACAAACAAATGAAAAGACCAACCCAGGGGAGCTGATGTGGTTGAGCACTGGCCTCCCACATACAAGGTCCTGGGTTCAATTCCTGGCCCTGTATCTTAAAAAACAAACAAAACAAAACAAAACAAAGCTACCTTTCTCTTGACAGAACTTGCATTCTATTTCTCTCCCTCCGCTATTCATCAGGACACTAGGAGAAATTGCTGATGTGCTATGGAAGAAATTTTATTCAGCTCATTAGTCTCTAAGCTGGATAAGCTTTGACAAAGCATGAAGCAAGAGTTAAAATTGTTTGATTATAGCCGGGCTGCACAGAGCCACAGTGGGTGGCCTTGCTGAAACACTGGGTTCCGACAAAACTGTACAGAAAGCTGTGCCTAATCGATGGATTTTCCTTTTGTGTCAATGAAAAGTTTCAGGTACTTTTGCTTTTAATAAAATTAATAGTTTACCTGTTATATTTAATAATAAGTGACTTGTAACAACAGAATTTCTACCTCGGTTTTTCAACTGCCAAGGTTGAGAAATTTAAAAATGCTGTTGTGAGGTCCCTGTTGATGGTGAAATCAGCAACTCCAGGGAGGTAGTTTGCATTGTTTGACCTTCTTTTGCTCCCTTATTTCTGCTCATTTTCTGATGACTTTGCTATTCATAGCTGTTTTCAACTGTAATATTATATGTATGTTATTGAGGTAAAAATGCTTAGGTATGAAATAGATGGAAAAGATATTTGTTGAGAATATGGTGTTTCTAGTGACTAATGGCCTTTTCAATATAATATTTCCTGTTATATTTTGTCATTTGTAATTTCAACCTATTAATTTAGTGTTTAATGAAATGTAATATAGCATCCTTAAACAACCTAAAAAGCATATTTCATAGTTTCATTGTACCTTTTTCAGTGAAATTGGCTAAAATTATTGTTTATGCCATTCCTATGTGTTTGGAGAAGGTATAGATAATACCGTGTTTCTTTTAATACATAGAAATTTGTAAGCTGGTCATCCACTTTAAGCAGGATTGCATTTTATCAAATAGATCTTCTGCATCCTGAATTTTAGGTCAGGCATCAATTATTGGAAAAGATTTCCTTGTATTTAGCTAATATCTACTGCAGAAATTCTATGTGTTGGTCGAGAGCCTTCTGGAGAAATACAGAAAACATCTACTTCCTTGTCCATAGGATACAAATATTTGAAGGCATTTATTACACATTCTGTTCTTCAAGCCTTGCACTCACTAATAAACATATATCTTCCACAGATTGTACACTATGCACAGAAAATGTGTTAAAAGATTATGAGGTCCTCATATCCTCAGCATGTGAGATGACCTGACATATACCAGCTCCCCTTTTAAAATGTAGTATGAAGAACTGAATAGAATACTTTACAATGTTTTGAGCAATTGGAATTTCTATAACTTACATGTCTCATTCTAGATACTTATCTTATGATAAGGCAAATTTGGAGATAATCTAATCCAAACCTAGCCTCTGTACCCATTTGTCTTGGCTCTCAAAGATCAAATTCTGATCTTTTGACAGGGGTAGTCATGGTTATGGGTATGGGAAAACCTGGAGAGGAGAGTGAGGCCAGATGGAGAAATGACATGCTCAGGACGCAGTGGGCAGGAGAATGAGTAATCAGTCGTGAATACCTGGACAATACCCAGTCCCGCCAACCCAAGCCATGATGGTTAGTTTATAGAACTTAATTCCTGACATTTACTTATTAAAAATGGGTCCGAGGTTAAGTTAAAAATTTGAAATAACACAGAGGGAAATTGGGCAGTTATTTTTTTTATCCAGTTGGCATATTATGTGCTCTAGTATGTTGCATTAATAAATAGTGATAGAATGGATATTTCATTTGCAGCAGACAAAGAATGTACTGAATAGCTTGAGTTTCACAGCTTCTTAACTTGTAATATACTAAGTGGATGACACACATCCTTTATCCTTGGACCTTCAGGAGTAATAGTTTTTGCCTAGTTTCTGATACAATTTATACATGTAACAAAACAAGGACATTTGTTTTGCTTTATTACTTAATACCAGGTCATTCTGCAACTCCCTTTGTCCAGAATATCCCCTAAATAAGTTGGGAATTAACTGGGATAGACACTTGTTTTCATCTTGGCATTTTTGTCTTATATCTATTCTTAGATCCATTAAAACATTCACTAATATATTCCCATAATTTCTTCTTTTAGTTAGTTCCATCTCCTCCAAATTTTCATCATTTGTCCTGAAATTGACAAATTCTAACAATAATAGTAGTATGAGTATCATAATGTGATGAATATTGAGTTCAAAAACATGAATAAAGGATTTCTGGCTTCAAGGAATTCTGCTGTGGAGAAAAAGTAAGTACAAAAATAACTTACCATCGAGATGGAATAACAAGTGTAAGAGTGGAATAGGCGTGGTGTGATGGAGATAAAGTTAAGGATTAGGTTATGCAATCGTGTATACTCTAAATGCATGAGGAAAGCTTTCCAGAGTCATGGCGTTTGAGTTGGAATTTGAGGCATGGCTTAGATTTCAGCCCACGAGTGAGGAGTGCGATGTGCACACTGGGCCTGCTAGTGCATTATGGGTACATTGAACACATGCCGACAACAGATTCATGTGAACTGGAACAGAAATTGCCCCACAGCGTCCATTACATGTGCATGCAAAATATTGATCACTTTGCAGATATTATTCATATTTTTGAAGTTCTTATACTTAACAAGACTTTCTGTGGCTTTATTTATTAGAATCTGTCTCATGCCTCCCTCACATGATTTAAATGCAGTTGAGCTTTTCTGATTGATTTTTCTGACCACATTTTACAAATAATGGTTTTTTCATTTATGTAAAGGATACCTGTGGACAATACAATATGAACTACGAGATCTGTTCTGTAAAATGTGAGGGATTTTTAATCTGCTACCTGACATGTCATGCGGATCTTCTTAAATTAAGGGACAAGTATTAGGGTTATATTTTATAGGCCTGATTAAATAGAATTGAAGTTATGAGTTTTGTTCCATCTATAAATTAATTAATTTTTTAAATATATATTTTAAAACACTTTAAAAGATACTTAGATTACATAAATGTTATACAAAAAATATAAGGATTTCCATATCCCCCACTCCCCACACCTCCCACACCCTCCCACATAAACACCCTTCATTACTGTGGCACATTCATTGCAATTGATAAACGCATCCTGGGGCTTTGCTACTGACCATGGACCATAGTTCACATTGTAGTCTACACTCTCTCCCACACAGCTCTGCATGTTATGGGAAGATATATAATGGCCCATATCTGTCATTGCAATGCCATTCAGGATGATGCCCAAGTCCCAAAAAAGCCCCCATATTACACCTGTCTTTCCCTCCCCCTGCCCAGAGAGCCTCCAGTGGCCACTGGCTCCACATCAATGTTATAATTTCTTCCATTGCTAGAATCACAACTAGTCTATAGTAGAATACCAGGAAGTCCACTCTAGTCCATAGCTCTTCCCCCAATCCTGAGGATTCTGGGATGGTGATGCCCACTCCACATCTAATTGAGAGGGGGCTTCGATCCCATACAGCTGGTGGATGGGACTCTCCTGCTTGCAGTTGTCAGCTCTCTCATTTCCTTGGTGTGGTGGTTGTCCATCCTCACCTCCTTGGTAGTTGTTATGGGTGAGACCAATGAACTAGGCAGTAGGTGTCAGTAGGTGTTGCAACTCCTCTGAGGATCAGGGCCCAGCTGGCACATGGACAGCCAAAGATTCAAGTCTCTTGGATGTACACCTACCAACTCCAGCACCAAGTATAGGTTCAAATAGAAGGGAAATATGAGCCATGTGTGGGGAAGCCATAACTGAGTCCAACTCTGTCACTCTCAGGACAACAAACTCCAAAGTAGGACCCACTGGCAAACTCCAGAGCTATCTGCCCTGACCATAGGACCTGGGTGTCTCCAGAGCCCTCAGGAGCCCCACTATTTGAGGTGGTATCCCCTTTGGCAGTCTATGAGATCCTGCTAAATTCATGAGAGAATATTCTCCATTTGTACTGCTAACCACAATCCATCAAGCACCACAGGATTTACTGTTATATCCCCCCATTCCTTGTACAAGCCATCCAAAGTGTACACCCAGTGGCTCTCAGTTTCATCACAGATTTGTGTTGTAATCACCTCAGTCAATTTTAGAACATTTTTATTACTCCAGAAAGAAAAACCCCTTACCCTTTTTTACTCCCTTATTGTTGACCCTTAGCCTTGGTGTAGTGCTCCGTTGCTATTGACACAAAAATATTACAATGTTACAGTTAACTATACTCTATTAGTTACATTAGTTGTATTTTCCCCATATATCACCATATTCTCAATACCTTGTAATAGTGACATACATTTGTTCTAGCTCAAAGAACATTCTTGTATTCGTACTATTATCCATCTATGAACCTCATTCACCACGTGGCTGGCTATTGGTACAATCCCAAGGTTATCCTCCAGCTTTCTTTCTATTGACATTTATGTCCCTATACTACCCCCTTCAGCCACATTCACCTTTATAAATTAACGGTATTAGTTATGCTCATTATAATGTGTTACTATCAACTCTATCCATTTCCTAACATTTACAATCAACCTTATTAAAAATTCTGTACATGTTAAGCATCAGCTCCCCACTCTCTACCCTCATTCTATCCCCTAGTGACCTATTCTCTAGATTTTAACTCCATGAGTTTACACATCGTATTTAGTTTATATTAGTGAGATCATGCAATATTTTTCATTTTGTGTCTGGCTTATTTCACTCAACATAAAGTACTCCAGTTTCATCCAAGTTGTCAAATCCATCCAGATGTCATTTCTTTTTAGAGCTATGTAGTACTCCTTCATATGTATACATCACATTTTGTTTATCCATTCATTGGCTGATAGACACTTGGGTTGTTTCCATTTTTGGCAAATGTGAATAATGCCACCATAAACATTGGTGTGCAATTGCACTTTTTGTTCCTGCTTTCAGGTTTTCAGAATATATTCCTAGTAGTGGAGTTGCCAGGTCATAAGGCAATTCTATATTTAGCTTTCTTAGGCATCACCAAACTGTCTTCCACAGAGGCGCCACCATTCTACATCCCCACCAACAGTGAAGGAGTTTTCCTATTTCTCCATGTCCTCTCCAGTTCGTGTAGTTTTCTGTTTTTTTTTTTTTTTTTTTTTTAAATTAGTGGCCATTCTATAAGGTGTGAAGTGGTATCTCATTATTGTTTTGATTTGCAATTCCCTAGTAATTAGTGATGTTGAACACCTTTTCATGTGCTTTTTGACCATTAGTATTTCTTCTTTGGAAAAATGTCTATTTAATTCTTTTGTCAATTTTTTAATTGAGTTGCTTGCCTTTTTATCATTGAGATGTATGACCTCTTCAATTAACAAGAAAATAACACCCTTATCGGATATGGTTACCAAATATTTTCTCAAATTGCATATATTGCTTTTTCACCTTTTTGACAAAGTCCTTTGAAGCACAAAAGGGCTTAATTTTGAGGAGATCTCATTTATTGCTTTTTACTTTTGTTGCTTGTGCTTTGAGTGTAAGGTTTAAGAAAACACCACCTACCACGATATCTTGAAGATGTCTCCCTACATTTTCTTCTAGGAGTTTAATGGATGTAGCTTTTATATTTAGGTCCTTGATCCATTTTGAGTTAATTTTTGTATAAGATGTGAGATAGGGGTCTCCTTTCTTTCTTTTGGATATGGATGTCTAGTTCTCCCAGCATCATTTTTTGAGTAGACTGTTCTGACCCAGATGGGTGGACTTGAGAACTTTTTGAAAAATCACTTGACCATAGATGTGAGGGTCTACTTCAAACTCTCAGTTTGGTTCCATTGGTCTATATGTTTTTCTTTAGGCCAGCACAATTCTGTTTTTGCCACTGTAGCTAACTAAATATTATGCTTTAAAGTCAGGAGGTGTGACTCTTCCAACTTCATTCTTCTTTTTTAAGATATTTTTGGCTATTCAGGCCCCTTATCATTCCAAATAAATTTGATAATTGATTTTTCCAATTCTGAAATAAAAGGCTGCTGATATTTTTATTGGGATTGTTTTGAATCTATAAATCACTCGGTATAGAATTGACATCTTCATGATATTTAGTCTTCCAATCCATGAATACGGAATGTCCTTCCATTTATTTGGGTCATCTTTAATTTCTTTTAGCAATTTTTGTAGTTTTCTGAATACAGATCCTTTACATCTTTGGTTAAGTTTATTTCTAAATATTTGATGATTTTAGTCAAGTTAAGATATGTTTCGCTATTTGGAGCCCCTTATGCTTCCAAATAAATTTGATATTTGGCTTTTCCATTTCTGCAAAAAAGGTTTTTGGGATTTTTTTGGGGATTTAATTAAGTCTGTAAATCAGGTAGTTTTGAGTTGATATCTTAACAATATTTAGTCTTCCAGTCTATGAGGACAGAATGTTTCTTCATTTATTTGGGTCTTCTTTCATTTCTTTTAGCAATGTTTTGTAATTTTTTGAATACAGTTCTTTTATGTCCTTGGTTAAGTTTATTCCTAAATATTTGGTTCTTTTAGTTGCTGTGTCAGTTTGATGTAATTATGAATTCCAAAAATATAATTGAATCATGCTTGTAAACTGATCTGTTAATCTGGGCATGATTAGGTTAGGATTAGGGCGTTGAGCCCCACCCCTTGGTGGGTGGGGAATTGAATATAAAAGGAAAGGCTTCAATTGCAATTGGCCAAGTATTACATGGTTTCATTAGAGTTATCTGAAGTTATACTGACTGAAAGGTCAGTATAAAAGCAGAATTTTTGAACCCCTGAATACAAAGCAACTTGCTTGGCATAATGTAGAATTTGAAAAATAAAACCTTATCTTGCTGCGCTATTGGTACGATGTTGAAGTCATGTATATTATTTCTGTCAACCAAAACTAAATAATTGATTTTTATACATTTATTTTATGATATTACTATTAAATTTTTATTATCTGCCTAAAATAAAAAAAAAAAAAAAAAGGCAAGGCAAAGGAAAGCTGAAGCAGTCTTTTGAGAAGCAGTTTTAATGTTGGAAAGAAGGCCCCAGAAGAAGAGAAGCAAGTCGTTTGCCTGTTCGTCTGCAGCTGACCCTGTGGAGGAAACAGGAGCTAAGCCCGGAGAGAAACGCAGCCCTGGGAAGAGAGGAACCCCAGAAGCCTGAACCCTGGCAAACGCCAGCAGCAGTCTTGCTCTAACACGTGGCAATGGACTGTGGTGAGAGAAGAAACTTAACGCTTTATGGCCTAGTATCTGTGGACTTCTCCCCCAAATAAATACCCTTTATAAAGACCAACCCATTTTTTGGTATTTTACACTAGCACCCCTTTGGCTGACTAATACAGAATTTGGTACCCAGGAGTGGGGAAGTGCTTTTGTATATACCAAAATGTTGGAACGGTTTTATAAATGGGTAAGGGGTATTTTTTGGAGGAATTGTGAAATGCTTGATGGAAAAGGCCTAGACCACTTTGAAGAGACTGTTGACAGCAATGTGGATGCTAAAGAGACTTTCTATGATGCCTTAGAAGTAAATGATGAAACTATTATTGGAAACTGGAGGAAAGGCGATCCATGTTTTAAAGTTGCAGAGAACTTAACAAGATTAACTCCTGGTGTTATATGGAAGACAGAATTTAAAAATGGCGAACCAGAGCATTTAGCTAAAGAACTTTCCAAGGTAAACTCGGAGAATGTGGCTTGGCTTCTCCTTTCAGCTTATAGCAAAATACTAGATGAGCGAAATACACTAAGGACTGAACTTTTGGGCACAAAGGAAACAGAAACTGATTCTGGAACTTCTAAGTTTGTGGAAATCAACTTCCCAGATGAAAATGCCCTATTTGAAGACTTTACTAAACTTGGAACTCATAACTCAGAATTGAAGATGCAGTTATCTCGGAAAGAGTTGTGGAAAGTCTTACTGTCTGATGGCTTGGACCCCTGCTTCTTGCATGCTAAACCAACAACATTTTTGAGAGAGCTGTATGAACAAAACCACTGTCAGCTTGGACAAAAGAGGACATGGAAAGCAAGATTGAAAGAGAATCAGCTTTAAGAAGAAAACCGTGGAAGCAGAGATCTGGACTTAAGACATCTCCTTGGGCCAAGAGAGGAGCCCCACCCATGTGTACAGAGAGGGTGAGTTTGCCCCTGCAGTTGGAGAAGGTGGATGTTCCTACCCGATGTTCTGAGAAAGGTTTGATGCTGCATGGTGCAGAGAGGGTGAGTTTTCCCCAGCAGTTGAAGAAGGTGGATGTCCCCACCCGATGTTCAGGAAGAGTTTTGCCACCCCAGGGTGCAGGGAGGTTGGAGCACATTCCTCAAAGATTAGGGCATTTAAGGTCAACACCCCATTGGTCTGAGAGGAGTGTACCCGTCCCCCATAGATTAGAGAAGGCCAGGTGGTCAACCCATTGTTCTGAGAGGGTTGAGCCTGTATGCCAAAGGTTAGGGGGAATGTTGTCTTCACCTCACTGTGCTAGGGGGGCGAAGACTCTAACCCAAAGATTGGATAAGGTGTGGCAATCACCCCAACACTCTTGGAGGGTGAGGTCTGGAGCTTGGTTGACACCCAGGTGCTTGATGAGGGTGGAACCAAGAAAATGGCCATTGGGCAAGCCTGTGGAAAGGGTGGGTTCCCATGTGGCCCCATCATCTTAAGAATGACTCTCAGACTTTGAAATCGAATGGAGGGTGCCCTGCAGGTTTACTGAACTGTAGAGGATCCATGACTCATGTTTAACATCCCAATTTCTTCTTATGATATTGAAAATGTTTATCCTTTGTCTTTCCATTTGTGTATTGGAAGCAGTTAAATGGTTTTGTAAGATTCAGAGGTCTACAGCAAATGGGACTTTGCCTGAAGACAAACTGTATTTCTTTAAAATGATTTTGATATGATTTTGTACTTGGATTGTTACTGATTTAAGTTTTTTTAAATATTGTAATGTATTTTTGGAATTCAGAGGGTGGAATGTGTCAGTTTGATGTAATTATGAATTCCAAAAATATAATTGAATCATGCTTGTAAACTGATCTGTTAATCTGGGCATGATTAGGTTAGGATTAGGGCGTTGAGCCCCACCCCTTGGTGGGTGGGGAATTGAATATAAAAGGCAAGGCAAAGGAAAGTTGAAGCAGTCTTTTGAGAAGCAGTTTTGATGTTGGAAAGAAGGCCCCAGGAGAAGAGAAGCAAGTCGTTTGCCTGTTCGTCTACAGCTGAACCTGTGGAGGAAACAGGAGGTAAGCCCGGAGAGAAACGCAGCCCTGGGAAGAGAGGAACCCCAGAAGCCTGAACCCTGGCAAACACCAGCAGCAGTCTTGCTCTAACACGTGGCAATGGACTGTGGTGAGAGAAGAAACTTAACGCTTTATGGCCTAGTATCTGTGGACTTCTACCCCAGATAAATACCCTTTATAAAGACCAACACATTTTTGGTATTTCACATTAGCACCCCTTTGGCTGACTAATACAGTTGCCATTATAAATGGATTTTTTTCCCTGACTTCTTCCTCAGATGGTTCATTACTAGCATAAAAAACGCTACTGAGTTTTATGTATTAAACTTTTAAAATTTATTTTTATTTTTTACATTAATCTTGTATTCCACCACTTTGCTGAAATTGTTACATCATTTATTAGCTGTAGTATCTTTTTTATAAATTTCTTGGGACTTTCTAGGTATAGCATAATATCATCTGCAAATAACAAAAGTTTTACTTCTTCCTTTCCAGTTTGGATGCCTTTTATTTCTTTTTCTTGCCTAATTGCTCTGGCTAGCACCTCTACCACATTATTGAACAACAGCAGTGACAGTGGGCATTTTGTCTTGTTCTCTGTCTCAGCAGGAAAGCTTTCATTCTTTCACCATTGAGTATAATGTATACTATGTTGTTCAGACATGCCCTTTATCATATTGAGAAAGTTTCCTTCTATTCCTACCATTTAGAGTGTTTTCATCAAGAAAAAGTGCTGTATATTGCCATGCCTTTTTTGTGTCAATCAAGATGATCATGAGTTTTCTTTGATTAATTAAAGTGTGTATTACACTGATTAATTTTCTTGTGTTGAGCCACTTTTATACCTGGGATAAAATCAACTTGATCATGATGAATAATTCTTTTACTGTGTTGTTGTATTTGATTTGTGAGTATTTGTTGAGGAGTTTTGAAACTTATATTCATTAGAGAATGGGTCTGTACTTTTCTTTTCCATTGTGTCATTATCTGGTTTTTGTATTAGGATGATTTTGGCTAAATAGAATGAGTTTGTAGTGTTCCCTCTTGTTCAATTTTTTAGAAGAGTTTGAGTAAGATTGGTATTAAATCTTCTTTGAGTGATTGTTAGAATCACCTGTGAAGACATCTGGCTCTGGACTTTTCATTCTTCAGAGGTTTATGATGACTGATTGAATCTTTTTTCTTGTGATTGGTTTATTGAGGTTTTCTCTTTCTTCTAAGGGCAGTGTAGGCTGTTTGTGTGTTTCTAGGAATTTGGCCATTTCTTCTATAGTGTCTGTTTTGTTGATGTACAGTTGTTCCAGACTCTCTGCCTCTATACTTTTTACACTTGTTTCATCATTTTAAGCTGCTTTTGCTTGGAAGACAAATTCTGTGAAGAGGGAACATCAGAGGGAACTTTCCCAAGTCAGCCTTTCCCAGCCCAAACAGGGCCAGAGACCCAAAAAGGGGCACAGACCGGCTCTAAAATACCTTAGGGAGGGGCTCAGGAAGGGTTCCAACAGCTTCCCCGATGGCTCCCAAAGCTGAGCTTTCCTGGCCTGCCAAGCAAATGTAGCTCTTCAGAAACTGCCCCCTGCAGCCCTGAGGAAGTGCAGTAACTTTAAGTCTCCTCTTGACCACGCCTTTCTGTGATGGATTAAAATAATGGATACCCTTGCCTTTGTCTGGATGGGTTGAAACAATAGCTGCTGTCCCTTTTCAAAGCATGTTAAAACAATTGCTGCCTTCAAAACTGGGCCCCAGTGATCCTTATTCCCAAATCAAAAGCCATAATCAGTGGTCAGCCTTGCCCACCCCTGGTCTTGGGGAATTTGATTTTTATCCACCTTAACTCTCACCAGCGAGCTATCCAGGTGCCAGGCCCTGTGGTGGCACCCCTGAGAGAGGGGCATGGGCACCAGTAGCCACTGCACTGAGAGAGCAACTTCCTGCTCTTCACCGTACTAGATCAGGCTCTTTTACCCATTCTTCTCTGGGTGCTGTGCAATGTTCTGGCCTCTGCAGCTTCAAAGTAGCAGTTTCAGGCAGTTTCTGCCTGTTTAATCATTGTTTTGACGGCATGACTGAATCCTGGAATTCCCTACTCCACCATGTCCCCACAGTCCCCTCACTTTAAATCTCGCTTAAATATTACATGTAATATCTTATTAGTAGAATATACATTCTGCCATTTTTTTTTCAACTAAATGCAGATTTTGGTACTCCTGCATTGATTAGAAATTTGCTCATTGTAGAGATTAGTGTGGACTGATCTGCTCAGGAAAACCCATGAATCTTCACTTTTTAAAGAAGACTGCAATTTTAACAAGATTTAAGTTCACCTTTTACTCTCGAAACCTCTGGGACAGCATATGGAGCTAAACTTCAAGGAATGGCTGAGATTTAACAGGGTTATCAACTGTGCCAGGCACTCTACTTTAGCATTGGGGCTTGCCATAGGAATCTCCACAGAAATCATTTTTTGTCGTTATTATTTTATGCTAAGTAACAAGGAGGAGTTTATGGTAGTATTATTAGGACCAAATGGATTTCATCATAGCACCATTTTGATAGTCTTATTTTCAAAATTTAAAATATATTTTCCTTGATTCATGGTTGGTTTGTGGTCGGGTAAAAATATCTGATTCTAGGTGTGAAGCCAGGCACATAGATTTTTTAATAATGTATGGATCGAAATAAAAATGAACCAAACAAAAATGAATATAACCCATATTCTTTATTGAGAGAAGCTGTACCTGAAACTTAGTAGAAGAGTTGCCAAGAGTCATTCAGAGCCACTCACAGTTCTTGTGGCAGTCTGAAGAGAGCCAGGTGTCAGTGATAGAGACAAGCCTTCTGCAATTACAGGAGTCTCTTATAGATGGCAATAAGAAAGAGTAATGTATATTTTAGGGATCAGGATGATTATTTGCAAAAGCCTTTTTTGGGGTTCACTTCATTTCACATGCTTATTTTCAATACTACACTTGAAACATTACGTATATATTAGGCGAGTTTGGGAATGGAAATAAATAATTTGTGATAAAACCCTAATTTAACTTTATTTACATTCCTTATAAAAATTTATTGCCACTTCAGATTGATGATTCATGTTCTCTTGTTGAAAGCATTTAAGACATTGGAGTACAACCTTCAAATAATTTTAGGGTGACAACTTTTAAGCATTTATACAAATTTAAAATGAATGAACTACATATTTCAGATGCTTGAATTCCTCATAGTTTATTTTCACTTACCTTATAATTTCATTTACCTTATAATTAATGGCCTAAGTTTTCACACCTCGTAATTTAAAATATATAAATCAAAATTAAAATTTTATGTGTTAATCACCTCTGCTTTGCCTTTAGTATCATTTTGGAATAGCTCTGAGTATATCCCTGGATCTATGACATTAAAATCACTAAATTTTTAAAATTGTAGACAATTCTGCACTTCAGATAGATTTGGAACTTAATTCTCTTTTCCTTAAAGAAAAATCAGCTGCGTGTAGGAAAAAAACCTTGAGAAAGGCATGTAAAATTTGGTCTCAAGTTTCAAGCTTCCAGGTTGGGTAAATTATCGTGATGCACACAGATTTTATCCAAGTGTGGCAGACACACCTTGTATAATCCACTTTCCTTGAGTTCAGGTAGAAACTGTGACTTGCTTCTTGTCCACAGAATACGGCAAAGGGTATGGAAGGTAACTCTTGTGATTAGGTTTCATTATGTGAGCTGATAGTCCTTCTTGTGATTATGTTACATTATATAAGGCTCCTTTATAGCAGACTGTAGCAAAGGATTCTCCTGGTGGCCTTGGAGAAACAAGCTGTGAGTTGTGAGAAGACCTGTGATAGGGCTGCTTGGAAGGAGACTGCCAGTGGTTTCTAATGATCAAGACAGGACCCTGCTGACATCCAGGGAAAAAATGAGGACCATAGTCCCACAACTGCAAGAAACTGAGCTTTGCCAACAAGCCCTTTAGCTTGGAAGAGTATCTGGAGCTCTAGAAGGGAAGGCAGCTAGCCAAATTCTTGACAGTAGTCCTGGCTAGTGACCTTGACTGGAGGACCCAGGCAAGCTGTGGCCAGATCACAGATAATAAATGCATGTTGTTTTAAGTTTGTGGTAGTGTGTTACACAACAATAGATAACTTAACACACCGAGAATTTTAACCTTGCTAATATTGTTTAGGAAGAAACAAAGGCCAAAACAAAAGCAACTGAAAATTAAAATTATAGGAATATTTTAAATATGTTTTGTCATATTCATATAGAGTGCTCATTGATTACAAATTGTTTTGGCTATTCCAGTTCTTTTATATTTCTATAAAAGTTTTAGAATCAATTTACCAATTTCTATAGAAAAGCCTGCTGGGTATTGATGGTTATTGTGTTAAACGTTTTAATGAATTTGGGAAGAACTGACAACAAAATAATAGTGAATTTTATAATTGATAAATATCACCCACCTCTCCAATTACATAGGTGTCTTTGATTTTTCTCAACAGTGTTTTGGTTCAGTGTACAGGCCATTCATTCCTTTTGTTCAATTTATCATTAGGAAAATGACATTAGGAAAATGCTTAGGTATGATGCTATTATAACTGAATTTTTAAAAATTTCAGTTTCCAACTCTCCATTGCTAAAATACAGAGATGCAATTGATTTCTGTGAATTACTCTCATATTTGGAAACTTTGCTAAAATTCTTTATTAGCTCCAAAAACTGTTTTGTAAATTTTAAAGATTTTTCTATGTATATTATAATGTCTGTGAATATAGGCAGTTTACTGCTTCCTTTCAAATCTGTTGATTTTCTTTTTTCCTTCTTGCCTTATTGAATTAGTAGAGATCTATATTACAATATAGTGAGAGCTGACATCCTTTCATTGATGCCCAGTCTTAGGAGGAGGTCACTCAATCATTCACCATTAAGTATGAGAGTTGCACATTTTTTGTACACTTTATCAAGTTGAATAAGTTACCTTTTTATTCCAAGTTTCTATCATGATTGCATATTTAATTTTGTCAAATCTGTGTCTATGGTTATAGATTTAGTGTGTGGATTCATATGGTGAATTATATTAATTAGTTTATGAATGGTGACGCAATAACATATTTTGCATATTTAGGTGAACTTCACTTGTATTGATGTGTTTTTCTTTCATATGTTGTTGTATGTGATTTGTCAGTATTTCATAAAGGATTTTTTTTGTTGGTTCTGGGTTCATGAAGATACTGCCCTGTAGCTTTCTTGTAATGTGTTTGGTTTTGGTGTTGGCATAAGGTTGTCCTCACAAAATGAGTTGAGAAATATTTCCTTCTCTTTTATATTCTGGGAAAGTTTCTAAGGAGTTGGTATGATTTCTTCTTTAACTATCTGGTGCACATCACCAGTACAGATATGAGGGCCTGAAGTTTTCTCTAGAAAGGATTTTAACTGCAAATTCAATTTCTTGAATACATATAGGGCTATTAGCGTTATTTATTTCTTCTTGATGAGCTTTGTTAGTCGGTGTCTTTAAATACTTAGTGCATTTGATGTAAGTTGTTGAATTCATTGACCAAGAGTTGTTCACAACATTCACTTTTTATCATTTTAATGGCTTAATACCTACAGTGATGTCCTCTCTTTCATTCCTCATATTAGCAATGGCATTTGTTTTCTTTGTAAGTCTGGTGAGATGTTTGAATGAATTGATTTTTTTTCAAAGAGCCAGGTTTAGTTTTATTGATATGTTAATTGTTTTCTCTCTTTTCTGTATTAATGATATTCTGTTTATCTTTGTTATTTCCTTCTTTCTGTTTACTTTGGCCTAAAGTGATCTTTTTCTAATCTATGTTGAAGCTGAGATCGTTGATTTTTAGACTTTTATGCTTTATATTATAAGCATTCAATTCTATATATTTTCCTCTAAGCACTTCCTTATCTACCTCTTAGATCTCACAGCTTAGATAGATTGTGTTTAATTTTCATTTAATTCAAAATATATTCTAACTTCCTCAGTGAGTTTCTCTTTGAACCATGAATTAATTGGCATACATTGTTTAATCTTCATATATTTGAGGATAATTTTAGATATTATTCTATTATTAATTTTTAGTTTAATCCCTTCATGTTCAGATCAAATACTTTGTATGATTTTAATTTTTAAAAATATATTGAAGCATGTTTGATGACCAAGGGTATGTTGTATATTGGTGAGTGTTCTGCTTGCATTAGAAAAGTATGTGTATTCTCCAGTTTGGGCTTGGGGTTTTCTAATAAGAATTATGCTAAGCTGACTGCTAGTGCTCTTTAAAGCTTACTGATTTTCTCTCTATTTGTTCTATCAATAACCAAGGAGTGTTGAAATTTCCGAGTGTGAATTTGTTCATTTTGCCTTTCAGTTATAATCATTTTTGTTTCATATAATTTGAAGTCCTATTAAATTTAGGGTGCATATAAATTAGACTGCATATTAAGTTAGGGTTGTTATGTGCTCTTGGTGAATAGAGCCCTTTATTATTCTGAAATGTCCTTCTTAATCTTTGAAATGTATTTTGCATGATGTAGCCACTCAGCTTTTTTGGAATAGTGTATACATGCTGTACCTTTCTTCATCATTTTACCTTTAACCTGTCTTTTTATTTATAGATAACATATAATTGGGAGTAACTATTTTATTCAACCTGGCAATCTGTTTTTTTTTTTCCAATTGGGGTCTTTGGATCATTCACATTTAATGTGGTAATTAATATATTTGGTTTTATTATATTTGCCCTCTCTGCCCTTGGTTTAATTTTTCTCTTTTTCATTTCTTTTGGATTGAGTATTTTTGGGATTCTGTTTTATTTGTACTGTTATTTTAGTCTATAGCTTTCCTTTTATTCTGTGTGTATGTGCGCATGTACTTGCTTGTGTGTATGATTGTTTTATGGTTTTCAATATACATTATCATTGTCTAATTCCAGAAATATTATAACATTCTACTTAGAATGTAGCTATCTCACTGAGGTATAATTATATTTCACTCTTTCAATCATTTTCTGTTATTGTCGTCCTTTTTACCTCTGCATATAAACTGCAAACTATTTTGTTATTTTATTCTTTAAAAAATAACATTTTTAAGGAGTTAAATTTTGAAAACATATCTTTTACATTTGTCTCCATATTTTTATATTTTAGTTCTTTTCATTGCCTTGTAAATCCAAATTTTCAAGAGGTAACATTTTCCTTCTCTCTGAAGAACTTTCTTTAACATTTGTACTTCAAGTCTGATGGCTATGAAATTTATCAACTTGTTTACAAGAAAAAGTATTTTACCTTCATTTTATGAAAGACATTTTCTCTGTGCATACAATTATACTTTTTTTTTTTTTAACCCTTTAAAAATATTGCTGCACTCTTTTTCTGGCTTGCATAGATTTGATGAGAAGTCTTTAGTGATTATTATGTTTATTTATTTAAGGTAATGTGTCTTTTTTATTCCTGACTGCTTTTGAGATTTCTCCTCGTTTTTCAACAATTTGATTATGCCATGTCTTGATGTGGTTTTCTTTCTTTATTTTGTTTGGGTTTGCGTTGATCTTTTGAATTTGTTATTTTCATTAGTTTTGGAAAATTTTCTGCCATTACTTCTTCAAATCATTTTTCCTATCTTCCACCTCTCTTTCTAGGAAACCGATTTTACATATATTAGACATGTTTATTTTGTCCCACAAGTTTTTTTGCTCTGTTGTTTACCTCTACTCTTTTGTCTGTGTGCTTTAGTTTGGATGTTTTTTATTGACTTTCCTTCATGCTTACTGAATCTTTCTTGTCCTATGTCCTGTCTTCTGATAATCCCATCAAATAATATTCATCACTAATACTAATTTTTAAATTCTAGCATTTTCATTCAATCCATTCTTCTTATTTTCATCTCTCAGATAACGTTCCCCATCTTCTACGTTGTCCATTTTCCTTTAGATATATTAATTGTACATTTTTTGATGTCCATGTCAGTTAGTTTCAATATCTGTGCCATCTCTGGCACAAATTCTGGTTCTGTTTTGTTGACTGTTTGATCTCTTAATAGTTGTGGCAGTTTGATATAGTTATAAATCCCAAAAATAGATATGGATTATGTTTGTAAACTGGTCTGTTCCTCTGGGCATGATTAAGTTATGATTAGGGCTTTGATGAGCCATGTCAGTAGGATGTTGAGTCCCTGCCTCTTGGTGGGCAGGAACTCAGAGATAAAACTACATGGCAGAGCAGAGGAGTTGTTGGAGTTTTGAGTTCGAGTTCTGATGTGGAATTTTAATGCTGGAGCCCAGGGAAGTAAACATACAGAGGAGCTTGGTCATGGAGGAAGGAAAGAATGTCCTGGGAAAAGAGATGAACTGTTTGCCTGATAGTCTACAACTGAGCTTGTGGAGGAAACAGAGTAGCTAAGCCCAGAGAGAAATGAAGCCCCAGGAAGAGAGGAACCCAAGAAGCCTGAACCCTGGCAGACGTTGGCAGCTGTCTTGCTCCAACACGTGACAACAGACTTTGATAAAGGAAGAAACTTATGATTTATGGCCTCGTAACTGTGAGCTATTAGCCCAAATAAATACCCTTTTGTAAATGCCAACCGATTTCTGGTATTTTGCATCAGCACCCCTTTGGCTGAATATACAGTAGAGTTTTGCTGTTGTAGTTTTTGCTCTTTGTAGGTGTATTAGTCAGCCAAAGGGGTGCTAATGTGAAATACCAAAAATAGGCTGGTCTTTATAAAGGGTATTTATTTGGGGTAGAAGTCCACAGATACCAGGCCATAAAGCGTTAAGTTTCTTCTCTCACCACAGTCCATTGCCACGTGATGGAGCAAGACAGCTGCCGGCGTCTGCCAGGGTTCAGGCTTCAGGCTTCTTGGGTTCCTCTCTTCCCGGGGCTGCGTTTCTCTCTGGGCTTAGCTCCTGTTTCCTCCACAAGGTCAGCTGTAGACAATCAGGGGAACGGCTTGCCTCTCTTCTCCTGGGGCCTTCTTTCCAACATCAAAACTGCTTCTCAAAAACTGCTTCAACTCTGTTCTTGCCATGCCCTTTATATTTGATTCCCCACCCACCAAGGGGTGGGGCTCAACACCCTACTGACGTGGCCCAGTCAACGCCCCAATCATAAGTCAATCATGATCCAATTATATTTTTGGAATTCATAATTACATGAAATTGCCCAACTGCAACAGTAGGTTTTGTAATTTTTATTAAATGCCATATTATATGTATAAATGTATAAATGAGCAGTAGAGAATGGGGTAAATAAAATTTACACCTAAAAATGGACCACCTCTTTTTCAGTGAAGTCATAAGTGTGGGAGTTTGAATCTATCCAGTGAGTAGTTGAGCTAATTTTGTGTATTGTTATGGCTGGGTGCACGTGCAGTGCATTGGAATTTTCTAATTCCTCCAGGGATTGACCTCAGCTACCAGGGACTGCATGGAGCCCCTGAGCCCTGGAGGGCTTCTCTCAGTAGTCCTGTTCTACCCTCGGTTGGCAGCTGGGCTCTTTCAGAGCCCCAGCACTGTTCATTTCTCAGCACTCCAGCCGTTCATCCAGTATTAAACAATCTCTCCCCCTACTATGTGCAGAGTCTAGAATAGGATTTTTTCTGTTCATCATCCTTGCATAGAAGCCCAATTTTCCCTTATATTGGTGCATTGTCTAAGTCACAATAAAGTGTACTTGTTGGCCCTGAGTGGTAGGATTCTTCAGGAATTGTATCTCTGCAGGATCTAGGGTATAAATTGGTTTCTTGTTCCTCTCTCAGTGACAGATAGATTTTGCTTAGTCTCAGGTTAATGTGGGTAGCCTTGTTTTTTTTCCTTTTCAAGAGACATTAGTCCTTAGGCATTAGATCAGGCAATTCTAGGGGTGTTGAGAGTTGCCTGCTTCTCTTTCAGTGATGATGGGGGCGGGGGTCAGCTTTTCCCCTTTTTCAGAACATCATCAGGTCTGGAATATGGAGGAAGTTGCCACACAGTGAGTCACGGGACACAGGCTCAAGCACAATAGAGATTTTCAGCAAATGACCCCTTTACTACTTTCATAGCACAAAGGGTCTGAAAGAGCAGGGGCACATGTCCCAGGGAGGCCAGCAGCTTGGCTGATGGAAGGCAGCTCTACATTTCCTGCTTGTGTCAGAGATGAGGGGTACCCGTGCTGCCTGGGTGATGTGTTTTCATATGCTGCAGGGGAGAGGCCCTACCGCTGAGCAAAAGGCATGTGTTAAGCTACCTTGCACAGTCTCCACCCTGGCGAGCAGCTGGGGCTGCTTGTTCCCACTTTCAGATTCAAACTATGGTTCAAGGTATGGATGTCCCATTTCTGGGTAGCCTGGTTTTCCAGTTGAGGTCTAATGTCTCCCCCAGGCTGCTTGTGGTTTCTTGTGAAAGGGAAGCATACCAAACAGCGCACACGAACAAGCAAGAGGGAGCAGCTGAGCATGTCCATGACTTCACCATCACATGGATATGATCCTTACCCCTCTCTCAGTAGCAGAGAGACCTTTCCTTGTAGGAGCACAAGATCTGGAGTGTGGACAAGTTTCACGGCTGTCCCTTCGTGGCAGCAAATCAACTCTCACGCTCATGTCAGACCTGAAGCTTCGGCATGCTTCTCTAGGTATCCCTGCTTCATCACCAGCCCTTGCCAGTCCTCGCATGGCACAATGTGGGAAGGGGTCTCTCAGGTTTCCCTTTTCTGCTCTCAATCCCTTTTGTGTGTAACCAGTGGAACCCAGGGTAAAGAGTTGGTGGGTGCATGTGGAATCTCCTTGTGTATGGGGCGCTCAATGATTTTAAACACTCAGTCTTTTAAAATTTTTTTTAAATTTTTTTATTTTTAAACAATGTATTGAAGTCTATCATTCCTACATGAACATACATAAACTATAAGTGTTTAGTAAACATCGTGATCTTACAAAACAAACATGCATAACATCACACAGGGCTCACCCACATCACCCCCCACAAACACCCTGCATTGCTGTGAAACATTTGTTAACAAATCATGAAAGAGTATAGTCAAAGTATTGCTACTAACTATAGTCTGAATCTTCCTCCCCTAAATATTTCTCAAAAATTTATTTATTTATTTATTTACTTTTATCCATTTCTACCCCCGCCCCCATTTTTGCTGTTTCTGTTTCCATTCCTTGGCAACTCTTTGTGTCTGTTTCCTTGGCAACTCTTTGTGTCTGTTTCCTCTCTTCTCCTCCTTCTCCTCCTGTCTTCACTGGGATTCGATCCTCGGAACCTCCGATGTGGGAGAGAGGCGTCCTACTACTGCCTGCGTTCCTGGTTTTTCAGTGCGTCTCATCTCGGCTCTCCCTTGTGTCACTTTCCTTTTACGTCATTGTCTTGCTGCATGGCTTGCGGGGCCTGGGGGCCCATGCGCCTTCTATATTTTTCTTTTTTTTTTTTTTTTAATTTTTACCGGGAGGTCCCAGGGATTGAACCCAGGTCCCTCCATATGGAAGACAGATGCCCAACCACCCGAGCCACATCCGTCCCCCTGCTATATCTCTTAAGGTTGAACAAAGATACCTAGAGTTACAGTCTTTTCCCATACAGGATGGTCATATAATAAATCAGGCTTAGTTTATCACCAGCATTCTAAAAACCAGACCTAGGGAGAAAAACTAGGTCTGGGGACACATGCATGGTTTCTAATACAGCGAATGTTTAGCCTACCCTGATCATCACAAAATCAGGACAGTGACAATGTTCACATACGCTCAGTCTTAAAAGTTTTTAAAAATTTAAGTTGTTTGTTTCTTACCTACTTTTTTTTGCCACTGTCTTTTATCCCTATACTTTGTCAAAGATTAAATTGACAATGCACTCATCTCTCCTTATAGAGGTGTATTGTTTTGGAATGCAGTTCTCCTGGTTGCTATGCGCTCTTAGTTGTCTGATAGACTTATGAAATATTTGTTTATTTCTTGTTATGGTGACAGCAAGGTAATCTCATGGAATTTAACACCCTAAGTAGAGTGGCAATTTATCTCATTTATCAAAGATTGTGTCACATAAGGAAAAATGGATTTACCTCCTTTTTATGGCTGCATAGTATTCCAATGTATGTATGTACCATAAGTTTTTTTTTTTTTTGATATGTATGACATTTATCAATTTGTACTATGATTTGGGGGCTGTATGCATGGATCAATGGATCCTGTACAGTTAGGTCATTCAAGAAAAGGCAAGGTTAAATTTTCAATAAATTTCCCTTCCTCATCAGGTTTTTTTTTTTTTTTTTTTTTTTGATCAATGAAATATTGTTGGACATTAGTTGTTTTTTTTTTATCCAAGTCTTTCTTTTTCTATTACAAGAAATGCCTTGATTAAACTTTTTATGTGTTCTTTAATATTCTTTCTTAGACATTGACACTGCACATGCTATTATATTATTTTTGACTTAAAGTCTCATAATTGTGAACTTCGTTTCCATATATATTTTCATCTGCCCAATAATTTCATATAAATATATCCCTTTATTATAAAATTATCAGTTAAATAAAATGGGTATGAGTTATGAACAGTGCTTATTTAGTGACTATTACAATGTTACTCATGATACTTTAATTGGAATTTTACTTTTAATTGCACTATATTTTTCTAAGTATTTTTAGATAAGTTTCCTTAAGATGGAATCACAAACATAAATAAATTAACATTTTATAAGCAGAAGCAACTTTTTTCCTTTTGTGCAAACTCTTTATTTAGTTCCAAATCAGCTAAATCACCTACTCAGTATCACTAGGAAGCTACAGACAGGGCTTATTTTAGAACTTAGTGTTTTTGACTACCAGTCTAATAGAGTTTCCCAAGTTACTCCTATTAATGAAAAACAAAACAAAACAAAACAAAAACAAATGAGCAAGCATCCTCTAATACAATTCCTTTTGTACCGTGAATCCTGATTTTTCCCAAGTAGAAAAGAAATGTATTGATAATTTTTGGAACACTATTGAATATTCAGAAAAGTCTACACTGTTGAGCATTCTCATCTTTGTGGGAAAAGCTAAGAAAGTAGACAACTGCTTTATTTTTTGGATGATTTTGAGGAAGGATATAATGGCTAAGACAATCAGACTGCCTGGTGTGTTATTCTGATTCTATCTAGATTTTGCAAAGCTAATCCTCAATTCTCAAATCTGTGAAATGGAGATAACAACAGTATCTACTTTACAGTATATGAGGCTTAAAAGATTCACTCTGCTCCGGTGCCTAACACACTATGTGTGTTTTCACAACAAAAGTTATACTAAATCCTGAGGAAAGTGGTTTTGCTGGACACGAAGGAGTGCTAGTTATTGTAGGAGAGAGTGCGATGCAGACAGTCAGGAGCCCCGAGACATAGATGATCAACTGTACATGTTATTGACCTTCTGAATTCCCATGTATTGGAATATGGAACTAAACTTTAATTGGTTCTTTCTAAATGAAGCTTAGTGATGTCTGCTTTTGTCAGACTGAAAGAATAGCTAATGCCAGATATATAGAGGGTGATTCTTTGGGGAAATTGGCCTAAGAGTGGGGGAAATTAATTTCAATGTCCCTCCACTTAGAAGCCTTTCACTAAGAAATACGTTCAGTGTGCTCAAAACGAAGGCTAATTTCCTTGTGCATATATTTTAACAAGGACAAATGGCAAGTTAAGCAAATTACCCTGACAAACATTTTGATTTATTAGCTTCCTGGTGACTCATGAACCATTTGAGTTTCAAATAAATGATCTTGGTATGATATTCAAAAAGGTTTTTCAATCAGTGCTTTAGGACATTGTCTAATAAAAGTTTCTATGTCTAGATATTTCTTCTGTATCTTCCTTTAATGGCCTCTGAGGGTAACATTAGGTTGATTCTGGTAAACCCTCAGGTCTGAAGACTCTTTGCTGACATTTTTCTCAGGCTCTGTGACAATCTCTTATTTGCAGTCTGATAAATTGTATGCTTCCCTTCATTCCATTTTTCAAAGGATAACTTATTGTTCTGGGAATTCATTTCTTTCAACCAAGCTCTAGTTTTACATGGCTATTGTACGCTGAGATTCTTTGTGGACTAATAAAATGCTAATGTCAATGTATATTACAAGACTTTTATTCTCTTTATTCCTATTTCTTGTTCAGACTTCTTTATCATGACAACACTTCACTATCACATTCTCTTCATATTTTTATAAGAAGATACTTCGTTCGAAATTCTTTCTGTGCTTTCTTTTTCAGTAAAGTACCTTTTTTCATAACCTAAATATTTTTGGAAGTCATTTCATAGCTTTGTGCTTAGTTGAACTTTTAAAAAAATGTATTATGAAGAAATATTTTTTAAGAACGTTAAAGGGATATTTTGGGGAAAAGACTCTGTTGGTTTGCTATTGATGTATAACAAACCACCTCAAAACTCAGCAGCTTTAAACAGTGATCCTGTATTATCCATACCTGTCTGTGGCTTGGCTGGGCCACTGGCTCGACTGAGGCCTTCCTTCAGCCTTCGTAGCTCTCTGCACCGCTGTGGGCTGGCCAGAGCTGCTCTAGTGCACGTGCCTCTCCCCAGTCTTGGAACAGGAAGGCAGCCAAGACATGCTGTAACCATGGCGATAATGCAGGATCAAGAAGCAGTCGGCACCCAGACAACCTCTTCGACTGCTGGACACTATGCTCAGAACTGACACACGGTCACTTCTGCCCTTCTGCTGTGTCACATGGCAGAGCCCAAAGTCACGTGATGGACCCCTGCTCTGCCAGTGAGGAAGCCAAGGACAGGATGTGGCTGCAGGGACGGAGGTCAACATATAATCTACCAAGGACTGACTGACTAAAGAAGTGAGGACTTTGTTTGAGGGCTTTGCAGGTGTGTTTTATAATTGTAGATTTTTACCATTCACTTCTGACTTTTTCCAAATATCTTCAAGCCTGAGTATCAAGAATGGATACTCTTTTTTCCTCTGTTTTTTTTTTTTTTTTTGGCTTCAAAGAACCCTAAATGAGATTTTTTTGCTCATATTTATATGTGGTGTGATTGGGAGGGTGAGGGGTTAGTGTTAGTTATGGCTTCATAATATTTAAGTCTGCATAATTCCTAACAGACAGACATTAGTGCCTGGGGTTGAATTTTGAGGATTAAAAAATTAAGCATGGATGGAAAATTGATAACCAAGGGAGAAAGGTAAGGTTGGCAGAATAGGTGCAATGTGTTCTCTAATAATTCATTAAAAACAGAATGCATAATGAGTTATTTAGGTGTCATAAATGTAGATAGAAAAAAAGGATAGGTAAAAAATTTTGAAGTTCTAATGTTCTTCCTGTCCCTTCATTCATCCAATGAACCTGTGGTGCACGTATCATGACCTTATGATACTTACAATCCAGTGGGGGAAGACAAAAAATAACAAAATATTAGTATACTTTGGATGATTGCAATGAAGAAAAATAAAGCAGATAAAGTTAATAGAGAGTAGGAAGGTGTGTAGTATTGTATGAGGTTCAAAAAATATTATATAGGTATCAAAAAGGCTTCTGAATGGAGGGACCCATATGTATATCGAGTTGAGAGCTTGCTAGTTAGAAGGTGAAGCAAACGAAAAGACCCTGAGTTTGGAATGCAGGAGTATTTGAGCTATACCGAAGAGACCTCGGTGCCTGGAAGTTTATAGGGAAATGGCAGGTGGTAAAATCAGAGAAGCAGTCAGTAGTTGGATCGTGTAAACCTTTTAGGACAAAAAAGCATTTCTGGTCATACATCTTGGAGAGATGGGAAGATTTTGAGCAGAGGAATGATTGGTGAGGGAATTGTCTGGAGAAAGTTTAGAGAGTAGAAGCATGGAGTAAAGTTGGGAACCTCTTGCAGTTGTCTTGCAGATGGCAGCATGGTAGGAATAGTCAGAGTCTAGGGGCACAGTCCACGAGACTTGCTGATGGATTGGCTGTAATGCTTAGAAGAAAGAGGAACCAGGGACGATCCAAGGCTTTTGTCCTTTGCACCGGGAAAATGAACTTGCCTTTTAACAAGATGGGAAGATTCCTGGAGTATCAGGGTTATAGGGAAAGTCAAGAGATTTTAGGGGGCATGTGAAGATCTCTCATGTACCTCCAAGTCTGTCAGTAGGTATTTGGAAAAAGGAGTACTGCGAAGAGGTTGGGGAGCCACATATAAAATCTGGGAGTCATTACGCTATGGAAGGTATTTTAAAATAACAGGACTAGTTGAAGTCAACTAGGTCCATGATAGATCGGTCCTATTCAACACGATCCAAGTTATTTTAAAAATAGATATGGCACCAAAATAGCTGTAAATGTAAAGCTAGACAAATAATTTGCACATCTGTACATTTTGACATTGTAATGTAATATCTATCTAATATCTCTTCAGTTGGTTGAACATTTATATTTAACATGTTTTGAAAACAATATTAAATGACTCATATAAGCACTCTTATTTACAAAATATTAGACCATGTTTTCTCAATTTCAATTTAGTCTTTGCTTAAATACCTTGGCTGTGGGTTCATAGTCTTAATCTCTGCTACCTTTCCTGTAGCTAGAAAATATAAAAATCCACTAACCACGTTATTGATCTTTAAAGTATAAATGCTGAAGTATGCTGAAGTACCACTATGCCTCATTGCTTGGAGCCTAAAAACGAGCTCACTGTAACAGATAAGCCAACATTTCCTGCGGAATAGAGCAGACTTAGATATTTTTGGGAGCACAACCTCCCTTTAGTTCAAGTTCCCTCTATGTTCTGTCCTCATGGATGATGCAACTTCACCTTCCAGTGTGGGCTTGGTTTACTCCACAGCTCTGCCCATGTGGACATCTTGCACTGTCCCGGCCTGACCCATACATCCCCTGCTTTTCGTGGACATTCCTTCAAGTTCAGCTGCTCGTGCTGCCAACAGGTACAATTCTGCCTGAACCGAATCACCCTCAATTCTGCTCCTCAGTCTTGAGTGTAGATGCTCAATTTTATTTTTTTAAATAAATGCTTCCCTCTTCTGAATTCTATCCATGCAAGTGTTCCAAAACCTCTGCCTTTTAGACTCTGATTACTATTTCTCCAACCTTCACTTGGCTCTTTCTGCCCAGGATGCCTCAGGAGAGCCAGTCTGCATTGAAACAGCTGGCCCACTGCTGTCCTCAGAAGCACTATTCCTTTCAGAGACCCAGTCTCTGTCTTTGGGTCCAGCTTGTTAACTAGACCTCTTTCCTTGGGCAGGGGAGCCACAATCCCTTCTTGCAATATACTTTCTTTGGGGCATTTAACTCTCTCCCCTGCTCTCTAGCTTCCTCTGCTAACCCTAGTTTATTAGCCATTCTGTAAGTTATTTAATGCTCACCTTCATATTTTGAGTTTCTTTTCGAGCAAACTTACCAGGCTCCTTGTAAATCAATAGGAGCAAACAGCTTCTAAATGGAGGGTGAGGGATGAAGTATGTGTCCTGATTTCTCCTACAGACATATCTAAAATTCAGCTGTAGTGTAGCTAGGCCCCCTGCCTCATATATTAGGAATAACCTCTCAACACAGTGAACTGCCATTCTGGTCTGCACAGAACAAAATATGCAGTGTCCACTTCTTTTGAAAGTTGAAAGTACATTTGGTGACATCCCTATAGATTGTCATGGCTATTAATTAAATTTTTATATTAATATGATAAGAAATCCATATATAATACTTTTGAGAAACAAAATAGAGTTTCCATGAATGAATAATAGATACTTGATTATAAAAATATTTTTCTTGGAAATTATTTTAGCGATACAAAGAGGTTTCTAAGGCCTAAACTTTCCAGAGAGACAACGGGGAGTAGAGTTAGACTTAGGTGCCTACCCTGATAAATTTTTAGAGGCTGCCTCTTGGTGTTTTGAGGATTGTAGACCGAAATCAATCTCTGCAGCCGTGAGTTCTGGCTCGTTGGCCAAGGCTGTCATAGGCAGGGTAGAGGGCAGCACTCATCCTGTGCCTTCTCCACTTTAGCCTACTGGAAACCAAACCAAAGAAACGGAAAACAGACCTCAGTAAGAACGGATGCAGACATGTCAGCGCCTAATCAGGACCTCTCAGCAGTTTAAAGGCTGGGACCTCAGCTTCTGTGGGTTCCTTTCTTCAGTGTCTCAGTGAGTCTGATAAACTATCCTGTGCAAATAGTAGCAGCATAAATCAGTCATCTTCAAACATTCTGCTCAAGTAATCCCTATAATAATTCTTAAAATAAATATCTACTTGAAAAATTTGTAAATGGACTTCAAAGTTTTTTCATCAATTTAGACAGATAAGACATAAATTTCAAACGTATTGTAAAGACTGGCATTTTAAAGTAAAACTATTAGATAACTCTTCTACAAGCATCTCATGGAATAGAGACATTATAACAACTTGAAATATCCCATCTTTAAAATATATACATACATACAAATAAATGCATATTTATGTATTCTTCTGAAAAGTTGGGCATTTTACATAACTATTTCATCTCTGAAATTATGGTCCTAGTCCACTTCCACCACAGAAGTTCATTGTACTATAATTTTCTGAATATCTTTTGTTTATTTAATTTTCATACTTTGCATAAAAATATAAAGTGAACTTTATTAAAAAGATTTCTGACACCATGAGACTCTAAATGCTAAATTTTTCTCTTGGATTGATTTATGTAACAACTAGTATTAACATACATTGTTCATATTTTCAGAACTTTCATTGAGATAGATTGGAGTGTTTTGTGACTTGATTAAAGGCAATTACATCGATAATAGTATTTTAAATTGCTTCTTTGATTGACACTTAGGTGTTTTTCAACTTAGGGCGAATGCTCATTCCGTAGTAAAAGGCTGGATAAGTGAAAATTGTTATCATTATTTAAATGAAGAATAGTGAATGTAAATGTTAAGATGTGAAATCCTCACCACAGGCACTATCTCAGGCAGAATAATTTTAAGTATAGGAATGTACAGACGTGGATATTAATCCTCTTAAAGTCATCCGTGGCCTCATGCTGGTTGAAGAACCTTTGTGGGGAGACCTGACCTGGGCATGTGTCCTTGGAGCTGTCATCACAGGTGTTACTAGGGGCCGAGAGATTAAAGCTGCCACTTGCCTGGTTTAAATTCCTGCTCTGCCATTCACCTGTGCGCCTTTCCATGCGTTACTGAAACCTCCTGGTTCTCTGTTTCTTTATATCTGATATGGGGGGGTTGAGAAAGAGAAAAGCAGCCCTGATATCTGGGAGCGGGCCGTCAGAGCCTCCCCTGAAGGCTTTTCCCCCACGCCCCTGCTTGCAGGCTGCCCAGCTTGCTGATCCGTCATTCCCACATCTCCTGATGCCAGGTGCCCCTGAAACCCAGTGCTTGCTGAGCTCTGAGCCCTCTAGTTTCTTGACAAGCAAACATTTTTACGCCTTTAGCACAGTCGAACATTGCCTTGTTGATGCCAAAATTTGGGATATCCTGGAGAAATGGTCCTAATCTTCACCAGTGATTCGTTCAGCGAACCATCAGTGCTGGGACGTGGGGAACGGACAAAGTCCCCGCACTCGGTGCTGCTGGGTCACTGGGCACCTTTGTGCGAACCAGCCGTACCAGCAGGATGGGACTGGGCGCTGGCCCTGGGGTGCCCCGTGGCCTGCAGCAGCCTTAGCCACAGGCCTGTGCCTTCTGAGGGACAGTTGTACTTCTGCCCCGTTCACGACCCATCTAATTCTAGATAAAACACTCATCACCCAGGTTCTGCTGCTGCATCTTTAGGTGGCTTGACTGAATGTGGGATCACCAATTGGTATCCGAGAACTAAGAGAAATGGAGACATTATCTAAATGCAAACAAAAGATAAGTAGTAATCTATGTGGGCAATAGATGCATATCGACAACAAAAATGGCCTTTAAGTACATATTTTCAGAAGGTTTAGATCCGAATAGTTTACTGAATAAATGTACAAAACAAAGCCCTCAGATAAAATGGGCATAATAATGGTATCCATTATTATGAGAAAAATAAGGTAAATTGCTTAGCTGGTTACCTCTACATATTAGTCATTCAGTGCATGTGTGGGAGGCAGGATAATCCCTCATAAAGTCCTAATCCCTGAACCTGTGAATATGTTGACTTACGTGGCAATCGGACTTTGCAGATGTGATTAAATTAAGAATTTTGCTATGGGGTGGTTATCCTGGATTATCTGGTGGGCCCAGAGTAGTCAAAAAGGTCCTTAAAGAGGGTGGCGGTAGGGCAGAAGGAGATGTGAGAGTCCAGTGACGTGATGGCTGGCCCTGAAGAGGGAAGGTCAAGAGCCAAGGAAGGCGGGCGGCCTCGAGAAGCGGGAAGAGGGAAGGTTCGGAAGCCCCTGGATCTTGTGGAAGCTGCGCAGCGATGCCAACACCTGGGTTTGAGCTCAGTGAGACTTCTAACCTCTGGGACTCTAAGATAATTAATTTATACTTTTTAAGCCATTACATATGTGGCGATTAGTTACAGCAGCAGGAGGGAACTAATATATTATGACAGCTTTATTATTGTTGACCCTGTTATCTATATTTAAAATAAAATCTTAGAATTTGAAACAAAAACTATCCTCTCAGAAACAAGAACCTAGGGATGATTTTAACTGTCACTTTCATTTGGATCTTAAAGGAGGCCATGATTGGGAACGTGCCATGTGTAGAGGGACCGTGAGTTATTGGTTTAATAAGAGGCAGTACCACCGATTCTACCACTGGGATACAGCCTCAGTTATGGAAAATGACAATTTAATAGCTCAACATACAACTCCCTTTTATAATTATAGAGAATTTCCTTTAGTGGCCTCAGAAGTTTTTCGGATAATTTGTGTTTTCTCATGAGGTCTTTATGAGGACGTGGTTACTATATCATTCCGAACATCTCCAGTATTTCTGCAG
Source organism: Tolypeutes matacus (assembly GCA_026826555.1). Taxonomy (NCBI): domain Eukaryota; kingdom Metazoa; phylum Chordata; class Mammalia; order Cingulata; family Chlamyphoridae; genus Tolypeutes; species Tolypeutes matacus. The sequence goes on along the minus strand of JAKSZT010054342.1, from coordinate 2,637,114 downwards.
GTGGAGGCAAAAGAGCATGTCTAATATAGCAAATGGCTCTGCATCCCACTACAGTGGAAGGAAGGCAAATCTTATGTACAGCTGGAACATCCCATCCGTAAGATTTGTCGTGGGCGAGTGGAGCTCAAACTTCAAGGAATCCTTTGAGAATATATATTGAAAATAATTGTAAAAATAGATTTTTGTTTATTTTGTTTTGCACCAGAAAAGTGCCTTTATGTGTGTGTGCATGTGCAGACACAAAGTTTATATAAATTTCAAGGAACATTAAGAACCTTGAAAGCTTATGTATGGATTCCCCCAGGGCCCTACACTACAGCCTTTTTTCTTTCTGAAGCAGTTTCTGCTGAAGGCTTTCCTTTGCCACATCTCCAGATTTGGCATCTTTCTCAGCTTCTGGAGCCTCAATTCCCACCACTTTGGCACTAGGCTCATCTCTTTGCCTCCATATCAGAACTTATAACTTGTTCTTTGACTTCATGGTCCTTGAGAACGTCTCTTAACTCTGTGCTTCATAAGATGCTCTGTTCATGTTTCATCATGGAATATGAACCATCTTTCAGTAATTGTAAATCCCTCTAAATTTTGATTAGCTATTGCTAAGTAAGTTATTTGTTTAAGGAGCATATTTGATTTTTTCCAAACTTTTAGAGCACCATTTGTAGTTCATTCATAGCTAGTGGAGTTATGCATAACTTGGTCCCTTGAAATATGGCCTGCATCTTTAAAATGAATATTTTTTTCTCATATGTAAGATCATGGGTATCACTATTTTTATTCCTACACTTTTTATTAAAGTTAAAAAAAAAACTTATGTTGTTTTTAAATTTGTAATAAAATTTCTATTTTATTTACTTTATGAGTAAAAGTGTCTGAGTGATGGGAATATTATATCAGGCAAGTCGTACATCAGTAGCGCATCTCATGACTGCTTTGAAAATCAATATTTTTAAGTGGCTTTTTTTTTTTTTTTGAGATTTGTTGTTCCATTGTGTTCTATATGAAGAAGATGTACATGAAATGCTACTGACGTAGCTCCAAAGCTAACTCTCAGAAGGAGGAACAAACCTATGTAATGAAATGCTGGAAAGCAAAAGGAAAATCTTCAATCAAAAAACGGAGCTGGAAACCACTCTTGCTGCATGTGCCCTTGCTGTCTATTCTCCTTCCTGGGCCGTCAGTGCACTGTCTCCTCTTTCTTCAAGCATCAGCTCAATCGGCGAAGGGTTTCCTGAAGCATCCTGGCCTCTGTGGCTCACTGAATCCAGGCACACTTCTGTCTCAGCTATATCACATGACTTTACAACCACTGATTGTGTTTTTAAATTTTGGTCGCCCTCTCTCAGCGTACTCGTAGCTGCCTGAAGTCAAAGATTGTTTGTTTGCAACCCCAGCACCTAGCACAGGGCACATTTCTTAGGAGGCGCTCAATCAATCAATGTCTGTTGAGTTAACAAAATGACGCTGAAGCAAGAAAAGGAGTGATTCAGGGACTGGAATACTATTCCTATTACAACAGGTTTTTCTTCTTATCATTGTCACTCTTGAAGGAATATTAATAGGTCATAGGAAGAAATTCAATAACAGTATCTAATAAGCAACTTTTGAATTCAAATTACTTGCTAGATATGGGGAAAAAAGACAAACACTTTCTCAGGAAATTTGCAAAGTAGTTGGGAATATAGACTTAAAGTATCAGAAAGAGAAGTTGCTAAATGAAAAGGTACTTAAAAATATGTAAAGTAATATTGTGCTAGCTATTTACATATATATTGAGAAACTGCAATAACAATGATAATAGACCTACGATAATAGAAAAAGCAGAAAATAGTGGAAAGTAAAAATACCGAGATATTTGTTTTTGTTGCAACATCAAATGGAGTGCCACTTCTGCACAGATAAACAAAGTATTGCTAATGGGCATCCATTTCCATCTTTCATCCTGGTGAATGAAAGTAGGAAGTCATAAAAATATAACTCACGGCAAGTGAAACATAAACAGGGTCTGCTCCTCTAGATTGCGAATAACTGGTGCTAACGAATGATAGGGATGAAAGGAAACCGTTCCATTTGCATACATATCTGTAAAGTTCCAGCATAATTAATGTAAAGAATATTAACAGTAACAAATAGGCATTCGTTCCTGGGATCTGTTTTTATTAGATACTTCATATTTAGTACATGGAAAATTATTTAAAATAACTTGCCCATGAAAATGCATGAGTTCTGAAAATCCTGCCAAATTCCCTGAAACCTTTGGTGAACTGTCAGTCAGGTTCTCTTTCCAAATTAAAATATAGGCATTCATATACATATACGTACATGTAGGTGGATATGTATATATGTATGTGTGTATAGTTACATATATCCACACATATGCGCACATTCCATATATTCTTTCGTAACCTCAATCTAAATGTAATCACCTTTATTTAAAATTGTCCCCCGGACATAATTTGACTATAATATAAACTAACTGACAACTGATTTGGACAAATTGGAAACTATGTTGAAATATACTGTGTGTTTTAGGAAATATGGCTTCTTTTATATCTATATATGGTATTTTGAACTGTGTGGAAGAAAAATAATTGGCAGGAATCCTGTTTCGCTGAATAGGTATTAATGGCTTGTTGTTGGCTCACGTAGACTGATTGAGCTGCTTCTGCTCCAGTGAAAATGCGTGTTTATAGGAGGCGGATGGCTCTGAATGAGGTAAGCGTCACCCTGAAAGCTGCTCCTTGGACGTCTCTTTCAAACTGCCAAACTGAAGTTCATTGTAATCTCCGTCAGAGTAATGACCAACTCCAAATCAGTGCCGTTTACAACAATCACCTTTTGAAGACTTTCTGGTCATAAGCTTCATTTATAATTTTGGGCAATGAATACTGGATTTGTAAACATAGTACATGCTTTACCCTGTACCTCCTTTTTTCTCCCACTCACCATCAAGTCTCTGTGCCTCTCTCTTCTACTGTTCGAGAGATTTCAGACTGGCTTGAACTGACTTCTCTGCCTGGAGACTCACCATGTGCTGCTGAATTTTGCTGTGCTCTCCATTAGCTTTTCTCCTTTATTTCTCACCACCCCATTAAGTTCACCTCATTCAATGACTTCTTACTTCTATACAGCATCCTCTTTAATCCCTTTTGTGTTGCCCCAGCCTCTTCTTTTGCTTGCCCAGTTATCTGAAAAAAAAAAAAAAAAAAAAAAAAAACCTTTTTATTTTTTCCCTCATCTTACCTTTTAATAGTCTATCTATTCCTTTCTTTGTTCCATTTACGAGATAATAGAAATAGCTCAGATCATGAGAGGGTTGCCTAAAAAGTCAGAGGTAGCTTCATATTAAATTAAAAATGTATATGACATAGATTTTAATGTGGAATTAGATATAACTAAGAAATAGTATCATTAACTTCCAAAACTTCCAAAAATCCCTGGGATCCCCTTTTGATTTGCCTCTCCAGCCTCATTACTTTCCTCTAATTAAATCTATTTGTTTTCTCAAGCACTGAAACATTTAGGAGAAAATATAACAAACTTTTGTCTTTGGGTTAATGACCACATTATAATATTATCTATTTTGTTATAAATTAAGATTTCAGCTAAATTAAAGGCTTAATTAGGCCACTGACACTTAGCCTGAGATCCAAAGCACCTTTAATGCAATTTTTTTCATTTGAAAATGGGTTACAAGTCTCAGATGTATACCTTGAAAATACATCTTTGGAGCCAATCTATTTCCTATTTGGAGACATCCCTGTATTATCTTAGGCTCTTCCTGATGAGCAGGATACCTAATGCAGTTTAACAGGTATAGTCCTATAAAATTGTGTAATTTCAGTTTTTATTAACCAATGTACATTTTACATTTTAAATGTATAACTAACTACTTAGAAGAATCAAAATAAATCATTTGTAAAACAAATGTGCCCTCATTTCTTATCTATTTAATAAGCCAGATTTTTATTTATACCAGTGTTTTAACTGAGAAACACAGAAACTGGTCTGTCCAGTTCTCTGTTCTCAATACAGCTAGGGGAAAATGCCTGGGAAGCTACTGTCCTGTTGATAATTTCTCCTACATTATCCTTTGGTTCTAGCAAATTTCTCCTTTCTTTCTTCCTCCTTCTACCCCATTTGCCAGGCTTCTTTCAAAGGATTTTGAAATCATGAATCCTTTGAGCTGACAATTTTTCAGCCATCAGTCAAATCTTTTGATTTTCTAAACGAGTAAATAGAATGATCACATAGCTTGAACTTTGAACAGTTTGAACAGTTGAACCTTAATTTTTTTTGCTACCTTTTGGCTCTCATCAACTCTGGATTCTGAAACATGATGATGTTTTTGAGATATTTTCAAGTTTCAGAAAGCTGATTATGTTCTTTATCTATTTTCCTCATAAAATGGTAAATTTACAAATTCAGTATATCCCAGTGGTTTAAATCTGGGGCTCTGGAACAAAATTGCCCAGATTCAAAGTTAGGCTCTGTCACTTTCTGAATGACTGTATTTATATTATTATATTTGGAGAGATGCTACTACTTATGTGTTCCTCAGTCTTTTAATTGCTAAAACTGGAGTAATTAGAGAATTGTAGTGAGGATTTAATGTGTTAGTATAAAATGAAGTGCTTAGATTTTCCCATAAAAATTGATCAATAAATCTTAGCTTTAAGCATTTTCTCTGCTTGGAAAAGTATCAAGAATATTTTAGGTACATAGTACGTATTTGTTGAATGAATGAACATATGATGCAATATATTGCCTCTGTATTGCCATCAGTAACTAGTAAATTTTTGTGTTAAAGACATCAGATCATCAAGAACTATCTTAGAGCTTATAAAATACAGGTCGATTTATTTTGGCATTTCATGCAGGGCAAATTAATAGACAATATCTCTGATATGTATTTACCATAGTAAAGCTGTAGTGTTCACAAATGGTGACCCTGGGAATGAAAATGAGAAATCACTAGCCTTTGAATTTGAATTTTATAATTCTAATAATTTTCCTGGAATTATACATATATTAAAGGAACCTATATCAGTAATACACTGAACTCCCTGTACCAACAACAGTATATTTATGGATATATTCACAAAACTAAAACTATCAACAAAATAAATCAATTCTTCTCAACCATTTGATACTGGAATAAAAGGTGCCCTTTCCACATTCATCTCACAATATTTAAAACTTTTTCATTACTATTATATCTGTTATGGTGATCTGAGATTGGTCATCTTTGATGTTCCTATTGTAATTGTTTGGGGGTAACAGAAACTGCACCTATATAAGATGATTAACTTAATCGATAAATGTTAGATGTGTCCGTACTGCTTCACTGACTGGCCGTTCTCCCTTTGTTCTCCCTGTCCTTGGGCCTCCCTATTCCAAGAGACACAGTAATATTGAAATTAGGCCAATTAATAATCCATCAATGGCCTCCAAGTGTTCAAGTAAAAGGAAGAGTTGCACATCTCTCACCTTAAATCAAAACTTAGAAATGATTAAGCTCAGTGAAGAAGGCATGTTAAGAGTGGAGATAGGCCAAAAGCTAGGCCTCTTGTGCCAAAGTGTTAGCCAATGTGAATTCAAAGGACACGTTCCTGAAGGAGATTAAATTACTCTTCTAGTGAACAAACGAATGATAAGAAAGCAAACAGCTTTATTACTGGTGTGGAGAAAGTTTTAGTGGTCTGGATAGAAGATCAAATCAGCCACAACATCCCTTCAAGCCAAAACCTAATCCAGAGCAAGGACCCAACTCTCTTCAATTCTACATAGGCTGAGAGAGGCGAGGAAGCTGCAGAGGAGAAGTTTGAAACTAGCAGAGGTTGTTTTGTGAGGTTAAAGGAAAGAAGCCGTTTCTATAACATCAAAGTGCAAGGAGAAGCAGCAAGTTATCCAGAATACCTGCTGCGATCATTGATGCAGGTGGCTACACTAAAGAAAGAGATCTTCACTGCAGATGGTACAGCCTTCTACTCAGAGAAGATCCCATCCAGGACTTTCACAGCTAGAGAGGAAAAGTCAAGCCTGACTTCAAAGCTTCAAAGGACAGGCTGAGTCTCTGGTTAGAGACTCATGCACGTGGTGGTTTCCATTTGAGGCCAGTGCTCATTGACCATTCTTAAAATCATAGGGACCTTAAGAACAACACTACATCTACCCTGCCTGTTCTTTCTAAATGGAAGGACAAAGCCTGGATGACAGCACCTCTACTTCCAACATGGCTTACTGAATATTTTAAGCCCACTGTTGAGACATAACTGCTCAGAAAAAAAGATTCCTTTCAAAATATTACTGCACATTGAGAATGTACCCAAGAGCTCCAGTGGAGATGTACAAGATGAATGCTGTTTTCATGCCTGCTAACACTATGTTCATTCTGTAGCCCATGGATCAAGGAGTCATTTTGACTTTTAAGTCTAATTATGTAAGAAATACATTTCATAAGGTATAGAAGCCATAGATGGCGATTCCTCTGCTGAATCTGGGGAAAGTCAATTGAGAACATTCTAGAAAGGATTCATTATTCTATTTGTCATTATGAACATTCGTGATTCATGGGAGGGCATCAAAATACCAACATTAACAGGAGTTTGGAACAGGTTGGTTGTGACCTTGATGGTTGACTTTGAGGGGCCAGCGAAGGAAGTAATGGCAGATGTAGTGGAAATAGCGAGAGAAATGGAGCTAGAGCCTGAGCCCGAAGATGTGACCGAATTGCTGCAATCTCACGATAAAACTTTAAAGGACGTGGAGTTGCTCCTTATGGATCAGCAAAGAAAGTGGTTTCTTCAGATGGAATCTACTCCTGGAAAAGATGCTGTGAACATTGTTGAAATGACAAAAAAAAAAAAAAAAAAAAAAAAAAAAAACATTTAGAATATTCCATAAAATTATTTGATAAAGCAGTGGCAGGGTCGGAGTTGCCAGACTCCAATTTTGAAAGAAGCTCTCTGTGGGTAGCACTGCATGCTACAGAGAAATCTTCCGTGTAAGGAAGAGTCAGTGGGCGTGACAAACGTCATTGTCATCAAATTGCCACAGCCACCTCAACCTTCAGCAACCACCAACCCCATCAGTCAGCACCATCAACATCCAGGCAAGACCCTCCACCAGCTGAAAGTTTACAACTCTTTGAAGGCTCAGAGGATTGCCTTTTATAGCAATAAAGTATTTTTAATTAAGTTGTGTACATTGTTTTCTAGACATTATGCTAGTGCACAATTAATTTCAATGTAGTATATTCATTACGTTTATATGCACTGGGAAATAAAACAAATTCTTGTGACTTGCTTAACGTGATATTTGTTTTATTGCAGTGGTCTGAAACCGAACTTGCAATAGCTCTGAGACTTGTAAAATGAAATGAAATGAAATGTGATGAGTTGTCATGTGAGGACATTTGACATGGGACTGTCCCAGGAACTCTTGGAAATACATTGATTTTTTTCCCCCTTTTCTTCAAAAATATTTAGGACATGCAACTACATTATAAGTATAATTCATTATAAAAAGATTTTGTATGTTTCTTGTGATTGAAATCATTGGGAATAGTCAGGACAGGTTGTTTATTCCACTGTGGAACATGCTAAAATAAAGGCTCATTGGTATTTAAAAAACCATCTCCATTTTTCAAAATCCCAAGTATATATTTTTAACAGTTTTCAAAAGAAATATGTAAACTGCTATTCTATGGCTAAGGAGTGAAATTAATATTGGTGGACCATATTTCAACAGTCCATTTGACTTCCATTTTCATAAATATTAGGTCTCTGACAGGACACTATTACCTAGTCCCCAGGAAACTAATTGCTAAAAAGACTTACAGGTGCTTTTATAGCCAGAACATAACAATATAACTCTGACAGTAAGCGAACATGAACTTTTGACAGCCTAGAAAGAAATTCAACATTTCCCTGCTCCTGAGAGATGGATTGTAGTACCAGTGTCACTGACAGATCAGTTTACCTTTTAGTGCAGTACAAAGAGAGAGCGTTGTGGGCTGTCAAGCACTTCAGGAGCTGAGAAAAATGTTTTAGCCTTGAGGTACATTTGAAAAAAACTCTGTCTTTTAGATTCTGTTGAACACTCAGTTATGTTTTAATTTCTTAGAATTTAATAGATATTAACTTCCTATTTTAAAAGAAGACGTTCAACTAAAATGTTCTAATTTCGTCTATGCATGCATACATTTTCCACTTCTCTACAAGTGTAAAGAAAATAGCCATTTGGTTTTTGTAAAATATAAGTTTTAACCTATATCTTTCCATTTTCCTTTCTTCATAGAATTCCCTTTGAATGTGGATTATGAATTTCTCTTTTTTGTCTATGGTATCTGCATTGAATAGTAATTTGCCTTCTGCTTTAGAGTTCATTGCCATCTTACTAAGATGCTATTTATATGGTATAAAGCTCCATATATCAGTTTCATCAACTCATATTTTTTACTGTTTCCTTTTCTTTGGTTATTCTAATGATGCCAATTTTTGAAGGAAAATAAAAGCATGAACTTAGTCCTTTTCCATTCCCCTCAAAGTTGTGAATTTCTATAAATGGAGTTTTTCCCGAACCATCAGAATTTTGATCTTATTCCTTTAGCTGGCATATGTTCTCTCATCACGATATAGTTTCTATCCATTGACATTTGTTTCAAATTTGCTTGAATTTCTGATAGCTCTCTTATGTGCAGTGGCAATGTTTTATGATCTAGAATTATTTTTGTGCTCCTCAAACTTCCCTTACATGGCATACTCCATTAGAAAGCCTTTTTTATTAGTATTTTTATATAGTCTTAATGTAGATATTGTATTGCTTTCTTATTCGTTTTAAGGATTCAATTTATGCATTTAATTTCTAGGAATTTAATCAAATTTAGCATAGAAGTAATGTGAGCTTTTACCCTGTTTCTTGTTTAGATTTTATGTTCCTGATAGTTATTTTTTCCCGTTAATCCCTTGAATTCACATCTTCTTATGTATTTTTTTCAAATCAATATATACAAACTTTCAGTAAGTCAAAATTTTTAAATTTTACAGTAATATAACTATGGTACTTATAAAACCCACATAATTTATATGTATATATATATATGTGTGTGTGTGTGAATATGCTGAAAAATCTTTTGGTTAGAGTGTTATCATTCGCTCTCAAATATAAAAAATGAATCAGTTGTTTGGGAATATTATTAGTTTAATATTAAAATGCATCATGTTGCTCATTTCTGTCTCAAATAGATCATTAGGCATGACATTCTGCATAGATCTTTTATTCAAGGGTTTGATTTTTCTGAAGAAAAGAGGTCTGGAAATTTTAACCTCAAATTCTAGAATCTTATTATTTTTTATTCCAAGACCTGAATGTTTCTTCACATGTCTAGTTTTTTATAGCACGAATAGTTTTTTTTATCCTATTGACTCTAGTAGATGAGAGTTGCATCATGCAAAAACATCATAACCCTTGACTGAAGACCTAGTTAACTTTAAGATTTAAGGTCAGAATTCTTTCTGGTTCATACTGACTTGACTCTCACACATTGTCCTCTTGAGTGATTATGAGCTAAAATGGAGATCAAGAGATCTGGTATAAAAGACATGCTCATGTAATGATATTTTCTCATATTTAATATGGTAGGGTTTACTTTAAATTTAGGTTCGCAAAAAAAAAAACACATTTATTTAAGGCAGGGTTCAGCTCAACTAGTACAAAAACTGTATTTAAAGGAAAATATATAAATAAAATTAGAAAAATTTTGTATGTTTTTAATACAATTAATTTAAATAGGTTTTTTAACATTTGCTATGAAAAATTCACTAACATAAAATGTAAAAGCCTAAATCAGATATGTACATTTTATTTAATAATTATATATATATATAAAAAAAACCGTAGCCACTAAGCAAATAAAAATAGATTATTCCTGGCATAGCAGAGGCTACATGCTGATCTCTTCCCATAGTTTGATTTTTTTACCTTAATTTTGCATACTATTCTCTTGAGAACTTCATGTAATGCAATTATAGTAAAATATTTTACATGTTCATATATCATTATGGTCTGCACATTGGTTTAAATGGGTTTAAAAGAAATTATTGCTTTTAACAGCAATTACATGATACAGTCATTGATTTTCAGATGAGAAAATGAAAGTTTCCTTAAGTTAAATAACTTACTTCAGATTATTTAGGATTTAAGGTTCAACTCACAGCTTGACAGCTGATTTTAACCTCCATTTACCCTGGTTCCCGTGTTTTTTTTAGATATCTTTTGGGGGGTATATGCTTAACAGTCCAGCTCAGCTGGCATAATTGCCTTTCACTGTGTCTATAACCACACATATATATATTCACACTTTTCTGGTTAACTGCCTGGGATGGCCAGGCTAATGTGTCAGCTCGGCCAGGTAATGGAGCCCAGTTGTTTGGTCGAGCAAGCCCTGGGCTAATTGTAAATTTCATGGACTTTAATCCTGATTGCTGGTTACACCTGCAGTCAATTGAGGAGATTGCCGTCAGCAATGAGTACCAGTTAGTTTAAGGCTTTAAAAGGAGAAATGATTTCAGCATTCAGAGAGAGAATCCTCATCTCTACATCAGGCAGCCAGAATTCCTGGGGAATTCAACGAACCTTCATGTGAGTCCCTGGCTTGCAGCCAGCCCAATGGAATTTGGCCTTGTGCATCCCCAGGGTTGCATGAGATAATTTTGTAAAATCTAATACTAATTACAGATATCTCCTGCAAGTTCTGTTTCCCTAGAGAACCCAGTACACTGCCTTTTCTTTCAGTTTATATGAGTGGATATTTTACCTGTTAGGAGCTTCTCCCAGGGAAAAAACAAATAGTCAACATAAACAATAAATAATATAAAAATATTTTGGTGATCTTTTCCCCAAATTACATTGTTTATTTTTTTAAAAAATCTTAAGATAGCCACAGTAAAGATTTGGAAAATAAATCCATTTTACTATCCATTTCTTTCTCCTATGCTGTTTCAAGAAAAAGGAACTTATGTGAATTGAACTATACAAATGTGTTATATTCTTAGGCTTTTGTTAATAACTATTACAGCTGTCATTCTGAAAGATAATCACCTGAGAGTTGGTTTATATCTTACAAACTCTGAAAAATTATTTACTTTGTTTGAGAGAGGATAGTGATCCCGGACAGAGCTTGATCCTCTGTGTGTATTAACACATTCTGACAAAACCCCACTTTACATCAGAACGAAAGCAAGACCTGCGATAGACTCTTGCTGACAGCTTGATGATGGCACTTACTGCATTTCTCACCAATATGTAGGCATTCCTTGTGCTGCTCATGCTCCATATTTTGTTTTAACATCTTTTCCAATTATGGGAAAACTATCTTCAAACGAATGTGTGTAGAATCACGACAGAAACCATTCTTGATGGTGTTGACATGATGGCAGCTATATATTTCTGTGACCTGAATCCAAAGACTATAGTGTATCCTCTCTTGCTATATTAAAACAAAACAAAACAAAAAGCACTCATTTTATGGTAGGTCCAAAAGAATATGATAAGAAATGACAACTGTGTGAGTTCTCCCCTTTGTTCCTTTATTTATTTTTGGTGTATTCTTTATATCTTCCTTTTTCTGCAACCAATTATTTTCAGCCTTAAAGAGTTATGTTGGTATTATGAAGTAAACTACTGTAAAGATGTAGATGTTTTTACTCTGCATTTTACAGCACGCCAAAATATTTGCAACTTTAAAATGAAACTTGTAAAGTGTAGGAAGGAAAGTTTTCATTATTAAGCCTCAAAATAAAAACTCAGTGACTTGCATGTGGCTTATTGTAAAATCTGTTACTTCCATGAAATTTTTAGGTGAAGTAGAATTGATATGACAAAAAAGAAATGCAGGCAGAATGAATTGTAGATTTTTGTGGATTTGGTATAACGTCATGAAAAAAACCCAAGATTGTTTTTTTCATGGAAATAATAATAGTTATACTAGGAAAGCGTTTACAGAAGTGTGCTTTTGTAGCACTCTAGGACAGTAACATAGTTACTGATTTTTTTAGAAAAATTGTTCAGAAAACAGCTATTAAATACCTGTTTCATGTAGGATTTTTGAAAACCTTAACTATGTGACAGTACTTGGCAAATCTCCAGGAGGAGGGAACTAATATGTGACATTTCCTGTTTTCCTAAATGTTTTTAAGGCCAGAAGCATCTCCCCATTTTTTTCCACTGATTATGCCATGAGGACTATTCAAAGCTTAGAATTTTATGAGTAAATTGTTGGTCAAAGAAATTTTTTAAAACTTTTTTTGTTTTAATTTATTACTTTTGTTTTATTGCTTTGTATGAACCCAATTTATTGGAAAAAAAAATCTGTGAGTTGTTTTCTAACTTTATCTCCTTCAGTTTTAACTCTCCATCTCCTCAAGTCAGGCTGTGATGAGACTTCTCTCAACCTCGGGCAGTCAACCTCAGTCTCTGCAGAACTGGTTGCACTCAAAGACTTAGCAGCCGACCAAGCTTTGTGATCTGATGGTTTCCCTATTTTCCACCTCTGGCAGTCTGGCTTCATAGTTTTTTCATCAGTTATTAAAGTAGAGCTAGGGAAAAGGACCACACACATTTCTTTTCTTCTTCTTTTTTTTCTGTTCACACACACATTTTGAAGGCCTTCTCCTGAAAATTATATTCCTTGTACCACCCGTAATCCTCCCCAGAATAATGTCGTGATAAACCTGGGGGAATAATGTTTACTCACAGAATCTCAGATTAAGATACAGCACCATGATACCTGTGAGAAATTACAGAACGCCCAGTGAGCCGTTTGAGTGAAAAACCAGCGTTTGGCCAAATTCCCGTTCAAGTAATTATATTCTCCTTCCCAAAATCGTGCCCTGTAATTTTCATTCTTAAATTATGGGAGAGGCTTAACAATTATGATCATTTAAATCTGTGCTTCAATTTTAAGCTCTTTAAATCTTTTTGAATGGGAAGCTCTGAGAGCTGATATCAGCATAGTGGGGCATACTTTAGGGTGTATTTCTATGATATATTTTAGAATGGAAAGTGAAAATCATGCAGTCGTTAGTGGTTACAGTTTCTTATTTTCCAGGGTCTTTGCTTTCATTATGTCTTATTTTTAAGCAAATCTTAGATTTTACATTCTTTAAACTTAGACGAAATCTCTTTTATGTCTCATAGCTTTTCTCTACTGAGTTGCCATGGCTCATCTTCTCACAGGCCTGAACTACAGAATGAGCATAAAATGCTGAGCAGGTCCTACTGCTTATCCGTCTACAAGCATCTGTTCATTGTGCCAGGGTTGGGACGTGGGCATATGTGTGCATATTGCGGAATTTCCTTTCTTAGGACAGTATAAACGAGAGATTTTAAAGGAGTTCTAAGTCACTAACTTTGCTTGAATGGGTTGAACTTAGAAACAAGGCTGAGTTATCTGAATGTGCACCCTGATTCCCATTTACCATACCCCCATAGCTGCACTGCCCAATACGGCAGCTGATCCAAGCTGGGATGTGCCGTCAGTGTAAAGTAACAAATTCTGAAGGCTCACTCTGACAAAAACAGACTGTCAAATATCTCCGTATTCTCGTATTGATTACATATCAAAATGATACTTTGAATATATTGGGTTAAATAAAATATATTATTAAAATTCATTTCACCTCTCTCGTTTTACTTTTTATATGTGGCTACTAGAAAATTTAAAATTGCATATTGACTCTCATAATATTCCTATTAGATAGGGTTTCTCTATGTATTTCAAATGGTTAAGTACATAGCTTTTCCCACCCTTTCTGTATTTGCTTGTTAACAGTATTTTTGCCACTCATTACTCACTGCCCAGTGATTTTTTAAATTTATTCTATGAAATTTCTTAAAATTCAAGTGAATTAAAAGCATGTTCTAAGAGATTTGTGCTTTAAATGAGTTGAAAAGTCACATATTTTGAGTTGCTTTACACAACATTTTTTTTACTGTATCTTATGTATCTATTATCTCCGTTTTTTTGTTTTGTTTTTTCAAGCTTTTGTTATAACTTCAGTTAAAACATTTGGGATTTTTTTGTACTATTTGCTGCATTTTAAAAGATGAGATATATGGCAAAATCTTGGAATAAATTGTATAGTATTAACAAACACCGTGTAACTTCCTGTTATGAGAGGAATAGGTGCTTATTTTTATGGATGATTTAACAAAGGTATTTGGTTCAAATAATTTCATGACAAACAATTAGTATAATTTCAAACTGGAAGGATAGATTAGAAAGTCCAAACTTATGGTCATTGGCGTGTTAGATGCTTGCAACTACCTGCAAGATTCCTGTGATGAGATTTTAGAGTTGCTGTGTTGCAGGGCTTATATCTCTCAAACATTCATTCACTCCAGTAAAAGTGGCATTCTGTAACGATGACCTCAAAGTCAGTAGTAGTTTTGTAACATGAAGATCCTTCATTCTAAGAGCCACAGAAGTGATGAGCATTTCCGGTCACTGTTGAGTGCCAGTTAATCACGGACAGGGAAGGAGTTTGACGAGACCAGGACTGGCTTCCTCTAAATATGAATGTCGAACACACATTTTCCTGCCCACCCCCAATGCTGCTGACGTGCTTTGTTTCTTTAGCTTGTAACTGCCCCGTATACATATAGCTTCTCGTGGCGCCTCTGCATGTTTGTCGCACATCAGTCCTGATCGCAACATGGTCGCATGGCCCAATTCAGCCACTCATTTCTTTTCCTGGGAATTTTGGAGTTGAGGCCACAGATAACATAATTTTAGTCTCTTTCTGGTTACAGGTGTTCTTGAAGGTTGTGTGTGTGTGTTACAAGGATTGTTTTGGTGAAGACAATGGTTCTCTTCTCAGAATAACATTCTCAAATACGTGCGATAAGATACTTGGGATTATACAGGAAACCAATTATATTGAATTGAGTTCATCACAATATAGAAGAAAACCAGAATCTGTGGCATAGTATTATATTTGTTTCTTAACAGAAAAATCAATTGGCCTTGGGTCTGATGATGATAATTACTAAGTAGTTATGGAGACAAATGCTATTTTGAGGTTTTTGGAACAACTGTAATCTGATATGAAAATATATATGATTATGGTGCTAATAATATAGTGGTTTGTTGCCTATATTCATAATGGGAGAAAATGATAAATTTCAGTTATAGTTTAGTGAAAATATAAATGTAATTATTTTCCCACCCAAGTATTGAGCCTCCTTCACTTGGGGTCCGTGGACCCTGGTTAAGAGCCCCTTTTGGCTTAAATGATATTCTATAAAGCTTGGCCTCTCCCTGCCATATTTTGTGGATGGGGGATTAAAATTTCAGAAAGGGCTGGGGTGGAGGAGGAGGAGGCGGGGAGGAGAAAATGAGAACGAGACAGCAGAGATGATAAATGAGAAAGCCGGGATGATAAATGGAGAGACAGAGCTCTGGCACTTATTAAAACCCTGATACTAGGAATTTTGTTTTTTGTTTATTTTTTTTCCCTGAAACCCAGCCACATTCCTGTTGTTTTTTCCACTTAGGTTGATTTGAGGTTGGTTACTGACACCTGGAATCTGAGCAATGCTAAGTTTGTTAGTTGACTTTCAAGAAAAGCTCTTCTTTGTGGTTTTGATAGCATTTGTCATCTGAATGCCAATGCTGCCTAACTCTGGTATAGTATATTGATCATATGTTTGCAACTTTATATTTTAGCAAGATTTCCCTACGTCAATGGCCATACCACACTCCCTGCCTCTAATGTTTTTAAGGTAATAGTGCTGCCCAATAAAACTTTCTTTGATAGTAAAAATATTCTTTATATGTGCTCTCCGATATAGCATATTTCAGCCGCATGTGGTTATTGATTACTGGAAGTGTGGCTAGTGTAGCTGAAGAACAGAATCTTTAGTTTTATTTAATTTTAAATTACTTTAACTTTAAATGCCACATGTGGATAGCAGATGCCATGAAAAATTCCTCTATGACTTACAGAATCTAAGTTTGCTAAGCAAGAATGTCTATGATTGTTGCCAAAATTTGCCCTGATTACTGCCTCATGGACACTCCCAATTATTACCTTAAAAAAAAAAATTATTGCTAAATTCTTGGGTAGGAAGATAGCTTCATTTAAAGGCAGAGCTTTGGCTGAGAGGTCAGACTGGTGATCTGAGATTCAGCCTAAGACCTGACACTGCGCGAGTTAGTAACCTTAAAAAAGTTACCTAAACTCTCTGAACCCTGGTTCATCATCTGAAGAATGGGGATTCATAATATCCATCTCATGGTTTTGTTAACAGAATAAGCTAAAATGCATTGAGAAGAAAATGAAATATATTTAAAGAGATGAGCATAGTGCCTAATACAATTGTTAGTCAGTAAATGTTAGATATTATTAGATTTTTTTAAAAAATTGGATAGTTGAGAAAACATCCAAACAGATGAGTTGACCCTAGTTTATGTTAGAGAAATTATAAACAATAAAATTTTCTACCTTTACCAGAAGATTCAATTTTTGTCTCATTATCTTCAGAAAACATTTTGAAAAAGCCTATTTTTCTTAATAGGCTTTTTAGGTCAATATATTAAGGTAGATATTGGAATAGTTACTATTCTATTATGGAAGCTAGAGATGCCTCATTTAAGTGTTATGTTGAAACTTTCCCTACATTTTTAAAGGGGATTTATCTTCTCAAAGTGGGAAATTCTGCTCTCAGCTGTCAAGAACTGCTCATAATTATATTCTATTTAAATTTAAGTGTGCTGTAGTTATTAAAAGAGTTTTAAATTTCAGTTTAGTCCAATTTAAGATTATTTTAAAGTATTCAAGTGATATTACTATCAGAAATTTGTCAAATGTCTGTTATTAATGCTAGGGAAATGTGCCTTTAATGATTCTCAACTGTCTTGATTAGTGAATACTTTCTATATCCAATCAATTGAGAAGCTATTCCATGGTTCATTGTTATATGTGTAAAATATCAGCATTAGCGCTCCTGTGATTGTCCTACCTTTTATCATTTTCCTGCTCTCTATCTTTCTACTTTTATAGCTATTGATAGATAATTCCACGTATAGGCAGTGAAATTTACATTCACATTTCATAGCATTTATATTAGCACTAGATTTTAACTTGATATCTTAAATTGTGAAATTATTTATGGAGGTCCCCATCTTTAACAGTAACTTTAGGACTGTTATATATTTCGGTGCAAACATTTATATTCTCATTGCAAAATACCTTATCTCTCTTTCTTTAAGTTGCATTCCTCCTTTTTGTTGACTTGTGCTGATGTCCCATTATATATTATATTTTAAATTCTAAGTGCAAATCTCACAGATGAGTTCTTGTGTTCTCCAAAATAAAAAGGATCATTGGTAGGGCACCTCATATTCTGTAAAGCTGAAAGCCACTCTGATACTAATTCTAATTGAACTCAGGAGTTGTGGGATGGCTTACTTAGCATAACAATGGCCAGCAGATATTTCAAGAAAATATTTGTTTAATTGTACTCTAAAGCAAAGAGCTGTAGCAGATTTCTTTAACCTGATGTTACTATTGTAAAAGACAAATCAGAGTTGAATTTGCAGACTCCAGCATTTTATTCAGGACACCAAAGCTCTGCTGCAGTAAAGGAAGCCTAAAGGAAGTAGCTTCGGAGTCGTAGGGCTGGTAAAGGATTTTTTTTCTTTCATTTAAAAAACAATTTATTGAAGCATAGAATTCACACATGAGCATATATAAACAATAATAAGTATATAGTAGAAGTTGTGAACTTACAAAACAAACGTGCATAACACCGTGCAGGGCTCCCACACATCACCCCACCACCAACACCTTGCATTGTTGTGAAAACATTTGTAACAAATTATGAAAGAGTATCGTCAAAGTATTACTGCTAACGATGCTCCATATCTTACATTTGGTGTATTTTCCCACAACCCCACCTACTTTTTTTTCAAAAGCCATGTAACTTATCTAAAGTATACAATCAGTGGCATTTGGTATAAGCACTGAGTTGCACATTCATCACTTCAATCAATATTAGAGCACTTCATTATTCAAAAAAAAAAAAAAAAACCCAAAAAATATCACTATGATAGCCATAAGGTAGCACTACAAATTACAAATCCTATGATGTGCTTTCACCATTGCGATTCATTTCCAAGTATTTACAAATAACTTTTTACCAATTCTGCACAGACTAAACCTCAGCTTTCCATTCTCTGACCACATTCTATTCTCTGGTGAGTTATAGTCTATCTATTAACTCCATGAGATTGCTCATTGTATTTAGTTCAAAATAGCAAAATCATACAATATTTTCCCTTTTGTGCCTGGCTTACTTCACTCTAACTAATGTCCTCCAGGTTCATCCGCATTGTCATAAGAATCATGATGTCATTTCTTCTTACAGCTGAATAATATTCCATCAGGTGTATACGCCACAATTAATTTATCCATTGGTCAGTTGATGGACACCTGGGTTGTTTCCATCTTTTGGCAATTGTGAATAATGCCACCATGAACATTGGTGTGTAAATATCTGTTTGTATCTCTACTGTTAGTTCTTCTGGGTATGTATCTAATAGTGGTATTGCTGGGACACATGGTAGATCTATACCTAACTTCCTTAGGAACCGCCAAACAGACTTCCACAGTGGCTGTACCATTCTACAATCCCAGAAACAGTGAATAAGCGTTCTTATCTCTCCACATCCTCTCCAACACTTGTAGTTTTCTGTTTTAATAGTGATCATTCTAGTAAGTGTAAGTGATATCTCATTGTAGCTTTGATTTGCATTTCCCTAATAGCCAGTGATGTTGATGTTGAACATCTTTTTCATGGTTTTTTTTTTTTGCCATTTGTATTTCTTCTTTAGAAAAATGTCTATTCGGGTGTTTTGCCATTTTTCAATTGGGTAATTTGTCTTTTTATTGTTGAGTAGTAGGACCTTTTTTACATCATGGATTTTAGATCCTTGTCGGATATGTGATTTCCAAGTATTTTCTCCCATTAGGTAGGCTGCCTTTGTACCCTCTTCACTAAGTCCTTTGAGAGCAGAAGTATTTAGTTTTGAGGAGGTTCCATTTATCTATTTTTCCTTTTGTTGCTCCTGCTTTGAGTGTAAAGTTTAAGAGACCCTCACCTACTACAAGGTCTTGTAGATGTTTCCTTATATTATCATCTAGGAGTTTTGTGGTCTAGGCTTTTATGTTTAGGTCTTTGATATATTTTGAGTTCATTCTTGTATAGGAAGTGAGATAGCAACCCTCATTAATTTTTTTGCATATGGATATCCAGTTCTCCCTGCATCCTTTGCTGAAGGGACTGTTCTGTCCCAGAAAAGTGGACTTGATAGGCTTATCAAAAATCATTTGACCATAGAGGTGAGGGTCTATTTCTGAACTCTCAGTTGAATTCCATTTATTGATGTGTCTATCTTTATGCCAATAACATGCTATTTTGACCAATGTAGCTCTATAATACACTTCAAGTTCAGGGAGCATGAGTCCTCTGACTTCGCTCTTCTTTTTTAGGATGTTTTTGGCTTTTGGGGACCCTTTTCCTTTCCAAATAAATTTGGTAATTAACTTTTCTATTTCTATAAAGTAGTCTTTTGGAACTTTGATTGGTATTGCATTGACTCTATAAATCAATTTAGGTACAATTAACATCTTCACAATGCTTAGTTTTTCAATCCATGAACATGTAATGTCCTTCCATCTGTTTAGGTCTTCTTTTATTTCCTTTAGCAATGTTTTGTAGTTTTCTGAAAACAGATCCTTTACATTCCAAGTTAAATTAATTCCTAGATATTTGAGTCTTTTTTTATGCTATCATAAGTGGAATTTCTTTCTCAATCTCCTCAGATTGCTCATTGCTAATATATATAAATGCTCTGATTTTTGTGCATTGATCTTCTATCCTGCCACTTTGCTGAACTCATTTATTAACTATAATAGCTTTGTTGTAGATATTTCAGGATTTTTAAAATATAGAATTGTGTTATCTGTGAATAGTAAGAGTATTACTTCCTCTTTTTCAATTTGGATGCCTTCTATTTCTTTTTCTTGCCTAATTGCTCTAGCTAGAACTTCTTGTATAATATTAAATAACAGTGGTGACATTGGGCATCCTTGTCTTGTTCCTGATCTTAGAGGGAAAACTTTCATCCTCTCCCCATTGAATATAGTGTTGGCTGTGGGATTTTCATATATGCCCTTTATTATGTTGAGGAATATTCCTTCTATGTCTAGCTTTTGAAGTGTTTTTTATCAAGAAAGGATGCTAGGCTTTGTCAAATGCTTTTTTTGCAATAATTGAGATGATCATGTGTTTTTTCCCCCTCAATTTGTTAATGAGCTCTATTATGTTAATTGATTTTCTTACTTTCAACCACCCTTTCATACCAGGACTAAAGGCCACTTGATTGTGAGGTGTAATTATTTTGATATGCTGTTGGAATAGATTTGCAAGTATTTTGTTTAGAATTTTTGCATCTATTGTCAGTAGAGAGATTGGTCTTAATTTTCTTTTCTTGTGGTAACTTTATGTGGCTTTGTTATTAGGGTGATGTTGGCTTCATAAAATGTGTTGAGCTCACCTTTTCAATTTTTTGGAAGAGTTTAAACAGGATTGGTATTAATTCTTCTTGAAATATTTGGTAGAATTCACCTGTGAAGCCATTTGGTCCTGGACTTTCCTTTGTTGGAAGATTTTTGATGACTTATTCAATCTGTTTACTTGTGATTGGTTTGTTGAATTCCTGTATTTCTTGTAGAGTTATTGTGGGTTGTGCATTTCTATGAATTTGTCCATTTTTTCTAGGTTGTCTAATTTGTTGGCATACAGTTTGTCTTAATATCCTCTTTGATCCTTTTTTATTTCTGTGAGGTCAATTGTAATGACCTCACTTTCTTTTCCTGATTTTATTTATTTTCATCTCTCTTTTTTCTTTTGTTAGTCTCACTAAAGGTTTGATGATTTTATTGATCTTCTCAAAGAACCAGGATTTGGTTCTGTTGATTTTCTCTCTCTATATTTTTTTACCTCAATTTCTTTTATTTCTGCTCTTTGTTTTCTTTCTTTATGCTTGCTTTTGGTTTGCTGTTCTTTTTCTAGTTTCTCCAGTTGTTCAATTATAGTTTTGGTTTTAGCTTTCTTCTTTTTTAATAAAGGCATTACAGGTATAAATTTCCCTCTCAGCACTACCTTCTCTGTATTCCATAAGTTTTGATAAGTTGTGTTCTCATTTTCATTCATCTTGAGCTATCTACTAATTTCTCTTGCAATTTCTTCTTCAACCCATTGATTGTTTATGAGTGTGTTGTTTAGCCTTCATATATTTGCAAATTTTCCTTTTTCTCATCTATTGATTTCTAGCTTCATTCCATTATGATCAGAGAAGATGCTCTATGTAATTTCTGTCTACTTAAATTTATTGAGAGCTGTGTTCTGGCCCAAGATGTGGTCTATCCTGGAGAAAAATCCATATCCACTTGAGAAGCGTGTACAGCCTGCTGAGTTGTAGTGCAGTGTTCTGTATATGTCTGTCAGGTCCAGCTCACTTATCACATTGTTCAAGTTCTCTGTTCCCTTGTTGATCTTCTGTCTAGTTGTTCTATATATTGATGTGAGTGGGGTGTTGACATCTCCAGCTATTATTGTAGAGATGTCTATTTCTCCTTTCAGCTTTGCCAGAGTTTGCCTCATGTATTTTGGGATACTTTGGTTAGATGCATAGATATTTACCACTGTTCCTCTGTCCTGGTGGATTGTCCCTTTTATAATATAAAAAGGCCTTCTGCATGTCTTACCAATTTTTTTTTTTTTTTGCATTAAAAATCTGTTTTGTAAGACTCCAGTATAGCTACCCCTGTTCTCTTTTGGTTACTATTTGCATGAAATATCTTTTTCCAGCCTTTCCCTTTTAGTCTATTTGCATTCTTGAATCTAAGATGAGTTTCCTGCAGACAGCATATGAATGGCATATGAATGGCTCATGTTTTCTTATCCATTCTGTCAACCTGACTCTTGATTGTCAAGTTTTAATCCATTAACATTCAATGTTATTACAGTAAAGGCATTATTTACTTCAGCCATTTTCTCTTTGGCTTTCATATGTCATATCTTTTTATTGTTCATCTTTTTACCCTTTTGGTTACCCTTTCTGATAGTTTCCACTTCTCCACTCTCCTCCAAGCCTCTCTCTTTCTTCTCTTTTCTTTTCTGGCTGTCGAACTCCCTTCAGTGTTTCTTGCAGAGCTGGATTCTTGTTTAAGAATTCTCTTATTTTCTGTTTATCTGTGAATATTTAAAACTCACCGTCATAATTAAAGGACAGCTTTGCCAACTAAAGAATCCTTTGCTGGCAGGTTTTTTCTTTCATACCTTAATTATTTCACACCACTGTCTTTTTACCTCTGTGGTTTCTGAAGAGAAATTTGCACTAAGTCTTATTGACTGTGATGTTTCACTTTTCCCTTGCTATTTTCATAATTTTCTCTTTATCTTGGTATTTGGTATTCTAAATATTATGTGTCTTGGGGTAGGCCTATTTGAATTTATTCTAATTGGAGTATGTTGTACTTCCTGGACATGTATGTTCATGTCTTTCCCAAGAGTTGGGAAATATTTCAGCCATTATTTCCTCAAATATTCTCTCTGCCCCTTTTCCTTTCTCTTCTTCTTCTGGACCCCAGTAACACGTATGTTGGTACACTTTTTGCTATCACTCAACTCCTTGAGCCCCTGCTCAATCTTTTCCATTCTGTTGTGTCTTTCATTTCCATAAGCTCTATTATTTTTCTATCCAAGATTTCCAACTTTTTTTAATGCTCATTCAGTGTCTTCTTAAGGTTTTTTTTTTATTATTATTTCATTAACTATGTTGTCCTTCAACTCCATGATTTGATATAGATTTGTATGTTCTTCACTGATTAGCTGTTTCAAGTCCTGTATCTTGTCTGGAGCTTTGATTTGTTCGTTGTCTGAGTCATATGTGCCTTTTTCTTAGTATGGCTTGTAATTTTTTGCTAAAGTCTAGGCATCTGATTCTGATGCTCAGTTTACTCTGATATTCAGTTTCTCTCTTGTGCCTAGGGATTTGCTGTTTAGTAGCTATGTGCTATCCCTGTTCTTTGACTCATTTCACCTTGTTCTAGCTATTTAGGATTGCCCCTGTTTAACTGCTCAGACTGGGGTTAAAGACCCAGTAATGGGGTGCAGGCCAGTTTCCAAGGGCCTTGATGACAGGGGCAGTGGAGGCACCTGCTTGCCTCTTATTGTTTTTCCCTTTTTGTGCACTTTTCTGGTCTGGCCAGCAGATGGTGTGCTTTGGCAGACCTCTCAGCTCAGACTAGAAGTGATAGAGTGGAATGCATTCAATGTAACTCCTCAGGTGGTGCAGAAGTAATGTCCTCAGGGCTGGCCAAGCCTCGCAAAGAAACTTTCTCAGATGCTGTTCTTGTCCCTTGGCCAGCCGCACCCTCCTTGTCTCTACCTTCTCAGCAACCTGCCTAGGGCCGGAGGGAAGGTGTTTGAAAAGGCAAATTATCTTTAGCTCCCTGTAGGCTCTCAGTGCAAACAGTGTTGCAGCCCCACCTCCAATGCAACATACTAAGTTCACTGGTCAAAACATGAATTTCCTGTAAGCTGTGTTCCTCCATCTTCCCTTTCTTGGGGCAAATAGACCTCTGCACCCGCCTCAGCTGCACCCCCCTCAGTCTGCAGCCACTGCATTCCACGGCTGCTGCAGTCTGCTGTTTGCTCTGAAGGTGGGGTGATGGGCACCCGTTGCTGCCTCTGCAGCTTTATTGACAGGATTTTTCAGCCAGCTAAGACTCCTTTCCTTTGTCCCTCTCTCTTCTGGGTAGTGTCTCACCTTCCCCTGGTGTTCTGAGCCCCAGAGCAGCCCGCAGATAGTGTCTGCCTGTCCTCTAGCTATTTTTTTTCTGGGAGAGAATTGATCCCTCTGCCTCTCTAATCCTCCATCTTGGCAAACTATTTTTATAGACATAAAAAGGAAGTATAAAGTAAACTATAATCCATGGTTAGTAGCAATGCTTCAATATGTGTTCATCAATTGTTACAATAGTGGAAGATGTAGTTAATGTAGGAAAATGTGAGAAGAAGAGAGGGTGGGATATATGTGAATCCCCTATATTTCTCATGTAACATTTATGAAATCTAAAGCTTCTTTTAAAATAAAAATTACCAAAAAAATAAAGTTAGTTTGAGTCCTATTTATTGCCTGAGGTTTTTTCTGTCATGTAGATGTGGGTTTAGTGCAGGTAGGCTTTATTTTGTAGTGTGTCAAACATAATGAATTAGGGTTGGATTGACTACCTGGGTCAGCTGCCTTGGTGAGCATTTCAAATTTCAAAAGATAAGAAGAAAACTCAAGAGGGAATTCCCAAGGAAGAAATCAGGTATGGGTTTTTAACTCTGAGGGGTCCCCAGGGCTTTCTCTTTTTACAATTTTATCAATTTACCTTTTTGGGTTGTTCCCTCGGTTATAAGGACTTGACCAAAATGTTAGTTTTTCGTTCACACTAAAAGTCTCTCGCGCTTCATCGCCGATTTCTTGAGTTAGATGATGGTCAAGGTTTGTTGTCTCATTCATGCTGGTTTTGTATCCTTGGTTGTATCATTTGTCAAGTTAGTGGCTCTGTAGTAGCTTTTAAGAGTAGAAAAATCTGACAATGACTGAGGGATATTCTGAATATGAGTAAGAGGATAACAAGCGTATTGTTATCTTTGAGTCAAGGTTCTCATGACTGTACATGTCAACGAAACTGAGGCTCAGTAATCAGATTCGGAAGGCATGAAAGCTGACTTGGCTGCTTCTGTAGCATGGGTTTCTGCTGCCACTACCTCTTGATAACCGACTTCTTGGGAGTCCTTTAAAAATGACATGCACCTCCTTGAGAAGCCAGAGTATAGTTTACTGCTAATCAGATTTATAGAGTCATTTTGCAAAGTTCCAACACTTCATCAGTTAGAGAGCTGATAACCTGCCCTCGGTTGGAGATAGATTTCTCTAACGCTAAAGTTACCTTTTCTAATACCCTCTGTAATCTTAAAGTGAATCACCCAACACAGGAGATGCCTACACCAACTACAAGGGAAACAATACTGAGAGCAGAATACCCCATGAGTTTAGCATGGGTTGTTGGTTTTTTCATGATCCATTTGGAGTTGTCTCTAGTCTGGTAATAGTCTCTTACAGTATGGGAACAAGTCATAAGGGCCCTCATAGTTCTCATTTTCCCTTTTGAAAGCTTATTATATATAGCCATTTAGGGAAGAACAAATGCTCTACAACAGGAACTAATGCAATTTGCAAGGGTACTGCTTTGTATGTCTTGTGTCCACAAAATAATGTCCTTGAAGAGCTTAATGAGGCTATCTGTTGCTTTTATGGAATGGAGTATTGGGGTGCAGAGATGGTTGGGTATAAGTCTCAAAAGGAGAACCATAACCATCATCATCTTCACTGTTCTTGGATATCTTAGTCCTGTTTAACCAGTGATTTCCTTTGCCTGACTTTTCAGGCCACCAGAAATGTGTGGCTTGAGTGGAATAAGTTCTTATATTATTAAAGCCTTGGGTGCTAGAAGGTAAAAGGAATTGCATTCAAGGTTGTGAGTTACATAGAGTAGAAATAGGGTTAAGAGGAGATAAAAGAAAATCATGGTGAAGGCAGGGTATTATTGGGGATGAAAACTGGGCATTGTAAGGTGTATAAAATGAATAAGAGAATGTTCAGACAGATGGTGAAAAGGAAGAGATAGAGAAGAAGGTAAGAAAATTCTGGCATGTCTTCATCTGTGATCGTAGGCGGCTTCATCTACTTGTTTCAATGTCTTGGGCCGAAGTTTTTTACCTCGAATTCTGTCTGCTTGTGGAATCCTTGTGTCAAATTTAGCTTGAGATCTAAAATGGGGGTAACTTCTCAAGGCTTTGGAGTATATTTTAATTGTGACAGGTGGACCCTGGTATCGATTCCCTGTAGTAATACTGCCATTGTGGTAGTCAGTAAGACTTGATAAGGTCTTTTTCATCTAGGTTTTAAAGAAGTCTTTTATTGGTATCTCTTCCAGTATATTAAGTCTTTGGTTTGAAGGTCATATAGAATCCACTGTAGAGGAATCTCAGGAAAAGCAGCCTATGTTTGTGAATGGTGAAACTGGGTATATGTGATTACTCCCTCATAATAATTAGCAATTAATTTTAGGTCGGAGTCTGGTAATGTGGTATAAATAAGAGCCTCAGGTATCTTCCCATTATGATTTCTTAGGTAGTTAACCCATGTTTCCCTACAGGCTAT
Source organism: Tolypeutes matacus (assembly GCA_026826555.1). Classification (NCBI taxonomy): domain Eukaryota; kingdom Metazoa; phylum Chordata; class Mammalia; order Cingulata; family Chlamyphoridae; genus Tolypeutes; species Tolypeutes matacus. Next base: position 2,610,764 of record JAKSZT010054342.1, on the reverse strand, counting down.
ATCTTATAGTCATCAAGGCTAAGGGAAGTAGGTTAAGGTAGAGAGAAGATTAAAATAATTTGGCTACTTTAAGTTTTAAATGACTATTTGTTCATTCTACCTTTCCTGACAATTGAGGGTGGTAGGGATAGTGAAGCTTTTGGTTGATGGGTAAGACAAAGTTCCTTGATTACAGTTCTAGTAAATTTGGAGCCTGTCACTTGGGAGAATTGTAAGAATTCCCCAAGTGGGGAAAACGTCTGATAGTCTTGTGACAAGGAAAAGCTTCCATCCATGCAGAAAATAGACATATGATAATAAGGCTATATTTGTACCCCTTAGAAGGGGTAGCTGTGTAACGTTCATTTGAAGATGTCCAGAAGGGCCCTGCTGGAGGAGGTGTTTGACTCTGCCCCACCTTTACAGCTTCACCAGTTATGCTAATTGACTTGTAGAACATAGTTTATATACTTGCCTTGCTTCTCGTTTAAAGCCCTTTTCTTGCTGAAGATTAAGCTCTGATCTGTAGCTGATTGCAAGCACTTTCAGGGAAGCATCTGAGTAAAAAAAATGCAGTTGACAAGGAAATTTTTGTTTACATGGCGTGTAGCATTTTTTTAAAAGACATAATTATGACCTATAACACTATACATTGTCGAATGTGCATAGCAGTGTCAGGATATGTTATGGACGGTAATTTCTAGGTATTTTATATAATCTCTAAATATTTATATGAAAACATTTTACCCATACAAATTTAACCAAAAGAAGGTTAGAACATCTCTTTTAATTTGACAGTACTTCCCATGCAACTCATAGTGTAACAAATGAACCTATTTCTACTACATCCCTTTTTATAAGGTGAAAGAACAAATCATTTGCAATTTTCCTGCAGCCTTCTGGAAAATCCTAAAGACAGTTTGAAATAGAAAAGTTATCCATTAGGGTTTAATTTTGAGAATGCAAACTGTCAACAGTTGTTGGGAGGTTTGAATTCCTGGCTAAGTAGGGTCATAGGTCGCTGGTAACGACAGTTGTTACCTAAACTGAGACGCTGGTTTAACTCCTCTTGGATGTGACCTGGACATGGGGTTTTTAAAATCTGCCAAGGTGATTCTAATTCCCACCATTTGAGAAAAACCCTAACAATCTAGTCTAGTAGATCGAGTTTCACCAGCTGGTAGGCTCAGACAGATAGAGCATTATCTTCATGTGTCTCAGTGGAGAAGGTAGCATGAGGCCATTAGGCCTCTTGACTTTTCGCTATGATTGTAAATGCTTTGGAAATATATGACACACTTATCTCCCTCTGGAGTTTAGGCATCTGTGTTGTTTACTTTCTGGATTACCTGAACTCATTTTTTTTCTTTCTCTTTACTTGACACAATAAATGTACCAACATGTAACATAGGAACTGACTTTTGGGAAAATGCTATCTCTGTGGACCTCAAGTCAACACTTTCACTTTGCCACAACCAATTTGCCTCCTGGCAATCTCTCTCTCACTTTATGAACCAAAGTATCTTTACTTCAACATTAACTTGTCACCACTCCTTACATACATAAATAAGGCTGTACAGATTTATCCCTCCCCCAAAGTCTATGGTTTTCTATTTTCCTGCTGTATATATTCACTTATCATTTTCAAAGTTTTGTCAAAGGTGATTTGCATCTCTTAGATGATTCTATATTTTGTTCAGTACTCCACTGATTTCACTCTCTTTCAGGATATTTCTTCCTCACATCTCTTCTCAGCCTCTCCTTTTTCCACCTCTCCTGTAGTTGTGCACAAGATTTCCTTTGAAAATCTCCATCTGTTCCTTTTTTGGCATCTAAATACCACCTATATCTTTAATATTTTTTCTGCCAGTCTCCTTTAATGTGTGGGCTGTATTTGCATGTACATTTTTAAAAAATCATTTATCTAATGGCTTCATAATATCTGCTAACTAAGCTTCTTCAAATATTTCTCTCTAAAAGTTTTTAATAAACTCCCTGTTACCAAATTCAAGGATCTGTATTTCAGGACTCAAAGGAAATACACAGGCCTTCATTCCATTCATATATTAATTTTAACATTTATATCTGTTTCATAGGTGCCTGTACAGGAGATAAAATCACCATTCAACTAATGTTTTATTGAGCAGTTACTGTGTATCAAATGCTTTACCCAGAAAATCCCACTTAATCCTTATGGCTTTCATTTAAATACAAAATACCTGACTGTTAGAGAATTTAAATAACCTGCCTAAAGTCACAAAGCAAGTATCAGAGCTCGGATTCAAAGGAGGTCTTTTGACTCCTTTTGGCTTTTAGCCACTATATATGACTTGGAATGTGTCATGTTCCCTACCATTAAGGAGCCTATGCTTTAGTAATAAAATTTTTCACTTAACAGTTTATGTAAATCCTGACACCATATTATTTCATTTAAGGTGCAAATGACATTACAGCAAACAATATGAGCTGTGCAATGACACAAGTAAAGTATTATTAACAGATATTTAATATTTGAATTTGATTTGAAAACATTGGTATATACATAAGGAACTGAAAACTGTGCAGTGATGAGCAATGCTAATGCACAGTAGAACCTACATTTCTTTAAAACATAATTGAAGCATAAGACACAGAGGTTTACAGCATCCCATTAGCTTCTTATGGAGACATCACAGAAATCTTTAAACACTGAATAATTTTTACCCAGAAGTATCCTCCTCTGTAGCAAACAGTGATTGCTCAGGACAAAGAGCAAAAGAAATAAACAGCTTGAGCAGGAAGTCAAAGATCATGCCTAAGTTATTTTCCATTGTTTCCTTAGTGCTTAGTAAAAAAAAATTGATGATAGTAGACAGTAAATATTTGCTGAAAAGACTGAATGTGTTGAGGACCACTGCAAGAACTGAATACGTGCAATTGTAAGTGTGGTAGAGACTTCAGATATCCCCTAGAGCAAATTCGTTTATTGTTTTACTGTCATGTGGTCCAGAGCTCCTTTTCATATAATTTTCTATATGTATTTTAAAAATTTAGTGAATTTAGTTGAAAAGATGTATCCAAATGTATCGTTTTAATAAAAGTGAGATACTAAAAAGTATTCAAATTTAATTAATACATTCTCAAAATGAAACAAAATATTCATTTCAAATTGTTGTGTAGCAATTGTTATTTTTAAATGTCCTTTGTTCCTTAGAATGATGTTCCAAATACTCTTTTTATGGTTTCAGAACAAATTTATTCATCTAGTTAACTTTGGCTTGTACATTATTTTTCATATACAAAAACAACTTTATGCAATTTGATTTATTCAGAACTTTGGTTTCAAGGAAGACACTATAGTCAAAGGAAAATACAATTTACTAAATGGTTTCAAAATCTGAAATTAATAAAATAACGTATACCTAGGGACTATTGGTTTATATGTGTGTGTATATATGTGTGTGTGTATGTGTGTGTGACTCACCTCACACTGTTTTTATATTTCCACAGAGAAGAGCATAATTCTGTAGTCAGAGAATCACTTATTTTAAATGAGTCTATAGCCCTTATTTTAATGATGACTAAACAGGTAAGTGATAGCAGAGTATTACCGTAACATGCTTGGTTAAAGCCAATTAGTGAGGTTGGGTTAAAATACTTAAACACTATGCCTCATTCATGAGATTCATTTTGTTTCTGAAGGATCAGTTGATTATAGAAGATCCTTTTAGTAAACAATTTTTCATTCTAGGGACTATGGAAAATTTGGACTGATAATTCTTTGCTGTGAGGGGCTGTCCTGTACATTTTAGATATTTAGTGGCATCCCTGGCATCTACCTATCGGTGCTACAGCAATCCTTCTTCTAAATAGTGACAATCAAAAATGTCTACAGAAAAAAAAAAAAAAAAAAGTCTCCTGATATTGCCGTATCCCCTGGAGGACAAAATTGCAAATTGAGGACCACTGCTTGGGAGTTGCCAAATAGGGAACTCAAGCTTATGCCCAGCTTAATATGCAACTCATATTTAAAAATCACCAGTGACCTCCAGGTTGCAGAAGCTGTGATCATTTTTCAGACCTCAACTTAGTGGTCTGTCTACAGCGTTTGTCAGTTGATCTTCCTCCCTGGACATACCTTCTTCACTTGGCTTCCAGGAAACCACACCACACTCCTTTCCCTAGTACGTCACTGGCCCCATCTCAGCCTCCTTTTCTGTTTCCTTCTCATTCTTGGCCTTTAAAAATTTGGGGGACACATTACTCAGTCTTGACAACTCGCCTTTCTTCACCCATTTCTTTGGTGATCTTATCAGTTTCAAGCTTTAGGAAGCATTTATATGCTTCCCATAGTTATATATTTAGCTAGGATAACAAGGCTCATGCATCCAGCTGTCTAATGATATGGTCATTTGATTGTCTTCTTGTAATTAACAAGTACAAAGTGGAAACTACCAGTCTAATTCTCCCACAGTGTTCCCTAGTAAATGGCAACTGAATTCTTCAAGTTGCTCATGAAAAAAAATCTCTGATCAACCTCCACTCCTCCCTAATACTGCACCAATAAATCATGTTGGCTGCTCCTTCAAATATAGCCAGAATCCATCAAACTCTCCATAACTATGCCATGGCCAACCTGACTGCCCGATCATCTATCTCCTGCATTATAAAAACTTCCAAATTTTTTGCCATGCGGTCTTCACTCAGCAGCAGCTGAGAGGTCCTTTAAAATCAGCTCCCATCAGTGCCGTGCTCAAAACACTCGGAGGGTTCCGTATCTCGCTGAGTGGCCTCACTGTGCCATGATGCCCTGTGCCCCCAGCTCTTGACTAACACTCTGACCTCTTCTCTTTTCAATCTTCCTGTTACATGCTCTGCTCCAGCTTCTTGTTTCTCAAGCACGTAAAGCTTTGCTTCTACATCAGGATTCTTGCTCTTGTTTTCCCCTTTCCTCTAGATGTCTGTGTGGGGTCTGTCCTTCATGTTTTTTAATGAGATCTTTCCTGAATACCAAGTTTAAATTCACAACTACCCACTCTCCTTATCTCCCTTTCTTCTTTTCTTTGTCTCCATATCACTTACCTATTATATCTGAAATTAATTATTTATTAATTTTCTCTTTCCCTACTTTTATATCTAATGACTATTTTGCTAAGCCCAGCTTAGGCATTGCCTGGCCAATAGTAGGCACTTAATAAATATTTCCAAAATGAGTCACTGAATGAATGAAAGATAAACAATCTCGAGCAGTTATATTTTTTTCAGTAGACATTAAGCACTGAAAGTTTTTTGAAGATGTTAGTGCGTAGTTTCGTGAAGCATATTATTTTCTATTTGGATAATTGGCTGTGCATTGTAATATAAAGCATATTTTTAGTCCAGTTGAGTAGCTGTTTCACAAAGCACTAAGGTAATTGTTAGGTACACTTTAGCAGCTTATTAATAGAAAAAAGTAAGAAAAGTAGACAGTTAATGAGAGTTCTGCAGGCTTCTAAATTGAGGCTGTTGTAGATATCTCTGAGAGAAGAGAGAGAGAGCTAAAAATGGGAAAACTTGTAAAGCAGGTTGTAGCAAATATATTCTAAGGGGCAGGTACAAAGTCTGACTTAGTCATATGCAAGTGCCAGGCACAGTGTCAGTACCATAACCACTGCTTGGTCATGTTAGTTAAAGGACTTAATTGCTGGATAAATATCTTTAATGACTTTGAAATATAAGCAACTGTTACCTTTCTGCCTGGCCCCAAATTAACTTTCAGGTCACTTCCCTACCCTTGCTCATATTTATTAGTTGTTGTTTCAATACCTAATTCATTGGTAGAAAGGAATAATATGCATAAACTAAAGGTTAATTAGGGGTATTTGGCCATTTTAGACACTAAGGCAGGAGGTGCGTGAGATAAGGACATATGTTCCAGTGTGAAAATCAATGGTTTCAATTTTGGATTCTCTATTACCATATTTCATTGTATCTAAGATGCCATCTATTATAAACCAGCCTAATTTCAGGGTTGATAAAATGTGGAAAATGGCAGCTGGTCATGGTAAGACACAAACGATTAACAGACACATCTCAGTTTAGAGGAATGAAAGGTATCTGGCTCAGTGAAGTACAGTATCTCTCCACTTCACTATTCCCTGAGTTATCGCAGATGGGAGGGAACTGAAAAAAACGGTCACTTACCATTTGCTTGATAAATGCTAGGGGCTTAATTTTTCTACCATTTGATTCTGAATAAATAATATCAACACACTTGGAGGACGATAAAAGGTCAGAAGTTCAGAAGGTGAGATCCAAATCCCTCTCTCTGTGTGTCCATAATCCACAATCTTTCTACTAAACAAATTACATATTAGTCTCTGTACTAAAGTGATTGAAGGATAAAAGTATAATTGGCACTAACTCACTTTACCTATATATCTATAGGAATTTGGGAGAGAAATGTGTGGTCTAATGGACACAAATGATTTCTTTTATAATTTTTATGTATTAATTTGTAATGTATCAAAGTAAAATATACCCAGAGTTTTAAGAGTCAAATAGTGCTGAAAGTACATAACAAAATAATGTTAGTCTTTTTCCGTCCACCTTCTCCTCGAGATACATCTGTGACTTTTAAAACCATTATTCTGACTTTCACACATCTCTATATTTCTAAATAATTATGTTCACTGATAGATATTGATTTATCAGTCTGAAATTATATATTGATTTTCTATTATAATTAAAGAGGATTCAGTTGTTTTACATAATCTGCACCTTTGCTGCCTTGTTCTATCTTTCAATATATTTAGTCACAATTTTTGATAAATTAAAAAAGAATTGACATTTTTTGCCTATGCGCCAATTATTCATATCTGAGCATTACTGCATACTGTGATCATGTTTTCATTGTTACCTTTCCTCCTCAAATGAATAATTAGGCAATTCATTTCATTTGCTTAGTTTCCTTTGTATTTATTGATAATATGCCTCCCCCATTCCAATAAATTTTAGTACTGTTTTCAGCAAGGTCAGTCACATAAGGAATCTATTAATTCCATTATATTCTTGGTAACACTCCTACTAAACACAACCATCTTTTCTATCAGAGTTACTGCTCTGCATCTGTGATCTTTGGACATTCATTATTAGTACATTGGAATCCCTTTACTTCTTTCCACTGTTGGGTTCCTTTTTTCTCATACCTTGCTCTTTCTTAATTTACTTACTATATTAGTCAGCCAAAGGGGCACTGATGCAAAATACCAGAAATCAGTTGGCTTTTACAAAGAGTATTTATTTGGGGTAGAAGCTTACAGTCACCAGACCATAAACCATAAGTTACTTCCCTCACCAAAGTCTGTTGCCACGTGTTGGGGCAAGATGGCTGCCGATTGCCAAGAGTTCAGGCTTCCTGGGTTCTTCTCTTCCTGGGGCTCAGTTTCTGTCCAGGTTCAGCTGTTGTGCTCTCTCCACAAGGCCAGCTGTAGGCTATCAGGTGAAGGACTCTGTTTCTTTCCCTGGGCTTCTGCTGTGTCTAAGGAGCCATTTCTATTCCTCTGTGCTCTTCTCCTGTGTGTTCACTTCCTGGGCTCCAGCTCAAAACTCCAACTTTCTTCTCTGCTGTGTAGTTTTCTTTGTGAGTCCTCGCCCACCAAGGGGGCAGGAACTCAATGTCCTACTGATGTGGCCCAGTCAAAATCCTAATCATAATTTAAGTCATGCCCAGGTACCGACCAGTTTACAAACATAATCCAATATCTATTTTTGGAATTTATAAACAATATCAAACTGCTACACTTGCTTCTTAAGGGGAATAACAGCTTCCAGTATTTTATCAGGTTAAAAACATGGCAGTAGCATGCCTGATTGAGTCTTACTGCACCAATCATTAGACCTGTTACGTAGTCACCATTCTAAGATCTCATTTCACTACAATTGTGGAGATATCCTTGTCTCTGCTCTTGATTAGCTCTCCAGTTTTCTGTGTCTCTTTACTGCCTCTCGTTTGCTTATATTCCTGGAGAACATCTTCCAACAGCTTCCTGAAAGAGTGTATTGAAAGCAAAATTTCTGAAAATTTGCATGTCCAAAAATATTGTATTTACTCCCATAGCTCATTGCTAGTTTGGTTGTGTAAAAATAACTCTAGGATAGAAATAATTGCCATTCCGAGTATTGGAGGCGTTACTTTATTGTCCTGTTGCTTCCAGCGCTGATGTTGAGGAAGCCAAAGCCAGCTTGGTTTTTATACTTTGCAAATAAGTGGATTTTTTTTTTCTTTCTGAAAATTTGTTAGATCTTTTCTTTGTTGTGATTTACACTGGGCTTTGCTTTATTGTAAATGTACTACAATCTGTTGTTCTGGGTTCCAGGTAGGTCTTTTTAATTTGGACACTAACGAACTTCAGTTATGGGGACCTTTGTCTAGATGATCTAACTTGGGTTATTTATTTGATGATTTCCTACTTTCTATTATCTCAGTTCAATATTTTTTGTACCCTTATTCAGATGACCTTCTGGATTAGTAACCTTATTTTCCTATCTTCTCTTTCCCATTTTCTATCCATTTTATTTTTTGTTCTACTTTCTGAGACAGTTCATCACATTTGTCTTCCACCTGTACTGTGCAACCAAAGGCAGATTGCCAGGCAGCACCCATCACAGACCTTTGGGAGCAGTTGTCATTTTAGAAAGCACAGTGACAAAATCAGTAGGAAATTTGGGGATCTCCATTGTTCACTACATTCTTAGGCTGGCCTGGATATCAGGGAAGACCCTGATAATATGATAGAGTCTTTGTTCAATTCCACATTTTTGCTGGGAGGTGGGCACTTGGTCTCCTCCAGTCAAAATCAGGAGGTTGAAATCCAAGCCCTTTTATCTTGGCTGTTTAACATCGCATATAAGGGGCAAGATGTGCAACATCGGCACTTTGCTCTGGGAAACCATCAGCTTCTCTTCTGGAGTGATGGGGCTGGAGGAAGGCTGAGGTCAAACCTCATGGTCGATCAGGACTTATTGCCCTAAGCAGTGGACTGTAACCGGGTTCCTTGGAACCCTGGAGGTGCTAAGTCCTCAAACGTCACCTGAGGGGGTTCAGTCTTAAATAACTGACCTAAGTTAGCCTTTACCTTCCAGCCAGTGTGGTGACCCCAAGGGTGGTCTCTGAGCACCATACTGTACTTATCAGCAACCACTGTGACTCTCATCTGCGGTGGCTAGTAGCTGAAGAAAGCACTGGAAAGATCGTCAGGGACTGGATAGGCACCCCAGAAGGCAGGTGATGCTCGTGGTGGCCATCAGAATGAGAATGTTCCAAGACCCTAGAGGCTACATGTGTTGTTCAGTCTGGTCAGAGAGTTTTCAGAGATTTGCAGGGGGCCACCTTCTTTTCTGATAGGCCGTCTTGCAGGGATGAGCTTTGGATAAATTTGCCCTTACGTTTCAGGCACTTGTCCTGATTTTCTTTTTATTTTCTGATATGTTGTTTTAGTTTTCTAAAGGTAATTTGAGTAATTTTTTCATGGTCACAGTCCTTCCAGATCTTGTTGAATATATCAGTAATAGATGTTTTTCTTGTAAAATTTCCTTCTCCCTGTACAGTTTGTTTCTTCCACTTAGCAATCCCCACCCCAAGCCCAGGACTGAAAAGCAAAAGAAGTGGAATCTCTGAGACGGTGGGAGAAGTTTATCGCAGACCCAATGTCTAAATCAAGCAATCTTTGCTTGTCTTCTTTGAACTTTTCCATGGCTTGATCTGCGTGAGCCATTTTGGGAGAAGCTGTATCTTAAGGAGTCCCTCCTCATACGATCACATTCCCCAGAGTGCCTCAGCTTCCTTCCTGGAGGGTGAGGTCTGGTCGCTAAGTTATGGGAGCCCGGTTGGGGAAGAACTCAGAATGTCTCCACCTTCGGGGTCCAGTACTCAGGCAGGGTCGCTTAGCTCTGGCTTTGTTGTTGTACCGCCCGTCTCTCCTGTGCCTGATGTTTCTCCCGTCACCTCCCCCATTCACTGACCCACTGTTTAATCCTCTTCAGTAAATAAACCTTAAACATTCTAGAGTGGGAAGGGACAGCGATCTACAGAACTAATTGTTCACAAACAGATCTAATACAATCTTCTCTATTTTAGCAGGCCCTTTCACCCCAAATTCCAATTATGACTGGTGCTGCTGATTATTGGGCTGTTTAAAGATTTTGCAGTCTAAATCACTTTGGCTCTTAGCTTTCACAGCCTGGGTTTCAGGCATGCCTCCATTCCTCTGCTTCTTAGAGTGTAAGATTTTGTTACTATTGTCTCCTCTTCTGTTTTTCTGAGTTTTGGGATTTACAACTTGAAAAAAATCTATTTATTATAGTGTTAGTGGAGTTTGGGGAGCAAAATTAAATGTATATGTTCATCTTAACCTAGAACCGTAAAAGGTTTAACCTTAAAAATCTTCTTGGGTTCATGAAATGTTGAGTCATATGTTTATAAAAATAATAATAAAAGGCATGAATTGACTTTTATAAGCAAAAGCACTTAACACTTATGAGCAATTTTTGCATTGCACTTATCTTATTTCAGCTGCAGAACATCATTAGAGATAAATACTGTTACTAGCCTAGTTTTGCATATGAGGAAGTTGAAGCATAGACTGATTAGTGAACTTGCCATACTTCACAGAATTGATATAAGGTGAATTTCAAGTTCAAACCCATTAGACTGGCTCCAGATTTCCTGTTATTATTTTTTTTTTTCTTTACCCTTATGTCATACAACCTCACCAAATCAGCATAATGAAAGAACTGAGTTGAATCACCTCTTGGGACATTATAAGACTAAATATTTGGATTCTGGATTCTGTACTTGCTGTGATAAATGAAAACAAAGTGATTTTGGCTCTGTATAAAAATAGAGGCATTACAAGTTTTTACTTACTGATGTAGACAAGGAGCAAATTCTTACAAATAAGTGTAATTGGTCTACGTAATGAATGTGGCTACTTGATATTTCTGAATTTTATATAAAAGTTTAACGTAGAAAGCTTTACTTTTATATTACCAATAAATTATGGTGTCACCTGTTGTCTGTTATGTACCGATTATAACTTTATATTATTGGGAAAAATAAGATCTATTTAAGTGAAAAATGATCAGTTGTCTGGTACGGATTATTTTAAGTGCAGCCAGCCTATAAGGATCATCAGCCTGATTAGGTGTAAACCATATTAGTAAGATAAATGTGTATAACATTTTGTAGTAAAGTTAATCTTCCAGAATATTTACACCTGTCACCAACAATATGTTCCGGAAGATTTATTGTCTTAATGGATTTATTGGAGCATACACATTCATAACTTCCAGGGTGCTTTGTGCTACAAGCAACTGAAAACCAAACTCAAAATAAATATAAAAGCAAATTGATTCTTTATCTCACATATAAATAAGTGAAACGTGAAGTGGTTCCTGGCACAGCTAGTTCAGCTGCTTAGTTATGCGGCTGACCGCCCATGTTCTTTCTGCCTCTGCATCACGCCCTTCTCGGCGTGACAGCTCTGACTGCAGACTTGAATGCATCGTGATTGCAGGCATCTCCACTGGCCATATCTGCATGTAGCAGTGTGTCTGGGGAGCAAGAAGGGCTGACTAATGCTGTGCCTTTGGGTAAGAGTGGAAAAAACCTTTCTCAGAAATTGCTAGCATAGAATTGGGTCACACGACCACAGCTGGATCACACGGCCCTTCCTAAAATAAAAGCAGGCTGGGGTAATGCAGTTATCCTGATGGCCTTAGAGTAATCATATGAGGATGAAGGACATAAGGTGTAATGGAGATGCAATCTGAATTGCCTTTTTAACATTGACTTGGAATCATTTTGCAAAATTATATTTGATGGAACTACTGAAAATGTTTCACAAATACGATGCTTAGGAAAATATGAGCCATTGCTGATTGTGTTAAGAAAACCTTTAATTTGATCATTCTCTTTTGAAAATCCTCATGACCACATTCCCAATTTCATATTTAAAGATAAATAAAACAATACCATATATTAGAAATACATCAAGGATTTGACAATTAAGAATTACCTAACGTGCCTGTAGTACTGGCACAAATGTCTTTATTACATACTAATATAACCAGCAGAGTAATGCCAAATCTATAGTTTTTATGGAATTAATTTCTGTGATTTCCACCAGTACTATTCAGATTCTTACAGAAATTTTAACAATACCGAGAAACATTAAGACAGATATTTTTCTTTCTTTCTTTTCAGTATGGTTCACTAGTGCATTTGTTATCAGCTGAGCGAATAACATTCAGGCATGGACAATGAAGCTGTTTTGCAAATGCCTCCTGAAAAATTGCGTACTGCAATAATATCTTGAGATATACACACTCAGCTTTTTATCTGCTTTCCTGTAGTACTTTTAAATAGACCGTTGGATAAATGAAGCTTTTATAGGGGCTTATAAATGAAGCGTGGATTTAGGGTTTGTGCCCGTCTGCTGGAATCCCTTCATATTACAGAGAAAAGTAACCTAGCACAAAGGTTTCAAAGTGACCCTATTTCAAAGTGACCCTATTAAGTGAAGTTTTCCACCATTTTTACCTTCTAGAATTTTTTCACACTGCAATGTTTAACATTTCCATTTTTTGGTCAAAATTTCAATGTAATAATTCAATTACAGGTTATATTAAGTGAAGACCATAGACATGCACTCAAATTCTAGTGGGAATGACCCAGTTTTCCTCAATGCCATTCCAGTAAACACACTGCTGGATAGCAAACCCTTACCAGTTGAAAATCTTGTTAATATGAGTAAGCACTCATGTTCTGGATTTTTTAATATCCGAAAACATACTATTTCTCAGTTTATATTTTCTGTTCAAATGCCCTTCAGCAATTCTAAATATATCCCAAGTACCAGATATTCAGCAGAAATCAACTCTGTCATTCTATTCCTAAAAATTTGAAAAGATCTTGATAGATTTTAATATTGCAAACAGTGAATATCAGTGATAAAAATAAATATTTTGAAACATTGTTGAAATATATAATCTTTGATATGTCAAATTTCACTTTTAGTGCTGATCACCTTGTGTACTTATTTTGCCAAGTTAATTTCATTCTTATTTTAAAATACATTGTTGTACAAAATACAAAAAAAGTCTAAAGAAGTTTAAAAACGTTCATAATCTTATAACTAGGATATAACAATTGTCAGTCTTTGGGTTGGATCTTTATTTTTCTAGGGTATATATGATCAATCAATATTCACACCATATTGAATTCAATTTCCTTACTAATAAAATGCTCAATGTGTTATGATCATTTTCATATTATGCTTGAACTTTATCTTTAAAAATCTTATTAGTTCTGTTAATGTAGAAAGATTAATTGAATGCATTCTTATTTAGCACAATTTTTTTTGGAAACTCATGAGCTTATAACTGAAAAATTTATATAGAAATAAAATACAATAGGAAATTTATAAAATCCATACTTAAGTATATTAAAATACTTATAAAATACTTATATATTTATTGATATTGTTGTCTAGGTTAAGTTTCCAATAAGCAAGTATCATATAAGATCAAAATTGAATCCACTAATTTAGTTTCATATCTAGCTTTTAACAATATTTTGGCATATGTATTGTCAAAAAATAAGGAAAGTATAAAGTTCTATGCTTTTCTTCTCTGAAATTCCCAAAAATGTAAAAAATTCTGGAGAAGTTGGATATTTTCATCACATAACACCTATTCACATAGAAATGAATGTATCATGGGGAAAAACAAGAAAAATCGACTCCCACTAAATTATGAAAGAAATTAGTATTGCTTATTGCAGCAATATAAACCCCAAAGAACTGAAGGCTCATGAAAATTTTAGAGCCTTTGAAAGGTAGGTTTATTATAAAATATGAAAAATACATAAAATTCCATTTACACTGTATTAGCAATTTGCTTCTCTTTAAAGTTTCTCCATGAAGACATGAAGATTTCTTTTTTAAAAAAAATATTGCTTGGACTTTTACAAGAAAAATTTTCATTTAAAAATGTTATTGAAGTGTATCATTCATACGTGAACATGCATAAACAATAAGTACACAGTGAAAATTGTGAACCTACAAATCAAATGCTTACATAACATCATGCAGGGCTCCCACACATCACCCACCACCAATACCTTACGTTGTTGTGAAACATTCATAGCAAATTATGAAAGAACATTTTCAAAGTATTACTACTATCTATAGTCCATATTTTATATTTGGTGTGTATTCCCCCAACCTGCCCTGTTGTTTCTTTTCTTCATAAACCATACAATTTATCTGAAGTGTACAATCAATGGCATTTGGTATAACCACGGGTTGTGCATTTTTCACGTCAATCAATATTAGAGCATTTTCATTATTCAAAAAAAAACATAAAATAAAACATCAAAACCCAAACTACTATCACACCCATATGTTCACACTACTAATTACAAATCCTGTGCTGTGCTTTCACCTTTTCTACTAATTTCCAAATGTTTACAAAAAACTTTTTACCAATTCCGCAGAGAGTAAACCTTAGCTTTCCATCTCTAACCACATTCTATTCTCTGATGACTTACATGCTAGCTGTTAACTCCATGAGTTTGCTCATTATATTTGTTCATAATAGCAAAGTCATGCAATATTTGTCCTTCTGTGCCTGGCTTGCTTCACTCAACATAACGTCCTCCAGGTTCATCCATGTTGTCATATGGTTCATGCTTCTATGAAGACATGGCATTTTCTTGATGCTTCTCCCCCGAATAACTTTCTTACCTAGTCTCCAAGTGTGAAGAAGCAGTTCCTCAACAAAAAATATGAAAGACCATAGCACGCAGCTCTTTTAGGCACCTGATATTTTTACCTGGCCAATTTTGCGAAAGTATGTTCATGATTAAATGGTGGCCTGGAAGCCATCTAGCAAAGAGGTGCTGTCTGGCCTATTTGAGTTGGCTTAGTAGTAAGTATCTACGCCCAGGCACACACATGCAAAGTCCTCTCTTCCTAGGTTGCATCGGAATGGCCTGGGCCTTGCTAAGTTGTAGATTCCTGGGCACCGCCCAGCACTTCTCTATCACTAGGTCTGGGTGGGCCAAGGATTTGCAGCTCTAATCAGTTCCTGGGCGGCGCTGGTGTCCACGATGCTTCTCGTGTTGAGCTGCCCACTGTGGGAACCACTGCCTCAGGGAACGTGGCTGGACGTGGACACCTGCACTAGGGCTGCTGGGTGGCTTCCTCCTTCCATTCCTCTGTGCTTGTGGCATGAGGAACATGTTTTCATTGGCGTTGTTTGAATTGTTTGCTTTTTAATGGGGCATTGAAAAAATATGGACATTGTTCTTAACTTGTCGATAGGTCATATCAGAGATGGAACGATACCTGGAGCTGCACCGTGCAGGCTGGAATTCACTTGACAAGAACTTATTCGGCAGGAAATCTAGACTAAAAGCTGTGATTTAGATTCAGGTGCATAAAAGCAGTCTAACTTTATTTCACACTTTAATATACGCACAAATGCAAATAAAGACATTTTATATGAGACAGTAAATGTACCGATATCTCCACTTTGAAAAAGCAAGGTGAGCTATTGCCTATGTGCCTGACCTTTGAATTGCCAATCCGGTATATTCCCACTGATGTGACTCATAGCATCCTGGTAGGCAGAATGTTCTGAAGAAGCTGAGACAGGTGACCTCTGTTTCTCCAGTGAGGCTGCGGAAAGATGAGGAAGATTGCAACTGCAGTGATTGAAACTGGCTGAGGATTATCATCTTCCATGGAGGAAAATCTCAAGTCATTCTTTTTGACCTGTGCTTTTTCTAAAAGAAAGAACAGGAGCTATTTTTTTTCTCCAATGTGCACAAAATTTGAAATTGAACACTTTCATGGTTTTTTAAAATTTCTAAATCTTTATAATGTCTGGAATTCTAGTGGACTTTTAGGTTTAAAACACGGGATATTTTCTGTATATGCAAGTTTAGCCCTTGATAAAATGATAGAATCAATGATTTTTTTGATTTTCATCTAGGCATTATTATGATGCTTTGAGGAACATTCAAATCAGTCACAGAGAATGAAATATATGTGTGCATATATTATATAATACATATATACACATACATATATGTACATACATACACACATCTATCTATATAAATTTTTTATACACAAAGTATTGTTTATTAAACTCTTTGAGAGACACAAAGTGAAAAGAGTATATTAAATTTAGAGTACAATGTTGTTATCTGGTGAGGAAGCAGACTTTAATTTTCAATGTTCATCAAAATTTCACAATTTCTACTTACCATAGTCTTTACTCATTTTAATATAATAAACTTTATTTTTTAAGAAGGTTTTAGATTACAGAAAAGTTACATCAAAAGGATAAGAGATTCCCATATACTTTACTCTCTCAGCTTCCCACATCTCCCCATATTAATGCCATCTTAAATTGTGTGGTTCATTTGTTACAATTGTTGAATAAATATTGAAGCATTGCTGTGAACCAAGGTCTATAGTTTACATTGTGGTTTACACTTAAATCCAATGCCCTGTAAATGCCCTGTGTTCCACCTATTATTCCTCCCCTCCTCTCAGAACCTCTGCTGACCACAGTCTTTATATCAGTGTTACATGTTCTTCCATTGCTACAATATTAATAAGTTTACTTTGTCCATGGTTGCATTCCTTCCTTATATCAGTTCACTTCTTAACTTTGAGGATTTGGGGATGGTGATACCTGCTCTGCCTCTGATTGAGAGGGGTTTTGGATCTTAAGGGGCAGATAAAAGAAGTTCTTTTGCTTACAGTTGCAGATACTCTGTTTTTTTGGGATGGGCATCGTCCACATTATCATTTTGTTAGTTGTCCTGGGCGAGTCCAATGAACTGGAGAGTAGGTGTCGGCTGCAACTCTGCTGAGATTCAGGGTGCAACTGGCATATGAACAGACCAAAGATCCAAGTCTCTGAGACATCTATTTAACAGGTCTAGTGCTAATTAAGTAATATAGTAAAAGTCATAAATCTTAAAATTATCCCTTTTTGTTCTCTTCACAAGTAGAAAGTCAGTCATGATGAGCAGGGTTGGGATTGATCTTTTTCACTTTATGGATCTGTACACACTAAATAGAATTGGAAATAAGATAGTAAAGAGTGCTGATGAAAGCACTGGGGAAATGTCAATAAAATGAAATAGAAAAATAATCCAAGTTACTAAGAAAAGCTTGCTTCGTAGTCATATTCCTCCAGTTATTTCAAAGATAATTAATGGAATGGACAATATAACGACAAGTGAAAGAATATATGTAACAAAAGAATAGAATGTTTAAGTAATGGTAAAATCTGACTTTTGAATAGCTTTATGCAGGATTTTTTAACTTCTAAAAAGGAAACTACAGTTTGTGGTTCATAAATGAAACCAGCAGAAAATGTTAATGTGACCATGATATTTATTAAAGCTGTAACTGGAATAACTACCAAGACTTAATTGTCATGACATGAAAAAAGCATAGAAATTGAATATTGATAGCAAATAGAAATTAAATTATGAGGCGAGGTCATTAATCTGAATGTCTCCTCATCATTCTCTTCCCTCAAAAAGAAAATCATAGTTTCTTCTTTCTGGAAAATTTAAATGCAAGATTTACAAAGTTGTCAAAGTTATAAGACAAAGCATAATAATATTTAACATATGCCAACACTCTGATTTTTTAATGTTAACTGAATGCTTTTATTTTGAAGTAGAATGACAAATTCTCTTTGAAATGTGTTAGCTGCTAATATATTCAAATGATTTTTGAGTAAATATATTGATTTATCTCATAATTTTAAAGAGAAATTTTAGGCAGCCTTTCTGAGAGGGAGAGAACGGATGGGAATGGCCCCGCCCAGGCTGTGTTTCTGTGTCTGTTTGCAGCCTCAAAGGGGGAAAACAAAACACAGTATGCCTCAGATTCCTCACTGTGTTGACATAAGACCCCAGTTAAGTTTAAATAACTCCTGTGATTAAAATGGGATAGATTTCATCTCACTTTTCTTAAATCAGCCAGTCCCCATGTAAACTAGACTGTGGCAGCTCAGCCTGTGTCCTGGAAGCCAAACAAACAAGTCCTTACCTGCCCTTCTCAGCCCCGAGCACACGAGCAGGACAGCGTGTCAGGCTTTCATGGCTGCTGTAACAAGGCACCTCAGATTTGGTACTTGAGAAAACACAGAAGTTGCCCTTACAGTTCTGGGGGTCAGGAGGCTAGACTAGATCGAGGACTGCATTTCTGCTGCACCTCCAGGGGAAAGCCCGTTCCTTGCCTTTCCCAGGTCCTAGGGAACCCCTGCAATCCTTGGCTCTTGGCCCCACCACTCTGACCTCTTAAAAGGACTTTGGAGGTTAGTCTCTCCACCTCAAGATCCTTAGTAGAATACTCCTGCAAACTTCCCTCTGCCATATGAGGTGACACATTCGCGGATTCCAGGGATTCGGATGGGCCTGTGTTGGAGGAAGGCAGGGGCGTTTCTGCCTGCCGCAGAGAGTCACAAGGACGTTGGTGTAATGATAATGCTTATGGGGCCTCCGAAAAGACACGTCTACGCCAAATCCTGGAACTGGTGAATGTTATGTTCTTTTGGATAAAGAGTCTTTATAGATGTCTCTAAACAAGTCTCTTGAGATCATCCTGGAATATCCACATGAGCCCTAAATCCAATGACAAGTGTGTTTGAAGAGACACACCGAGGAGAGACATGCAGACAAATAGGAGGAGGCAATGTGAAGAAAGGGGCAGGGACTGGAGTGACGCGGCCGTAAACAAGCACAGAGCAGGGGGCAGTGTGAGGACAGAGGGACTGGAGTGATGTGGCCGTAAACAAGCACAGAGCAGGGGGGCAGTGTGAGGACAGAGGGACTGGAGTGATGAGGCCGTAAACAAGCACAGAGCAGGGGGCAGTGTGAGGACAGAGGGACTGGAGTGATGTGACTACAAGCCAAGGGATGCCAGACGGCCAGCAAGCCCCAAGCGTTAGGAGGGAGAAATGCGCCAGATCCTCCCCGAATGCCTCTGGGGAAGCATAACCCTGCTGATAGCTTGCTTTCTGACTTTAGGCCTCCAGAATTGTGGGAAAATAAATTTCTGTTGTTTTAAGCCACTAAGTTTCTGGCAATTAGTTACAGCAGCCAAAGGAAACCAGTAGTCGAGTTGTTCACAACATACATGAGTGATAGGAAATTTTTAAAAGATTATGAAAATTAACATTCAAAAGTCATAAATTTCATAAATTATGAATTGTATCGATCCAGTTTATAATCTTAAGGACCTTTGTATGTTAAGACAGATCTCTAAACGAGGCCATGGAGAAATTCTAGATATAGCAATACACACCAAAGATGATTTCTCTTTTGAGATAACATTTGAAGGATGAAGACTTAATCTGTTATATGAAATGTAGTTGCAAGTATTTAATGAGGTTTCTCAGCATTAAAAAAATGGTTTACTCTAGTTTTGTTATTGATAGAGTAAGCAAAATAAGCTTAAAATCCCTTGAATTCATACTGGTTGAAATAAAATAATTTGTAAAGAGAGGATTGGATTGGTTGTGACACTGTGACCTTAGTGCTAATGCAGGAAAGTTTCAAGTCAGTTCACGTATAAAATGAGTCTTTAAAAAGATATTTGATGGGAAGCGGCTGTGGCTCAATCAGTAGGGCTCCTGTTTACCATATGGGAGGCCCCGGGTTCGGTTCCCGGGGCCTCCTGGTGAAGGCAAGCCCGCCCGCGCGGCGTGGTTAGCTGACCCAGCGAGCACAAGCAGCAAGGGGGGGATAAATGAATAAAATAAAATAAAATCTTTAAAAAAAAAAAAAAAAAGATATTTGATAATAGAATGTGTGAATTCTTCATGGGTGGCATTACTTATATTTCTCATTAAAAATATTCTTGGAGAGATGGTAGATGAAAAAGTTGCAAGATTCAGTTTTCAAGAGAGAGATTTTACTAGAACTTTCCCATTACATAACCATTTACTTGCAGATGTTTTAACTATCATACGAATAAATACATACTGCAGGTTTTTCTTGATATTTTGAAAGTTGTTCTTTTTGTTATGTTTCTTTTCATTTCTCTCACATTTATAATTTATTTTTGATCCAAGCTTTGGAAAATGTCTATATTGTTTTTATCTCAGAATAGTCATATGGTATAAATCTGTGAGAATGCAGACACTAAATGTTTAAACATAATGGCCTACGATTAGCACAAGGGTGAAGGCACTAGAACTGTTGTCTGACATACTCAAGGTTTTCATGCCACAGTTGAGCATTTATTTTTTATCTTTGTTTTATTTTTTTCATTTTAAAAATGATTTTTAGTAATTTGATTTTCTTTGTGCTGGTAAAAGGGACAGAACTTTAGCTGTTAGCAAGAAGGTCGAGGGATCCCGGCTCTATGAAATGCAGCCGTGAAATTTTAGGAAACTCTCAGTGTGATTGTGCATGTAACTTCTTTAGCAACATCTACGGAATACCCTGAGACATCACAGTTATTCAAATAATATAAATTTAGAATATAAGCTCCATGGAGAGTTGATTTTTTAATTTAAAAAAATGTTATTGAAATATATCATTCATACATGAACATATGTGGACAATAGTGTATAGTGAAAGCTGTGAACTTAAAGAAAACTTGCACATCTTCCTACAAGGCTCCCATATTTCACCCCACCACCAGCATTTTGCATTGTTGTGAAACATTTGTTACAAACTACAAAAGAACATCATTAAACTATTACTGAAAATAGAGCCCATATCCCACATTTGGTGTATTTCCCCCCCACCCACCCAATTGTCAGCGCCCTGGATTACCATGTACATTTGTTACTGTTCCTGACAGAGCATTCTCATATTTGACCTGTTAACCACAGCCCATCTTCCACTGCTGGAGTCCTGTGTTTTACAGCCCCCTGCTTTGTACAATCCATTCAAGTGCTCCCTCAGTGGCTCTCATTTTCATCACAGAGTTGTGCTCTCATTACCTCAGTCAATTTTAGAATGGTTTCGTTACTCCAAGAGGAAAAATCCCATACCCTCTTATAACCCACTAGTGTTGTCCCTTAGAATTGATAGAATCTCTTCTTTGCCATTGCTGGGAAAATATTACACTGTTATTGTTAACTATCATCCAGAAGTTACATTAGTTGTATTTTTTCCGTGTATCACCATATTCTTAACACTTTGTAAAAGAAGAACAATCTTCTATGTATAATTTTAACCACAATATTCACCCACCACCAAAATCACTGAGTTATACCATCTCTACTTTATTCTCTAGCTTCCTTTCAATTAACAAGTACATCCACAGACTACCCCTTCCAGCCACACTCACATGTATAAATCACCAGTGTTAGTGACTCACAGTGATGTGTTACCATCAACTCTAGTCATTTCCACACTTTTACAATAAACCTTGTTAAAAATTCTACATACATTAAGAATCAGCTCTCGCTCTCAACCCACATTCTCTGTCTTAGTAACCTATACTTTAGAGCAGGGGTAGTTAACCCTTTTTGTTCCACACACCCCTTACTAAGTCTACACTGTACTGTGTATTATTTAATAAATACATCACACTTGCACCAACACATCCCCACAAGAATAATTTTTTTAAAATTTCAATTCAAGCTCACAGACCCCTTGTTAAGAACCCCTGATCTACCTTTGTGAGTTTGCTCTTTGTATTTAGTTCATACCAGTGAAAGCACACAATATTTGTGTGTGTGTGTTTCTGGCTTATTTCACTCAACATAATATCCTCAAGGTTCATCGATGTTGCCAAATGCACCCTGATTTCATTTCCTCTTACAGCTGAATAGTATTCCATTGTACTTATGTACCACATTTTGTTTATCCATTCATCAATTGATGGACACTTGGGCTGGTTCCATATTTTAGCAATTGTGAATAATGCAGCTGTGGACGTCACTGTGCAAATGTCAGTTCACATCCTTGCATTCAGTTCTTCTGAATATATTCCTAGTCACAGATTACTGGATCATATTGTAGTTCTATATTCAGCTTCTTGAGCTACCGCCAAACTGTCTTCCACAGAGGCTGCACCATTCTACACTCTGGAGGGCCCTTGATTCTTGATCACCAATAGATGCAGAGCGTAGATCTGTCCCTGGCATCAATACCATTATTTAATGACATGAATGGATGAGTAAGTGAATAAATGAATGAATGACATTCATACCTGCTTATTAGTGATATTTCACCCTGGAGTATAAATATCTTTCAAATAAAGATCAAGCATTATTATTGTGAAGCATATTGGGATCTAAATTTTTCTAGTGACATGTTTATAAAACAGCATTTTATAATCCAGTTATTTTCTTGTATTTTGATTGACTGCCAGACTACTTTGATTTTATGTAACTCTTTAGTGGAGGAATTGCCCATTATACCATGGAAATGACGTGAACTAATATTCTTGTTTTAGCTGCCAATTTAATTTTCGCATAATAATATTGATTTTACAAGAGGTTAATGATGATATTTAGCTGCAAATTGCCTGTTTAGTATATTAGATGTCTCTTTAGTCTAATAGATCTATTTAGTCTAATAGATGTTTAGTCTATTTACCAAAGCATCTAAAATCTTATGCATCCTTTTATTTGAGGTTTTACAAATTTCACTTTAGGTTGAAATACTGGTAATAACTGTGAGCCATTAGAATTTATAGGTATTATATTTAATGGTTTGACGTCTTTGTTTTGTCTGTGTTGACTTCTTATTTCTCATATACTCCTTCCTGCTTAGTATTTATAAAATATATAGTATTTTTCCAGTAAGTAAATTCAAACTCCAAATTTTAATATCTAATTTAAGCATATTTAGCTTTTAATCATCAAAAATCGACTTTTAAATTGCTGGCCCCTGTAGGAATGGGATGGAACTGAAGAATTTGCATTTCTAACATCTTCCTAGGTAATGCTGATCATACTGGTCTGAAGATGATCCTTTGAGAACCATTACTGTTTTCTGAAGCTATAGCCCATATCCCCATTCTTGCACTTATGCCCCTCCTGCTGTTTGCTGTTGGGACACTTTTGGCAGTGGACACAGCCCCCACATAAAGGAGGCAGGGATAAAACCAACTCATGGGTTCATTCTTCAAGAATACATTTAATCCCTCAATCTGCTAGTAATTAAAACTTCCTTGGTGCTCACAGACCACACTTCACACTTGGGTCCTCCATTCTGGATGGGCCAGGATGAAGACAGACAGGATGGAGTGAATGCTCCTGGTAGGTCAAGCTGGAGAGACCAACTAAGTGTGTAGAATGTGCTTTAAATTTCTTCATGGACGGTGGTAATTGGGAGGCAAACAAGTGTTATAGGGGAATGGGCTGAAGCTACAACTTTTAAGAGTCAGAGAGACAAATTCAGAGAAGTTGAAGACCTCTACATTTTTAAACAAAATAGTGAAGAGGAGTGCTCCCCAAAATTCATGGGGAGAAGAAGAGGTGGGGTAAGTGAACTACAAAGTTAGAGGTTCAGTAAGAAAAGAGGTGAATAGTCTAGGATGGGCAATAAGGGAGCTAAACATTGAAGGAAATTTTGTTGAAGTCGTTCCAGTAGTAGCAAGATGGCTTTAGGCTTAGTAGTTAATGAAAAGAGATGCAGAGAGAACTTTTCAAGAGACTCACCTGTGCAGAGAAAAGCTAGAAGGCCTAAATAATCTTTTCAATTTTATGGATAAGAAAAAAAACTTGAGCATTTTTATGTGCTGATAGTAAAGAGTTAGTAAAGTGAAAATTTGAAGAAACATGGAAAAAAGGTTAAGGGGATAATAGACTCTGTAAGTTCTTTTAGGAATTGGGAGGGACCCAGTGTCCAGAGCATTAGGGGAAACTATTAGATGTCAAATGCAGTTTCAAAGGTCTTCCTTGAGACTCTTCAAACAGGTATGTGGTAATTTCCTTGAATAATTTGATTTTACCTCAACTATAACGAGAAATTGCAATTTGGAGGAGTTTAGGTCAAATTTTTATTTTCTTCTCAACTTATTCAAGGCATTGCTATTTATCATCACTCCCTTTTTGTATACTTCTATTAACTAAATAATTGATCACCAGCTAAGAAATTTCCTATTACAGTTTTCCTGCCTCTTAGATGGCTTACTTGATTTATTTTTTCTGTAATATAAAGAAGCAGTCTTGAAGCCACAAAGTGCAGAGGGGAAGATAAGTTTGACCCAATTAACTGTGCATGTGGTTTTATTTATTTATTTTTGTATCCTATTTTTAAGATAAGGGAAATTAGTATTTGTTAACACCTCTTGTATAAAAGAAAGTGTCAATGTTTATTTTGGATCAAGCTTTAGCAATATCCTTCAGAAGTACATTATTGAAAACCTTTTAACATATCTCCCTTTAAATTGTATTTTTTCCCTGCAGCATAAAAAAGTACATAAGTGTTCTTTATCCACTTGACCATTTTTTTTCAAAGTGGTCGGAACCATCTATTGCCAGGGCATTTCCCAGCTGTATGTTTTAGTTTCCTAGCCTGCTTAATCAAACACGATGAAATGGTTCAGCTTAAACAATGGTAATTTATTAGCTTGTGGATTGAGGCTGGGAAAATAAAATCAAAGTATCATCCAGGCAATGCTTTATTCCTGAAGACCAGCTACCAGCGATCCACTCCACATGGCTAGGTACATGGTGACGCCTGCTGGTCTCTCCCGTCTCTTCTGGGCTTGGTTGCTTTCAGCTTCCTCTGTGGCTTTCTTTCTGTCTGAATTTCATTGTCTTATAAAAGACTCTAGTAAAAGGACGAAGACCCATCCTGGTTGAGATGGGGCATACCTTAACTGAAGTAACCTCTTATAAAGGTCCTATTTAAGTGGGGTTATTCCCACAGGAATGGATTCGATTTAAAAAGATGTTTTTCTGGGATACATACAGCTTCAAACCTCCACAGTACAGTTTGAAGAACAACGGCGAGTTTCCAGGTAGAGAGAGAGAGAGCTATATAGGCCATGAGCCAGAGCAGGCACTTTCACCAAAGGGAGTGTGAGACTGTGGAGAGAGGCGGGACAAGATGCTTAAAATATACAGAGTTTCTATCTGGGTTGATGGAAAAGTTTGGTAATGGATAATGGTGACGGTACATTACATTGTGAATGTAATTAATTATATATTTGAATGTGTTTAAAAGTGGAAATCTTTGGTTGTACATATGTTACTAGAATAAAAAAAATTAAAGCAAAGCATAGGACTATACAACACAGTTAACCTTATTGTAAGTGATGGACTCTAGTTAATAGTACAAATATAAAAATGTTCTTTCATTAATTGTAACAAACGTACCACAGTAATGCAGGATGGTAATAATAGCGTGGAATATAGAACTCTGTATTTTATGCATGATTTTTCTGGAAACCTACAACTTCTCTAATTAAAACAAAAAAATACCTCCACCAAAATAAAACAGTGGAAGATGGACCAGAAACTGAAAATGGCAAGTTGGAGTATGATTCAAAAGCTTGTAAAAAGGTAAAATAAACAGATTTTGTTGGTCATGCTGTAATGTGGCTTTTGGCTTTTTTCTTTTTTTCATAAATCACGTGATGTGGTTGTAAGAAATGAGAGGTACACTAGCTAGCTTAGATGTAAGGGGATCGAGAAAGGCATTATGGAGTATTTTAAGTACATGTTTTGTGTATTGCAGGAGTTGATATCTTGCAAACATGTTAGGATTGTCCATATGTGAGCAGTGAATATATTGTAAGATTTCTTCTTTTGTCCCCACACAGACTATGGATTGACTGGCCTGTCTTACCAATCATTTTGCTTGAAATTGGATTGAGAGATAGGAGTTTGGGCATAGCATGTTGCTAGTTGTGAACCATTATCAATTTTCATCTATTTTAGCTGGGTTTAAAGCTAGAATAAATACAAAATTACCCAGCATCTGTTGTGGTTAGGTGTGATGCTTAGGCTAATGTGTCAGTTCAGCCAGGTAATTGTGCCCAGGTGTTTGGTCCAGCAAGCACTGGGCTAACTGTAATACAAGCGCATTTATGGACTTCCATCACCAGTGAGTTTACTGGGTGGATGGCTGATTACATCTGGATCAACCAGGGAGATTGCATCAGCAATGAGTGATGTTTTATCCAATCAGTTGAATGTCTTAAAAGGGAAAGTGATTTCAGCACTCAGAGAGAATTTCTCAGCTTGTCATTGGACAGCCAACTTCTCCCAGAAACTCATCAAGGACCTTCATTGAACTTTCATCGGAGCCCCTGGTTTGCAGCCTGCCTGCGGAACCTGGACTTGTGCATCCCCACGGTCATGTGAGAGACTTTTATAAAATCTCATATTCTTTACAGATATCTCCTGTTGATTCTGTTTCCCTAGAGAACCCTGACTAATACGTTAGGCTTACTCTAAGTTATTGCCAATGGGATAAGGATAGATATAAGATGTGCAACTTGAGTTGTGCTCTTAAAGGAACTCCACTGCCTTTCCCCTGCTTCCATCTGCCTGGAAATCAGAAATAATTGTGGGAACATCTTAGACCATTACGTGGAGCCAAGATGTTGAAGATCGTGGAGCAATATGTTGGAAGCAACATCAGTCACCGACATTGTCAAATTCTTCATTGCCTGCTTGGACTTCTGCATGACAGAAATGAAATAATCTTTACAAAAGTACTGTGTTTTTAAGTCTTTCTATCAACTCAGCCTGTACCCTAACTACCATGCTTGTCAAGGTCTCCCATCTATTCATACAATACGTACTTGAGTGCTATAGGCACTTTTCTAGATTCTAGTAATTAAACAATGCAAACAAAATCCCTCGCTCATGGACGGTTCACTTTAGTAGAGGAGGTAGCCACAATGAAAGATAAATAATCAAAATATATCACGTGTTACTTTAATACTAAGGAAAAGGTAGAATGAGTACAGGGGGAGAATGTTAGGTGGGGAGTGAACTCGAACACAACAGAGCCAGAAAAGGTCTCAGTGAGGACGATTGAAAGTTAAGTCTGAAGAAAGGGAGGAAGTGAGGAAGAGCAAGCAGATATGGGGCGTGGGGAGAACAGTCTGTCCAGAGACCCCCAAAGCACAAAGACTGCGAGGCCCATGTTCTGTGGCATTGCCTGGAGGGCCTGTAGCTGGAGGGGACGGGGGAGCTGAAGAGGACATCACGCGGTGAGGGGGGCAATCCTGTCAGTCCTGGTAGGGATGGTGGCTGCTACTGTGGTGGAAATGGGAGGCTCACGGGGAGCTTCTGTCAGATGCCATCATTAGATTTGTATTTTAAGAGGATGACTCTGACCAATAAGGAGAAAATAAACGGAAAGAAGCCTATTAGGGGGCAGTTGTGCTATTCCAGGCGAGAGCTGATGGGGACTTGGGTAACGGTGCTGGCAGTGGGGAGGAGAGAGGCTGAGTGATAGCCACACTTACGGTAGAACCCACAAGGTGAATGGCTTGAGAGAGAGGTACATCAGAGTCATCACCAAGTGTCCTGTGTGGGCAACTGAGACAGCTCATTAACTGAGATGCAAAGTCAGGTTGCCAGAGGAGCTGAACTTGGGGTGGAGGGCAGCAGTAACTGGAGGTTTGGACATGCTGAGTTTGTGGCACTTATGTTGAATAAAGGTGTATATTCTGATCTGGAGTTTAGAGGAGAGTCTGAAAGGGAGAAATAACTTAAGAAGTTCATCAGCATATAGACTGCAGTTTAATCACAGCTTAGATAAAGTCCCTGGGAGTCCCGACCTCGTGACATCCCTGCACCCATGCCACGGGCTGAGCCCACCGGCACCGTGCTCTCCCCCCACCAGACCCCCAAGCAGTGGGCTGTCCTGCTGGTCATTTCTGCCACCCCTCGCTGCCAACCTCAGGGCCCCAGGAGATCCGAACCACCCAGGACCTACGTGAAACACCCTCTTAGTTCATGGGTGTTGTAGGGAGGTGAGAGGCTGCCACCTCCCCAGGGCCCAGGCAGGTCCCATGCAGCCAGCAGGAGCCGCTTCCCAAGGCTGGAAGTGGGTGCTAGCGGAGGCCTCCCCTGGATAGCGTGTGGGCCCTCCTGAAGCACCGGCCATGGCATGTCCCCCAAAACACCTAGATCTGAGCTGCTTGGGGAGCCCCAGCTGTCACCAGTGGGCCACCTCAGAGCCCCGGGCCCTTGGCTGGGGCCACCAACCTTGGCGGCAAAGAGAAGAGGAAGATGTTTCTTCTGTTCCAGACCCCCTCCCTCTTGTCCTGCCCTCTCCCGGTTGGGAGAGATTTTGAGCAGTGCGTCTTGACCGAGAGGTTTACAGATGTTTGGTGGTCTTGACATTGACTTAGAAAACGGCTGCATTAGCCTCTTGCATGTTGGCTCTTTCAGAGGTATTTATGAGCAGAAAAAAAATTGAAGTGAAACTTTGCTAATCTTAAAAAAATAGTCTTGGGCCATTCTAGCATTCCAAGGTCAGGGAGATGAGGAAGAAGCAAGAAAAGAGAAGGATGAGTAAAGCAGACCTGTAGGAGAAATCCAGGTGTGTGTGGTAGCCAGGATTCCCAGTGAAGAAATGGAATAGAAGACATGTCTCCCTAGAGCAGTTCTTTCCTGGGCTCTGGGCACCGCAGAAGACATGCTTGGCACGATGGGTCGTACGGTTTTCCAGGTGTGCCACACATTAAGGGGACAATCAGCACAGCTTAGGGTGTCGGCAGTGGATGAAACATCTGACCAAGCCTAGTGTCATGGAGCACCTTGATTCAGGGAGGTGGTGGGAAATTTTCGGCTATGATTGAATCCAACCTAGAGTATAGATGATCTGAATTGCTGCGGGTCTCTGGGTTTTAACCATTGGTACAACTAACAGTGCATTTGACACCTGCCCTAGAAACTGAGGACCCTAACCTGGGTAGCTCACCAAATAGAAAGCCGCTGCCATCTTCAGATTAATTTTGAGACAAGTCTTCAGCCATAGTGGAGTTCCCTATAAAATGATGCTAGACCTTAAGTGATTCATAGTTACTAATGATATCATTTGTTTGTTGTTATTCATTAACCTGTGAAATCCTATATAATTCATGTATAAAAAGCATTAATGATACGATGTTATCATATCATCATATGGAAGTATAATTTACTGCTTTAATTGCTATTCAACTTTTCTACATTCTTGTTTTTTTTTTGTTTTTTGTTTTTTTTTGCCTCTCAAAAAAAAAAGACTGGAATATTTTCACCTTCTTTATACTGCCTCCCAACTCATTCTTCCTTCTCTTTGCTTTCACAATACTAGTTTTATTGACAGCATGGTATTTTAAGACTGTTTTTTAATGCCCTCTTTCTTCTGCAAACTCTCAATGAATGTTTGCTACTCAATTATTTGGTAACAGAGTATCTAATTCTATTAACCATTATTCTAAGACTGGTACTGCTACTGCTCTGAAAAAAAAGTGGAAAGGAAAAGACATTGAAATAATGGGTCAGGTTTCTTGAATTGATTATTGTTCTTTAGCACTACTCATGTGAAAATATTGATAATTTATTCTATTGTTTTAACTTTCTTCCAAAATTCTAAATGAGTTTTGTGCCAAGTATGAATCTCATCCATACATTAGACTGCACTATATTTACCTCGCCCTTCAAATACCAGCTGTAGGAAATAGAAGAATGACTGATATGCCTGAATTTTATGTCAGTGGTGTATTACATCTTTCTGGATTTGTGATAACTTCATGAGTAGAAAATGGCATTGCTTTCAGGTTAACTAGTTTTGGTGTGGAATAACGCTTCCTGTTCCTCAAGAAGTAATAGTGACTTTTTATCCTGATCTATTGGAGGGAAAATGTTAATGAATGGCCTTTTTAAAATTATTTTTTAAATGGTACAATCTGATAGCAAACAAATGCATCCTTGAAAATTAATGGATAACTTGGAATAACAGTGGAATATGGTTATGTTCACAGATTTCTTTTTGTGTTATTTTTCAGTTATCTGTGCTTCTCAGAATGAATTTACCTTCTATTCCTATTACATTTTTCTTAAAGGTGGTCTGAGGTCATTTTAAAATGAACTATGTTAAGTCTCATAGGGCATGACTCCTTGGTTCCTCCAGTTTCTGAGAAGATTCAAAGCACATGTATTTTGACTAAAATATTTGGAATAGCATACCACCACCACATGTCTTTGTTCTTAAAGGTGTGAAAGTGTGGAGTTAATAGGTGAACATGCCTCCTTCGGGTAACATTTTACTCAGGACTCGAAATAAATAGCATAAAATTTTGTTATGCAATCCTATAATAAGAAGAATTCTGTCAGATAAAATTTTGCCTTTCACTATTGCTTTCAATATTTTCCTCTTATCTCTTAGCATTACTGCCCACCACTTGATTTAGCCTTAAGGTAGGGAAACTAATCTCATCCACATTCACTTTTCTTAGTTCAAAGCTGAGAAGAAATCTCTGTGAGGCAATAATAGATTCTGACTTCTTTTACCTAAGATTATAACATGAAACTCAAGGGAAGCTACACTGGGGCAGCTGTCAGGAAGAGGGATGAGAACTGGCTAAAAGAGAAATTTTTATGAAGAAGTAATTTTTTATTATCCACCCTTTGATCTAAAGGGAGAAATATGAGCCATTTATATTAAAAGAATGGGCTTCTTTAACATGGAAAAGTCCTGTGCACTAACTTGGTATTCTGGAACCCACTTTGTCCATTCACATATTTATATGAATTCTTTATTATTTAAATATATTCTTAGATATAAATATGGGTATCTTTTGTTTGTTATTGACTTTAAGTAAAAACAACTTTGTGAGACTATCCAATACAACAGTATGACTTTTGGAAATGCAGAATTATGAATAATTAGGAGCACTGTGGAGCAGACCTTCTAATACAGTGAAATAAAGTATATATTAAGTATTTATTAGATAATCAATATTATTGAAACTAAGATGTTACAAAACGTTAAAGTTTAACCAAATGATAACATTGGGGATAATAATTCTTTACTCTGTAAGACATGGATTTTATTCATGTGAGGTTAATTACTTTGGGAATTACCTTTTTTTTTTTTTTTTCTAAATGCACTCATTTTAAAATGAGTTCAGTTATAACCATTTCAAATCATCTTCTCTTACATTGCAGGGTAATTCCTGAAAATATATAGCTAATAATATATTCAGCCACAAATCCTGAACCCCAGAGCAAGAGAGAGAACTGCATAATTTCTTGACTAAATATGCTAAAAGAAATTAGCAAGTACAAACATTGAGTGAATTTTTTAAAAGGGTTTAACCTTCAGTGCCCGATTGTCAAGTCATTATTATTTTAACAGGATAGCCAGAATCATCAACGTAGTGCTCCTTGTTTTCTCAAATGGTCTTTGCTCATAGGTTTTAATAATAATTATAATAATATCTAAGACTTGTACAACCTTATTTATTATGTGGTTGACACTATGCTAGGCATTTAAAAAATATTAGCTCATTTGACCCCACGGCAACCCTCCAGGATAAAATACTATTTCCACCTCTATTTTATAGGTAAGGAAATTGAGGCACAGGGTGGTTAAGTTACTTGTCCAAAGTCACACAGTTAGAAAGCGACAGAGCGGGAATCTAAATTGTCAGCCTCGTTCCAGAGTCTATCTTGAAAACGACCACACTATTATGCCTCTTAAAATTCGGTGTATGTATGAAATTTGCATTTAATGTACAAAGCAATTTAAGCACCCCCATGTTTATGAACTTGTTTAATAGAAGAACAGACTCTATCATGAATAAAATTTAGAGGACATAATGTTTTGAAATAAGGTATTTCAGGAGAAATCATTTAACCTTTGTTTTGTAGGTATTCTCTTCAGCAAGGCTTTTTTCTTTTTTCTTGTTTTGGTTGATGCCTTTGGAGCACTGATAAGAAAAAAGGTTAGTTGATAGTAATGATGTTCATACATGATCCCAATTCACACCCTTTAGGACTCCGGCAGGTGATGAAAATTATGGAATCTAAGACAACAGGGAATTGCGGGGCTGCTGGCAAAGTGTGGACATGGCATCCTCCAGCGAGACTTCAGCTCCATGCTTTGGCAGCATGCCCTGGCCAAATGGTCTCTGGTTGGTTCAGCCTTCAGACCTCCACTCTGTGGTTTTGGTGTGTCATTTCTGCTTTATAATTTGGAAGTATTCCTCATGTTGATTTAAATGACTTCAGTAGAAATTATTTTGAAGTTGACTAGTTAACTTGTAATGTGAAATATTGGCCATTTGCTTCCTTTGTTATTCTTTCTTAAAAATGTCTGGGTAGCTTTCTGAAACATTTTCAGATGCTAAAAATAATTTCTAAGGCAGGTTAGAAAGAAACCCTTCTAAAAGGCTTTTCTTTATAAGACCCAGTAATACGCAAAGATAAAATGCAGCTGCTCTAATAAGTATTTATTAGGAAATATTTCATTTTCTTACTCTGTCCTTCCACTGTACTCCTCTCTTGTTCATAGGGTTATTCTCTCATCACGTACTTTATGTGTGAGAGTTTGTTGAGACAGTTTCCCACCCTTCCTAGAGTTTACTTTCCTCCAAATTCCAAAGAAATTTTGTTGTATTTAACTCCAGAATTGCCACCATCAGTTATTCTTGTGGCTCTCCATAGCTGAAATGAAGTGGTGCTTTTTTTCCCTCTTATAGTTGAAAACATAAAGTTGCAGTGTTAGCTTTTGTAGGTTGTAGTTATTTGTGACGCTCTCGTTTACTCTGCAGCAAACTTCTCTATTCAGTTCTTATCTCCAGGCATGTGGATTCATCAGAAGGGCTAAGACTGGTGGCAGAGAGACCAGTTAAAGCCTGAAATAATCTATGTAAAGGTGAGAAGGGCAGGAACCAGAAAGAGAAAGAAAAGAGGTGGCAAAAAATGGAAATTTGCTGTGGATTATATTAAAATCACTTTTCATAGCTTTGTATCAACATTTGAATATTTAAGAAGGAAGTAATGGAATAGCCAAAAGAAACCAGCGTTTCTGTTTGATCATTGAATGCCAAGTTGTCCTTTTCTTCTGATAAAAAAAGAACTCAATGTACTTGTAAAACAGGACATAATGCCACTTTGATGAAGCTTTTTCAAGAACAACTGGTAGATGAAATATGAGCAATTTGTCTATTTAAGATTTAAATAGGATGGCAGCTGGTGTTCAGAAGAATTCATTGACATGAATTTTAAAGTTAAAAATGCTACATAAGCAATCATAAAGTACAGAGACAGTTAAAATAAATGAGACAGCCTTTTAAGGTATAAACTATTCACAGGAGCGTTTCCACTCTAAAACTACACAGCGTTTTAAAGCAATATGGGTTTTTCCAGCTATCCTATTTAATCGAGGGTGAACTTCAGAGATGGGCATTTTCTGAAATCTAATGCAGCAGTAACTAAAAAAAAAAGTAAGGAAATAATTATGTTGGATTTATAAATGATTACGGGGATCCTCTGGTAAAGAAGATGTGTGATTCTAGTGTTTTATAAGCTTTAAAATCCCTTTTACCTTCTGGGTATAGCCGGTTTATATTTTGGATTAATTATAATCATATACATGTAAAAAGAAACATCACATTCAATGCATTCTTATTTAGCAGAACCCAAAGAGCCTGGCAAGTAAGAGAGAGCTATTGCACATCCAAGGAACAGGGGGTTTGGAGCCCGGAGCCAAGGTTTGAAACATTGGCCGGACCACTGAAGAGCGCATTGGCTCTAGTTACGGGTCACATTTTCCTGTTTACCAAACATTTCATATCTGAAAAATTGTATAGACCAAAGCAGGCAACATTTCCCCCATAAGAGGGTGCTTTTCCTCCGTCAGTCCACCGAGGTGGGGACTCAGTCTATTTGCTTTGTATTTGGTTGCCTTTGGGCTCTGTTACATTTCAGGCAGAGCAGTTCTTCACTGTTTCTCATCATTCATAGAGTGAGATCAGGACTCTCCCTGGAGCGCTTGAAGGGCAGCTCCAGCAATCTCTAGGTTTTGTAGCCGAGCCGTCCACTCTCTGAATGGCTGGGGAGCCGTCTTTGGGCTCCATCTCCTCTGGTTTTCCAGCTTGTGCCCCTCTGCTGCCCTGCCTGCAGCTTTCAGTTGCTGGCCTTGCCCCTCGTGGATGCCCGGGCACCTCAGGCGGGCGCTGTCCAGTTTCTTCCTCTGACCCGAGCGTGCAGCTCCTCCAGCCTCCAGTGAGCCTCAGGGGATTTCCTCCCAGCTCTGCTGCTTGGCCTGACCCAGGCTGTTGCAGCTTTCCTCTGAGCACTTCAGCCTGATCTCCCTGCACGCTGCCCAGCTCTCAGCCTTTCCCACAGTGCCGCTGCGCACTCAGCAAAGGTCCCACGGAAGAGAAGTGGCAGATGCTGAGGACTCACTGGAGGACCGGGCTGCTGTAGAATTCTACCCCTTCATACCACTCAAGCGGCGGCAGTTTACATTGCCTTAAAGTTCTGCTGATTTTCCCTTTCTTCCTTTTATGGCAGAATTTTCTCCTGTATTCATCCCTGCCCCAGAGTTAAAGGCAGCCATGGGTCGTTTCCCTCAAAGGAAGTGCTCATCACCTCCTGGAATTTAGATCTTTAGGTTTCTTGGAATTCTTTACTCCATGATGGGTTTAAAAAAATACATATGCTTTCATAGTTTGTCTGACTTGATCTCATTTTTAATATGGAGCATTGCTCTTTTGCAATTTTCTACATCTTAACTGGGATAGGAAGTGGCTGTGTGGAGGACATTTATATTGTTTCTAGTCTTTAGCAATTAAAATTAAACTTGCAATAGGTGTTCATCATTTCTCCATGCCTTTTGGTGTGTGTGTGTGTGTGTGTGTATAAGCATATAGGTGTATAGAAATGCACGTATCTCCATACTTCTTTAAGTATATTAATAGGACTGAAAATTTCTGTCATAAAATATGCATAGCTCATATATGTTCATTCTACATATATTTTAAAGTCCATGAGATATTATTGTTATAGCTTTATGTAGTTACTATTTAGTTTTATCCACGTTTTTCCTTTCCATTCCTTACTGCTGTATTTTAGTGCTTTTCTGCTACTTTTCTCACTCAAGAACTACTTTTATAAATTCTTTCAAATGAGGGTCTACCGCTGATGAATTCTCTCAGCTTAAGTTTGGCTGAAGATATTTATTTATTATTTACCTGAGAATTTGTGAGCTTATAAAACAATCATGCATAAAATACATGTTCACCACCATCTTAGATGGGTGTGGAACATTTGTTACTCTTGATGGCAGTACATTTAAAGATAATTGTACTATTTTTTAACAGTACTTACCTTTGTTACAATTGATGATAGCTTATTAAAATAGTTCTATCAAATAAAGAAAAAAATAAAATAACATAATTCTATCTATTGTCCACTATTTACATTAGAGGTATGTTTCCCATGTACCACCTGGTTATTACCAACTTGTATTAGTATCTGTATGTGTCAGCCAAAGGGGTGCTAACGCAAAGTACCAGAACTCTGTTGGCTTTTATTAAGGGTATTTATTTGCGGTAGAAGGTTACAGTTACCAGGCCCTAAAGAGTCCAACTCAAGGCTGCTCTCTCACCAAAGTCATTTGCCACCTGTTGAAGCAAGTGGGCTGCCCATCTCCGAGGGCTCAGCCTTCCTCTGTTTCAGCTGCAGGCTAGCATAGGATTTGTTTCTTTCTGGGCTTTCTAAGCTGTTCAGCTGCAAATTATCAGGTGAATGGCTCATCTCTCTTCCTGGGGCCACAGGATCAAAGTTCTCTCCTCTGCTGTGTCTGTGGAGCCCTCTCTCTTCCTTTGTGTCCTCCTGAGTGAGTGTCCATTTATATCAACCCACCAGGAGGGTGGGCATCCTGAATCATGCTCTACTGACATGGTTGAATCAAAGCCGTAATCTTAACAGGTAATTTAATCAAGACATGTCAGCTGAATGTAGTGCACTCAAAGGGGATCACACCCAGAGGAAAAGGACAGCTTACAAACATAATCTGTCCTTTGGGGATTCATAAATAATCTCAAACTGCCACACTCGAACCTCTGGATCCCCAAAAGACATTACAACATTTGAAAAAACAAAAACTTAAATCCCTTCAGTTAGCAAGGTTAAGTACAAAATCACATCACAAAAAGTTTATAGAAATAGTTTGTCTTGGGGCAACAAAGTCCCCTCTGGCTGTATACCTGCGAGACTTACATAACAATTTATCTTCCAATATACAAAGGGGCAGACATAAGATAAACATTTGCATCACCAAAAGGATAATTTGAGAGGGAAACATGAGTCACAGGTCCCCAACAGCTCTTAAAACCTGCAGGGCATGCTCCATTGGATTTCAAAGCCTGAGAGTCATTTTTAAGATGATGGTTTCTTCTCCTCAGGGCTCATGGGGCCCCACCCTTTCCACAGGCTTGCCCAAAAGCCATTTTCTTGGTTCTACCCTCATCAAGCATCTGGGTGGTGACCAAGCCCCAGACCTCACCCTCCAAGAACACTGAGGTGATGGCCACACTTTCCCCAATCTCTGGGGTACAGTCTCAACCCCCTGAGTACAGTGAGGTGGCAGCAACATTCTCACTCATCTCTGGCATTCAGGCCAAACCTTTTCAGAACAGTGAGGTGGTGACCTGGCCTTCCCTAATGTATGGGGAACAGGCCCACCCCTCTCAGAGCACTGGGGTGGTGACCTCACCTTGGGGAATGTGCTCCACCCTCTCTGTAGCCTGGGACAGCAGAACTCTCCCTGAACATTGGGCTGGAACATCCACCCACTTCAAATGCCAGGGCAAACCTCTCCATTCACATGGGTCGGGTCCCTCTCTTGGCCCAAGGAGATGTCTTAATTCCAGACCTCAGCTTTCAAGGTTTTCCCCTTAAAGCTGTTTTTCTTTCCATCTCTCTCCTCCATGTGTGTTTTAGTCCAGGCTGGCAGTGATTTTGTTCATACAGCTCTCACATAAAGCTTGTTGGTTTACCATGCAGGAAGCAGAGGTCTAAGCCATCAGACAGTAAGACTTTCCACAAGTCTTTCCCGGATAACTGCATTCTCAATCCTGATTTACAAGTTCTAAGTTTGGTTAATTACTTAAATGGGCCACTTTTGTCTGAGGGCTTGATTTCCAGAGGCCTGGAATTTCCAGAATCAGTTTCTGTTATCTTTCTGCCCCAAAATTCAACTCTCAGCTTATCTCTTTCGCGTAACACTTTGCTGTAAGCTGCAATGAGAAGCCAAGCCACATTCTCTGTTTCACTTTGGAAAGCTCTTCAGCGAATGTCCAGGTTCGCCATTTTCAAATCCTGCCCTCCATAGAACATCAGGAGTCAATGCTGCTAAGTTCTCTGCAACCTTAAAACACTGATCACCTTTCCTCCCGTTTGCAATAATGGTTTCACCATTTCCTTCTAAGACGTTATCAGAAATAACTTTAAGCTCCATGTTCCTACACCAGTCTCTTCAAAGCAACTAGGTCTTTTTCATCAAACATGTCACAATTCTTACAAAAATACCCCTTACCAATCTATAAAACTGTTCCAGCATTTTTGATGACTACATCAGACTGTACCTCACTCTCCTGGTTCCAAATTCTGTATTAGTCAGTTAAAGGGTTTCTGAGGCAAAGTACTAGAAATCTATTGGCTTTTATAAAGGGTATTTATTTGGGTAAAAGCTTACAGTTACAAGGCCCAAAAGAGCCCAACTCAAGGCTGCTTTCTCACCAAAGTTAGCTGCCACCTGTTGAAGCAAGGTGGTTGCCCATCTCTGAAGGTTCAGCTATCATCTTTCTCAGCTACAGGGTGGCAGAGGACTTGTTTCTTTCTGGGCTTTCTAAGCTGCTCAACTGCAAACTATTCAGAGTAATAACTCATCTCTCTTCCTGGAGCCGCAGGATCAAATTTCTTTCTTCTGCAATGTCTGTGGAGCCCTCTCTCTTCTTGTGTGTTTTCTTGAGTGACTGTCCATTTATATCAGCCCATCACAGGGGCAGGGACTCAACCCTAAGCCATGCCCTAATGATGTGGTCGAATCAAAGCCCTAATCTTAACTGGTAATTTAATCAAGTCATGTCAACTGAATGTAATGCATTCAAAGCATATCATACCCAGAGGAACAGATCAGTTTACAAACATCATCTCTCCTTTGGGGATTCATAAATAATCTCAAACTTCCACTGTATCCTACACTTGTTATAATTCATGAACAAATATTCTTAAACTTGTACTATTATCTAATTCCATCATTGACAGTTGGGTTCACTGTGTTGTGCAGTTCTATGTTTTATCTTTTAATTTTTATTCTAATAATAAACTATCCTAAAGTTTTCTTTTTTAACCACATTCATCTGTACAGTTTGGTGCTGTCGCTTATACTCACAATAATGTGCTCCCAACCACCAACCATTTCCAAAACTTTCTCATCAGCTGAAATAGAAAATCTGTACAAATTAAGCATCAGCTCCTCATTCTCTAACCTCTATCATCTATCTATCTATCTATCTATCTATCTATCTATCTATCTATCTAATCTCCAAGTAACCTATATTCTAGATTCTTCCTCTATGCTTATAATAATTAGTTCATAACAGTGAAATCATATAATATTTGACCTTGTGTGTCTGACATTTCACTCAATATAACATCTTCAAAGTTCATCCATGTTGTCACATGCATCAGGACTTGATTCCTTTTTACAGCTGAATAGCATTCCATCCTATGTATATACCACATTTTGCCTATCCATTCCTCAGGTAATGGACACTTGCTTCAATCTATTGACAATTGTGAATAATGCTGCTGTGTACATCTGTGTGCAAATACCTGTTCGAGTCCTGCCTACAATTCTTCTAGATATTTAACTAGTAGCGGGATTGACGGGTCATATGGTAATTCTATACTTAGGTTCCTGAGGAACTGCCAAACTGTCTTCCACAGTGGCTGCACCATTTTACATTCCCACCAGCAATGACTGAATGTTCCTGTTTCTCCACATTCTTTCCAACACTTATAGTTTTCTGTTTTTTTAATAGTGGCCATTCTAGTAGGTGTGAAATGATATCTCACTGTAGTTTTGTCTGCATTTCCCTAATATCTAGTGATGCTGTGCATCTTTTCATGTGCTTTTTAGCCATTTATATTTCCTCTTTGGAGAAATGTCTACTCAAAGTCTTGCCCATTTTTTAATTGTGTTGTCTTTTTATTGTTGAGTTGTAGAATTTCTTTATATATTATGAATATTAAACTATTATCAGATATGTGGTTTCCAAATATTTTCTTGCATCGAGTACATTGATTTTCACATTTGTGATAAAGTCCATTGAGGTAAAAAAAATTTTAAATTTGAAGAGCTCCCATTTATCTATTTTATTTTATTTTTATTGCTTGTTCTTTGGGTGTAAAGTCTAAGAAACCATTGTCTAACACAAAATCCTAAAGATGCTTCCCTACATTTTCTTCTAAGAGTTTTATAGTCTTGGTTCTTGTATTTAGGTCTTTGATGCATTTTGAGTTAATTTTATATGGTGTGCGGTAAGTGTTCTCTTTCTTTCTTTTGCTTGTGGATATGTAGTTCTCCCAGCACCATTTGTAGAAGAGACAGTTCTTTCCCATTTGTGTGGACTTGGCAGCCTTTTCATATATTAATTATCCATAGATGGGAGGGCCTATTTCTGAATGCTCAGTTCAATTCCATTGGTCAGTATATCCATGCATATGTTAGCACCATGCTGTTTTGGATATTATAATATGCTCAAAAGTCAGGAATTGTGAGTCCTCTGACTTCATTCTTTTTTTTTTTTTCCCAAAATGGTTTTGGCTCTTCAGGGCCTCTTACCCTTCCAAATAAATTTGATAATTTGCTTTTCCATTTCTGCAAAGTAGGCTGTTGGAATTTTAATTGGGATTGCATTGAATCTGTAAATCAGTTTAGGTAGAATAGGCATCTTGACAATATTTTGTCTTCCAATCCATGAACATAGAATGTCTTTCCCTTTTTTTAGATCCTCTTTGAATTCTTTAAAAAAATTTTTTAAGTTTTCTGTGTACAAGTCCTTCACATTCTTGGTTAAATTTATTCATTGATATTTGTCATTTAGTTGGTATTGTAAATAGAATTTTTTCCTGATTTCCTTCTCATACTGCTCATTACTAGTGTATAGAAACACTACTGATTTTTATGTATTGATCTGTACCCTGCCACTTTGCTGAAATTGTTTACTAGCTCTATTTGTGCTGTAGTAGGTTTTTCAGGACTTCTATATCTGGGATCATGGCATCTGCTAATTGTGAAAGTTTTATTTCTTCCTTTGTAATTTCGATGCCTTTTATTTCTTTTTCTTGACTATCTGCTCTGTTTAGAAGTTCTAGCACAACATTGAGTAACAGTGGTGATAGTGGGTATCCTTGTCTTTTTCCGTATCTTAGAGGGAAAGCATTCAGTCTATCACCATCAGGTGTGATGCTAGCTGTGGGTTTTTCATATATGCTCTTTATCATGTTGAGGAAAATTTCCTTCTTTTTTTTTTTTTTTTTTTTTTGAAGTGTTTTTATTAAAAAAGGATGCTGGATTTTGTCAAATGCCTTTACTGCATCAATTGAGAGGATCATGTGTTTTTCCCCTTTTATTTGTTAACGTGGTATATTACATTAAATGCTTTTATTATGTTGAACTACTCTTGCATATCTAGAATAAAACCTACATGTTCATGGTGTATAATTCTTTAGTATCCTGTTGGATTCAATTTGCAAGTATTTTGTTGAGGATTTGTGCATCTATTTGTTCATAAGAAAAATTGGACTGCAATTTTCTTTTCATGCAGCATGTTTATCTGGCTTTGGTATTAGGATGATGTTGGGCTCATAGAATGAGTTAGGTAATACTCTCTCCTGTTCAATTTTTTTGGAAGAATTTAAGCAGGATTACTATAAATTCAACGTTGAATGATTGTTAGAAACCACCTGTGAAGCCATTTGGTCATGCAGTTTTCTTTGTTGGGAGGTTTTTGATGCCTAAGTCTATATCTTTGCTTGTAATTGATCTGCTGAAGTCTTCTATTTCTTCTAGAGTCAATATAGTATATACATGCTTTTCTAGAAATTTCTCCATTTCATCTAAGTTGTCTAATTTGTTGGCAAGAAATTGTTCATAGTATCCTCATATGATCCTTTTTTTTTTTCCTGTGGGGTCAGTAGTAATATCCCCTTCCTCATTTCTGATTTTTAAAATTTGCATCTTCTATCTTTT
The DNA here is from genome assembly GCA_026826555.1 of Tolypeutes matacus. Taxonomy (NCBI): domain Eukaryota; kingdom Metazoa; phylum Chordata; class Mammalia; order Cingulata; family Chlamyphoridae; genus Tolypeutes; species Tolypeutes matacus. The sequence continues at coordinate 2,569,537 of JAKSZT010054342.1, read as the reverse complement.
TTATTTTTTTTAGCCTAGCCAAGGGTTTGTCAATTTTATTGATCTTCTCAAAGAACCAACTTTTGTTTTTGCTGATTCTTGATATTTTTTTTTCAGTTTCAATTTCATTCATTTGTCTTCTAATATTTGTTATTTCTTTCCTTCTGCTTGCTTTGGGATTAGTTTGATATTCTTTTTCTAGTTCCTCCAGGTATGCAATTAGGTCATTGATTTTAGCTCTTTCTTATATTTTAATGTAAGCATTTAAGGTTATACATTTCCCTCTCAGCACTGCTCTCACTGTGCCCCATAGGTGTTTTTTTTAATCCTTTAAAAAAAATTTAAATACTTTAGATTACATAAATGTTACATAAAAAAATTAGGGGATTCCCATATGCCCCATTCCCTACCCCTCCCACACTTTCCCACATTAACAACATCCTCCATTAGTGTGGTACATTTGTTACAATTGATGAACACATATCGGAGCATTGCCAGTAAGCATGGATTATATTTTATATTATAGTTTTCACTCTATCCTGCACAATTTTTTTATGTAGTGTTCTCATTTGTCTCGAGATATTTACTGATTTCTCTCCCACTGAGTGTTTAAGATTGTGTTGATTAACTTCCATTTGTTTGTGAATTTTCCAGTTCTCTGCCTGTTATTGATTTTCAACTTTATTCCATTATGATCAGATAAAGAGCTTTGTATAAATTTATTATACAAATTTACCTTGTTAAATTTATTGAGATCTGCTTTGTGACCCAGCATATGGTCTATCCTGGAGAAGGATCCATGTACACTTCAGAAGAATGCATATCCTACTGTGTTGAGGTACAATGTTCTGTATATATCTTTTAGATCTAGTTCATTTACTATATTATTCACATTCTCTGTTTCCCTATTGATCTTGTGTCTTGTTTTTCTATCTATTGTTGAGAGTGGCGTATTGAAGTCTCTAACTATTATTGTCGATGTTAGAGGTGTCTCTTCCTTCCTTCAGTTTTGAGAGTGTTTGCCACATGTATTTGAGGCACCATGGGGAGGTGCATAAATATTTAAGATTGCTATTTCTTCTTGATAGGTTGCCCCTTGGATTAATACACAGTGTCTCTCTTTGTCTAGAAGCATTTGACTTAAAGTCTATTTTTTTTCCCAATATTACTTTAGCTAGCTCAGGTCTTTTTTTGTTACTGTTTGCATGAGATGTCTTTTTCTAACTTTTCACTTTCAACCTATTTGGGTTCAAGGTGAGTTGGATCATGCTTTTTTATCCATTCTGCCAATTTGTGTTTTTTGAATGGTGAATTTAATCCATTAACATTAAATGTTATTCATGTAAAGGCATTGGTATTACTTAGTTCAATCATGTTGTTGCCATTGGTGATATCTTTTTTTTTCTTTTCCTTTATTATAACCTCCTTTTCTCTTCATTTTCTTTTCTCTGCTTGAGTTTTGGGAGGTCTTAGAAAATGTATTTCTCACGATCTCTCACCTTCTGTCCTCCTGTTTTGGTTGAAGAATGGGAGACAACAACAAGGGATCAAAGCATTGCATCTAAGGGATGCTGAGATTTATGGCTTTCAACATGGAAAGAGACATTCTCTACCATTTGCCACAGCTCTTTTGGGGTGGATGCTCTTTCCAGATGCAAATTCCAGTTGGTTCTAGTGTTAAAATACCCTACCTCTTCCTCATACCTTGAATCCTAAGGGTAGGTAGTGGTGTTTCCTGCTGTTGTTTGAACCTGGGTGTTTAATCCATCCTTGGTTGTTCTCTTAATATTGCCCAGTACTCTCTTTAGAGCTCCATAATTAAAGTCTTATTAGTTAATCCTTTTAATGTGAAATCTGCTTGGTCTCTGACTGATACAAATTTTCATTCCATTCAATTCATGGTAACTACAGGGTCTGATATATTTTAAAAAGGCTGTATTGCTAGGATGGTTAAATTTTTGCCCCAAACTGAGGACTTTTTACTCATGCAATTTTCAATTCAATTAAGATTAAAACCCAGAATATTTTAGATAGTAAAAAATTCATAATAAGGACTCCCAAAATACAAAAGTATGCTAATGTAAATTGAGTAGCTACAAGATATACATTTAATAGAAGCGAAATATTAGGTTAATATATAGAACAAGATACAAAGAGTTGTTATCTAAGAACCTAAGTGTTTGTCTGACCAGTCAAGATGGTGGAGTTAAGCACTTCAGGGCTCCATTCCCCTGAAGTGCAATGTCCAGGACTGTGAGTAAACTCTTTCTAAGGCAACAAGCACATTTAGAACTATATAAGTGGGCCAGACATGCAAGCCCAACACAAGATACATGCACAGAATTTATCAGGGAGACCCCTATGCTTTGACCTGGAGCTATTCTCCAACTCATTGTATGCATAAGTTCTGAAGGAGAGCACTGGCACAGGTCCATCTGTAAAACTGGGAAAATTGTTTTCTCTTTCTCCTCCTCCTCTTTCTTCTATTTGCTATCTCCTTGTGTTCAAGGAAAGCTCTGTTATAACAGTAGCTGGATACAAAGCAAAAAATTGCCAGTTAAGAACTCTATATCCAGCACAACTGTCTTTCAGAAATGAGTATGAGATTAAGGCATTCCCAGAAGAATAACAGCTGTGGGGGTTCATCACCCCTAGATCAGTACCACAAGTGATGCTAAAGAGAGCTCTGCAGGTTGGGAGGAGAGAACAACGGACAATAGACAGACCAAAACCACATGAAGAAATAAAAATCTCTTGTGAGGGTAGCAACATGGGTAAATATGTCAGTACTATTGTGTTTTTCATTTGTCACTCTACTTTTTACTTCCTATAGTATTTAAAAGGCAAATGCTTAAAATGTAATGAGAAATCAGTGGTTTTGGACTCATAATGTATGAGCATGTAATTGGTGACAAGAACTACATAAAGGTAGAGGGATAGAGGGTTATAGGAACATAATTTGTGTATGCTATTGAAGTTAAGTTGGTAGCAGAGCAAAGGAGATTGTTAGAAATTTTGGATGTTAAATTTAAGCCCCATGGTAAATACAAAAAACATATCAGAGAATGTGAAATCTCATAGAGATAGAAATTAGAGTACAGGTTGTGCAGGACAGGAAAAACTGGGAGTTAATGTATAATGGGTATAGGGTTTTTGTTTGGGGAGATGGGAAAGTAACATTAACAGATGAGAGTACTGCAGTACTGTGAATGTGATTAATCCCACAGCCTGGTGTTCTTGGGAGTGGTTGAGATGACAAAGTAACGTTTATGTTGTATATATCTTCCCACAATTAACAAAAAAGAAAAGGACTGGGTGTGGCTCAGTGGTTAAGCACCTGCTTCCCATGTATGAGGTCCTGGGTTCAATCCCTGGTACTTCCTTAAAAAAAAAACCACTAAAGAGACAATAACAATTAAGTGCAATAAACAAAACTGGATTGGATCTAGCAAGGATATTGTGACATATAGAAAATAAAATATAGACTGCAAGCTTTATAACTGTATTTAAAGTGGTTAAATAAGTGAATATTCTTGTTCCTAGGAAATGTGCGTTTAAGTGTTCAAGGAGCATGACATGTACAACCTGCTTTCCACAAAATGGATTGATACACAGAGAGGAGGGGTGGGGAGGAGGATACATAGAATATTATAGCAAATGTTGAAATTGGTAGATCTGATAATCAGGGGATTATGGGTATGTTGGAGTTCTCTGTATGGGGTTTTATTTTTGCAACTGCCCTGTAATCTTGAAAGTATTTCAAAATAAAAGGTAAAAAAAATGGAATATAAGTGGCAATGCACTACAAAGAAAATTCATTAATTAAAATTCAGTGGCTTGGACTAAAGTAGGGTAGAGAAAGCTCAACTGGCTTTAGTTCATCAGTGTCATTGACATTGAGTATTTTTCATTACTACAGCAATTGGCCTAAGATTTGCAGTTCTTCCCCTGACATGCTAACCTTTTCACATTGATTCTTTCTACCTGCTGCTAAGATACAAAATCAATATAATCAGGCAGGCAAATCACTTGATACTGAAATAGCCTGATAATAGAGGAGGAAGTCTAGTTATTCAGTGTCCTTGGATGTGCTTAACCATATATATACAGACAGGCATATTTGACAATTTAGAAGTAGTTCTTGATTTACACTCACATATCTAATAAATGACCTTTATTATTTTTCAAATAGCAGAATCCACAGAGCAATATGTTAGGTTAAGTTTTCATGGTATTTCTCCTTGATGACACCATCTGGCATATCTTTCTCTTTTATTTCAACATCGCTTTTGTGAGACTTCTTCCCCATCCTCATTTCTTTCCTATTTCTGTTTTCACCTGACATGGATGTAGTTGAAACCAGATCTGTAATGGAACAATTTTAAAGGGATGATGCAAAAGGATGGTAAATTCTTAAGGTTTTCCTTTCTTTTCACTTCCTGTTGGAGACATATTAGTCATTTAAAGTATCAACAGGAACCCCTCTCAAGGCCTGTATTTTACTCTGCTAGTGTCCTGGCTCTTGTTCAGGAAAAGCCACAGCAATTTGTTTCTCTCATGTGGGAATATATTTGGTAAGAGCACGTGACAGTGTCCCTTAAATCAAAGCAACCCAGTAGCCACCAATTTATACATTAACTTTAGTGTGTTATTTCAATCTTTCATACAAAAATAAAAAGACTGAAGTGCTCGTGACATTTTTGAAATGTCAATTTGAGAGCATCTCTGCTCTGTTTATAAATTGTTTTCTGTTACTTACTACTCTACGACCTGGGAATGAAAGTTATCTGGGAAATTCCCATCATGGAGATAACTTGCTGGAATTGAGCAGACTCACAGAGCTAGAGTCTGGATTTAGGTTATCAGGAGACAAAAAGGGAGTAGAGTGTGGTGAGCGGATGCTTAGTATGGCAAAAACCTATGATAAGGTGGAAGGGAGGATCTGGTGGATGGGGGTGATGGTGGTGCAGGGAAGTGAGTGGGGTTGACGGTGCTGGAATGTGAGGGTGAGCAGGGTGGGGGTTGGGATGGACTCTCCATGGAACTGTGGGGAGGGCTGGAGAAGGAACCGGTGAATTCTGGGAATTTGTAGGTCTGAGGTTAAAACTATAATGGTGGGAATGTTCTTATGGTAAATCTGGCAGGGAAGGGTAACTGGTGCAGAGTGTTGGGGGTAGGTGGGGGGATATGTGGGATAGGGCATGCCTGGAGCATGATTCTGTGGAATGTCAAAGTGTTCATCTTGTCACAGGATGTGATCTCAGTTGGTGGAGACCCACATAGGAAACAAGAAAATATTAAACTCCCTTCCTGGGGAGTCCTGTCACATTCTCAAAGGGGCAGGAATCACTTGAGAATATAGGCAGTGCCTAATAAAAGAAAACAGACCAATATGTCAAGCCCTCGATATTATTGCATGTAATTATGAAACTCATTCTTCAAAAATTGAAATTTGGTGGTTACCATAGTTTCCGAAGGGAGTGGGAGGGAAGAATGGATGGAGCATGGGGCATTTTTAGGGCGTTGGAATTGTTTTGCATGATTTTGCAATGACGGACACAGGTTGTTACACATTTTGTCAAAACCTATAAAAGTATACAGTGCAAAATGTAAATCATAATGTAAATCACTGACTATCGTTAGTAGCAATGCTTCAATATTTGTTCATCAATTGTAACAAATGTATCATAGTCATTATTATTAATAATGGGGAAAATGTGAAAGGGGGAGGAAGTGGTATGTATGGGAATCTCCTATATTTTCTATGTGACTTTTCTGTAATCTGTAGCTTCTCTGAAAATGAAGTGGAAAAAAAATGACACTGGGGAAACATACAAAAGAAATTGTCACTGTATATAAAAGATAACAGATCTTACAGGGATGAAAGGCACAATGCGAAAAAAATTTTTTAGTTTAATTTTTAATTTTTAAAATTTTTTATTATCTGTATTTTTTGGCATTGTTTTGGGGGAGGTTTTGGATTGCTGAAGGATCACAACTGTGGCAAGTGACAATCACTGGTGCAGGTGTCAGTGGTAGGTGGATATGTGGAGAGGGGTACACCTGGGGCATGTCTTTGTGGAATACAAATGAATTCAAGTAGTCATGGGGTGTTGTCTCAGTGGGTGGAGACCCACAAAATAACCAAAAGTATATTGAATTCCCATCCTGGGAAGGCCTGCTATATTCTCTAATAGAGTGGCAAGAGTTCCTAGAGTACGTGGGCAGTGCCTAGCAAAGAAAGACCAATACACCAGAACCTTGTTATAGATGATTGTACTTATGAACTTTGCTCTTCTGAAATTGAAACTTATCCTTGTATCATATATTGCTTAAGAGTTACCTCCTGAAAGTCTCCCCCCACCAGGCATGGCACATGACTCCTGGGGATGAACCTACCGGGTACTGAGTAATTATTATGAAGGCCAGCTAGTGATGCATTTGGAAAAAGACTTTGACCAAAAGGGGGAAATATTAAATATAAGTGAGTTTTTATGGCTAAGAGATTTCAAAGTGAGTTGGGAGCTCATTCCAGAGGTTATGCTTTTGCATGTCTCAGGAGGATCCCACTGACACTCACAGAGACATCTAGTCACTATAGGTAGGGCTGACAACCCCAGGAATTTGGCACCTTACCCATGGGCCTTACCTTGGAATATATGATAACCTTTCCCCCCAATGTATTGGCGTTAGACTCATCTATAATTTTCCTATACATGGTTATTATGTCCCTTTTTTTGAACCTATAATTAACACTATGCTAATTAACTATTGTGTCTCAGAGACTTAACTCTTCCAGCTGTTCATATTCTGGCTGAGCCCTGAGTCTCAGCAGAGTTGCAGTCGACATCTACTCTCTAGGTCACCAGACTTGCCCAGGAAAACTAACAAAGGGATGATGATGGACAATGCCTATCCACGAAAAACAGAGATTGTCTACCCCTGCAAGAAAGACAATTTCATCCATCTGACCCATGGGATCTAAGCCCCCTCTTAAATGGAAGCAGAGTGGACATCACCATCCCCAAATCCTCAAGACTGAAGAATGAACAAACATAAGGGGGGAATGCAAATATGGAATAAAGTAGATTATTCTAGTAATAGAAGAGCTTGTAACATTTATATAAAGGTAGTGGTCACCAGAGGTTCTGAGGGGAGGGAGAGGGAAGAATAGGTGTAACACAGGGCATTTTGGAACATCGAATTTTCCTGTATAACATTGCAATGACAGATATAAGCCATTATGCATTTTGTCAAAACATAAAATTGTGCAGTGCAAAGTGTAAACCATAATGTATACTGTATACTATGGGTAGTATCAGTGCTTCGATATGTGTTCATCAATTGCAACAAATGTACCACACTAATGATAGATGTTGTAAATGGGAGAAAGTGTGGGATGTTGAGGGGTTAGAGTATATGGGAACTACCTATATTTTTGATGTAACATGTATGTAATCTAAAGCTTCTTTAAAAATAAAATAAATAATAAATTAAAAAAGAAAACTTGCTAGAAATTATGTTTTACACAAAGGTATTTTATGCATTAAAATTTTTCAAAATTCATAAAGCATTTAAACTGATTTAAGATGCTATTATACTTCCTTCTGAATGTTACATCAAACTCCAGTTTTTAAAAAGTTACTTTTAAAAATGATGACAATATTCTTTACAATGCATTGTTATGAATCCAGGTATCAATCCTGGCAACAGCATTATTTAAAAATTTATAACACACTTATTCCTTTGGAAGCAGTGTACATGTAACTCTTCTGTGCTAATATTACAAATTCACAGAAGGTGATGAGTTAATGTTAACTGGTGATAACTTGACATATTCATTTTTAGTATCTGTAAATGAGTTTATACTTTAAAATTTGTTATTTACAAAAATTAAGGAGCGCTTATAGGATAATGTATTTTCAGAGCTTATTTGGAAACAAACATCCTCAATAGGCAGATGGGGCTAGAGGCAACTGTCATCAAAACCAGTACTTCATAATGTTTGACTGAGATTTCTGTCTCCTGATTGTGATATAAAAATGCGTTCTGACTAATGACCAGTCACTTTTTTAAACTTTTAATGGAAAAATAAATGATTGATGCTGGTGTTTATATTATGAAAATATTTCGAAAATTGAATTGTAAGTGGAAAATATGTTCTTGATTCAGCAAGTTTTATCTATTCTAATATTTTTATTGACCTGTTTGCATTTTATGTACGCTTCAGTTAGGATATTTTCACCATTTCTTATTTTTGTAATTTTCTTGCTTCTTTTAAAAATTATTCTAAGTACATGTTTTATATAATCCAATTTAGAGATATAGCACTTTATATCATAAAGAGAAAAACGAATGACTAATTTTATATTGTTATTAAAGTTTTCTGGCCTTGTAACTGGCCAATAGTTTATTATCGAGTAAAATATATTTGCATGCCATCCAGAAACATGGTGGTTGTAAATATTTGGCATAGTTAGTGCTGGTAATTAAAATCTTTTTTTAAAAAATGAAAGGAAATGAAAAAACAAATCTCTCAGAAAAATAATTCATGCAGTACCATTGAAAACATGGACAGACACATCTTCATTTTACGGAACATCCATTAGTTGTTAATAATATTACAGCGGAAGGAACATTTTTTAGGATTAGATAGCTATTTTATTAATTAAAACCTGTAATTTTGTGCTAGATTTTACATTTTTCTCTTTTCTGTCTATCAATATATTTAGTTATTATTCAGCAAATATTTATTGATTATAGACTTGAGACATTAGGGGTTTAGTGGATATTTATATTATGGGTAAATGATTATATAGAACAAAAATTAAGGTGGTATACATTCTTTCTTTTACTAATATGTACGTATTACTTTTTTATTCCTTTAGCTCACTTACCTTCCATTCACTGAGTCTTTTATTTATAACCCTAGCATGAAGTTCTTTATAAGTTTAAAGACTAGAATCACATAGCTGAGAGATGATGATCCTCTCTACAAAGGTGTACTTCTTAAAGTAGATCTTAAAAGATGTTTTTGCATCCAGTCTCATTTGTACCTTGATAGAGACTATAAATATGGTGGTGGGGGCTTGTGGAATATGTTGTCCTTTTTGGTTTTCTCTGAGAGATTGAGAAAAAGAGGTTATAACCTGAGTAAGGATGGGGGAGGAAGTGTTGCCAGTTTCAGGAATGAGGAGATCTGTGATAGCTTTCCAGGAATGTGGGAGAATAAATGGACTAAGTAAAATGATTAGAATGAATGTCTCGTAGCAATAAGTTGAGGTGAGTGATCACAAAGTTAAACTGCCACAGAGCTTGCATGGTCATGTGCTTTACTCCAGCTGCAAACAGCTTTGTGGATTCAGAACAGAAGAAAAGGAGATTTGGCTTAAACTAGGAATGTAAATTTTCCAAGAAATACCATGAAGGGAGAGTGGAATAAAGAAGCTGTGGGTTCCTATCAGAAAGAAATTAAAATAATTTGCTATGGTCTTTATGCTTGAAAGACTAGAAAAAAAGGCATGAGGGTCATAGAAATGTTTAAAATACAGTAGGATTGATGGTTTAAAGGCATTTTTGAATCCATGGCATCTACCAGAAAGATAGGAGATATTGGATGGTGAGTAGGATGCTTAATTGTTTTTGAAACAATGGTAGCTGTTGACAATCACAAGGCATAAGTAGGATCATGTGAGTGGTTGAGGTATGTTTAGGGCAAAACGATTGGGAAAGAGGAGGTTAACACCCTGGTAAGCCAGGGTTGAAAGTTACCAAGTCACCAAGAATTTCCATAAGAGTAATTGTAGAGCAATGATTATTCAATCAGTCCTGAAGAAATAAGAAGGGACAGAAGACTCCAGCAGGGGAGAAGGACAGTGTTCAAGCAGAAAGATAATTCCTAAAGATGGAAAATCAAAGCCAGGAAATTTTAGGAGAGAGAGACAGACAGAGACGGAGAAAGAGAAAAATAGAGAGTACATGCGAGCGAGAGAGAGAGAAAGAGAGAGGGGGGGGGGAGGGAGAGGGAGGGAGAGGGAGAAGCTGGTTTTGAAAATGATTAGGAAAACCTGTATCAAGCACTGAAAATCCAAAAGAACTTCCACCTCACTTTCAGGCCTTTGTAGGAGGAGTGTGACAGAGAAAGCAGTCAGTACTTGAGAAGTCTTCAGGGAAAGCTGTATCCTCAAAATGAGAAAAATTTGTGACTGGGGGTTAAAGATATAATCCCTATTTTACCAAGACTGATTATGAGTTTCAAATATCACCATGCAAGGATTTCAGGAGCTGTGGAGGGACATTTTATAAATGAGTGGGAATTTGAGACTGACGGATGATGGATGACACGGGTAAGAATGAATCATAGGAAGTCACTATGCAGACACAAGAAATTAGAGAGATTTGTTTGATGTTTAAGCAAACGATTTCAGAAATAAATATTTTGGGGGGAATAATTGGATTTTGGAATAAAATGATCTGATTAATGAGTATTTTGTTTAATGGAGATCATTCCTTCATAAATTAACATTGAAGTAATTAGCAAACAATAAAGTAGAAACATTATCCCTTTTTGAGACTATTTTAATGATTTTATTAGAAGTCAATTCATTGCTTTTGAATTGATATTTTATATTCTTTTTCTTTCTTCAGATCATTGACACAGAAGGGATAGGATGGGTATTGAATCAGACTCTACATTGACCTTTAATACACCTGAGAAATAATTTTTGAGAGAGAATGAGAAACTGAGTATTTTAGTCTGCTAGGTTGCCAAAATGCAATATACCAGAAATGGGTTGGCTTTTACAATGGGGATTTTTTAGGTTGTAAGCTTACAGTTTGGAGGCTGAGAAAAATGTCTAAATCAAGGCATCATGAGGCAATGCTTTCTCCCTGAAGACTGACTTCTGGAGATCCTGGAATCCTCTCCCATATATGGCAAGGCACACGGTGGTGCCTGAGTTCTCTCCCTTCTCTTCCAGGTTTCATTGCTTTTAGCTTCTGGATCCCGCTGGCTTTCTCTCTGCTCCTGTAGCTTTCTCTCTCTGTCTCTCTATGTATTAATTCCATTCCATACATATGTATGTATTAAAGGACTCCAGTAAGAGGATTAAGACCCATCCTGGCTTACACCCTGCTGAAGTAACCTAATCAAAAGAAGTTCCCACCAGCAATAGGTTTACACCCACAAGAATTGATTATTTCTAAGGACATGATTTTCTGGGTCCATCAAAGACTCAAACTACCATGCTTCACCCTCTGGAACCCAGAGAGACATGTGCTTTCCATATGCAAATACATTCATTCCATCACAATCTCTCAAAAGAGCCTTAAATTATTTTAGTAACAATATTAAGTACAAAGTCTCATCAAAATCAGTTATAGGTGTGGACTGTCCTAGGGCAAAAGTCTTCTCTGGCTATGGACCTGTGAAACTTATAAAACAAGTCATCTGCTTCCAATATATAAAGGAGGGGCAGTCAAAGGATAAACATTCCCATTTCCATAGGGAGAAATTGGAAGGAAAACAGCTCTGAAAACCTGCAGAGCATACTCCATTAGATATTCAAGGTCAAGGTCTGCGGAACCATGGTTTCTTGTCCTCAGGACATGATGGAGTGGCAGATCCACCCTTTCCTAGAGCATACCCAGTGGCCATGGTCTCTGCTCCACACTCATCAAGCTTCTGGGTGGGGCAAAACTCTAGGCCCCACCCTCTGAAAACACTGGGGTGAAGGCCAGACTCTCTCTAATCTATAGGTTATGTGCTCAGTGTCCTTAGAACAGTGGGGTGGCAGCCAGACTCTCCGCAATCCGCGGGAATGTGCTCCAGCCCCTCTGGAAGCTGGGGTGGCTGCACTCTTCCTGCAGTCTTCAAGTGCTGGGGCATAGTCACCCTTCCCACATACCCTCTCTTGGCCTAGGAGGATGTCTCTAGTCCAGACCTCAGCTTTCATGGTTCTGCCTTTAAAGTCATTTTTCCTTCATTCTGTCCCTTTTAGTGAGACAGACACAGGGAGAGAGACTGAGAGGTATAGAAAAAGATAGACTGTGAAACAAAAAGAAATAAAGGGGGTATAGCACAGGTATCGTTAGGGATTTTTTTCCTTCCTCAGTGAACTAAGAAAGTAGTATATAATCATTTTAGCAGCAGAGAAGAGAAGTTGGCAGCTGCTGAATAGAAGGAGCTAGTTCGAGGTCTTAGACAGTGAGAGAGCATCTTACAATAGATGCTTAAGCTAAATGGCTTTTGGAATTACAGAGAGTTGGAGTTAAAAGACTTGGCAAAAGTACACCTTGGGTCACATTATTTATTAATGGAAATAAAATATTTTATAAGGAGTAAGATGATAGTGGGGACTTGATATTCATTACTTTTTAAGAGGATAGGTAGGCATGGTTTAGATGCACAAGCATAAATTGATACAGAATGCAAAATTAAATAAACTTCTAACATGATAAGAGAAAAAGGCAAGACTGAGTGGCATTAGGTTATACTAGTTGGAAGAACTCAGACAAAAATGTACAGAATTGAGTGTAATGTAGAAAAATTAATACATGAAATTGTAGTTAATTTTGATAACATCTTCAACTATTTTCCAAAATGCTTCAAAATATAGTTTTTAATATTATCTTCATAAATACTATGTTCAGGGTATAGGTTAATCATTCAAACAGGGATATTTTAAACAAAGAGATAAAAAACTTGTAGGTCATGGCACTAATGGTTTGAATGGAAGTCCATTACATGCCAGACCAGTGTTCTTGTTAAGTTTTAAAAAACTGGATAAAAATATGGAATGGCTGTGGCTCAGTGGTTGAGTGCCTGCTTCACATGTACAAGGTCCCAGGTTCAATCCCTGATACCTCCTAAGAAAAATAAAGTGGATAAATATATAACAATTTTTTTAATGCAATGCTTCTAGATGGTTTTACAGGGCAACGTAAAGGACAAACTCTGATGATGAGAAGCTTTAAATTTGATATGTAAACACATATTATGAACATAAAGTAATAACTCACTGTATGTGCCACTAATTCTTGAGCCTTTCCAGAGTTTAACAAAGATGCTTGCTTTTCATTAACTTCTACCTCTGAAAGATTAAGATTCATACATTCCTGATCTGCTAAGTCAGTTATAATACATACATCTAACAATAAAAAGTTCTGTTGATATATATTTTCTGCCGTCATACACATTACATTTGTCCTTGAATTTTTATATTTATGTACCTTTATAGTGACTGTAGTGGGAAACTAGGATATATATATGCTATGTTGAATCTGCTATATTTACTTCCAAGTATTTTTTAAGTACATAAATAAAACTAGATTAAATGTCATGTTATTTACTGACTTTTGAGGGAAATGTTGAAAGGTTGAAAATTGTCTTTGTTTCAATTCTTTAACTTAAATCAAAATTTTAATTGTATGTATTAACTTTAGAAGGTAAGTGGAAAATAAATGGAAATGAAACATCCTTACAAATAGCATAAATCAGCGATTGTATTTTGACTCATTCAGCAAAGGTGTATTAGAGATATTCTATTAAAAGAACTTAACTGTGCTTGGTGATTTGGAGATTATGAATATGAATTAGGTACTGATCCCTGCCTTCTAGGTACATAAAATCTAGTAAAAGAAATAATCCATTAAACACATAATCAAAAGGTTTGATAGAAAAGACTACTTTCATCAGAGAGTTTAGCTAAAATAAAGTATTTATGAGTATTTAGAAAAGAGAAGCAAGTTTTTTTTGTTTTGTTTTGTTTTGTTTTGCTTCTGGGGGATCTGGCAAGGTTTCCTGGAGGAATTGGCATGAGGTTAGACTTGAAGTTTAGATATAATTTGGAACTGGGGACAGTACCGAGGGATAAGAAGGGCCCATGCAGGCAAGAGGCAGTAACATGGAAAAATTTAAAAGCTGGAAACAAGAAGTTCAGCTGACCCAGACACTGGAAAGGTGAAACAGAAATGAAAAATAGCATTGGAAATTTGTAGGGCTTTGGACATTGTCCTGTAAGCAGTGAGAAGCATTGAGTGAGATGCTAAGAAGTGTGCAACTTTAGTCCTATAGCTATTGAAAATTATACTAATTGAGGAATTAGTTTTGAAAGGTATAAAAGTAAAAAATATGGAATTTAATTTTAAAAATAGGACTGCAATCTCCTGACATGGGGCAGAAGCCTCTGAATCATAAGCTGGCAGGAACACATAAAGTGCAATTGAGAGGAATTACTGGAAGCTGAGTGGATTCTAACAAGAGAGTGAGAAATTCCTGGGGGCGCAAAGTCTTAGAGGGGCCCTCGCTCTTTCCTGTGTTTTACCTCCAGTAATCTCAGCCAGTCCTCACTGTGAAGATTTTAGAAAGATCCCCTATTGGCTTTAGCTGGGGGAAAGGAAGGCGGGGTTGCTGTTAAATGCACCCAAGAACATTCTCCATAACAAAAATCTAGTCTCCAGGGTCAAGGGCTTTATAAAAGCCTTGCCTAGCAGTTTTGGGAGAAAAGCATTACTTGCTACTTGATTTTCTAAGATTACTTTCACAAGGAAGGGGTGGGAAACTAACCCACCCAGAAGAAACACTTGAAAAGATCACAGCTCAGAGATACAGGTACACTAAAAGACTAAGATTTAATCATAAGAGTATAGAGCACTTCCTAACCCCACAGCTCTATTAAGAGGGCTCCAGTACAATCACAATAGAGAGAGATACAAGGCAGCCTCTCTCTAAAGAGAAGTTTTAAGGGAAGTCCAAAGAAGAAAGAGGATACAAAAACAAAGACACTAGATGAATTAGAAGCCTCTGGCACCTACAGCTAGAGCAAACATTAAACACAGCCCAGGTCCTGGGCAGACTACCATAAATCCTCATACTAAATGCCTGTTTACCTCAGATTTTATTACATGCTTAACTTTCAACAAAAATGTTATAAGACGTATCAAAAGGCAAGATAAAACACAGCCAGAAGAGCTAAAGCAAACATCAAAAACAAACTCAAATACAACACAGATGTTAAAACTATCAAACAGGGAATTTAAAGTAATTATAACTAATATGTTAAAAGATCTAACTGAAAAAAAATTAAACTACATGCAAAAACAGAGTGTAATGTAAACAAAGATATGGAGTCTCTAAGATAAAGAATGAAAAGAAAATGGTAAAAATATAAAACACCATAACAGAAATGGAGAATGCTTTTGCTGGCTCATCACAAGATTGGACAGAGCTGAGGAAAGCATCAGTGTGCTTGAAGATAAGTCAAAGGAGACTCTTCTAACTTGAATGCAATTAAAAAAAGAAAAAAGAAAACTGAAAAAAAAAAAAAAAAAAAAAAAACAGAAAGGTATATGCAAGAAGTGTGGAATAATCTCAGAAAGTATAATATCTGAGACTTTCCAAACTTAAGGAGAAGCACCAAACCACAAATACAGAAAGCTCAGAAAACAACAAACAGAAAGAATAAATATGAAAAGACCAAAAACAAGAAAACAAAAACACTACACTTAGACATATCATTAAAAAGGCAGAAAATGACAAATGAAGCCTAGGGCTGGGGGGTGGGAAGTACCTTATTTTTGGATTAACAAAGAATTAGAATGGACTTCTTGTTGGAAATCATGCAGGGAAGAATAGAGTGGAGGAAAATATTTAAAGTGTTAAAAGAATAAGTTAAAATAAAGCAAAACAAAAACATTGACCTACAATTCTACATCCATTGAAATTATCCTTCAAAAGTGAAGGAGAAATAAAGACTTTCTCAGACAAAAATGGAGGGAATTCCTTGCCAGAAGCCCTTCCCTATAAGAAATATATTGAAAGGCATTCTTCAGAGAGAAGGAAAATGTTATAGGGCAGAAACTTGTATCTCCAAACAAACAAACAAAAAAGGAAAATCATCAGAGAAGGTAAAAATGAAGGTAAATGTAAAGAATTAGTTTTTGGATGGAACTGTCTTGCTTGCAGTTGTAGACAGTTTGTTTTTTGGGATGGGCGTTGTCCATCATCCTTTTGTTAGTTGTCCTGGGTGAGTCCAATGAACTGGAGAGTGGGTGTTATAACTCTGCTGAGATTCTGATAAAACATAACTGTTTAAAATAATAATAGTAATAATGTTCGGGTGACAATAGCACATGGGAAAGTGAAAAGAATGACTGCAATGTCATAAGAGACAGGAGGTTCAAATTGTAGAAACTCTGTTATAATGTACCTGCACCCTTCCTGAAGCAGTATACTGTTATTAGAGTGTGGAATGATATTAGATAAATATATATATATATATATGAAACTCTTGAGCAAATATTAAACTTTTTTTATAAAGTTATATAATTGGAGATATTTGATAATTGGTATATGAAATAATATAAAATACAAAAATATAATCAGAGAAGACTGAAAAAGAGGGACAAAAAAGAAACAAAGAACATATGCAACAAATAGAAAGCAATTAAAATATCGTAGATATGAATCCAGCTCTATCAACAATTACTTTAAATGTGAATGTTCTAAATATACCAAATAAAAGACAGAAACTGAGTGGATTTCAAAAAGACTCAACTATATGTAGTTTACTAGAAACCTACTTTAAATGTAAAGACATGGGATAAAAATAAAGAGAAAAAGAAAGACACATCATCATTAGGGAGATGTTGCATCATAGAATGGGTTAGGCAATGTGTTCCCTCTACTTTTATTTTTTAGAAGAGTTTAAGCACGATTGGTGTTAGTTTTTTCCAGAACGTTTGGTAGAATTCACCTGTGAATCCATCTGGTCCTGGGCTCTTCTTAGTTGGGAGGTTTTTGATAAAAATTCAATCATGTTACTTGTGATTGTTCTGTTGTGTTCATCAATTTCTTTGGTCAATGTAGGCTGCTTGTGTGTTTCTAGGAATTTGCCCATTTCCTTGAAATTATCCATCCTGTTGGCATACAATTTTTCAAAGTATCCTCTTATGATACTCTTTATTTCAGTGGGGTCAGCGGTGATATCTCCTTCCTCATTTCTTATTTTGTCTGTATCTTCTCTTTTTTGCTTTGTTACTCTAGATAAGGTTTTGTCAATTTTATTAATCTTCTCAAAGAACCACCTTTTGGTTTTGTTTATTTTTTCTAGTGCTTTCTTATTTTAAATTTCATTTAGCTATGCTCTAATCTTTGTTATTTCCTTCTTTTTACTTCCTTTGGGGTTAGTTTGTTGTTCTTTTTCTAATTCCTCCAGGTGTGCAGTTATGTCTTTGATTTTAGCTTTTTCTTCTTTTTTGTATAGGCATTTATGACTATGAATTTTCTTCTCAGTACAGCTTTTATTGCATCCTATAGGCTTTGGTATGTTGTGTTGTCATTTTCATTCAATTCAAGGTAGTTACTGATTTCTTTTGCAGTTTCCTCATTGACACACTGTCTAAGAATGTGTTGTTAAACTTCCATATCTTTGTGCCTAATCTGCTTCTCTGCCCTTACTGATTTCAATTTTCATTCCATTGTGGTCAGAGAAATTACTTTGTATAATTTCAACCTTTCTGAATTCATTGAGAGTTGTTCTGTGGCTTAGCATGTGGTCTATCCTGGAGAATGATCCATGTGCACTTGAGAAGAATGTGTATCCTGCTGTATTTGGGTGTAGTGTTGGGTAAATATCTATTATGTCCAGATGCTCTAATGTATTATTCAAAGTCTTTGTTTCTTTATTGATTCTCTGTTGAGATGTTCTGTCTAATGGTGATAATGGTGTATTAAAGTCCCCCAATATAATTGTAGAGGCATTTATTTCTCCATTTAGTTTTTTCAATGTTTGCCTCATATATTTTGAGGTGATCTTGTTAGGTGCATAAATGTCTGATTGTTCTCTCTTCTTGAAAGATTATCCCTTTTATTAATATATAGTGTCCTTCTTTGTCTCTTACAATAGTTTTGCATTTAAGATCTATTTTGTCATATATTAGTGTAGCTACTCCTGCCCTTTTTTGGTTATTGTTTGCATGTAAAATTGTTTTCCAACCATTCACTTTCAGTTTTCTTGCGTCCCTGGATGTAAGGTGAGTTTTTTGTAGATAGCATATAAATGAGTCATATTTCCTCATCCATTTTGCCAATCTGTGTCTCTTGATTGGAGAGTTTAATCCATTAACATTCAATATTATTACTGTCAAAGAATTACTTATATTAGCCATATTTTCTTTAGGTTTATGTAGGCCATATATTGTTTTTATTTCTCTTTTATCATTTTAGTTATTCTTACACTTTCTTCCAACTCTCTCTTTCCTGTTTTTTCCTTTCAACCTGCAGAACTCCATTTTTTATTTCTTAAAGGGCAGGTTTCTTATTGACGAACTCTTAATTTCTGGTTATCTATGAATATTTTGAACTCTCCCTCATTTTTAAATGCCAGCTTTGCTGGATAGAGATTTTTTTTGGAAGTTTTTTTTCTTTTAGCACCTTAACTACGTCATACCACTGCCTTCTCGCCTCCATGGCTTCAGATGAGAAACCATCTCTTAATCTGATCGCGCTTCCCTTGTATGTGATGGATCTCTTTTCTCTTGCTGCCTTGAGTATTTTCTCTTTGTCTTGAGCATTGGACAATTGGACAAGAATGTGTCTTGGAGTAGGGCTGTTAGGATTTATACTGTTTGGGGTGTGCTGTGCTTCCTGGACATGTACATCCATGTCCCTCAATAGAGTTTGGAAATTTTCAACCATTATTTCCTCCAACACTTCTTCTACCCCCTTTCCCTTCTCTTCTCCCTCTGGAATGCCTATGAAGCATATGCTTGCACATTTCATGTTGTCATTCAAATCTCTAAGGAAAGAAAAGAATTAACATAGGGAAAAATAGGTAAAAGAAAAAAAGGAAACAGAGGGGAAATACAACAAACAAGAAACAAAACAGCAGCAAAAAAAAAAAAACAAACAAACAGAACAAAAAAAACCCACCATCAACAACAAAAAAAACAACCAAGGAAAAACAACCTTCCCTCTTAGGTCCCTAAGGAGCTTCTCAGGCTGCCAGCCTTCATCAGTCAATCTACCTGCATCATGAGGTGATGTACTGGGCTTTAGCGAGTAGAATAAGTAAAAAAAAAAAAAAAAAAAGGAGGGTGGGGGTGGTGGACATTTTTAAAAAATTACAGATCTAAGAAAATCTAAAACAAAAAGAATGTCTATATGTTCCCTGTCATAAGGTATCAACTGGATGCCTGATAACCCAGTGGATCACTCTCTAGATCACTTCTCTTAGGACACCTGGGAAACATACCAGGGAACTTGTATATGCAAAGTGGGAACTCCTCCACTGAGCAAACTGTCTCCTTAGGTTAATTAGGCTTCAGAAAGCTATCTGCCCCCTTTCCCTCAGGCATTTTAGACTTGTACAGTTTGCTGAAGCCCTGCTGATTAGGGGCCTGTCCCAGCCCCCTCTCTAATCTAGTTCCTCTCTCTCCCTGGGCAGCTGGGTATGACATCCTGCCTGAGCAGATCCCCCCTTCCCCTCTCCCCATCAGGTCAGGGGCACTTCCAAGATTCAAAGGGGGCTCAGCTGGCCAAACTCACCACAAGGAAACCACTCTCCATCCCCTATCAGACCCCTCTTCCTCCCAGGGAATGCCTCCTTCCACTCAGTTGGCAGCAGCATGCCTGGGACTCCACAGAGACTACTTGTCCTGAGGGCAGGGTATATGTGCCTTTTCCAACCACAGGAGCAACTCACAGTTTTCCTTTGGCTTCTTTATCTTTCCAGTACCCTCCTAGATGACTCAGAGCACCTTAATGTTCTATATATATCCAAAGCAGCTCCTTTAGATAGGTCCCTGCCTTCTTTCCACTTCCGTTGTGAGAGGGTCAGACTCTGCCTACCTACTTTGGCACCATTTTCCCAGAAGTCCTCCAAACATTTTCCAAGATATACCATCATAACACTAAACGAAAGTAAAGCTGGAGTAGCTATATTTTTCAGACAAAGCAGACTTCTGAGCAAGGGAAATTGTCAGAGATAAAGAGGAACAATACATAACAATAAAGGTATTATGAGGTTGGTGGAAAAGTAATTGCGGTTTCAGACCGTGAATTTTAAATCATTATAACTAGGCTCAAACACACCTTTATTAACGAAAATAGGGACCATTACGATCAACACATTTTTGCCAACAAGAAATAAGTTTGCTTATTCCTGTAGTGTAAAAAATCCATGCTTCGGGATTCAACAAACTCTTGGAAAGCATTTACAGCATCCTGCTGTTTGTAGAAGTGTTTTCCCTGCAAAAAGTTGTCGAGATGCTTGAGGACGTGGTGGTTGGAGAGACGTCAGGTGAATATGGCGGATGAGGCAAAACTTCATAGCCCAATTTGTTCAACTTTTGAAGCATTGATTGTGCGATGTGCGGTCGGGCGTTGTCGTGGAGAAGAATTGGACCCTTTCTATTGACTGATGCCAGCTGGAGGCCTTGCAGTTTTTGGTGCATCTCATTGATTTGCTGAGCATACTTCCCAGAGGTAATGGTTTCCCCGGGATTCAGAAAGCTGTAGTGGATCAAATAGGCAGCAGCCCACCAAACAGTGACCAGGACCTTTTTTTGGTGCAAGTTTGGCTTTGGGAAGTGCTTTGGAGCTTCATCTTGGTCCAACCACTGAGCTGGTCATCACCAGTTTTCATATAAAATCCACTTTTTGTCACACGTCACAATCCTATCAAGAAATGGTTCTTTGTTGTGCATAGAATAAGAGAAGACAACACTTCAAAATGATGACTTTTTAAATTTTCGGTCAGCTCATGAGGCGCCCTCTTATCAAGCTTTTTCACCTTTCCGATTTGTTTCAAATGCCGAACGACCGTAGAATGGCCAACATTGAGGCAACTTCTCGTGTAGTTGTAAGAGGATCAGCTTCCATGACTGCTCTCAATTGCTCGTTGTCAACTTCCGATGGCCGCCCACTACGCCCCTCATCTTCAAGGCTCTCGTCTCCTCTGCAAACCTTCTTGAACCACCACTGCCCTTTGGGAAACTCAAAAAAATAAGGGCAAAAGAAATTCAAAGTAAGCAGAAAAAATAAAATATAAAAATTAGAGCAGATATTGATTAAATTGAAAAAGAGAAAAATCAATGAAACCAAAGTCTGGTTCTTTTTCATATTGATAAACCTCTAGCCAGGTTTATCAAAAAAGGAAGAGAGAAGGGAAGAGAAAGAGAGACAGACAGAAAAAAGACAAAAATGACCAATATAAAAAATGTGAGAGGGAAGCGGCTGTGGCTCAATCAGTGGGGCTCCCGTTTACCATATGGGAGGCCCCGGGTTCGGTTCCCGGGGCCTCCTGGTGAAGGCAAGCCCGCCCGCACGGCGTGGTTAGCTGACCCAGCAAGCACAAGCAGCAAGGGGGGGGATAAATGAATAAATAAATAAAATCTTTAAAAAAAAAAAATGTGAGAGAGTTCATTGTTACTGACCAATGAAGGATAAAAAAAGAATAATATAAACAACTCCAGGCTTACAAATTTGATAACTTAAGTGAAATGGACTGATTCCTTGAAAGACACAAACTCCCCAGACTCATACATGAAGAATTAGATAATCCAAACAGGCATATATCTATTGGAGAAATTAGATCCACAATTAATAACCCTCCAGAAGGAATTAATGATGGATTGACTGGTGAATTCTACCAAACACTTAAAGAATAAATGATACCAGTTCTCTACTACCTCAGCAACAAAGTAGAATCAGAGGGAAGACTTCCTAACTCATTCTATGATGCTAGAATTACCATAACAAAACCAGATACTGTCTATATAGAAAATCTCAATGAATTGATTAAAAAAAAAAAATCCTGGACCTGATAAGCAAAGATAGCAAGTCAAAAGATATAAGAACAATATACAAAAGTAAATTCCTTTCCCACATACCATTATGGACAATTGGAATTTGAATTTAAAGAAACAATACCATTTACACTGTTAACTTGTTAAGCTGCCTTTTGTCTGTTATTTTATTTTTTGAATTTGAAATAAAGTTTGAATAGAAAAAGATCAACATAATTTTCAATAGAGAGTTGCAAATTAAAACAATGAAATACTTTTATGTACATCAGTAAAATGGCTAAAATCCAAAAAGCAAAACAACAACAACAAAAAACCGAAAAACAAAAACTGGCAACACTGATTGCTAACCAGGCTGCTGGGCAAGAAGCCGTCTCATTCCTTGATGGTGGGAATGCACAATGGTGCGGCCAGTTTGCATTCTGAGGCTTATCATATGGCCCATCAATTGCACTCCTAGGTGTTTACTCAGTTGATGTGGAAACTTACGTCTACACACAAACCTGCATGTGAATGTTTATGGAAGCTTTATTCAATAATTGTCAAAAACTGGAAGCAACCAAAATGTCTTTCAACAGATGAGTGGATCAACAAACTTGTCTGTGTATGTTTATGTGCACATATACAATAGAATATTATTCAGCAATAAAAAGAGCTATCAAGTTGACTAAAATCCTTTATGTCCTTAATATTATTGTGTGAACTTAAATTCATATTGCTAAGGCTCTGTAAGATTTACTAATAGGGGAAACTGTGTGTGTGTGGGTATATGGGAATATTTAGATTTTCTGCAAATCTAAAATGGTTATTAATTTGAAAAAATATTAAAATTTTTTTTAACATATTAGAGGATTTGTCGGGAAGGGCAGCCCACCAGCCACCGAGGTCTAAAGTCGGTGGGCAGTCCCCAGGCCTGGGAAGCAGGCAGTGGGCAGTCCCCAGTCCTGGGAAGCAGGCAGTGGACAGTCCCCAGGCCTGGGAAGCAGGCAGTGGGCAGTCCCCAGTCCTGGGAAGCAGGCAGTGGGCAGCCCCCAGTCCTGGGAAGCAGCCCGCTGAGGTGCATCACCTTGGCATAGGTGACTAGGTGCCTCCCTGGGGAAGCTGAGCTCAGAGGCCGCCAAAAGGAGGAAGCTGGACCCTGGAGGAGGCCTGTGGGGGAGCCGGTTCTGCCCACGGGCTCGGAAGAAGTGACGTGGTGGAGGACTTCAGTCTCTGCTCTGATTCCTACCCGTGGACCAGCGCGTGGACCAGCGCGTGGATTCCGGCAGCAAGTCTCAAGTTGAAGCTCTGGCAGAACAAGTGCGTGTGGAAGAGGAAGAGCAGGAGGAGGAAAAAGAGGAGAATAAGGAAGATGAGGCCCGCCGTCAGTCAGGCAGAGTGACCGGCGCAAGGCCAAGGAACAGCAAAGGCCCGCCTGTGGACGGAGCTGTCGTGGAGGCGGCTGAAGAGGGAGCCTGCGCTGGCTCAGGAGCCTCCTCGGGCCCCCTTGAGTACATGGAGGTCCCTGCGAGCTCCCTGGAGCTGCCCGGCGAGGGGTTCCTCTCCACAAACCACCTGGAGGGCACAAGACGCGTCTTGGCTGGAGACCAGCGCGGTCCGAGTAGAGCCCCTGCACCTGCTGCCTGGAGGGCACCCAGCCTGACCGCGCCAGCGAGAGGGCGAGAGCGTGGACAGAGCTGCCTGCTGCCACGCCACAGTCCCGAGCGGGCCTCCACGCGGCCCTCCAGCCGCGCTGCTCTGCTGGTGCAGTTACACCCCCGTGACCCATGGTCAAACACTGCTGCGCCCAGGTGCGGCTACTTCTGCTGGGCGGGCATCTTCCTGGGGTGCCACCCCGACCATCGCGGGGACCACCGCGGCCACGAGGACTGTGCGTCCCAGCAGAACGGGATGGTCTTCTGTCTCCTAGGGAGGACGCCTCATAGATCCAGGACGTGCAGCGTGGCGCACCCCACCCTGCGATCCCCTGGCTGACGCCGTTGACAGCCAGGGGACGTTCCTGCCCCTGCCAAATGAGGGCCGCCTCTCTTTCGAGGGGCTGCGGCCTGGGCCTGGCGGGGAGGCCCTGGAATAGGCCCTGCCCAAGCCAGAGCCGGACAGGCGGTAGAAGCTCCGATTCCACCCCTGGCAGCTGTACCTGTTGGTGAAGCAGGGGGAGCTGCAGAAGGTGACCCTGTCCCTGACCCCAACTTCCAGAGCGACCAGCGGAGCAAAACACAGCCTGCATGTGGCCACCCAGCAGGGCTGCGGAGACGTGCGCCATGCTGCTACGGGCTGCAGCCACCGTCAGCGCGGGGACAGGAGGCCGCAGACGCCGCTGGGCAGGCGGTGGTGACACCCACCTGGAGCGGGTGCAGTGCAGCGGCTGCGTCTACAGCGAGGAAGAAGATGGCCCCAACTGCCTCCACCATGCAGCGCCAATCGGGAGCTTGGAAGTGGTCAGCCCGCTCCTCAGCACGGGGCAGGTGGACGTGAGAGCCCAGGACAGTGGAGGGTGGTTGTCCGTTATCTGGGCCGTGCAGCGCAAGCACGTCACGGTCACCTGCAAGCTGCTGACTCAGGGCGGCGATGATGCCCTCCCCGACAGTAGGAAATACATCTGCGTGCACTGGGCCTCACTCGCCTGCAGCACCGCGGTCGCCGAGATCCTCCTGACCGCTGCGACCTCCACGCTGTCAACTACCACGGGACACGGCCCTGCACTTCGTGGCCCTGGAGAGCTACCACGAGCATGTGCTGCTGTTCCTGTCCCGTAGGGCAAACCCTGAGCTGCGGAACAACGAGCGGGACACAGCTTGGACCTGACACCCAAGTGCGCCAACATGGCTTTGCGCTCCAGCTCAACCACACAGTCTACCTTCTGGTGGGAAATCCGGCTGCCCGCAAGGAGATGGTGTGCCCCGACGTGGCTCAGGGCTGTGAGTACGTGCCTGTTCCCTCTGTCAACGACGAGGAGTGGGAGCCCTGCCCGCAGAGGGTCACAAGCGGGTCTCGGAGAACGTCCACGGTGAACGCGGCCTGCAGCGCTGCTCCAGCTCCAGCTGTCGGTGCGGGCAGCTCAGCCTGCGGAGCTGTGTGACGAGGACGGGCAGCTGCGCCAGGAACTACCCTCCTCCCCGGCAATGTTCAGGTGTAAACAGCCGCTGCTGTGGGAGAAACTGCGAGAATCAGGCGGCACCAGAGTGGGTGGCAGCTCTGGGAACTGCCAAGCCGGCCGGGGACCACGCGCCGCACAGGCCATCCCCAGGGGACCTTACCCTGCGCGTGTGTCCGGGCGCTCGTCTCAGACGCCGAGGCCCAAGTGAGGGAAGATCCTCATGCCCTCGACTCAGACAGCAGGAATGCAGAGGTCTGCGCGCCGATGGCCCTTCCATGGCAGCATCAGGCTTCACCAGCACCTGAGTGTGATCCCAGCATTACCCCGGCACCCCTCGTGGAGCACACGACCTGCGGTTCCCATGCGTAGCCTTCTTCAGCTCCTGAGACTGCTGGGTTGGCGAGTACCAAGGGTTTGACCGTGGCGACCGCCTCGGGGATAGCAAAAGCAAATACTGCACCTGCCAGTGTGGCTCCGAGAAGGGAAGCACTGAGCCCAGGCCCTTGCCCTGGAGCAGACCCGCAGGACCCCACCCAGCCGCCTGAGCTGGGCTCCCCACCTCCCCTCAGCCCCTGAGAACGGACCGTGCCTCCCCTGCGTCAGCCTGGACGCCACCAGTCCCTATCGGCCCTGCTGCTCAAGCCCACACGGGAGGGCTTGTCTTCTCTCCTCCCTCCCTTCGCACCCCTAGACCAGAGACCCCGGCCGGGTCCCGGAGGTCAGCGCCGAGCTCCCAGAGCTGGGTCCTCCCTGGGAGGTGGCCTCAGGCTGAAGCCCCTGAATGGACGCCGGGCCTCTAGCCCACTGGGTTCTTTTGTGCTCAGTGAGTGTTGCACTTGGTAACGACAGCAAGAACAGCAAGGAATTAAGGTGACAGGATATCTTGTAGATCAATCATTTTAAATGGCAATGACATAATTGCTTATTTTCTGAAGACTTAAAAAGAAGTGCTTTGATTTATATGGAATTTTAATGATCTTTTTTCCTTTTTATTGATTTGTACTAGTCTTATAGTTAAGATATTCTGCAGAACACAGGAATTGAACATTTTATTGGGATTCTTGATTACATGCAATTTTCTCTGATTTTTAAACTTTATACACCATTGAATATCAAACACAGATTTTACATTCATGTTTTGACCATTTCAGGAAAATTGCATATTTCTAAACTGTGTTGTTACTGGACGCCACAAGGTTAAGCTTCCTTTTCTGCATTTTTCTGCATGATAGTCTGACATTTTTTACTGATTTTCCAAGTAGATTTCTTGGGGATAGGATTTGAGAAGGAGTTATTGAATAGTGGTGACAACCTCCTACTCACTCTGTCTGGAATTACATTTGAATGTACCATATAGCAGAAGAAATTCATTACTGTCTTGTTTTTCACTAGGGCATAGATCAAACTCTTATTTTAAAATTATGATAAATAAATGTGCATAATTTTGCTCATGTAAATACACACTTTGAAATAATTAACTATCATAAAAGTAGAAGTAAAGAGCTGCCCTTTTATGAAAACTGCAATCTCTAGTCTAAGGCATTTCCCCTTTAAAATCATGAACAGATTGTCTTTGATGTGTCTTTGGAGTTACATTCTGCTCATTTCCTTCTGATTTCCTTTAGGATCATATCCTTCACCGCCCCCCCCCACATCCCCATCCGCGCACGTACTTCTGACGAGCATTCTCTTTTATCTTGGGCCCTTTCCCTGAGTTGTGTCTCCTCAGAATTAATGTATTACAGAAATTTGTTAAAAATATATTTGAAACTTGCAGTGATTTGATTTCAATCTTCCTTTTAATTTAGGAAGCTCTTAATTCTTCGTGGGAATTAGAAACAGAGATTGCTTGGAGAATGACATTACTAGAATATCCTAAAGATTAATTTTAGCCAGATTTTCAATTTCTGCCACCATTTTTCTAAATTCCTTATTCTTTTGGATTTAGCAGTGAGGCTTTGTATCATTTTTACTTTATTTCTCCAAACTCTGAGGGAGTTGCTCCTAAGCAGTATATAAAATGCCCAACAGTAAAGGATAATGGGAGACATTTTTCATTCAAAAGTTTGAGTAATGTATAAATGTATAATGTATAAATTTAATAATCATTTCTAATAAATATTAACTCATCATCTCGTAAATCACTAAAATTTCTTTACTATCAACGAATCCATCTTAACTCAAAAAATTGTATAATGTCTAGATGTTGCCTCTATAGCATTGGAATAGATGTTCTTTTGCCTTAAACTAGTTCACATGCCATGTTTTATGGCAATCATACTAAAAATATTCTACAAAATACTTTGGTTACTGTCATGACCCTGTTTTGTAATTTAGTCAAATTACTATTGTGAATAGTCAATGCATATTGGTAAGCAATTAATATGCCCTCGGGTTTTTTTTGTTTTTTGTTTTTGAGGCTGCCTTATTTTATATTGACATAAGGGCTAAGTAAACTAAATATAATTTCAGGTAATGATATGTGGAATCTATAAAAATAAAACCAGATTATTAACTGAATAAAGAGTGATTGTTAATTTTAGTAGTTGAGAGAGAAAATGCATTTCTA
Organism: Tolypeutes matacus; assembly: GCA_026826555.1. Lineage (NCBI taxonomy): Eukaryota > Metazoa > Chordata > Mammalia > Cingulata > Chlamyphoridae > Tolypeutes > Tolypeutes matacus. Next base: position 2,542,088 of record JAKSZT010054342.1, on the reverse strand, counting down.
AGAAGGTGACATTTTGATGAGATCTAACAAAAGAGTATAAGGGTTCTAATAGGAACAATGATGATTTGTTCCTGTGTAGCAAAGAGACACGTCTCACTGGACTAAAGGAAGAGGGGAATGACAAGAAAAGAGCTCACAAAGGAAGGCAGATTCTAGAACATTTATTTCCTTGTGTGCTTTAGGTGGATACTTTATAGAAACTATTCAGCATTAAACTGAATGAAAACTAATGGAGATCAGCACCCAATTCTCACATAGCACCAAGGACAGTGCCTGGTACAGAGAAAGTGTTATAAATTAAATATGTTGCAGATGAATAAAGGAAAAAAGTAAAAGGTGGCTGGATTCTTGAGAACATTTCTTGCAATACTCCCTCTCCACCCTGCTCTTTTTATTTTACAAGTGAGGCAATGAAAGCTTGTAAAGTTATCTTCACTTACTTCTGTTATTCAAATTCCAATGCAGGAAAACCACAAATACAATGGAAAATACTAGTTGACAAATTCGCTTTAGATCCTAAACCTAATATGATCCCACCCTCATAAAAACACCTCACAAACCTTTAGATAATCAAGTTTTCTAATGAACAATTTTTACTTTCATTTATATTGCTTTCCTAACATAGCATATCTTTAGATATTGATATTGCTGCTATCAAAGCATCTGAAGCATTGAAATTTAATTCCTTATTTTAAATATATTTTGTGGAGGGTTGAGAGTTTAGGATATTAGCAGCTTGAATCTTAGATCCATAATTGTGCTATATATCTGAAATATGTATTTTTCTTATATTTTAAGCCTCTGAGGAACTTGTCTTAGCCTATAACAATGTAGTATTCAAGAAAATAAAGAATTGGACTGGAAATAGAAAATAAGTTGTAAATCAGTTATCCATATCCTATCAGTTCTTTTGGTGTTATACAAATGACTGTCTTTCTAACATCATGCCTGATCCCCTCACACTGTCAGTTTCTTTAATAGTATTCATTGAATTCTAACATAACTTATTATGGTACTGTAATTTATTTTTTTTATTTGTTTTTTTTAATTTTATTTTATAATCTATCTCACGCCTACTGCAACACAAGCACCATATGAGTAAGAATTTTCGTCTTATACCCAGTGACTAGAAGAGGGCCTGACACACAGTAGGTACTCAAAAGATATTTTGTTAAATGAAAAAGTGGATGCGTGAATGAAATTACTACATTATATCGGTGAGCATTCTCCAGGGAACAGAACCAACTGAATATATGTATATATAAAATATGTGTGTGTGTAGATGTGTATATCTAATATACATATACGTACATATATATATAATTTATTATAAGGAATGGGCTCACGTGACCTTGGGGCCTGGCAAGTGCAAGAGCTGCAAGCTAGAAAATCTGATAAAGGTGATACTGAATTTGAGTGTGAATTTCCCAGAGGAAGCCGGCTGACTGAAGTGGAGGCAGACATTCTTCTTTCTGAGTTCTGAAATCCTCAGTAGTTCTGGCTTTAAAGACCCCCAGCTGTATAAGGAGACTCCCCACATTGCTGAGGGCAATTGTTGCTGATTGTAGATGCAATCGGCCCTAGATGCTATCAACTGATTGTAGATGCAAATCCTTCTACAAAATACCCTCATAGTAACAAGTAGGCCGGTGCCTACTTGACCAAACTAATGAACAGCTTAGTCTAGCCAAGGTGACACATGAAATTAACCATCACACTTGGGTTTTGAATAAGTTGACGTATTTTTTTTTTTTAAAGATTTTATTTATTTATTCATCCATCCCCCTCCCCCTGCTGCTTGTGCTCGCTGGGTCAGCCAACCACGCTGTGCGGGCGGGCCCACCCCCACCAGGAGGCCCCGGGAACCGAACCCGGGGCCTCCCATATGGTAAACGGGAGCCCCACTGATTGAGCTACAGCCGCTTCCCTAAGTTGACGTATTAAAATAACAACCATAAGCCACACAGATTCTGTTCTTTGCACTGGACGACTGATAATGAATTTTACCTGGTGGAAGTAGGAACAGGGTGTGTTACTTGACATCAATATCAAGGTACTGAAGTTGGTATTTTAACTGTCTATAACTGCTGTTCACTAATTTTTAGATTCATGATTGAGCAAAATATCTTTTATTATGAAATATTTCATATAACAGATGTAAAATATTGTATTCTCAGTAAAAAATAACAACAAAAAAAAAACCCCACCAATGTGTCCTTTCCTAGTACCTTTGAAATCCCCATGTGCCTTTTTCCAATACAATTGTTCTCTTTCCTTGCACAATGGTAAACCCTAGTCTTAATTTTGTTACTTTTGTTCCTTCACTGTTCATTCTATTGTACCACATAAGTATACTTTTCATTTATGTTATTCTCTTTGTTATATATGTATACATATATATACAGTTGAGTTAAATTTTATGTATTGTCCCATGGCTTGCTTTTGTCACTCAACAGTGTGTTTGAGATTCATCAAAATATTATTTGTATATACCTGTTTTCATTCTTTATCACTGAGGTATGCTATTTTAGTAAATGCTTACTATACATCACTACACTGTACTATGGAATACTATATATTCTAGTGATATATTTTTTCACTTGAATTTATATGTGTGTGTGTGTTTGCATGTATACATACACATACGTGTGTGTGTGTATATCTATATCTACATATATATAGATATAAAAATCTCCAATCTCCTATCAGTAGACCTGTGAGTTGCTTCTATTTTCTTGATTTTATAGAAGCTGCTGCTGGGCACAATTTTGCATATGTATCCTTTTGCATGTGAGGGTGTTTCTCTAGAGGTGCAACTGACATATCCTGGGGTATCCATATCTTCCTGTTTACCACTGTGATGGTTTGCATAATTTCATATTATCACAGTTTCAGTTGCTCCACATCCACACCAACACTTGATAGTACCAGGCATTTGATAATAAGAAAAATATGTTTTGTTCATATTTACTGTTCCCTGGACATAGTATTTGAAATCGCAGCATTCCAGACATTTCTCATTCCATTTCTATTGTTTTTGGGTGGCGATGTTTTCTGGTCACACATCAGTTACACCATATTAAGTGCTATATTTTTAACATATTTTTAATCCCTTTAAGTTATATGTGAGAAGTTTTTTTTCTATTTTTTCACTCATGTAACACCAGAACCTAGGATCTAGGTATGAGTTCAATATGCATTTGTTGAATGAATGAATGAATGAATGAATGAATGAACAAGCTTAGTTTATAACTTATGTTGCAACTGTATAACAAGAATTTTCAATTGTTTAGTGTAGAACGTTTATGAATGGCAAAAAATAAAACATTTACAACCTGTTTAATAGAATTATGAAAGTATGATTCATAATACTTATAATCAAATGCAGTTAAATTATTATAAAATGGATTTTAAAAAGAAGTATGGACTTTTATAATACCTGAATTGACCTTAAAATGCATATGATTCATTTCAGAGAAAATAAATATTCTTTTAGGTTTTATCTGAAACCCAGTATATTATTTCCTCAATGTTTAGAAAGAGAAAGTTATCCAAGCCTGGTGCCCATGTTTCACCAGGCTTTTATGAGGAGAGTAAGCATGGAAGCCCTAAGGCAGAGTCTCAGAGAATGGCTCTCAGTCCAGGAGCATCAAAATCACTGGAAAACTATGAAAATGAAAATTATCAGGCCCCACCAAAGAGCAAGTGAATCTGAAATGCTGAAAATTGGGCCCATAAGTTTCTGTTATAATAAGTCCTCCAGGTGATTGAACTTCAAGCTAAAGTTTGAGAATAATCTAGAATGGTAGTAGTTGGGAGAAGTTACGAAATTGCTCATTTTGATCATTCTCTGGGTTCTTTCAGTTAAAGGACCCAGATGAGAAAGCCTTCAAGAGGATGCGTTCAGTACTGTTCAGAGAAGGGATTGAAACAGGTCTTCTTTCATGCCAAAGAATGAAACAGCTCAAGTTCAAGCACGTTTCACAGGACAGTAGTGCTGCATAACTAGAGCAGTGGAGACAGCGCTGTGACTGTGCCCATTTCACAGATGAGTAAACTAAATGAAAAAGAGTCAAGTAACTTGCCAAACTTCACTCGGCTAATGAAAGCTGGAGCCGTGACGCACAGTCAGCCTAGCCTGGCCTGGAACCCACGCCACACTTCCTTAAGGCTCTAAGGAAGATGGTTTCAGCGGGTGGGTGGGAGCAGAGGTCAGGCTGCTCTTTGTTAAGCAGTGGGTGGAAGTAGAAGCAGGACGCCTAGTTCTTCCTTGAAACTGGTGGGGAAAGAAAGGCCACGTTTGGCGGAATGAGAGGGTCCAGAGCATTTAACTTATTTTCTCTTTAACTAGCCTCGAGCGAGTCCTTGAAGATCTTTCATGTGAGTATAAATCCAAGTAGTGAAATGCGATACTGCATTTACAGACATAAAACAATTAAGTATTTTATGTGACTAAAAAAGTCAGTTAGAAGCAATGGCTCGACAACCTGTCATGGGCTAGTCCTTCTGAGAACCAAAATGGTGTTCTGAATTGGAGGCTTCTTCTGCCTTCATTTTTTCATTTAAGAAGCATTTATTTGGAGTTGCGCATGTGCCAGACACTGTACTAGGGGCTGGACATACAAAACAGCACATACTGTTTGTCCTCAGGAACCCTTCAGGTCGGGGTTAGGCAGATGAGAAAGCGTGATAAAGCTGAGGAAGCAGTGCGCGCAGAGGCCTGAGGGTGAGGGAAAGATTGTGATGTGGTAGGGATTCCACTGTATTCAAAAATCCATCAGACTAACTGTGTTTGGTGAATATGGAGGAATTAGAGGAGATGTCTGAGTACAAAGGAGAGACAGGCAAGGTTTTTATACAACCAGCTCTTAAAATGTTAAGATGCACAGAAAGCCGTCATTGATCCTGGTATTTAAAAAGAGTTTTAGAAAATATCAAACGTAAAATGGCTTAAATAAATATTGGATAATAGTAATATTTAGATATAATATGACATTAAAATATTGACATGAAAAAAAAATCTCTCTTTACATTTCTGTGTACCTGTGTATTTCCCATAAATGGCCAGGTAGGAAACATGAATTATTTCATATTTATTTATCATTTTTCTTAGGATATTCTGCTTGGAAGCTCCTGTGGTAGAGCGGCTCACTTATTGCAAATCACTAGCATATCCCAATAAGCTGTAGTGCAATTCCTTTTTCAACAGCCTGCCAAATATGGAAAACAATTTTATTCAATCTTTTACAGTTTTCTTAAATTCCCTGGAAAGAAACACTCAAACCTTTGTAATGTTATTTAACAGATGAATACCTACATCTATCTGTCCGCATACATCCACATTTATACATATTATATATAAAGAAACTTCCTCTTAGTGGACAAAGTTTGACCCCATATAACTTTGAAGAGGTCCTACCTTTGACTCCCGTACTGGCATGGTGATAGTGATACAGGGTAAAATCGGGCTCTTTCCACCTGATGTACTTGAAAGACCAGTTACTGAGATACCAGGGTTTCAGAGGGAGAAAGAGTTTATTTGCTTGCATATAGCAAAGGAGTTCAGTGGCCTAATGACCCAAAAACTGCCTTCTGGAACTGCAGTAATCCTGATAGTCTTATAATATCCAGGCTCAGCGGTTTATGCTAATGAGTACTTGGGGTAGGGCTCTCTCAGTTTCCTTTATTAATAAACATTAAGGGGCTGATCAGACTACAGGGTGGGTACAAAACTGGGATGAATCACAAAGTTATTATAATCACAAGATAATCGTCAGAAATCATGACTTCTGGGGATGGGGGGTATAGAACAAGGGTCAGATACAAAGTTTTTCTTATGAATTTCGCTGGCGGGTGGAGTGGTTTCCATTTCAATAGAAATGTTTATGTACAAGGGAAAGATCTATCTGGGATCATCATCATAATAGCTGGCATTAATGAAAAATGATCATATACGGAAGTAGGATCCATATGGAATAATCTCACAATGGCAGGTTTTTAGTTGGAAATGACCATATACAAAGGGTGAGGCCAGTCTAGCTAATTCCAGTGATTTCAAATATTAAACTTTGGCTATTTTAAAATATACTGGAAGTAAAAGGTATCTATATAATGATTCAGTAATCATAATTTTTTGTTAATCCTTTTTTTTTTTTTTTAACTCTTAACCCTTGGTTACAATTGTTTCATCATCATCATCATCGTCAATAACTAGTAATTAACTACTCTGTTCTGGGCATTGTAATTAGAATTTTACATAAATTCTCCCTCTTACTCTTCACCCCTATCTTCCAAGTTGGTTATTGCACTTTTTGTCAAATGAGGAAGTTAATTCACACAGAGTTGAAATGTAAAAGGATGGGAGTAGCTGTGCTCCTAGGAACCTAGAGTCACAAAAACAGGCCGTGGGCCACTTGTGACTGGCAGGTCATCTCTCAGAAGCCAGTCTTCTTACCATGTAAAGCATTATCCTCTCGGAAGAGTGATGGCACAAAACCAAACAGATATCACAAGGGCAAACAAGAACTTTGGGGCTCCTAAATGCTTTCCAGCTAAATAATGAACTGTCTTGTGTAGCTTATCACAGTGATATCTGTGATGATTCCACAGTTGTCCCTAAAATACGGATTCCTATTTAGGGTATTATAAATACTAACTAATCACCCCCAGGGTTTACACTAAAGTTAAATGATGCACATTTGCTTCACCCTAGTCACAGCAAAGTATTTAGAGTCAATTATCATTCAGATAATGTATTTGCTTAGACTCTTGTTTGTTGAACTAAAATTCACTAAGATACCTAAAGTATTGGGCATTAATTGTGAGAATGCATGTTTTGATAAAAGAGGCAAATGGGAGGAACAGGGAGTAAATTACAACCTGACATCAGGAAGCCTGGAACTGGAACATAATTCAAGATCTGAGAAAGGAGCTGGTCATTTTCTTTGGTTTGCTCCTATCTTTTAAGAAGACTCATTCTGCTCTTTCTGTGCTGCCACTGCTTCATTTTTCTGGATAGACCTTTCCCCCGTTCATGTGTTTATATTAGTCATAGGTTTTGTGTACTCATCCTTCTGGGTTTCTTTTAACTTTAGCTCTGCCATTGCTTCTCTCCTGGTGTCCCAGCTGCTGTTTCTGCTGCTGAGGTAGGGGAAGATAAGAAAAGGAAGATAACTGGCCCAGGAGGCAGACCAATGGGAAATCACCATCAGATGATACCTAACTGCCGTGGAAAAACCACTCGCCCAAGGGGGCCCACGGCCTAGAGCTGGAAGATTCCAGATGACAAAATGCCCACTGGTCACCTGACCACCACATGCTTCAGGCGCCCCTCCCCTGGGCAGTTCCCACTCCAAGGAACACGGAGCCAGTAAGAAGTTGTAGTTTTCAATCCCTTTTTTGCATTAGGCAGACCAGTGAGAACATTAGGACTTAGGAGTCTCGTTTACATGGAGGAGGAAGAGTGGGGGAGCCCAGCCTGAATAAATCAGCACCCCCAGCCCCGGCAGGCGTGACTCGTGCAATTCATACAAGCACGCCTGCACTTCTGTCTTGAGTGAGCACTGTCGCTTTACATTAAGCTCTCCCGCTACTATATGACAAATCCTCAGATTCGTTCTCCTGTCTGTGTCATGAGCCCTCCTACCCTAGGTCTTTCTCCAGGACCTCCCAGGGCCTCTCCACATCACTGCCAAATGCTTCATTCTCTACACAGTTCCCATTTCAAATATAAATGGGAACTCTGATTAATGGAATTTGATCCTGTTGCTACAGAACATTTCTGTCCTTGTTTTATTTGGGGTGGGGTGTGTGGAGGGCATTCCACAAGATATATTAGTGCTGTCTTCCATTTTAACTATGCATTAACATCATATGCATCAATTACCAATCTACGGTTACGTGGTTGAAACTGAGAGCGTTGAAGCTGAAAGCATTACAAGAGAGCCTTGATAATAATTGTTCATTTAATAACATTTGTGAGAAAGACAGCAAAGTTTTATTTATTGAGAGATAACTAAATGTCAGGAACTGTGCTTGGTGTTTTCATATGTCTCCTTATTTACTATCTACAAAGCCTTGTAAAGGTAATATTATGAACAGATTTTCAGTTGAAGAATTGGAAGCTAAAATGTATAGCTTTTTCAAACTCCTTTGCCAATTAGTTGTAGAGTGACAGCTTTTACCCAAATCTGCATGGTTCCTAAACTTTCTGCTACACTATGCCTCCTTGAAAGCCAGCATAGTAACAGAAATAGGGGTTTATGAGGTGAGCATCAAAGAAGCATTGCTTTAGAGTACAAGACATCATCTTCAAGAGAAGGCAGGAGTTAGCATAGAGCACAGCAATCCCAGTGTCTCCTTTTGGTTTTCTATGTGTGCGCCTGTACCTTTCCCCCACAGCAAGAGGTAATCCATAGGTTCTTTTTCATGGTCATGTATGTAGAGCTATTTGGTTACTTCAAGGACCGAGGAAAAATTGAATGGTACGTGATATACTTTTGTCATTCCAATTATTCTTCTAAATCTCACTAAACTCAGGCTTCTCAAGCTGTCCTATAGATTTCCAAACAACCTGCTTGGACTTTACTCCCAGGATTCTCCTTTTCTAGAATGACCTATAGTCTTAAATTACTCTTTTGTGCATTATATTATTCTTTCCTAGGGGTCTAGGGTTTTCTTTTTCCTTTTTGAAAAATATATTTTTAATTTATTTTTAAAAGATACTCAGATTACATAAAATGCTACATAAAAAAAAATAAGGAGTTCCCATATGCCTTACTACCCACACCTCCCACTTTCCTCCACATTAACAACTTCTTTCATTAGTGAGGTACATTCTTTGTAATTGATGAACACATTTTGGAGCATTGCCACTAAACATGGATTATTCTTTACATTTTGTAGTTTACACTCTCTCCCACTCAATTCTGTAGGTTATGGCAGGATACATAATGGCCTCTATCTGTCATTGCAATGTCCTTCAGGTCAGTCCTAAGTCTGAAAATGCCCCCATATTACACCTCTTTTCCCCTCTCCCTGACTTCGTCACCTCCAGTGGCAACTGTCTCCACATCAATGATATAATTTCTTCCATTGCTAGAATCACAATAAGTCTGTAGTAGAATACCAGTAAGTCCACTCTAGTCCATATTTTATCCCCCAATTCTGAGGATTCTGGGATGGTGATGCCCACTCCACCTCTAATTGAGAGGGGGCTTCGATCCCATATGGCTGATGGATGGGACTCTCTTGCTTGCAGTTGTAGACTCTCTCAGTTCCTTGGTATGGTGGTTGTCCATCCTCACTTCCCCATCAGCTGTCCGGGGTGAGTCCAATGAACTGGAGAGTAGGTGTTGAAACTCTGCTGAGGCTCCGGGCCCAGCTGGCACATGGACAGCCCAAAGATTCAAGTCTCTTGGACGTACACCTACCAGCTCCAGCACCAAGTATAGGTTCAAATAGAAGGGACAGAAGAGGCATGTATAGAGAAGTTATACCTGAGTCCAACTCTGTCACACTCAGGAGCACAAACTCCAAAGTAGGGCCCACTGGCAAGGCACCAAACTCCAGAGCTACCTTCCATGACCGTAGGACCTGGGTGTCCCTGGAGCCCTCAGGAGCTCCACTGTTTGGGGCAGTATCTACTTGGGCATCTATGAGATCCTGCTGAGACGTTCATAAGCATTACCTCTCTGATGACATCCCAAATCCCTTTGAAGTCTCTTAGTCATATAAACTCATTTGTCTTTACCTTTCCCCCTTTTATTCAAGGTCTTTAACCAGTTGCATTGCTAGTTGGTACTTGATAGTAATCCCTCGGTGCCAGGGAGGCTCATCCCCAGGAGCTATGTCCCTCACTGGGGGAAGGTAATGCATTTATATATGGTGAGTTTGGCTTAGAGAGAGGCCACATATGAGCAACAAGGAGGCTCTCAGGAGGTAATTCTTAGGCACCTTACAACACTAGGCTAAATTGCAAAATCAAGAGCAAAGGCTCATAAGCATGGTCGTCAATATCAAGGGCCCATCAATTGAACATCTAGTCATTGCCCCTGTACTTGGGGGATTGTTGCTGTTCCATTAGATAACATGGCAGATCTCCCCAGGAGGGGAATTCAATATTCTTTCGGTTGTTGTGTGAATCTCTACCCACTGTGGCAATGCCTCATGAACATTTGAACATATTTATATTCCTTATATATGTGCCCAGGTGAACGTCCTCCCATGTATCCCCCATCACCGACATGCCACACCATTGATCCTCCCCTGCCATAGTTGTAACTCTTCTGTGATCTAAAACATCTTCAAAAATGAAGCCAAGAATATTGCCAAATCTGATTAATAAGAAAATGAAGTAATAATGATAAGTTTAAATATAAGAAATAAAATACATAATAATTTAGAAATACTAAAGCTAAAATAAAGTTAAAAAATTGGGTTATTAAAAAAATGAAACATATTAAAAATTTTTTTTGACATTTTGGCTTTCATCACTGTAATGTCTGTTGTCCTGTATGTACAGTAACATTTTCTTCCATTTCTTCCTCAGTGTCTTACTTTTTTAAAACTTTGTTTTCAAAGAAGTTTTAGGTCCCAGTAAAGTTACATACAGAATATAGGGGACTCCCATATACCCAACATCCTTCCCCTTTTCCACCTTCCCTATTAATAACCTTTTTGTATGTGGATGGTACATTTGTTACAACTGATGTACAAGTATTGAAACATAGCTATTAACCATGGTCAATGGTTTACATTATGGTGTACATCTTAGATGGTACACTTTTATAAATTTTTCCTGAAATTTAACATGGCTTGTATCCATCATTGCAAGATCATGTAGAACACTTCCATTTCCCCCTAAATACTCCCTCTTCCATCTATTCTATTCCTCCTTCCCCTCGGGGCCCACAGCAACCACCAGGCTTCACCCCTTGAAGGGCAAGATTCACAGACACTTGCTACCATGCGGAGGGCTTGACACACTAGTCTGTCCTCCCCTGTTAGAAACTGCCCAAGCTCTCGAGAGACACCCTCCCCTCTGTTTGAGAACATATTGGGCCTCCCCAGCATGGGAGTCCAGCTCCTTCCCTCACATTATGTGGGTCTCCCTCCACTGATACAGCATGTTATGACAAAATGATCAAGCACACATTCTCTAGAAGACTGCCTCAGGTGTGCCCTGTCCCACATGCCCCCCATCCAACACTTACCCTTTCTTTCCATATTGCCAAAAGAGTTTCCTCAAAATTATAGTTTGACCCACGTACCCACCGATCCCCAGTGCTCACCTGCTCCCTCCCCCAGCCCTTCTCCCAGTTTCATGGACCATCCAACCCATCTTCCACACCCTACCTCACGTTCAAGCTTGCACCGCTCAAACCAATACTATCCCTACACCCCTATCATATCCCTTCACTGCACAACTACTCACTTCCACCTTTTCATAGATTTCACCCATATAGGCACTGGCTCACAATCGTCTTCTCCCTTTCTATTTCCTGTAAACCTATCTTCTAGACTCTAGCTCCTTAAGTCAGCTCGATTGGCTTAATTCATATCAGAGAGGTCATGTAATATTTGTCCTTCAATGCCTGGGCTGCTTTTCTCAACATAAGGTCCTCAAGATTCATCCATGTTATCCCATGTGTTAATACTCTTCCTTCTTATAGCTGAGTAATATTTCTTTGTATTTATATACCACATTTTGTTTATCCATTCATCTGTTTATGGGCATTTGGGTTGATTTCAAATTTTGGCAATAGTAATAATGTCGCTATGAACATTGGTGTGCATATATCTGTTCATGTCCTTGCTTTCAGTTCTTCTGGATATATACCCAGACTTGCTGGATCACATGGCAGATCTATAGTTAGTTTTTTGAGGAACCACCAAAATGTCCTTCACAATGGCTGGACCATTCTACATTCCCTTCAGCAGTGGATGAGGGTTCCCATTCCTCCACATCCTTTCTAACACTTGTAGTCCTGTTTTTTTAATAGCTGCCAGTCTAATGGGTGTAAGATGGTATCTCATTGTAGTTTTGATTTGCACTTTCCTAATAACTAGCAATGTTGAGTATCTTTCCATGTGCATTTTAGCCATTTGTATTTCTTCTTTGGATAAGTGTCCATTCAAATTACTTACCCATTTTTTAAATTGTTTGTCTTTTAATTTTTGAGATATAGGATTTCTTTATTTATGCTGGATATTAGGCTCCTATCAGGTATATGGTTACTAAATATTTTCTCCCATTGGGTAGGCTGTCTTTTCACTTTCTTGACAAACTCCTTTGAGGTGCAAAAGGTTTTAATTTTGAGGAGATCCCATTTATCTATTTTCCTTTTGCTGCTTGTACTTTGGTTGTGAAGTTCATGAAGCCATTTCCTATTGCAAGGTCCTGTAGATGCTTCCCTACATTATCTTCCAAGGTCTTTATGGTCTTGGTTCTTATATTTAGATCTTTGATCCATCTTGAGTTGATCTTTGTATAAGGTGTGAGATGGTGTTCCTCTCTCATTTTTTGGATATGGATATCCAGTTCTTAAAGCACCATTTGTTGAAAAGGCCAATCTCTCCAAATTGAGTGGGCTTGGTAGCCTTGTTGAATATCAGATAAGTGTGTATGTGAGGATCTATATCAGAACTCTCAATTCAATTCCATTGGTCAGTATGTCTATCCTTGTGCCAATACCATGCAGTTTTTTTTGTTTTATTTTGTTTTGTTTTGTTTTTTTCCTTTTATTTTTATTTTCATTAGTAATATAAGCCTTTTAAAAAATATAAAGTCCTTGAAATGAATTTAGGCAATGAAGTAGGTAAGTTATATTGAATAGCTTCTAGAATCAAAGACTGGGCTCAAAAAATATCTTTGTCTTTCATACCCATTTTTCTCAGGGTATAGACAAACATTTTAAGGTTTTTCTTCCAGGTTTGGCTCAGTGACAGTGAAAACAGATAACATTCAAGTACTATTAGGCAAATGCAGCCCTACAAGGATAAGTGTCCACATAGGTCATTCTGCAAAGGAGGACTATCTTAACTAACCCACAGTAAATTTGACCAAAAAACCCTTTTGAAATTGTTTTTACTTTAGGATCTGTGGCATCCTCCCAAAGGTCCTGAAGGTCTTGTACATGTCCATGAGAGGTCATCATTTTATCATAGATGCAAGGATGATAAGGAGTTTTACCTTCCCCAGAAAAAAACACATGTTCTTGTGGTACTATCCCCATTTTATTGGCACAGAGGCCCATGAACACATCGTCTATGTAAAGGCTGGAGTTGAGTGTCTGTGATGCCATGTAGACTTTGGCAGCTACATCACTGGAGATCACATAGGCAGCTCCGGCGGTGTAGTCAGGGTAAGCCGGCCACTGGTACATTTCGTAGGAGACATAGTATTTGCTGTTTTTGTCTCTAATGGGAGGAGCACCACGATGAACACGCCCAATCCAAAAATCTTGAACGCCAATTTGTTCTAAATCTCTAAGGTATTCAATAAGATTTGGCATGTGAATAAATATATCATCGTCTGCAGTCATAAGGAATCTCGCATGTGGACAAAACGTATTTGCCCAATTAAACTGCAGAAGTAATTTAAGAGTAAGATTGTGGAAAGAATCGACAAAGTCCTGCTGAATTAGATCATTGTACATTTGATTTTCCCAATCCAGTTTTCTTTGCAGTTCTTCTCTCTTCAGTGTATTAGAAGGAGTTCCTAAGGCAAACAGAGTTTTGATGTTGGCATTAAGTTGAGACCGAACATACTTCTCATTGCCCCATGTTTTTCTAATTGCAGAACGACAGCCATAGTTTTCAGGAGCAGTCTTTACAAACAGTAAAAGGAGGACATCTTGTGCTTGACACTTATCCTTGTGGTTAATCAAGTACTGGAAGCTGGTAGCCCCATGTAGGCTGCGCTTAAGAGTCAGGCTATCATTCACAAAGTTATAGCTGTTTATGAGGTATCTGTAAGAGTAGGACTTCATGTAGCTTACGATGTAATTATCCTCCAGTCCCCAAAAACACATAAGACTTACTAGGAAACAAGTGGCAAATAGATGATATATTTATTCACATGCCATTTTTTTACTCTTCTGCCACTAACAAACATTCTCATGTCCACTCAGGTCTGTTTTTATTTAGGATCTGTTTTAAACAGGTGTGTGCTTCTTTGAGACCAGAGAACTTTGTATTTTTCAGAAGAGATGTCCATCTTAGTACATATTGATCATGAAAAAAATTTTAAAGAGGCTTCTTATTTCACAAAAGTTTTTCCTTTTAATACCATTTTTTTTCTATGAGTGCAAAAAAACAGAACACATTGTAGAATGAAGACACTGACACATCAAAGTTTTTCTACGTTGGTATCCATAATTAGCCTCTTCCATGTACTTCTTTTTGTGAATGGTAGATGAAATAATTTATTCCCAGGCTTTATGCTGGGCAGCCCCAAGAAGTTGGTAATATCTACATTAAGTTAATTCAACAAATATTAATTCATCACATACTGTGTAGCAGAACTCAGGCAGGATGCTGTAAATGCTTCAGAGATGACTCAGGTGAGCTCTTCTACTGAAGAGTAAGTAGATGTTCTGGTACAATCTGGACCAGATCCAAGCTCAGCTCCTTAAACGCCCAAACCCGAGGTGGGCTTTCCTTCTTCATCAGATCATAGTCATTGCTCTCAAAAAACAAAACGTGCCCGTTTCAGACCTCGGGTGATCACCCAATACCATGCAATTTTGACCACTGTAGCTTTGTAGTATGTTTTAAAGTCAGGTAGTGTGATTCTTCCAATTTCATTTTTCTTTTTTGATATGTCTTTGGCTATTCAGAGCCTGTTGCCTCCAAATAAACTTCATAGTTTTTCCAATTCAGTAAAAAATTCTGTGTTAATTTTTATTGGGATTGCATTAAATCTGTAGATTAGTTTGAGTAGGGTATACATCTTAATGATATTTAGTCTTCCTATCCATGAACAGAGAATATTCTTCCATTTATTAAAATCTTCTTTGACTTCCTTTAACAGTGCTGCATAGTTTTCTGTGTATAAGTCATTTACATCTTCAGTTAAATTTATTCCTAGGTATTTGATTTTTTCAGTTACTATTTTAAATGATATTTTTTCTTGAGTTACTCCTCAGATTGCACATTATTGATGTACAGAAATACTACTGATTTTTGTGCATTGATATTATAACCTGCAACTTTACTGAACTGATTTATAAGTTCTAGAAGCCTTCTTGTATGTTTCTCAGGACTTTCTATATATAAGAACATGTTGTCTGCAAATAGTGATATTTTTACTTCTTCCTTTCCAATCTGGATGCCTTTTATTTCTTCTTCTTGTCTTGGTGCTTGAGCAAGTACTTCTAAGACAGTGTTAAATAGGAGCGGTGATAGTGGGCATCCTTGTCTTGTTCCCGATCTTAGAGGGAAAGCTTTTAGGATTTCACCATTGTATATGATGTTAGCTTTGGGGTTTTCATATATACCCTTTATCATGTTCAGAAAGTTTCCTTCTACTCCTATCTTTTGCAGTGTTTTTATCAAACCTACTTCATGGGTAAACCATGCTTACCCCGGCAGCCCCACTAGATTATGAACTACTGCCTTGAGAATGGATAAGGCATCATTGTCATCTTCTCATACCATTTGCCCAGCATAGTGATAAATAGTGGGAGGTGGGCAACATGGGAATCCCAGTGGGTTCCGTGTAATATTTTGGGTAATCTAAGCACCTCTTAAAATATATATATATATATAACATTTTTGTAAGCAAATACACATATATGCATATATATTTATATATCATTTTGCAAATGTTTGTATGTATTGTGAGAATTTTGATTTTTACCCACAATAAAAATAAATTAAAAAAAAAATAGTAGCTGTGCAATCAGTACTTGATGAGCCACTGAAAGAATCCATACCTAGAAGCTGTTCACAGCTCAAAATATTCTCCATTGTACACTATGGTTGTAAACCGAGTTCACCTGGTTTAAAATAAAGTAATCTAGCCTCCAAGGTCATTAAGTTCACCTGAATCAAATACATTGACTTCTTGCTAATACGGTTGAATTTCAACATCAGCCAGTTCGCAACTTTCTCACCTAATTTTCAGCCTACTCTTGTTTTACTGGAGGCCTGCCAAGTATCCAGCACTATCCAAGTTGCTTTGAATAATTCAAAAGAATCAAAGAATACAAACTGGAATAAAATATTCGAGGAATTTGAGACTTAGAGGAGTGATTTTCATATCTAACAACTTAAAAGTAACAAATCCACAGTTAAAGCTCAAACGCAGGGATTCTGACTCCCAGTCAGAATCTGTCCACGGTGGAAATATTTTATTTAAGCATAGGTTTTCATTTCGAAGAAAAGAGAAATGTGACCTTATATCTGACCTAACAGATTTATTTAGTGTACAGTAGTCTCTGGCTGCTGATAATTCTTAGTTCTGTGGCTTTTGGGGAAGACACGGAACAAATGAAGCTAATGAAGCTCAAGTGCTGCTGTTTTGAGGGTCTTTTCTAGGAGTTTGCAGCCAAGCTCCAGCCTAAGATCCAAATCAGAGGAAATGCAGGTTTGCTTTGTCCAGTTGGCCCTCCGGGCAGTCCAGAAGTCCCTGCGGCACCTTCTGCCCGTGCCTGTGGGCAGGTTCCTGCAGATTCAGCAGAGCCCTGCCCTGCTTCTGAGCAAGCGGCCCCCTTCCCGGGCTCAGTCAAGCCAGGATCCAAACCCTCAGAGTCTGAATATGGCTTGCAGCTGGAAGGCTATATTTGAAATCTAAGTTTAGATTTTAAGAAGAAAACAATTTTTTTTTTTGAAAAATTAAAGGTGTTTCTACCTGCCAGAAGAGAATACAAAATAAGTCTTATAACAACTCTAAATAGTCTGTGTCCCGAGTGCGGCCAGGAGCTGAGTAAATCTGACAGCTTCCTGCCGAGCTGAGGTGGATCTGTCAGACCAAAGAAAGACTTGAGCAAGTCCCTCTTGGTGACTAATGGGCGTTTACCACAGGGTTTCCTTGGGGTCCTCAGTCTCTGGGGTGGGAGGATGAGGGGTGCCAAGCCCAGGCGTGGCCCAGACCTGGTCCTTGAATGTGGGGGCAGAGATGGCACTTCCAGGTTTGACATCCGCGCTCACCACGGAGGAGAGGGGTCTTTTATGCGGCATGTCCACATGCAGCAGGAGGGGAGTGGGGATCTGCTTTCCAAGGAATGCAGTGGATTGCTCACAAACCGGGACAGGAAACAGATCCTAAAGCAGGGCTCGTAACCTGTTCTGTTCCACAGACCCCTTTGCCAGTCAGGTGAAAACCACAGGCCCTTCTCAGAATACAGAGGCAGATCGTTTTAGGACACTCAGCATCAGCATGTCTGTAAATTAAATTTTAGGATTATTCAAAATGACATTTTACAACTCTCCCATAATTTCAATATCTGGTAATCTATCATGGCTCAACATCTGTTCAAACGGTCATTTTCAGCAAATACTTAGAAATTTGAGTTTTCCCGTGGGGTCATGAAACCATCTCTGCCATCCTCACCCACCTTCTGCAGGCAGTTATGCACCGCACTCAGAACCGCCTGCATCAAAACAAAAATCATACTAAGTGCCCTGTACCGCGTATTATTTAATAAACATATCACACCTGCACAACACGTCCCCACAAAATAATGTGTGTTTGAATTTTCAATTCAAGCTCACATACCCCCTGAAACCTTCCCACGGGCCCCTGGGGATCCGTGGACCCCTGGTTAAGACCCCCTGTCCTAGAGGAACAGGTGTCTTCAGCAAGGCAGGAAACGTTTACTGGTAAAGGGTGATTAGGGCAAGATCTGTTCATCAGTCACCAGTTTACAACCTTTCCTGAGTTTTGCTTTTACGCTACTCGGGAATGACGCTGCAACTTGGGGAGGAAAGAACTGGAAGGGCAGGGGGAGAAAATCCAGCCGTGTATGCTGCGTTCCGTTACGCAGGAAGTAGCTACGGCACAGCACTGATACCAAAGACTAGAGAGGAGAGGGGTCTTGAGAGGTTAGTTTAATTAAGGTTCACTGTTCATTACGTCTCTTATTAAAATGGTTTTTATTATAGAAGTTGTGAGTTCACAGAGCGTAAAAGACAGGATTCCCATCCACCACCCACCACAAACACCTTGCATTGCTGTGGAGCATTTGTTCAACACTTTTTTATACCTGTACTGTTTTATTTAACCTTAGTTACTTTTATTACAGTTGATGGAAGATTATTACAATAGTGCTATTAATTATTAGCTATAGTTTACGTTAGGTGTGTTTTTCCCATATACCACTCTATTATTAACACCTTGTATTCGTGTCATACATTTGGTATAATTCATGGAAGAATGTTCTTATACTTGTAATATTAATCCTCCATCTCTATAATCAGGTTTACTGTGTTATACAGTCCTATATTTTATCTTTTAATTTTTATTTTAGTAACATAAATGACCTAAAGTTTCCCCCTTTATCCACATTCACCTGTATAATTCAGTGTGTTAATTACACTCACGATATCATGCTACCATCACAGCATACATTTCCAAACCTTTACATTCCACCTAAATGGAAATTCTGTAGAATTTAAGCATCAACTCCCCAATCTCTAACCCAAATCTGTGCCCTGGTAACCTATATTCTAGAGTCTATTTCTATGAGTTTCCTTATTATAATTTGTCCATATCAGTGAGATCATACGATATTTATTCTTTTTTGTCTAGCTTATTTAACTTAGCATAATGTCCTCAAGGTTTATCCCTGTTGTTGCATGTATCAGCACTTCATTTCTTTTTACAGGTGAAATATTCCATTGTCTGTATACACCACATGTTGCTTATTCATTCATTGTCTGCTGGCCACTTTGGTGGCTTCCATCTTTTGGCAACTGTGAATAATGCCATTATGAGCATCGGTGTGCAAATATCTGTTTGAGTCCCTGCTCACAATACTTTTGGCCATGTACCTAGCAGAGGGACTGACCTAGTAGAGGTCATAGGGTACTTCTATTCTTAGCTTCCTGAGGAACAGCCAAACTCTTTCAGTTTCTGTTCATCTCTGAATATTTTAAACTCGACTTCATTTTGGAAGGATAGTTTTGCCAGATAAGTAATTTTTGGCTGGCAGCTTTTCTCTTTAAGTTCCTTTAATGACCATGCCACTGCCTTCTTGCCTAGATGGTCTCGACGAGAAATCTCATTAAGGGTCCCTCCCAAGTGACGGATCCCTTTTCTCTTGCAGCTTTCAGAATTCTCTCTTTATCTTTGGCATTTGACATTCTGATTAGTGTGTGTCTCATAGTAATCTTATTAGTTTTTATTCTTCTTGGAGTATATTGCACTTCCTGAACATGTATATTTATGTTTTTCATAAGACTTGGGAAAGTTTTGGTCATTATTTCCTCAAATATTCTTTCTGCCCCTTTTCCCTTCTCTTCTCCTCTGGGACACCCATGACGCATATGTTTGCGTGCTTTGTGCTATCGCACAAATCCCGGAGACACTGCTCGACTTCTTCTATTAGTTCCTCTATCTCTTCTTGTGACTGTATAATTTTGAGGGTCTTACCTTATAGTTCACAGAATTATTCTTCTGCTAGTTCAAATCTGCTGCTGAATTCTCTAGTGTATTTTAAATCTCTACTATTGTGCTTTTCGTCCCCAAAATTTATGTTATTGTTGATTGGCTTTTTGTTAAGGCTTTTCTTTGATGTTTGGTCTAACTTACTCTGGACTTTTATAATAACCTAAGTTTAACTGATCACATTTTCTCAGTTCTTCTTCATCTGATTCTTGCCCTGGATATGAGGTACAATTTTTAAAATTGTACTTTTTGTGTAATTTTTTTACCTCCAGGAGAAATCTTCCTTTTCCTCTGTTATTTCTCTGGGGATCTTGATCTGTTCTGTTTTTTTTTTTTTTTTGGGGGGGAGGTTATCTATATAGTTTGTGTTTTTTAAACCCTCCTTTCATTGTCTGTAGCTGCTTTTGCTCAGAGGGCACATTCTGGGAGGAGAGTCGCATGGAGAGAATTTGCCCTAGTCAGCTCTCTCTTCTCTGCTCCGTACCCTCCTGTTTTATAGCAGTTCAGTTTAACACCCCGTCCACTTCTGATCCTCTGTGAGGCTTTTCTGCATCTGGATTCTTCCCATTAGGGAATCACGGACCAGCGAGTCAGATGGGGTCAGTTTAGAAAGGTGGGTTGCTCCTGAAAAGTCCGTTTTGTGTTTAGGGAACCCGGCTGACAGTAACAGATCTTAGTGAGCGCACTACTTGGCAGCTGCCATTCTACTGTGGCCTCTTTCTGACTTTTCTAATTCCCCCATCCCCAGGGGCTCCTTTGTAGATGGCAGTCCTCGGCAGCTTGTGTTCCACGCTGGGTCTCTGTGGGCTGGGGTCCTCCTGCCTGGACATTCGTGGGCTTCTAACGCCGCTGTGGGTTTTCCCAGCATGAAGGACCCGGGCTGCTGCGTCTTGGCACCTCACAAGCTGTACGGGACTGAGGGAAGAGGACCAGCCACTGCGGGATGGAATTTCCCAGCTGATAGCTTTCTCTTTCCTCAGTTCAGAACTTATGGAGCCCTTCTCCAGTCTCTACTGTCCTCCAGAGTTCTAAGCAAGTGGGGTTGGCTGTACTTGCTGAACCTCTGCGCAGACTTTTTCAGGGGATTTCTTATGTAACCATGTTGGCGGTGTCCTCCTCTCTGCATTTTCAACTGTGTAAATCCTTTATCTTTATAGCACATATGGACTCACCCCCTCAAACTGGTAAACACAGTTCTGATCTAATTAAAATTCCACATTAGAGCATGTTTTAAATATCAGATCACTAAGTCCACAAGCAACAATTCTAATACGTAGCTCAGCACAGCTCAACACTTTTCTGTTGCCAACACCATAAAATCCCATTTACTTTTGCTTCAAAGTGTTTGATACCGAATTTGCTTTGCCTTGAATTGTAATTAACAACAATCTTGAACTGCTTACAAGATTCAGTTGACTGGCAATATTAATCACACATTCACAAGTAAATTGGCTGTTACACTGGATTTTTTTTTCTTATGTGGTCGTGGCATCTAATCACTGATTGAAACTAAGAGATGGCCCTTTTCATCATGCCCCATGGATATTTATTTTCTTGGTATGTTTTGTCTATAAAGATTTTTCTCTTTCTATTGGATCTTGCTTCTAAATTCTTATAGATGTGGAATAAAACCAAGAAACAGTATTTCTTGTCAAGAGGAACAGTTTGTTCCAGATAATTAAATCAGGAATGTTCAAAGAAATCACAGCAAGGAGCATAAATTAGGTTCTATCAGGGGATATAGGTTGTTCCTCATGAATGGATACTGACAAAACAATTTTGTGAGAAGCTTTAAAAAGTCGTTAATTGTTTTGAAAGTTTGGGAAACTAGCAAGTTTTGTAGAGGAGAGAAACATGGTTTAGTTCTGTGTTTTTAAAATGTACTTCAGATTTTCACAGATACTTCATTTTGGTATTTGACAGTAACTTTGAACCTGCATCTAAACTTTCTATGCCTCTACTCTTATGAATAATAGGCTAGATTTTTCTTTTTTTGCATTTGCCCAATGTGATTTTGAGAAGCATAGGAAAATGTAAATATAAAATAGAATAAATTTAGAAAACACAGGAGCTCTTCACAATGATTATTTGTGGAACCACAGTTTTCTTCACAAATATTAGGTAGAAATGTATTGTGTACAGTCCCAGAGCCAGACTATTAGCGTCAGGAATGCAGAAGCACCCTCTTCACTGATTTTCCTTTCTTGCTTAGGACAAGAGTATAATAGACAATACATATTTGCTGAAAAAATCAAGGAGAAAAAAATAATTTAGGCTGGAATTTCTAAATCATTATGCATAAAGGATTGCTACTTGCGTCTGGAATTCCTCCCTCCCTCCCTCCCTACTGCCTTCTCTCCCTTCCATTTTACCTTCTTTCTGTAAAAAGATTTACCTGGAATTATTAAGTATAATAAAAAAATTAAACCAAATATATGGAATATTTTGCCATTGTTACTAATATTAAACTTTTCTTCCATGATTTTCAAAACTTACATAACTTTAGGCAGTATTAAAGGGCACATGAATAGCATAGAGAGCAAATAAAACCAGATATTATTTGTCAAACAATAGCACTGAGCCATATTAAGAAATTCTTCATGGCTTTTTTATTCAGGAGAAGGAAAAAGGAAGCAGGGTTGTGTTCTGTAATTTAGATGCATGAACCTACTTTTATTTTTTAACTTAATACCCATGTGAAATAAATGGTATCTTCATCTACATCAGATTATTCTAAAGTGAATCTTGTTCCTTTGAAAATATTTTGGAGGAAAACGTGGCTCAAGCGATTGGGCTCCCGTCTACCATATAGGAGGTCCAGGGTTCGATTCCCAGGGCCTCCTGGTGAAAGGCGAGCCGGCCCGTGCGGCGAGCTGGCCCACATGGGCTGCTGGCCCGTGCAGGAGAGCTGACCCATGCGGAGACCTGGTGCAGCAAGATGACGCAACAAAAAGAGACTCAGAGGAGAGACAATAAGAGATGCAGCAGACCAGGGAGCTGAGGTGGCACAAGAGATTGAGCGCCTCACTCCACTCTGGAAGGTAAGGTCCCAGGATCGGTTCCTGGCGCTGCCTAAAGAGATGACAAGCAGACACAGAAGAACACAGAGAGCAGAGAGCAGACAGTGAGGGCAAAACAACGAGGGAGGGGGGCTAAATAAAGAAATAAACCTTTAAATATATATTCTGGAGACTTCAGTTACAGGGTGCAATTAGATAAGAATGTCTTCTGTACTTGTGTATGAATTTCAGTTCTGCACTCTTAGTCTGATCTATAGCTTTATTTTTCTTTCTTTTTTTAAGCATGAGATAATGAATCAAAAGAGTATGCAATTCAGGATTATTGGCAAATCTAAAGAATTAGGAAAATTATTTTTATTTATATATCCAGATGTACACACACACACATACTTGTCAAATTTGATTATCCTTTCAATGGTGATCTCTTCAAATTGTAGAATAAATGAAATACTCTAATATAGTGTTTCATTATTTAAGGTGCATATTTTTTGCCTTGCTTAATATAAAAATAAGTGGAAGGCTTCTGGTGAATTTCAACCATATATCGGTTTTGGTTTTATTTTGGTCTCAATTGGTATATTTTAATGCAATTGCTAAATATCAACTCAATTCCATGCATAATTTTGCACATAAATGTCAGGTTTTCACTTTAATCTCTTGTAAGTGGACATGACATACTAAAGTAAATTTAGATTTACTGGCATGCTTCTAAAAGGATTTTAAAATAGCAAGGCAAGTTATTAACAATTTCATAGGAATTTTAAAAATGGTCTGCTTTTTGGTTTGCTGGTATATCTGAAGTCACACCTTTCTGATTTTCTATTTTTATATTTTGGTTATTGTATTTGCCCAAGGCAAAAGCAAAACAAAACAAATATCTCACAATGGAGCATAGCTTAAAATAGTAAATGGACACCTAAGATGATAAGCAGTTTATACTGTTTTGAAATTTTGTTCATTCTCTAGGTTATGTTTACTTGGAAGAAGCTATTGGCTGGCATGCAGGTTACAATTTTTATATTGGGTTTATATTGTGTATAATTGTTTAGGATTTTCTATTTTATATAGCTTAGGTGATTAGAACTGTGACATGCTCTACTCTATATAAGATTACCTATGTTAAAAAATTTCACTCTAATGCATTTAAAATGTAAATTTTAAAATGTGGTTTAGAGCAAACACATTGATCTCCCACGGCTGTATTAATCTACTTGTTGATAGCTGCTTATTTTTTGATGAGGGTAAATTAAGTGAAGAAAGAATGTGCTGATAACATGCCCTGAATCACATGCAAATTAGAAATAAAATATCGATTCTACCTTGCTTCCCTAATATATACAAAAAATTAACGTAATTTTCACCAACTGTAAAATTAGCTAAAATATACCCAGCTTTTTGGAGATGTGACATTTTATTCTTGGTTGGATTCATAGCATTCTGCAGACTTGGTTGCCTAAAGTTTAGACATCACAGCTCCAACTATACCTCTCTATTCTACAGATCAGTGTCACGCAAAGTGTGAGCCACAGATTGGTAATGGTTTGCAAACTGTGTGGAACATGTAGAGAAATTGAGAATAAGTATTGAAAAAACTTTCATAGCAATTTGAAAGAATAATTTTATAATGATTTTATCTAATAATAATGAATTTCAGTTTGTATGTTGTAGGTTTTTGTTCTTATTTCAATTTCTAGTAATTTATTGTATTGTATTTTACAAAAGGCTTATTTTACAATGGATTAGGAAAAATAAAATTGGTTACGCACTATACATAGCTTCTGAAGCACTGAGACATAGCATAGTCATCCACAGTGAAGTTTACTCATCTGGAAATAAAAACAATAAAGTGCGTGAGATTTGAAATCCCATTCCTTGGAAATCTTTACAATAGAAAAATAAACTATTCTGTGTCAAATGGGGAAGAAAAGTTTCCAGGATCCACTCTGTGGTAGAGAAACTTTCAGAGGTCCCCAGAGACACCCAAATCCTGGCATTCATGCTTTTGTATAATCCTTTCTCCTTGAATTTGGGCTGGACCTAGTGACCAACTTCTTACAAACAAAAGACAATCATCCATCTCAGCCCCTCTCGCTCTGCCTTGGAACCCCGGACTAAGGGAATCCAGCAGCATGGTGCGAGCGGCCCCATGGAGAGGCCCATGAGGCAAGAGTCCGAGCCCTCAGACCAAAAGGTGCCTGGGACCCGAATCCTGCCACATACCTAAGGAGAACTTGGAAGTGGATCCTAAATGCAGCCCTGGCTGGCACCTTAGTGCAGCTTTATGGAAGATGTTGAGGCGAAGCCCTCCCCAGATTCTTGAACCTAAGAAAGAGTGGGATAATAAATGTTTGTTGGTTTAAGCCATTGTTTTGGCGTAATTTTTAATTCAACATAGATAATTTAAATACTCTACCTATAAACGGTGGTGCCTCATCTACTATTAATGCACAGAGAATCAAGTGAGTTCCTGGGGACTGGTTTTAGCTACAATTGTCCATAGAATTCTTTATTAATTATTATAACTCATTTTTGGCTTTCTTGTAGACTGGGCTATTTTTTAAACTATCATGTTGATGATTTGATGGTATTTTTGTATTTCAGTGTTTTAAAAAATCTGAAATCTAACATTTAAAAATTGGGACAAACCCTAATAAACATATCTTATATTAATTTTTACAATTGAACAGAGTCACTCCTTTATAAAGCATTCTGTTTCTCTCTAATGCTGAAGAAGATAACAGTCACAGAACAAAGCTTCTGAGACAAGATTAGATTATTTTGAGTTCAAAGATTTATAAATCAGTGTACTATGAATATAATACCATTACTATTGATAGAAGTAGCTGTGCATTAGAATCTCAATTTATAGATGATAAAATTAAATAATAATAATACTATAAAAAAGAATTACAAATCAAAAATTACATGTAAGAAGCAAAAATCAAAACTCAATGTGGAAAAATGTTTTCAGTTTGCGTCTACAAATAAATATTCTCAAAAATGTATTGATAACTATTAGTCACAGGATTAGATTATTTGAAGGTAAAGGACTCCGAGAGAAATAAAAATGCTCTTATAAATATTTCTTCCCTACGGCCTAAAAAATAAAGAATGTAAAAGAGCTTTTATTTTCCAGCTAAGACAATAAAAAAGCATAAAAATACATATTGACTCAATGATGAAACAACTGGCACAGTTTGTTTCTTAATAAAGTACATTTTAAGAAAGATAAAGATCATTTTACTCTCTCTCGTGCCTGATAATTAACTTTAATTTATGTAGTATTTAATTTATATTTTGGAGAGTACTCTATTTTCATTGTGTATATGCTAGTGTTTATAGCAGAGTATTAACACAGACTTAGCATTTAATATTATATATTTATTTGCATTTGCGTTTGGTGATATCATTAAATATTCTTGCATTTGAACCATATTCAGTATTTAGTTCCATGGAGTTTTTTTACCTTTATTAGCGAAGTTGTGAGTTTACAGAAAATCACGCATAAAATACAGGATTCCCATAGGCTGCTTCACCACCAACACCTTGCATAGGTGTGGAACATTTGTTACAATTGATGATCTTTATAATTGTAGTATTAATTAAAATCCATGGAAAACTATGCATTATGAACATTTAAAAAATAAATGTTACTATGAATACCAATAGTATGTGAAATAAATGTGGAAATATGGGTATTAATATTTTGCTTCAATGACTAAACATTAAAGTTTTTATTTACTAATTAGAGAAGTGTTCTAGGGTTAGACACACCTCTACAATCCCCACAAGCTCTTTACCTTTAGTCTTGTGTTTTTCATTTTGAATTGAGGATCATAATATTTTCATACAGACTCTACGTTTGTAACTTTGTGCCCAAGACATTTTTTTTGTATAATATATAATAAATATTTTTGGAATAATAGTCTTTGTTGGTTCCAGATTATACATCTGGATTTCTTGTTCTGAAAATATGGTAAACTAATCTGTAGATTAAATGCCAAGCTAGATGATAGATTGTTGGTCAGAAAGGGGAAATGAAATATTCAGAAAATTTAAAGGACTTAAGATTTTGGAATTGAGTAACATAGATTCAGAAGATTACGAATCTTTTTTTCCCCGCAAATATGATTTGTTTTTCTATGTAGAAATAGACAGGTATTCTATTAAATATTGTTTTCTCATTTTTCATATGCCTTCATTTATGAGGGGAAGTATTGTATAAGATAATATAGTACAGGCATCTTTTTTAGTAAAAGACCAGATAGTAAGTATTTTGGGCTTTGCTGACCATATGTACATAGAGTCTTTATTATAACTACTCAGCCTTAAACTATATGTGGGTGTGGCTATATTCCAATAAAACTTTATTTACAAAAATAATGACCTATGAAATGGTGGGATGGCTAAGCAGGCAGGCTCTGGGCCATACTGCTGAAGTTCAAATTTCAGCTGTACTTCTCACAGGCCATGCAAGCTTTAGCGGTTACTTAATCTCTCTCTGCTTCACTTTCTTCATCTGTCTAACAGAAATGGTATTAGAAGTGCTTACTTCTTACAGATACTGTGAGGACTGAGAAAAAGTACTTAAAACAATGTCTGGTATAGGGTAAGTGAACAATAACTTCAAGCCTCTGTTTTTCTCAAGTTCTTTAAATGTGTTAATGTCTTTAGAGTTACAATGAATATTGCCAATACTTATATTTCCATATTTTATTTATTAAGGCAAGCTGCTTGTTATGTCTTTCTCTGTTGTAAATGAATCCTAAGCTTTGTATATCAATGTAAATGTAAACAGTGCACATTCCGTATGTATTCAGAGGGATTTAGCCTCAATTTGCAAAGATTTTCAGAAACAACTGAGGAATCTTCCCAATGGCACTGTCCTTGTCAGACAATGTATTTTATTTATGTGTTTAATCTATAGTGAGACAGAGAGCATAAAATGTTCTCTAAAAAAATAAAGGGCCCACCAAAGTATTATAAATGAATTCTTTTTGGATCCTAGCGATTATGTGGGAAATGAGTGCTACTTGGATAATAAATGTGACACTTGGGGGCTCGAAACAGATAGTTTCTCTCATATAGAAAATTCCTTTATACCCTGACAAGGCTTTACTTACTCTATCTT
Organism: Tolypeutes matacus; assembly: GCA_026826555.1. Lineage (NCBI taxonomy): Eukaryota > Metazoa > Chordata > Mammalia > Cingulata > Chlamyphoridae > Tolypeutes > Tolypeutes matacus. The sequence goes on along the minus strand of JAKSZT010054342.1, from coordinate 2,514,325 downwards.
GTGATCAAATCACATGTTATGTATTTCTTCACCATGCAGTTTTCTCTTTTATGAAATTTATTCACTTCACTATTTTGCTAGCTTTTCTTTCTATAATGGGATTAGATGTGTAAATGAGACTGCCAAAATCTATAACACATTTCAAGAGAACAGAGGTGTTTCCATGGCTCTTTTTTTAGCTTATCGAACCAGCAGGGACTCATGGTTTAGATGAGATATTGAAATATAGCAAGTGATCAGAGATAATTCAGTAGGGAAATTTTAAAATTTTGTATGAGAGCATTTGTGGGACAAAATCATGAAATCCAGAAATCCTGGGAAATTCACTTTCCTACACACAATATAGATTCATACTCACAATATTATCATACTATTTTACTTCTGCTTACATATAAATCAGTTAATAATTTTTTTGCCATTAAATGGAGTAATAGATCATTATTGCTTTGATTCTAGAGATTTGACTCAAATGTGTAATTGTTGTAGGAAGGTTAGAGTCAGAGGTCTTAATGTCTTTTATATTTCTCAAAAGCATAAAAATTTTGCTGATATTTTACTCCTTTGGAATTGGATATTTAAGTTGGGATCTCTGGACCTATCCCCTTTCCTTGGAGAAGAGTAGAGACCAGAAAATTCTCCATAATCCCTGATGTGTCAGCAACTATGACCTAGATGGGTAGAATTTGAGAGCAGGAACCTTTTTGTCTCTGTGGAAAAAGGTATTTGGAAGGAGAGTGTTGCTTAGAAGCAAGACCTACTGAAATAGAGAATAACAGGTCAGGACTGGTAGGTCTGGCAGGTAAGTAGGTTTGGATTCAGGGTAACTGAATTGGAATAAGGGATGAATTAAAAGTCCAGAAAGAGAAATTAAATCAGTGGAAAATGAGAATTCCAAAGAGGTGTGGCTAGAGTATGTCCTGACCTCCATACCCAGAGCCAGCATGTTGGATGCTTCCTCAGAGTTGCCCCTCAGGCCACTGCAAGACCACGTGGTCATGGTCTAAGGGGAAGGCCACCACGCAGTAACTGAAGTAAGTAGGACTGAATTTGTAAGGGTTTACTTGATGGATAACAGCCAAAATCTTGTGCACGAGCGGCAATTTGGAGGTTCTATACCTGTGTAGTCTGAGGACATGCTGTTATGAAAGATATACTAGACCAGATATCAGACACATTTCTGGTCTTCACAACTGACTAACTGAACAACTTGTGGGATGTTCCAATTACTCATTATTCTGTAACAAACCAGCCTAAAATTTAGTGCCTTAAAACCACAATTAATTATTTCTCATGGTTCTGTATGCCATGCTTATCTGCTATTTCTCACTTTCAGTCTCTAAAGCAACTGCAGTAAAATGTATGCTGTTTCTTGAACAATTTGGAAGTTCAAAATGGCTCTCTCACATGGCTGGCAGTTGATTTTGTATGCCGTCTGGGGGCCCAACTCCGGGAAGGCTAGAACCTTCTCCATGTGGTTTCGGTTTCTTTCATGGTGGTACTGTGAAAGCCGTCTTATAAACTAGACTTAGAATTCTCTGCACACCATTCTGCCATAATCTCTAGCTTATTCCTAAGATTTAATGAGGTGAGTCCCTTCTCAGAAAAAAAAAGTTCAGTGATGTGAGAACACATATGTTTAAAAGTAGCCACAAGAGGCTAACTGCTTTGCTTTTCCATTAGATCTCTACAGTGGCCAGACCTCTGGATTACCCTTGGCAACCAAAACAAACAGGCTCATGTCTTACATTATAGCTAAACATTTTTATCTAGTTATATTATCAAACTGACTAAACCTAATCATGTTATTCTGAAGGAAGTTAATTAATTTCAGTTCAGGTTAGATTTTACCATCATATTCTCTCTTTTTTTTACACTTATCCTGCTAATTCCTGATAATCTGTAAAATTGTTCAGTATTTCCAACACTATCATGTCAAAACTGTTGCTTTCACGTTATTGGCTTTTGGTGCTAACAGTGCTATTTCCAGGTCTACTTAGCCATCTAGGGCTCTGTGTTATTAATGTGGTTGAAGTTACTATTGCAATGAAAACTTACCCACATCTCTTTGGGTGATGTTTCACTTCAGAATAGTCTGAGGTGATAGCCAGGATGCTTGTCTTCTTGCATTAAGTATAGTCATAAGTGTAGGGCCTAATAAATTTGACTGCATCTAGCATTTGAAGTTCTCTTGGTGGCAGATTGGATATCAGTTTCAAAAATGTTATGCATCACCCATGACTGTTTTGAAGAAATCAGAAAAATTAAAGGACTTTGTCAGCAGTAGTAAGTGCTTGTCCTATGGCGTTGCCCAACAATACTGACAGAGATGAACTTGACCCCTCTGATCAGCTTTTGTTCTTTAGCACCTCCTTTATGCGGGTTGGTTGCTTGGTACATTACGTAACAGTAAGCCTACCCAATAAGAGATATTATTTTTCTAGTTTTATTCACAAGGAACTGAAGTTTAGGTCATCAGTGTTTTATTTTGTATTTTTTTTCCTTTTTTCTTTTATTCCTTTGACCTCTGACTCCTGCTAGGCTCTGCCAGTAGGGGTCACTAGAAACAGTCTGGAACCTTGAGGAGAAAGAAAAGACAATTTTTTTCCCATTTGCTTCTTTTAGTTTTAAGAAAGGCAATTTTATTGGGACATACTCACTTACCATACCAGTGTAATGGTTTCTTTCTAGGAAGTTCTCCATTTCATTTAAATTGTCTAATATGTTGACATACAGTTGTTCATTGTTCTTCTTATGAACTTCCTTATTTCTGTGGGGTCAGTAGTAATGTCTCCCTCTTATGTCTGATTTTATTTATTTGCATCTTCTCTATTTCTTTGTCAGTTTAGCTAAGAGTTTTTCAATTTTGTCAATCCTCTTGAAGTTTTGGTTTTGTTGATTCTATTATTTTTTTGGTTCTCGATTTCATTTATTTGTGCTCTGATCTTTACTATTTCTTTTCTTCTCCTTAGTTTAGGGTTAGTTTGCTGTTCTTTTTCTAGTCCCTCCAGGTGTGCAGTTAGGTCTTCAATTTTAGCTCTTTCTTCTTTTTTTAATGTAACCATTAAGGGCTCTAAATTTCCCTCTCAGCACTGCCTTTGCTGAATCCCATAAGTTTTGATTTGTTGTGTTCTCATTTCCATTCATCTTGAGATATTTACTGATTTCCCTTGCAATTTCTTCTTTAACCCACTGGTGTTTAAGATTGTTTTGTATAACCCAAATATATTTGTGACTTTTCCCATTCTGCTTCTGTTAGTGATGTTCCTCTTCTTCCTGTTATGATCAGAGAAAAAAGGTGCTTTGTATTATTTCAGTCTTTTAACATTTATTAAGACCTGTTTTGTGACCCAACATATAATCAATCCTGGAGAAAGATCCATGAGCTCATAAGAAAAATGTATATCCTGATGTTTTGTTGTACAATGTTCTGTATATGTCTGTTAGGTCTAGTTCATTTTTTATATTATTCAAGCTCTCTCTTTCTTTATTGATCCTCTGCTGAGATGATTTATCCAATGATGAGAGTGGTACATTGAAGTCCTCAACTATTATTGTAGAGAAAACTATTTCTCCCTTCAGTTTTGCCACTGTTTACATAATGGTTAGGTGCAAAAATATTTATGATTGTTATTTCTTCTTAGTAAATTGCCCCTTTTATTAAAATATAATGTCCTTCTTTGTCTCTTATAACCATTTTGAATTTAAAATCTATTTTGTCTTATATTAGTGTAGCTACCATAGCTCTTTTTTGGCTCCTATTTGTGTTTAATATCTTTTTAAAGTCTTTTGCTTTCAACCTATTTATGTCTTTGCATCTAAGGTGAATCACTTGTAGACAGCATGTAGGTGGCTCGTGTATTTTTTATTGATTCTGCTAGACTGTGTCTTTTGATCATAGAATTCATTCCATTAACATTCATTGTTACATTGGCCATGTTCTCTGTTGGTTTTCCTATGTGAATTCTTACTAATGTCTGTCTTTTTACCCTTTTAGTTATCTTTATTAAAATATCTTCATTTCTGCACTCCTCTCCAAGCCACTCTCTCCTGTCTTTCCTTTCAGACTGCAACACTCCCTTTAATATTTCTTGTAGATTTGCTCTCTGTCCACTTCGTGCTGTCATTTTCCCCCCTGTTCTTTTCTCTCTCTGTTCAAGTCCAGATTGCTGTGTCTTCTAATTTGCTGACTCATTCCTCTGCCATTTCAAGTTTGCTGTTGTATGAATTAATTTATTTTAAATCTCCTCCATTAGGTCTTTCCTTCCCACAAAATCTGTTACTCTTTTTTGTAAGTGTTAAAATTCTTCTTTATGCTCACCAAGTATCCTCTTAATATCCTTTAACTCTTTGGTCATATTTTCCTTCAATTCCTTGAATTGATTTAGGAGATTTGTTTAAACTTCATAAATTAGTTGTTTACATCCTGTGTCTCATCAGGATTTTTAATTTGTTTCTTTTTTACTGGGCCATATTTTCCTGTTTCTTAGTATGGCTTGTAATTTTTTACCGATGTGTAGGCATCTAATTATGTTGGTTCTTTACTCTGATGGTTAATTACTATCTTGTCTAGGATTTTATAGTAGCTTGGTTTTGTTTTACAGTTCTTCTTTGATTCTTGATTCAACTTTATCCTAAATCTTTAAAATTGCCCATATTCAAGTTATGAAAACAGGGTCAGGGACCTACTGATGAGGCATACACCAGCTTTAAGAGGTCTGGGGGGATAGAGACAGGGAAGACTCCAAAAAGCCTTTTTCTTCTTCATTTGCCCAACCTGCCAGCAGATGGCACTCCTTGGCAAACCTTCCATGGATGTGTGCCTTCCAGCCTCCACTGGAAGGTGTTTCTGGGCCTGTTAGAGCCACTATTCAAAGCCTGCCCCTGCTATTTAAATCCCACAACCTGAGTCTACACTCAGCCTCTGCCTCACCCTCCCTTTTCCCTGACATCTGCTCCTTTCTCAGTTGATGGTAGCCAGCCACAGATTTTACTGAGGCTATTTGCCTCAAGGGTGGAGGATGGGCACCATTTCCTGCTGCAGGGCTATTTAACTCACAGTTTTTCCTTTTGGCCTCTTTGTCTCTCTGTTCCACTCCCTGCTGGACAATGCATGCGACACTTACCTGACTGCAGATTCTCAAAGCAGGTCCTTGGGACAGCTTCTGTCTTTCATCTGCTGTTTTTGTAAGAGACGTGAGCTCTGCCATTCTACTCCATTGCCATCTTGGTGAAACTCCTCCCCCATTTGCTTGTCATCACTGTTTAAGGTGTTGCACCTAATAAGTAGTAAAGCCCAATTTAGAATTCTGATTTACCTGACTCCAAATCCATCACTCATTGTCAAACTTTAGGTTGTGCTTCAGAAGAGACTTAAGAAACATTGCTTAAAAATTCCTTTCCATTCTCAGACTGAATTGTAGTTGTTATCTAAAAACAGAAAGATTTGGGAAGCGGCTGTGGCTCAATCAGTAGGGCTCCCGTTTACCATATGGGAGGCCCCGGGTTCGGTTCCCGGGGCTTCCTGGTGAAGGCAAGCCCGCCCGCATGGCGTGGTTAGCTGACCCAGCGAGCACAAGCAGCAAGGGGGGGGATAAATGAATAAATAAATAAAATCTTTAACAAAAAAAAAATAAAAAAAAAATAAATAAAAACAGAAAGATTTAATTTAAAAAAATAAAGATATTAAGTGAACAAGTTTAGATCCTCATCTCAAGCTTTGAGACTTTTAGGGGGATTACTTAATTTGAAAACTTAGTTTTCCAGAAATTCAACCATGTTTTAATGGCTTTTATAAATATATTTTAAAAAGATATTAAACTGCCAATATTTATTTAATTATCCAGTTATCCTCTCTTAATCTGACTCTAGATAATTTTGTGTAGAGCCTATCAAAATGGATTGCCACAATTTCCCCTTTTTAAAATATATTCCTATCTCAACATATATATGACTGACAGTGATGTAGTCAATGGTTTTTCTTCTTCTTCTTCTTTAATTTGAAGATGGCGAAGTGGGAGTGCAGAAGGTGATGGTGAATGGTTGGTCACAATAAGAAATAACTTTTGTAACTTAAATTTTTTTAATAAATTAGGGAAGTGCATTTATTTTCATGAGTAAAATATGTGCTACATTTTCCTCTTTGTACATCAGAGGGTGCTAGTGAAGAGGTTAACAGGAAAACTTAAAGAATTTCCACTTGGCCTTTTTTGACTCCTTAGATTTCCAACTGGCTGGCTTTGGTGGTCTAAGACAGTGGAGCTTAGGAGTGTTGCATCACTGCATTCACCATGATATGCTATCTTTCTAATGTCAGGTTGCTATAGTGAAAGCAGCATCCTAATTTGACAGTAAAATGGGTTTTATTTACAATAAGAGATGGCATGGATGAGAAAATTTTAGAAGGATTTTTGAGTGGTAAAAAGAGTAAATAAAATAGATTTAGTCGCTTTGGCCATGCTTCCTTTATTCTTTTCAGTATACATTTCCTTATTTCTGTTGTATGGTCATAATTATTAAATAATAGTAAATATATTGTACTGATTATTTTCCTTATCAAAGAATTAAACTTGAGGCAAGATTTAATTAGGTGCACATTTTTTCAAACTCTCAATTGCATTTTTATCAACTCATTAGATATTCAATTAAGATATGAATGATTTGCATAAAATATATTTATGCTCTAGAGAATTTGCAGAATCACTTCCTATTTCCTCCACTATAATAATGGATCCATTTGCTATTGTACTAGGGGAAAATGAAATTGTATAATTGGAAACTGGTAAGATGCTTTGTAGCTTATTAGCTTAGGGTAATTATCTGAATATTATAATACACATTGAGTTGCTATTGAAAGTATTGCATTATAATATTTAAGAGAAGTGACAACCTAAAATAGTTAAATTGTTATAGTAAACATTGACGTAATGAAAATGAACAAATTTTTGAAACTGTTACTACATCATGTAAACAATGCGTTTTCTTTTTATAACTATTCTTTTTCTCTTGTTCCTTTTTTTTTTATTATTTTTTTTATAATTTGCTGCTTGCCATTTCAGGAAGTAGAGGTTTGTATACAGCTTCTGTTTTTTATGTTTTATTTTATATTTAATATTAATCTTTACATTTTAATTACTCAAGCACACTCAATTCACGTTATTTTCCCCCATAGGATGATTATTTCCGCACTTGGAGTCCAGGAAAACCCTTCGATCAGGGTAAGAATCTAATTATTTTAAAATTAAAATCTTTACATCTTACAATCAGTCTATTTTAAACATGATATTATATAGTTAGAATTTAATGAAAATGGAAACATCAAATTTAGTGAAATCATAATTATATAAATAATTTAACAGATTTGTTTACTAAACTGTACAATTAACCAAGAGAATTGTCCTTTTAAAGTGTGAAACAAAAGAAATTTCTACTTTACCAAGAATATAATCTTATGGAATCTATTACTCTATGAACTAGTACCACCTAAAATTAGAAGAGGCTTTAGAAATGCTCTGATAATTGAATGATGGAGACATAATGGGTTATTAAGAGGAGCTTAAGGCATTTTCCTATGTCTCCAAAGCCTTGAGCTTAATATTTGGGCTGCATGCTACAACAAACAACCTCTCGAGTGAGAACCTGCCTGCATGGACCTAGAAATGGACTGTAATCAACATGAATCTACTCTGATCCTAATCTGGAGTCTTTAACTCTCATTCTCATAAAATCTCCCTTTAAAATCTGTTTCTTTCTTAAATACTTCATTTGAGTTTACTATTATTATCTGGCATGTTTATTTGCCACAATCTATAATTTAAAATTCTGAAAATTATTTTTGATTTGGTTACTAAGAACTGAAGCCAAATAGATTATAAGACAGTCAGTGGAAAGAATAACCCCATGTATACTAGGGAATATTTACGAGCTTACTTGGTGTATGAATTTTTTTGCTGAAATCATAAACCTTGAAAAATGGGACTTAGCTGTGATAGGGTTGTTAACATTTAAATGTGCCATACTTGGTGCATTCAGTGACACTAATGATGTTGTGGGTTTTACTTTGCATGTATGTGACAATCTATTGAACTTCAATTTACTTTTTTGTTTAAAAAAAAAAAAAGATTGTTATAGGGGAGTCTTCCAAAACCTAATGTACCACAAGGATGAATTACTTTAATTTTCAATAAGGTTTTTATCCTAATAAGTTGTCAATCATATCCTGGGGAATCTCGTGACATAATAGTGGCTGATATTTATGAAGACTCTGCTATATCTAGTCCTTATTCTAAGTATTCGATAAGTATTATTGAATTCCATCGTCACAGTAACTGTGCAAATTGATGAGCAAGTATCCTTGAAGAAGGTTAAGCTCCTGCTGAAGGTCATATTTCTACAAAAGGGCAGGGTCAGGATTTGGCTTCACGCAGTGTGACCCCCAAATCCTATTTTCTAATTATTAAGTGGTGCTGCCACTCATGTGATAAGACAATAATAATAATACAAATAAAATAATAACTTAATGGAATGCTAATGATACTTTGAAGTTTGCATTTTAATAATAAATATTTACTTGAACAAATATTAGAATTAGAGTATTTGGCTCTATTTTTATATTTTAAAACAATTTAGACTATCATAACTGGGATTTTGATTGAACATTCATAGTTGATGAATAAACATGGAAAATTTTGTTATTCAAAAAGAGAGAAAAATAGGAAAAATTCTGGTGAGATCCATGTATTTGTTTTCTTTATGTTTTTGGCTTTGAGTCAAATTAACCTACCCACTTGTAAATCACATCCAGAAGTGAGAAAAATCGTCCCATTCTCACCTAATTCTCAACAACAAGAGAGATAGATGCATAAGCTGTATAGAATAGACTTGAGATGTGTAAGGGACTAGTATGTTTTTTGTTTTTTCTGATGACAGAATAGTTTTTAAATATTATTTTCAAAGACTGATTAATCTGTTGAACATATAATTATTAAGAAGACTATTTTTATAATTTTAGTTTTATGTTTTTCACTGGCTTATGGAAATCCCTATAATATCAATATGAGTTAATTTTCTCTCTTTTCTTTTTTGGGAGTTCTCATATATCCTGAAAAGAATGAAGAAATAGTTACCTTGGCATTATTTTTTCTCCTGATATTTACATTATTTTATCATACTCATTTAAAATTATCTTATACTTTCATTTCCATAGAATGCTCCATATAATATACAGAAATTAAAATACCACTAACTAAACATTAAAATAGTTATTCATAATATGAATAGTATAACTTCTCACTTCTATAGTATATAGTGAACTTCTCTCTATATATGTATTAATATGCACACATATACACATATACATATATAAACTTATAGGACATATTTGTACATGCACAAACACATGCATATTTGAACCTGTATACTTGCTTCTAGGTAAAAATCAACTGATTGTTCATCTATAGCCAATCTCTTTCTGGTTTAGCTATAATTAATTTTTCATCTCATGTTAGCTTCTTTCCATAAATCAGAGCACTTCCAGGTAACTTTTCAATGCCACTAAAATAGAAATAGTTTTGTGAAAATATAAAGGCTTCAAATTAGTTTAGGTAAAATTATTTTAGTGAAAGTAAATCTGCTGCAAAATAAAAGAAAGCATACTGATGTCAAAGATAAATTGCTTTGGATTTCTCCACATTGCATTTTCTGTGCCATTGCTTCTCTTCATTAGTGTGGCTAATCATGAGTTGACACTACAGAAATCGACCGAAAAATAGTTTTAATGAGGGCATGAATCTTCTTGAATAAAGCATGAAGTACCTCTTTATGTTACAGATAAACTGAAAAGGGAAAATGCATGGATGATTCTAGAGTGGTAGTATAATAAAGATCTTAAATATTGAATAAATGTTTTATCCTCATATATTACTGGAGGATAAAAATGCTGTAACATTTAAAGACTCTTCACCACTTTCCTTTTTACTATGTTAAACCTGCCTTGTTTTTGGTCACAGATTAATTTGTGTGTGGAGCAAATGAGTCACTGATATTTTTAGCAGTGATCCAGGAAAGTTGCTTAGAGAATCTACTTGTACTGAAGTGTTCCATCTGCAAGGATCTCTTTTGATTCAACAGTTATTTTCCCGAGGATGGTGTCTAGTTTCCTTGAGGTGATGGAGTTAGATCCAAAATTTACTTTCTAGGGAAGCGGCTGTGGCTCAATCAGTAGGGGTCCCGTTTACCATATGGGAGGCCCCGGGTTCGGTTCCCGGGGCCTCCTGGTGAAGGCAAGCCCACCCGCGCGGCGTGGTTAGCTGACCCAGCGAGCACAAGCAGCAAGGGGGGGATAAATGAATAAATAAATAAAATCTTTAAAAAAAAAAAAATTTACTTTCTATATTTGCCTAATTTTCTTACTATCCAAACCAGCTTGGAGTTACTTCACTTGGTATCTACCATGGCAGTGAATTATAATCAATAGATTTATAATCAAGATGCTGAATTTAAATAGATTTAGGGAATACAGAAAAATCATATTATTGATGGGATTGCTAAGCTTTTGCAGATATCTGTGCTTATGGAATTATGGAAAAGGAATGTAACTGTTAGCACATTTCGGCCATTTTGGCCATTTTGCAGCTGTCTTGACTAGTCCTTTTGTCTAGTCCTTAATCTAAATCAGTGTCATTTTGGGAAGGGCAGCCCGATTCCTACAGACTCATAAGATCCCATTTATTTCAACAGAAATTCCCAAAGAGGTGGTATGATAAGACCTTTGCTAAACTGAAGCTGCTCAAACTCTAGGAAAGGTGAACACATACACAGCTTCCGCTGTACCAAGATGAGCCGTTCTTGCAAGGATGGCAAAGGGATGAGAAGCAAAGGCTCAATTCTTTGAAAGGACAGCCATAGGTTTAGTGTATACTCAGCCCTTGTTTCTCTCTTTAATGGATCAGCTTTAGAGTTGAAAACTTTATCTGATTTCCATCACCTCTCTCGTCCATTTACAAAAATGCTCACCCAGACCAGCCTCAGCCCGTGGTCCCTTTGCAACTAGTACCTGGCTACAGTCAAAAGCTGCTGAGGTTTCATCTTTTGTTCCCTTCAGTGAACAGAGCTGCTTAGAGTTTCGTGGCCGTAATTATTTCTGTTATTGAAAAAGACTAGTGTTTGAGAAAATGTACCCCTCCAATTTATCTGTTCCCTTTTATAGGATATTACCCTACGTCTTAAGACAGAGGTTATATCGATTACACATTGTAAATTTTCCTGCTTTCACAGATGCCTTCAATTACTATTTGTTTATATGAAGATAGTATTTTTCACTTTCTTCCATGGTATTTATTGGCAGTATTCTGAAACAATAAATAGGGCTTATCCATGCTTCACAATAAAGTTATGCTAGTAGCATAAATGCTTTTTTTAAACAAAGTGCCTTTTGGCATGTTCTAGTGGAAAAATTGGTGTTTTCAGATTTGAAATTCATTTGGGGCAATAAACACACAATATTTTCTAAACGTGTTTTAAATCATTTTAAAATATAAATTCTGGTACATTATTTGATCACCTTGTACATGATGTGATTTTGGATTTTTGTATCATTTTGGACAAATTCCTTTTAAGGGTATATTAGGCAGGGGTCCACCAAGAAACATAACTGACAGGAAATATGTATCAAAAGACTTATCACACAACCATGGGTGCTGGCAAGTCAAAAGTGCATGGGGCAGATTGCAAGCTAGAAATTCTAATAAATGTGATGCTGAAGTTGAATCTGAACTTCCTTGGGAGGGCTGACTGACTGAAGTTGAGACAGAAATTATTCTCTCACTGACTTGTGAAATCCTCAGTTCTAGCTTTGAAGACCTCAAAGTGATGAGTAAACTATCCACATTGTTGATTTTTAGAGGCAAATAGTCATAGATGCAATCAACTAATTATCGATCACAATCTATCCCAACAATACCCTTATGCTAACAGTCAGGCCTGTACTTCCTTGACCGAGCAATTGGAAATCATAACGTAGCCAGTTTGACACAAGAACTTATCTATCACAGTCTACCCCTCGTCAACCGGGCATCCATACATGTCTCCTTAAACCATGCTTCATCTCTAATTAACAATGATAACATAGTCATGCTTTGATATAACATGATATATATGTCCTGCATACAGCTAAATATGCACTAACCCTTTACACAGAAAAGGATGCAAGTCCTTGGGTCATATTCACTCTTATCCTTGATAGCCTGTAACTTAAATACTATGATATAAAGTTAATACAATTCACACTATCTGAGAAGGGGATAAGACAAGAAAGAAAAAATACACATACAAACATATTTTTAACAAAATACAGAAAAAATACACGTAACCATTTCAGTTCTTGTTTCTGTAACTGGTCATATGGTCATAGCTGGTATTTATAACTAGTTTCTTTCTCAAGCAATTACACATTTCTTTTACCTTCTGTGAGCATGTCAGCTGATCATGGCTCTTTGCCTGGTAGGGTAATCCAAACCTTCATTCCAGAAGGCTCTGGGCCATTCCTAGCCCTGACTGGATTGGGATGTTACAATTTTTCATTGACTTTAATCACAGGGAATGCTAGTACTAAAAGATACCCTAAGAGATCTTCTGTATTCCAGACAAACTCGTATCTCTCTGTATAATAGCTGTCCAATTTCCCCTTGGTAATCAGGATCAGTCACCCCAGTCAGTACAATAATTCCTTTTTGTGCTTGTTGATTCAGTGGCATGATGAGTCCAAAGTGGTTGAATGAGAGTTTTAACATCCAGTTCAATGGAATCATTATTGTTTTTCCTAGTGAAAGTGCTCCTTGCTTTAGACTAAGACTTGTAGACAAGCAGAGCGTTTGTGGGGACAGGAAGCAAAATCTCCTCTAGTGGATCATTAGGGGTAATGGTGAACGGTCCCACTCCCATTTCCATGCCTTGAATCTTGGATCTATGAGTCCTGGATATGGGAGAAACTACTCCATAAATTGGATGCTGATCTACAGCCTATATAGCCTCTTGGATAACATTGCTCCAGCCCCATGAGATATTGCTACACAGTTGTCACTGCAGTTGAATCTTCAGAAGGCCATTCTGCCATTCTATCAATCCAGCTGCTTTGAGATGATAAGGAACATAAGACCAGTGAATTCCATGCATGTGGGCCCATTGCTATATTTCATTTACTATGAAGTGAATTCCTTGATCAGAAGCGGTGATGTGTTGACTACCATGATGGTGGATAAGGCATTCTGTAAGTGTATGGATGGTAGTTTCAGAAGAAGTGTTGCATGCAGGAAAGGCAAATCCATATCCAGAGTAAATATCTATTCCTGTAAGAACAAAATGGTGCCCTGTCCATGATGGAAGTGGTATAACGTGATTAATGTGCCATGAAGCAACAGGCTAATCACCTTGGGGAATGGTGCTACCTCAGGGATTTAGTGGTGCTCTGTTTCTGGCAGATTAGGCATTCAACAGTGGCTGTAGCCACTGCATAACTAGCACAATGACCATTTTGTTCATGAGCCTTTTGGGCAATAACAGGAGAGGCTGGGGAAAGAGCCTGACTGGTATCAACAGAACGGGACATCCTGTCCACTTGATTATTAAAATCCTCCTCTGCAGAGTAGAACTTCTAGTGGGTATTCACATGGCACACAGATCTGTTCATTATTTTTGCCCATCTGAATGGGTCTATTCACATACCTCTCACCCAAACTTCCTTGCCACTCATTTTCCAATCATGTTCTTTTCAAGTCCCTTATCAACCAGCCACACCATTGGCCACAGCCCATGGATCAGTATACAAATGCACCTCGCGACATTCCTCCTTCCAAGAAAAATGAACCACCAGGTGCACTGCTTGGATTTGTGCCCACTGGGAATCTTTCTCTTCACCACTATTCTGCAGGGATGTGCCAGAAAGAACTGCAGTTCTGCAGTTGTCCACTATTGAGTGGTACCTGTATATTGTGCAGAACCATCTATAAACCAGGCTTGAATTTTCTCTTCTTCAGGAAAATGATCATAGAAAAACTCTCCAAGAAGCAGCAGGCACAATGTGGGAGAGAGAAGGTAATGTAGCAGTGGGCATTTGGGCTGCTTCCTGGTGTAACTTGTATGACCGAGGCCTGCATAAGCCTCAATCCATATATACAACTTCCATTTGATGATGGAGTTCTGCTGTGCAATCCAAGCTATATGGCTTGGTGGGACAGACAACCTCAAGTTCATTAGGGGCAACTCATGTCTCATGGTAAATTTGTGGCATGTGTTTAGGTGTTTGTTCTCTACCAATGCACAGTAGCAGTCCAAAAGCTGTTTCTCAAAAGGAGAGTAGTTATATGCAGAGGATGGCAGGGTTTTTAAATTATCTATAGTATTATTCTCCTATAGAGACCTTCCAAAGCCTCCAAAGAGTGTCTGTATTTGCCACTGACTCTACAAACACTGTTGGATCTGCTGGATCACATGACCTATGTGGCAGAGCTGCTTGCACAGCGGCCTGGATCTGTTGCAGAGCTTTCTCATGTTTTGGTCTTCCCTCAAAATTAGTAGCGTTTCCATTTACTCAGTGTGGCAATTTGGCATTGTTTATGAATTCCAAAAATAGATATTGGAATATGTTTGTAAAGTGGTCTGTACATGGGCATGATTAAATAATGTTTAGGGCTTTGATTGAGCCATGTCAGAAGGATGTTGAGTTATGGGTGGGGGCTCTCAGATAAAACTACACAGCAGAGCAGAGGAGTTTGAGTTTGAGTTTTGAGCTGGAGCCTGGGAAGTAAATACACAGGGGAAGAACAAAGAGGAACAGAGATGGCTCCTTATACACAGCAGAAAGCCCGGCGGAGAGAGACAGAGCTGTTCACCTCATAGTCTACAGCTGACCTTGTGGAGAGAGCACAGCAGCTGAGCCCAGAGAGAAATGGAGCCCCTGGAAGAGAGGAACTCAAAAAGCCTGAACCCTTGCAGATGTCAGCAGCCATCTTGCCCCAACGCATGGCAATCAACTTTGGAGAGGGAAGTAACTTATGCTTTATGGCCTGGTAACTATAAGCTTCTACCCCAAAATAAATACTCTTTATAAAAGCCAACCAATTTCTGGTATTTTGCATCAGCACCCCTTTGGCTGACTAATACACTTGGTAAATGGGTATGCACAGCATAGCCAAATGAAGAATATGTTGTCTCCAAAAACCAAAGAGGCCAAATAAGTGTTCTGCCTCTTTTTTGGTAGTTGGAGGAGCTAGAATTACAACTTATCTTGACATGCCTCACCCACTTAATGCCTAGAAATTTCACTGAGGTGGTTGGTTTCTGAATTTTTGTTGGATTTCCCAACCTTTGAATCACAAATGTCTTACCAATAAGTCCAGAGTCATTGCTAGGTTTTGCTCACTATGTCCAATCAGCACAATGACATCAATGTAATAAAACATTATGGTGTTTTGTTCAAGGGAAAGGCAATTAAGGTCTTTATGGACTAGATTATAACATAGGGCTGGAGAGTTGATATGCTCCTGAAGTAGAACAGTGAAGGTGTATTACTGGCCCTGCCAGATGACAGGAAAGTGTTTCTTGTGGTCTTTACTAGCAGGTATTAAGAAAAAAATCACTTGCAGATTGTATTAGTCAGCCAAACGGGTGCTGATGCAAAATACCAGAAATCTGTTGGCTTTTATAAAGGGTATTTATTTGGGGTAGAAGCTTACAGTGACCAGGCCATAAAGCATAAGTTACTTCCCTCACCAAAGTCTATTGCCATATGTTGGTGCAAAATGGCTCCCGACATCTGTGAGGGTTCAGGCATCCAGGTTTCCTCTATTCCCAGGGCTCCATTTCTCTCTGGGCTCAGCTGCAGTGGTAGAATATCAGGTGAATGGCTCTGTCTCTCTCCCCGGCCTCTGCCTGTGTTTAATGGAGACTTCTCTCCTTCCTCACATATCTGCTTCTCCTGAGTGTTTACTTCCTGGGTTCCAGGATCAAAACTCCAACATCAAAACTCCAACTCTTTTCTTTTGCCATGCCTTTTATCTGTGAGTCTCCATCTACCAAGAGGCAGGGACTCAACACCCTACTGATGTGGCCCAATCAAAACCCTAATCATAATTTAATTAAGTAAAAGTAAAACCTCTGAATCCAATACACTCTATTGGATGCCCAGAGGAAAAGACTAGTTTACAAACATAACCCAATATTACTTTTTGTAATTCATCAATAATATCAAACTGCTACACAGATCAATAGCTGCAAATCCGATACCAGAGGATGTATTGATTTGCTCAAACAGTGTTATCACATATGGAATAACAACTGCAATTGGCGTCACCACAGGTTAAGTTTGTGACAATCCACTGTCATCCCCCAAGGTCCATCTCCTTTCAGCACAGACCAAATAAGAGGGTTATTTGGGAACACAGATGAAATCAATACCCCTGCTTCCTTCAACTCCTTAATGGTGGCGCTAATCTCTATAATCCTATGAGGGAACAGTTTTGCTTTTGGTGTACTATTTTGCAAGGCAGAGACAGTTCTCGTGGCTTCTGCTTTGCCTTTCCTACCTTGATAGCCCTCGCTCCATGTGTCAGAACTAATATGTGTTTTCTGCCAGTTGCTGAGTATGTCTATTCCAATTATGCATTCGGAAACCATTTAAGCTAAAACAAGGAATCCCAAATATCTGCTTGGTGGGCCCATAGCAGTAAATTCAGACTGACCCATTTTATATTTCTTGCATGATTATCCCACACCTTTATTTCTTTTCCCACACATTCTCCTGAATTCTGTCTGTATAAATTGGAAAAGTCCTTCATTTCTTTTGGAGAGTTGCTCACCTCTTTATGGGTCACACTTTGTACCACAGCTTTTAGGGTGTGCTTGGTCACTGGTCTGGATTTGAAGAGAGGTGGTGAGTGTGGCTCTGGAGACTAATGACCAGCATCTTGCAGCACAACTGCCTCAGGGGATTCCATTATAGTTTCATTTGGCAAAACAGAGTTAATCTCCTCAGAAGATATTAAAAGTTCTGCTTCCTCAGCACATTTATATGTTTATCTGGTCCTTACGTGTTTATCTGGCAAAGATGACTCTGGAATTTAGGGGTTCAGTGTTGCCATTGTCAACATGATCAGCCCATATGTCCCAATTCTGATTTGCAGGGTTCCATTCCTACCCGATGAATGTCCTCACTTTAACAGCAGATGACACCCTGTGGTGCTGGAAATTAAGTTGCATTGTGATCCAGCTGTCCACTCCATGAGACTCTGTCTTTGGATTTCAAAAATGTCAAGTCTGTGGCTATAAGAAATGAGTTTCTTTCAGGGCACACATAGAAATTTTCATTGCATCTATTGGCAAATGAGCTGGGAATTTGAAACTCTGAGCTCTTACCTTTCTTTTACAACTTTATATGGCATATTTAGGAACAACCAACCAATATCAATATACTTTTTACTCTCACAAAATTTGCTAAGATATCTAGTACATGGCGACACAGAACTTTGCCTCTAAAGAAAGAGAGAGAAAGAGATACTTATATTTCTTCTAATCAATATATTTATTAGAAGGAATTGGCTCGTTATTGTGGTGGCTGGTAAGTCCAAACTCCACGGGGCAGGCCACAATCACAAAATTCTTGATAAAGGTGATGCTGAAATTTAGTCCAAATTTCCCTGGGGAAGTTGACTGACTAAAGTTCAGGCAGAAATTCTTTCCCTGACTTCCAAAGTCCTTAGTTCTGGCATTTAAGTCTCTGACTGATTGGATGAGAAGCCCCCCTTATTACCCTCCTTTGTTGATTGCAGATGCAATCAGCTGTAGATGCAACCAACTGATTATGGATGCAATTCCATCTACAAAATAACCTTACAGCAACTATCAGGCCAGTGCTTGCTTGACTAAGCAATTGGGTACCATTTCTAGCCACAGTGACAAATGAAATGAAAAACATAGGATGTTCAAGTGCAAATGGCCTTATCAATTTAAATCCTACATCATTTATGTAGCTCATATTAGTGACTTGGCATCATAGAAAGCCTCTGTATTGCTAAGCAAAATCTACTAAGAAATTATTGTCATCACAGAAAACAGCAGCGCATACTCATTTACTCTATATCAGACTTAGTAGGGCTGCAAAGGAAGACATTTATCTCCAGTCCTTATCCTATTCTTACCTCTTTCTTTTAAAAATCTATTTAATTCTTTTGCACCATAGTCTATGGAATATAGGAATCTTGATTGTTTTGTTATATGTCAAAGAGTAGCAATATTACCGTAGTATAAAAATTTTATAAATGTCTGTAGTTTTTTTTAATTCATGAGATGAAATTGAGATTAATGATACTCAGTTTGGTTCATACTGCAGTAGCTTGCATAGGTGTAAGAAGGCAAGTTATATTTTTTCTTTTCTATGACCTTATGTATTACTAAATTCTGAATCAAATTTATAAAGCAAAAGATTTATCAGATACACTTAGAAGGTGTTCAGATAGTTTAGTACTCATATCTTTATCTCTGACCTTCTTAATCTAAGTCAGCAAAAAATATTTAAAGCCTGCAGAAACAGTGGATATATTTGAGAAGTCATATTCTTAACGGAAATCCTCCCTAGCAAGAGCTGTGCTTCTGATCCCTGGCTATGCATTAGAATTACTTAACACACCTTTGAAAATTGCAGTTTCCTAGGCCAAACCCCTGAATATTCAGATTTAAACAATTTATGACAGGGCATGGCCTCCTGAGTATGAGCATGTGCATGTGATTTTGTGTGTATTTTAAGCTCTCCAATTTACTGTTTTATGCAGATACAATTGAAGATCACAGGGTTGAAAAATTATTTATAAAAAGTATCCATCTCAGTCATTCTGTTCTATAGCAATGAGATGTTTTAATAAAAAAGTTATTTTCAAGGCTGCCAAAACTATCAGTGATTTTTTCAATAACCTATTCACCTTGTCAGATCTGGCACCAGAAGCAGGAGCAGAAGGGGTTTGAGAATGGACTGTGGGAAGGAAGAAAACCCCCAAGATGAAATCATTGCTTCTCTTTTACAGGCACCTCCTTGTATCAGATGTTATATAGAAAACTCAATCATCATATTAACTTAAAAACAGGTCTGTTCTATAATTTACAGAGGAAACTGATCCTGAGAGCAATTGCTTAAGGCACAAAAGCTAATGAGTATTGTAGCTAGGATTTGAAATCTTGTATTTGTGGAATTGAAGTCCATTTGATTTTTCATCCTGAATTACTGCTTTAGAATCAGATCTCCATCTGCACTTTTTTGGTCTGTTTCTCAACTTGGACATGTACCTGTTTTGTGAGAGGATGTAGTTGGAATGACACAGGGAGAGACTGGCAGCTAAAGGGTCACTCATCAGGTACACAATGATCATATTTATAATTGCTCCAGTACAGAGGAAAGGAGGTGTTTGCAACTCATATTCTATTTTTTTAAGAATGTAGACATATAGCTGTTTTAACTGACTTACAAAATTGTTATCTAATACTTAACAAGAGGTGGTGAGTCAGAGTGGATTTCCTGTGCTTGACCAGTACCTCACCGGTTACCTGTGAGACAAGCAGAATCCTTCAGGGCTTAGTGGGGCCTTCCTGTGGAATATTTTCTTGAGAGTGAACTTTCACTGATGTATCTTGCACACAGTCCTTATAGGTAACGTAGAAAAACAATACATGTTAGGATGTTAAAATCCTGGCACTGAAATACAGAGCAGCCTGTGTCTAATCGCTCATCCAGTTAAGGAAACCTTGCTTCTTTAACATCTCTGATGTCCAGGCTTGGCTTAGATTTTCTGCTAGGATCTGTGATTCCACCCTCACATAGGACTCATTGCTTGAAAACTGCTCCTTAAACGGAACTACTTGCATATTTAGGTACTCTGTTCCATAGATCGAGGGTGAGTATACTCATCCTTCCATATTACAGTTATTTACAAGTTTTTGATTAGCATTCTCTGCAGCTGATCATACAAAGGCTGAGTGATCCTGGTCAGTCTCTTTCACTTCTAAGATTTCATGAATATAGTAATAGATTGGCAATTTTGTGATTTGGACCTAGATTTTAGTTTTTCCTTTCTTTCTTGATAACTCTGCCCAGGTTCTCCTTTCCTGTGCTTTAGAATTGCATTGAGGTAGCAATTCATTCCTAGTGATTGAACCAAGTGGTTGATATGCAGAATGGTTGGGTGGTTATTTATCTTGGGCCAGGTAGCCATGAGTTTGAATCACAGCTTTGCTAGTACAAGCTGGTTATATAAGTAACTTAACCATGCTGGGTTTTTCTTACCCATATGAATAAAATCTTAATTCATGGAATTTTGAGAATAAAAAAAGTGTGTAAACCTATACACAACTTAATATGTAAAATGTTCAGAAAAAGTTTACTCTTCTCTTCTTCTCTCATTGTTGCCTTATATGTATGGCTTCAGGGAAAAACAGGGTTTTTTGTAAATCTTTGCTACTTTTATTTATTTGCAAGCACCACTTTTTGCCCTGACAAATTATTTTTGTCTTTTATATTCAATATTTTCAAAGTTTAATTGAAGAGCTTTTTGAAATCTTAACCATAAGGGGAGTTTTAGTGGCCATGGAGATTATTGGGCTTAACAATTGCACAATAATTGTCTTGAAGACTTTTATGAAAAAAATCTATCTTCCTTGATAAATTTAGAGGAATTTGTTATTTTCAAGATACTTGGGTGAAATAAAGTAGTACTTTATTATGTTAGCTGATATACATAGTAAATACACATTACATAATTATCACATTTACATCTTATAGCTCAGAGGTAGCACAGTATGGTAGAAAAGAATACATTTGCATTTAATGTTTCCCCCTGTTGGTATAGGTTTTCCTCCAAATGCATTTTCAGTTGGCACTTGGTGTTAATCCCTCAGTGCCACGGAGGTTCATCCCTAGGAGTAATGTCCTGTGCTGGGGTGGATGGGTGGGTAGAGGCAGTGAATTTGTATTACTTTTTAAAATGAGTTGAAAGAGCCTGAAAATGAAGATACTCATTTAAAGAGGTTTGCTAATGGTTTCTTTTTTGTTGCAAATGTATTTAGTACTTTCATGTTATTGCTTAAATTTATTTTGAAATGATTTACATGCCACTGTCAAAAATTATAATAATAACTAAAGTTAAGAAGATACAAGTAGGAATTTACTTGTTCTTTTTTTTTTTAACATAAAAAATACCATTCTTTTTTATTATTTATTTATTTATTTACTTATTTTGCCCCCCCCCCCTGGCTGCTTGTGCTTGCTGTGTCCATTCTATTTGCATTTTTCTGTGTCTGCTAGTCTCCCTTTGTTGCGTCATCTTGCTGCGCCAGCTCACTGCGCCGTGTGGGTCGTCAGCTCACCGTGCCGGCCAGCTTGCCTTCACCACATGGAAAATGGGAACCCAAGCGGTTGAACCACAGTCACTCCCACTACTTGTTCTTAAAACCATAAAGATTTCATCTCATGGTGGTGAAGTGTATTTCCTTCCAGATCATGCTTAAGTTCTCTCATTCTTCTATTAATTTACAGAAGTATATCGGGCACCTAAGAGGTGCTAGGCACTCTACTAGGAGCTGAAGACAAAGATTCCTTTGGAAAGAGCAGATCTTAAAATGGGAAATGGATGCTGGCTTCACCAGACAAGTCGAGGAGGAACTCCCTCCTTTGAGTCCACACATACCCACGTACACACACACACACACACACCTGCCAGTGCCTTAAGGTAAACTGGTGTCTGGGTGCTAAAATGTGGCTGCCAGTAGGTGCTCACCAGAATGGGAGAGGCTTGATAGCGCAGAGAATAAACTGAAATCTGAGATGGATGATGAAAAACAAAACAAAACAAACATAAAACCTTAAAGAGGACAATATTAACAGTAAACTTCAGTTGTCTATGGTACATGAAATGTCAGAATGTGAACACATAAAGAAGATGTTTCCATTACTTTAAAATCTTGCTTAATATATATAATTTCACCAATATCATGTTATACATGTTAATCTGTCTGGTTGATTTAATGTGTATTAATAGTTCTTCATATTGCTAGTCATTGCCCATCTAATTTTATTATATTGGGAAATTTAATTAGCATGGTTTCTCTTCTGATTTGAAAGCGATTTATAAAAATATGAAATAACACTAAACTCATAATTCCTTAGGAATTCCATTTGGTACAACCATTTCTTCCCTATGATTTACTAGGAAGCTGATATTTACGATTGATATTTTGTATAAATTGGACATTCCTCTGATAATACATCTTTCAAGATTTAAATTCAGGCTATCCTTTCCTTCTAATGAATATGCTATTACGATGCATCAGTTGATTAAGTATGGAAAGCTTAGAGGATTTATGCTAACACACACGATAGTTGTAAAAACTTGGTCACAGGAATTACTCAATGAATATTTTGTAATAGAAATCTAGGAACTTAAAGCACCTCTTTTCTATATGGACAATAAGCTGGTTTGAGTGGGATTGCAAATAGGTGTACTTGGCCCGAGAAGAGCTTTTTTAAATTGACATAGAATATTCAATAACATATAATCAGATGAGTATGTATGTGTTTGATGTATTTCCTTGAAATTTACTTGGTGTGTGGAACATAAGCATAAAACTTAGCAAGTTTTTCAATGAGAAATGTAAACTGCATAATCATTTAGTTGATGTTTGTCATATGAAAGTTATATTCTCATCTTAGGGGAATAATCAAATATGCAAAGGTAGAAGCAGAGCGTATTGAAAATTATTCCCAGGAAAAATGAATGTTCAAATAGCTTATTTTAAAATTTTGTTATTGTTTATTTCCTTTCTTACTAATAAAAGAAGATTCAACTTAAATTATAAAAATATATATCATCAGTGAAAAAGGTACAATATTGTGAAATAAAATCTTTAGGAATTTTTACCTGTTTTTTAGAATCTTCTATACCAAAGATTTTGTTACCTGACAACAATTTCAAGTAAACAAATCAAACACACACACACATATACACACACACACACAGTTCTTTATTAGTGATGCTTATTGGAGAATTGGTGATACCAAAATTCTACAGGTAAATAAAAATGAATAGGCTATCATGAATTCATACTTCTTCAACCCTAGTTCTGTAAGAGTTTTTTGTTCTTGTTTTTTTGTTTTTTGTGGGCTTTTTTTTTTTGAGATTGTATCTAATTGGAGTCTCCCACTTAAACACAGATGAATTGATGTGGCCTTATATTTAAAGAACCTATAGACTTATCTTCATGGACAGAAACATAACATCTCTTCAGTACACATTTTCCTCCATGAAAATATTCTTTCATATCTTATATATTAGCTAAAAATACTTTTCTCTAAGGTATTTTGTATGGGAGAAATGAGTACTGAAGTTCCTGGGTAAATTCAATTGTATTCAGTTGTCACGATCTCCTAGTTCTTCTACTCTTTGGATGATAAAATCAATCTGCAATATTTGCATATAGATATGCCGCCTTTCTAGTTTTTCTGACACATTTTTAAATAACATAAAATCAGGGGGTCTTTTGCTTTTGGAAAGCTATCTCAAACTAAATATTTTTATTTTTTCAATGTCTGTAAAATGCTTAACAATTCAATATGTAAATTCTTAGAACAATGATCATTAAACAAGATCTTAGATGCTTACAAGGTGAATAAGTGTATCACTTCCACTAGTGGGTACTAGACCTTTAAGACAATGAAATAGATGCATATTTTAGGGAATTGTCTCATATATGCTTTAGTTAAGAAATGTCTAGAATGTTAAGATACTTCTTATATCTTTCAATATTCAGGCAGATCCATGAATCTTAGAAATAGTTCTACTTAATATATTTTGGCTGTGACTTAGCCTTCTCTTTTAGGTGCAATGATTATGGAAAAAAATACACTGCAGAATGCCCAATGCAGATAAATTTCAAAATGGCTATAGAGAAATTGTAATCTAGTTGTTGAAAGTAGAACTTATTTTTATAGTGTTTCTAAATTTAGGTCTATAATGTTAATTGAGTTTGGAAACTTCATAAACCAACCAATCCAACAATTCCAGTTTAAACAATGTATTTTGAATTCACATTGTACATATTTCCTGGTGACTTATAATGGAAAACTCATTCAGTGATTTAAAAGCCATATCTTGGCCATCATTTTCATTACAGATACTGGAATTCTGAAAGATGCAAAATCTTACTAGTTTATGAACTCATATTTAGTATTAACCAGTTGTTAGAATGCATCTTTACCCACAAATAATATATTCTTGATTTTTTTAAAAGTTTTAAATTACTACCTAATGTAATTTCTTTCCACTCTAATTATTTTTTAGATTACTGTATTTCTTTAATATTTCCTAGATGTTACAGGTAGTTAAATTTAAGGGAAATATTTCATTCATCAAACTTAAATTTTACTTTCCCTATAAGCATTTTCTCATGACTCTAAACTCATGTTATGTTCTCTTTTTAATGTTCATTACACTGAAAGCCAGGAAGCCTGGAATAAATGCTTTAGAATTCACTTATTCTGTGTTTTATGAGAGTTCATGTGTCTTCTTAATTGAGCTCATAAACTCATCAAAGGCCAAGACCAAATTTTATATCTAAATACTCCCCACATCCTAGTCACATAAGATAGTACGAGAGTCTAATTTAGTCATCCATCATTCTCCAATTAGCATGTTTGTCTGTTTCTAAGTATTTGCTTCTGCCCTCCTTCAACTTCTTTGCCATTAGAGACCTAATTTTTTGATTAGCCCTCTTACTGACACTGTTGTTTATTTCATGCTCATTGTTTGCACCTATCTTTACAATAGGTGATGTAGTTAATCAAATTTTAAAAATAATTATAAAATACAGAGAAATCATAAGACGTTCTTTGAAGAAGGAGCTACCCTATTTATTTTCATACAGTGCACTCTCATGTAGAATGTTATATGTGGAAGGCACCTGGTGAAATGAATGAATAAATTAGTTTGTTTTCATAGAGCATGGGGCATAAGAACATTGCAGTTCATCATTGTATCTTAGATGGAGACATCTCTTACAATGTTGATGTACCACATTTTCATTTTTCACATTGGAATGGTGTTCTGTAGGATGGACGTGGTTTGAAGATATGTTTTGTATGTCCTGATCAATGTTTTTAAGTTTTAATTGAACATTTTAAAAATGCAAATATTTCATACACACACAAAAAAACCATATAATGCCTAGGACGCTCTCACCTGCAAGTAACACAATAGGTTGTTTATGTCATCACACAGGAAGTCTGGTGGTTTGGCAGTTTCAGGGCTATTTGAAAACCCTTGATGACATTTTCAAGCACCAGAATCTTTCCACCTTCATTCTCTGCCATCTTCATAAAATTGGCGTGTTTCTTCTCTTAGTCTCAAGTGCTTGAAGACACAAGGTTAGGCTGGAGGAGGGGGCATTTGCTTCTGTGCATGTTAATTGACCAGGAGAGAAAGCCTTTCCCCAGAATGCTCTGGAGACTTTTCCTGTGTCTCCTTCGCCAGTACTGGTTCATAAGCCCACTGCCTACTTCCAAACCAATTCAAGGCAGAAGCTCTCAGATGAACATGACTGCCACAAGCCAGTCATTAGCATTTATTTAAATTTAGTGTAGGGCCCGTGTCCATTAAGACCATTATTTCCTGAAGAAAATTGGATTTATTTTAGTAAGGATACAGGTATGGAGAAAGGGTGGGGTAATTATTGGGTAGAGACCCAATGGACTGTGCCTCACCATGGCTCAGCATCTCTTCAAAAATAGTATCTGCCGCCCTGAATAAACATTACTGAAGAGCCGCCCATCATGGGCAAATAAATGAAAATGTCTTCCTAGAGAAGGAACAACCCAGGATGCTAAGCTCCATATAGGCACGTGCTTTCCCCCCCACCACTATTACACGGCCTCCAAAGCCTTAGGCATCTCAGCCTGCAATGTGTATGAAATGTCTGGAAAGAAACTTGGTTAAATATTCTCCTTTTTATCTAAAAATTATTGAAAGCAGGAGCATTTGATTTTTTTGGGGGGGCAGAGAAAGTAATGGGGATTGAACCCGGGTCCTCCTACATGAGAGGGAAGCACTCAACTGCTGAGCTACACCTGCTCTGCTTGATTATTGTAAATGATATAATCATGCCTTAAGTGGAATTTAATATTTTACCTTTATTAAGAATATAGATAGGTCTTAAATATGGTTAACTTTTGTTTCCCTTTTCTTCCCATTTGCTTCTAAATATATAAATGGCTTCTAAAATTATTTACAAGTATTTGGTAAATCAGGAGTTTTCCAATCATGCTACTCATCAAACTCACCTGGGGAGGTTTTTTGTTTGTTTGTTTGTTTTTTAATAAAATGGGGTATGAGCTCCATTCCCTGCAAGGATCCCTAGACTTTCTATTTTTCATAAACTCCCCAACTTATGCATCATTCCCAGCTGTGTTCCTAGCTTGAGTAAATTTTTTAAAAATTGCTACATAAATTATTATTTTACTCATTGTTTCTGTTCTTTTTAATCCAGGGTAGTCTAAGAAGCAGTTACATTTCATTATCTATTATGTTTGGATATTTATTACTACACTTAACCTGTCTACTTAAAGATTGAATAAAAATCTAATGGAGTAGAAGAATGGAATTTTGACTCTCTTTGTCTCATGCAAATACAAGCCAATGAATTTGTCTGTTTATTATAAACTGTTTAATTATATTTAATTTATAATTTGTATTTAGCCTTCTCTTTATTGGTAGTAATTTTACTTCCTTATGAAGAATTTTTATAGCATTTTCATACATATTGTTTCATTTGACCCTCACAAAAAATCTTTCAGCCTTAAGGCAGTAAGATTGCTGCAAAATCTAACAAATGAAGAAGCTGGGGTTAATTTGGCTTTTGAATTCTCCAAGATACATAAACAGTGATAAATGCCATTGAGTTTAGATTTCAGTCTTCTGCTTGCCAAGGTATCATGGACCTTTGTAAATTTATTAATGGTTTTCTTAGTGAAATAACCTGATTATTCAGTTAACTCATTTTGTTAGAGCCTGATTTTCATGAATTCAAAATTAACAATAATTGATATCATTTGTTGAGCACCTGCCACATACCATGAACATTTTAGATATTTTGTCAGCCAATTTTCCCACCAACTCTAGAGGTTCAGATTTTTTGCCCCAATTCCTAGAGGAGGAAAATTGATAATCAATGAAGTTAAATGACTTGCCTTTGATCTCATAACTATTCAGAATGAGAAATCCTGGGACATCTCCACTCAAACCTGTTACTTTTTAATCAGTGATGCGTGTCAGTATTTATGTCGGGGACTGGCTGCATCCATAACCATTCACTGCAACTTCAGGTCAGATCTTGTGAAGAAACAGCTGTCACCAAAAAAAGGGACCAAGTTATTGTCACTTACTGTATCTTTGTAAAAGCATTTAACCAAGCTGTTTTGACTCTTAAGTTCTGTTCTCTAAAATGAGAAGTTTGCAGAAGGTTTTATCTCTTTGTTGTCATTAATAGATACAACTCACAATTTCCCCTTTTAACCATTTCCAACCGTACAATTTGGTGGACCTAATCTCATTCACAAGTGCTGTGCTATTGTCACCCCCATCCATTACCAAATTTTTTTCACAGAAGATGATTTTTAAGTTTCCTCTAGCCCTGAAGGTTTATCTTTCTATTCTACTACCAGCCCTATGAATAGCATACTAATAATTGTATCTTTGAATATAAATATTGACAGATTGTGATATTTATTTCTGACAAAAATTTTACTCTATTTTTAAAAGGCAGTGATATAGCATTTTTAGGGTGAATTTACTTTTCAATAAAATTATAACAGTAATATAGGTGGATAATGCGTTGGGGAAATCTTTTTCAGCAACGCAATTTATTAAATTTGTTTTAAACACATCTTCCTACATATAGATGATTATATATTAATTAATAAATATGCCTTTGCAAATTTTGAATTTTTTCTCAGACATTCTATTTTAAGGATAACAATATTTTTAAATGATTGGTAGAATGGTGGCTTACTATTCCTAATTTTATAGTTACTTAATCAGAAAGATAAGAACCTCTCCCAAAGTTGCGTTAAATAGCTATAGTGCTAACTATTCATGCTAAATGACATCTGGAATCAGAACTCATGTCATTGATGACTTGTGTTTTCCCACTGTAGCATACTGCAAAATAATCACCTTCTGCTTTTCACCATCTAGTGAAGATAAACTAATCATTACCTTATTGCAAAGAGGTTGGTTGTCATTCCAGTTAAGACCAGAACGTTTTAGAAATTCAAATGAACTTGAAAGCAAGATAAAATGTTTAAAAATCAAATTGACCTTTAATACAAGATAAGAGGCTTTGTGACTTTAAGGGCATTTCATGGGCTGTGGAATCAGATGCCGCTGAGCCGGAGCCTGGGCTCTACTCATCAGCTCTGCAGAAACCTGGAGGACTTAATTAGCCCCAGACCGAAGATAATATTCACGGATTAACATGTAAGTTGAGTGCTATAGGATTCCAAGGAATAGTTAATGAAGAGCTAAAGGAAGAAAGGATATGGGAAAATTCCTAGTCTGTCATTTGGGCTGAAAGTACGTTAATTGTTATGCAATTTTGTGTTCTCATTTGCATAGTTTAAAATGTTTTCCCAAATACATTTAAATATGCATGAAACAATTTATTTTAAAATGTTAAAAATTCCTAAAAAAAGAATGAATAAATATAGAGATTCCACTTTTTTGATACTCTATACCACGTAACTTTTAAGCACTGTTCTTTAGTAAATGGATGTAGGAATCTATGCATACATTTTTTTCCCCTACTCACATTACATTGAAAATACTGGGGAGAAAATAGAGATAAATAAAGTAAATATATTTTATATGAATCTCTGTATTAATCTTATAAAGAAATAGCATGTCCTTTTGCATTAACTAGGACTTAATTATTAGAGCTAAGAAATACTGCATCTTATAAAGTAAGGGTCAGTCTTATTGAAATAATGTTTAAATATTACTGAAATAGCACAAAAAGTCGAGGCAGAAATAAATGTAGACTAATGACTGCCTTTGAAATATTAAAAATAATGTATATTAATTTTCTAATTCTGACTTTTAGCACATGATTTTTTCATTCTAGAACACTTTATTATATGAAAACTACGTACAGGTTAGATGAAATTTTTAGTTAAGCAGCATCTGTTCTTGAGGTTCGAGTGTCTTGAATTTATTTTATTTATTTTGAAAAACACACCCCTTCCCTGTCCTTAGCCCACAAGGCCTCGAGAGGCTGATAATCCTCGTCTCTGACCTGAGCAATTAGGGCTTCCCTACCCTTATTCTTCATTTGGGGACGAGAACATGATCAAAACCAGGCCATTTAGAGTCAATTGTCAGACTTGTGGGAGATTTATAGGACCAAGAAGCTCTCTGTTTGCTGATGTAACTATATGACATAGCTGTATAATCTGACTATAATAATAAGTCTAAAGATAAGAGCCGCCTTGGCTAGAGCATCACACGTCAGAATGCAGTGCCGGGAGATGAAGGGAATGAGGCCTATTTCTGAACATACCGTGTGGACCCATGATGCAGCTTGGAGTGAGCTATGATCATTGATTCGTTTTTATTTCTTTCCCTTTCTTTGGTAAAGCCAGGGTTAATTGGAATGAAAGGGCCCTAATTACACGGAAAGTAATATCTGTCTATAAGAAGCATTTGCAGCAGAGCTGAATGTCAGTTGTTGGCTGAGCCGAGGGAAGGTCCAGAGCAGAGGAGATTCCCAGCGCCAGTGTGAGAAGGGGGCATCCCACTCGTCATCAATCGGAGTGTGCTTACTCTTCCGAGATGGTTTGTCTCTCCAGAGCGATAGCATATGCCTGCTGAGGCTGGTCCTTAAGGAGGCCCTCTAGATGACTGCTCTTTCCCCTGAAATTTCCATACGTTGATGACATATAAAATTGCGTTTTCTCCTTGCTTTACTTTATATGTTCTCTGGCTGGTCTTGTCATTTTATCAGCATTTTAAAAGCCAAAAAAAAAAAGTGAAAATAAGGAACTGAAACGCTTTTGACCTTCTTCAAAACTGAAAATTCACTTTGTTCCACTGGGTCTGGAGGCAGGTTCTGGAAAGTACTTATTTTAACAAAATTATGTCAAATTAAATAGTTGGCATGAACCAGATTTTCTTCAAAGGCCAAGGCCACTTCCTCATATTAAAGTTGCTTCTTCCAAGTGACACATTCTTCTATAGCAGCTTCTTTGCTTCTCTTCCATTTGGTGCCCACAACAAAAGACAGTTAATGGGCTTCTCGTTCATGTGGAGCCGGAACCCCTAAAACAGTGGACAGATCATGCAGTGACAATGAAGATGTGTTGGGATTTTAAAAAACCCTTAAGTAAAATCATTGATCTGGATAATTTAGATGAATCATAGGCAAATACCCTTACTTTCTGCTGAGAGTTAAGCAGGAGTCTCCACCCCTCCAATCTCCTTTTTAAGAAATGCGTAAATTAGAAACCTACCTCTTCTGCCTACATTACCACTTGATAATGGTCAAGCTCTTTCAGGCATGAGAATCAAATAAGTAACTACATCCAAAATCTCTCCAGGTGACAAGTAAATATTCAATGTAATCTTTGAGGTTAAAATGACAAAACACTCAAGTACTCCTGACATGCTCTTTGGCTGTTGGCATAACAGGATAACAGGACATCCATCACCCAGTTTCATCTCACATTTTAAAAATTTGAAACCCTAAAAATCTAGAAATTCATTGATTTTCATTAGAATACCGAATAATATAATAAATATGTGACTTTTTCACTTTGTTTAGCTACTAGCTGTGTATTTTCATTCTAATGTATTATAAAATATAAAAAAGTTTTATATTTCAAAGACCAACTTATTTTGAAGGCATCAGCCAGTTTATCAGAAGTGTTTCATTTGAAAACCCACTAAATAACAGTCTAAAATGAGCCCAAATGACTGCATAAGCAAGAATATTTTAAAGTGTTTTTAATTGCCTTGTTTGTTTTTGGTATTTTCTTCTGCACCTAACTTGCAGTACGACTGAAAAATATTTTTATTTGGATCTGTCACTTAGAACAAGACTGCAAGAGGGATATAAATTAATAAATGAGGTCAAGGAAATCAAGTGGTATGTATGAAGGTAAAGAAAACCCCAATCTTTGGGTGTTTTTCAAATTTAAAATATAGAAAAAAAAAACAGATAAGGGCAACTGTGAGGCTAATCAGCCCTAAATATCCAAAGAAATAGATTATGACCTGTCATAAAGAAGTATTAAATAGTACTCAAATATTTGAGGCAATTTGTGTTTCTTATCAAGAATGTCATCTTTTTTTCAATGGCTGACTATCAGTAGGGAGATTATACTTCAAATTTTATTTTTTGGCTAAAAATGTTAAATGGTCTTTCATAAAACTTTAACTTTGAAGGGTAAAAAGGGATTATTTTAGAGGGAGCTATTTTCACCAGAAGCTCAAATATAATGTTTGGCTTTATTGGTTTTATTTAAGCTGTGATGAAGAATTTAATTCAGGTCCTAACCTACTGGGCAGGGGAAGTAGGTGTTATGAAGTTGGGGAACAGAGTTTGTCCGACTTAAGTGGGAGGTTATGAGTCACGGTTTTGAGGCTAGGAGCAATCCAAAGTTGATTCATGAGCAAAGCGATGGCTTCTCCCCAAGGTCTATGACATTCTGGTGCTCTGTCGGGGAGCCAAAGGATTCCTTGGTTTGTGCCTTGGCCTTGAACCAGGTGGCAAGGTCCTTCCTTTCTCTTCTGGGTTCTGCTGACTTCTAGTTTACAGCTCCTCCCTATGACAGTCTCTCTCACTATTTCTGAGTCTCTTCTGCTTATACAGAACTCCGCTAATCCAGATTATTGCCCACCCTCACTCAGTTGAGCCACACTTCGACTAAAACAACATCTTCAAGAGACCCTTTTTACAATGGATTCACACAAGAATGTTAAGATTAAGAACATGTTTTGTGGAATACATAACTTAATCTGCTATGCCTGCACAGAATATATGTGTTGCAGAAATTGGGAACAAGTAGTATTTGCAGAACTTCTGATGGTAGGGCACTTGACTTAGCAGATTTTCATGGGCCATTGCGTTGGAGTTCAAAGACAGGATATCTCTCCTTTTGGAATGAGATTGAAGATTTAGCTAAACTAAGACAGATCTAGTTCTAGAGCCAGGATCTAGGAAGTGTATTGTAACAAAGATTCTGGCAGGAAAAGAAGATGGAGAATTGGTCACCAAGACTGTAATTACAGACTAGTTTAGAGATGGTTAGAGAGAAGCCTAATGGCACGTATGAGGCATGCTGAGAGGTGGGCTTGCAATTAGATCTGTGTAAGGTGAATCCATCTCAAGTGCTAAACTGGAATTTTTAATTCCCTTCTGCCTTAGGGAAGGTGGATCCCTTAAGGACTTGTAGTGAGCTGCTAAATGAGG
This sequence comes from Tolypeutes matacus, assembly GCA_026826555.1. NCBI lineage: Eukaryota > Metazoa > Chordata > Mammalia > Cingulata > Chlamyphoridae > Tolypeutes > Tolypeutes matacus. The sequence goes on along the minus strand of JAKSZT010054342.1, from coordinate 2,481,784 downwards.
TTGTTAGTTTCATACTCTTTGATTTATTTTTCCTTCACATATTCTGGTATTTCCTCTGCTTCTCCTGACACCTAAGCCTATCCCAATTTCAAATATTGTCCCTGAGTCAAAATGTGGGGTCATACTCAGGTATCATGGTAACCAGACAGAACTCGTGGAAGACATAAAGGATTTAAAGAAAAATACTGTTATGGCAGGTCTATGCAGCATTGAGTCTACAGAGGAAATTGCTTGTTTATTTCTTGTTATTTTGAACTTTACCCCCAAAACTTTACCCTGTCCACATTTTCCTTCTAATTGGAGGTGACATAAGTATAAAAGCTGACTGTTACTCTTTTACTTACTACTCACTAGTTTGTGTTTCTTTTCTTTTTCCTTAAACTACACTACATAGGTTCATATAAAGTTTTAAATTAAGTTATGAAAATAGTATATTTCATTGATGAGTAGACATTAATATGAGGACTAATATACTACTCAAAATATATTAAATATTGATATTTAACAAAATATTTACTTGATATTTGTAAAGTCTCAAGAGCTAGAGATTCTATTTTCAGTTAAATTACCCTTTTAACCAAGTGTCCCTTACTTTCTTTTTTTTTTTTTTTTTTTTTAACTTTTTTATGGAAGTTTATCATTCATACACGAACATCCGTAAAGTATAGAGTAAAAGTTGTGAACTTACCAAACATACATGCAAGTCATCATAAAGGCTCCCATACATCACCCCACCACCAACACCTTGCATTGTTGTGAAACATTTGTTACAAACCCTGAAAGAGCATCGTCAAAACATTACTCCTGCTCCATTAGAGAATGTGGCAGAGCTCCCCAGGATGGGAATTCAATCATCTTTCAGTTGTTGTGTGATTCTCTGCCCACTGTGGCAATGCCCCATGAACACTTGAACATACTTATATACCTTATATGTATGCCCAGGTGAACGTCCTCCCATGTACCCCCATCACTGACACCCCACACCATTGACCCTCCCCTGCCATAGCTGGAACCCTTCTGTGATCCAAAACGTCTTCAAAAATGAAGCCAAGAATACTGCCAAGTTCGATTCATAAGAAAATGAAATAATAGTGATAGCTTTAAACATAAGATGTAAAATACATAATAATTTAGAGAAACTGAAACTAAAATAAAGTAAAAAAATTTGGGTATTTAAAAAAATGAAAAATATTTAAAAAATAAAGTAAATGTTTTGATGTTTTGCCTTTCATCACTGTAAGCTGTACTGTATGTACAGTGGCATTTTCTTCCATTTCTTCCCCAGTGTCTTACTTTTTTTTTTGTGGGCATCACTATTCCAGAATCCTCAGGATTGGGGAATAAAATATGGACTAGAGTAGACTTACTGGTGTTCTGCTATAGACATCATCATTCTAGTAATGGAAGAAATTATAGCATTGATGTGGAGACAGAGGCCACTGGAGGTGACGAAGTCAGGGAGAGGGAAAAAGAGGTGTAATACGGGGGCATTTTCAGGACTTGGGAATTGTCCTGAATGACATTGCAATGACAGATACAGGCCATTATATATCTTCCCATAACCTACAGAATTGTGCAGGAGAGAGTGTAAACTACACTGTAAACCATAATCCATGCTCAGTGGCAATGCTCCAAAATGTGCTCATCAATTGCAATGACTGTACCACACTAATGAGGGATGTGCTTAATGTGGGGAAAGTGGGAGGTGTGGGGTGCGGGGCCTATGGGAATCCCTTATTTTTTCAATGTAGCATTTAATGTAATCTAAGTATCTTTTAAAAATAAATGTATTTTAAAAACCCACATTACTACTAACCATAGCCCATCTTACATTTACTGTATTTTTCCCCTAATCCACCCAGTTATTGACACCCCGTATTAGTATTATATACTCGTTCTATTTATGAGAGAGTTTCTTTTTTTAATCTGTAAGCTACATCATTGTTTATTATCTTAAAATATCCATGTCATTTTAAAATACATTTAATATTGGTTTATATGCAGATATATCAGACTTCAATGATTTCTTTAGCAAAACTATTTTGGGCTTAAGTTAAATTGAAATTCTCAGCAGGTATACATCTCAGATGCCATATTTCAGCCTTATTAAAAATTTTGTTGTGTAAGCTCACAACTTCTCTAGTAAAAAAATTATTAAGAAAAAATTTTAAATGAAAAAAAGTTTGGTATTGACTTCACATGTAAGAAAATGGTTTTAATCACAGAACGTGGTTAAGTCTTGCTGAGCTGATAAAAACCGAATCATCACTATGTTGCAAATTAGATGGCATATTACAATCCTGTTTGTAATTAGACGGTAAAGTCACCATCAAGCTATGCTTTCAGACCTTATCTCCATCATATCATTAATGGGAGACATTTAGTATCGCAAATTGAGAAATGGTGTAATAACCTTTATCAGCTACCTCTCTTCCATGTCTAAGATCATTTCTTTAGTATTCAGCTGTTTCTCTTTTCCTTTCTTTGATAAAATTTTGTTATTTGGATTTAGATTTCATCCCTAATGTCTAGGCTTATTGTCTTATTCAAGAGTGACTTTTTGCACAAAATGTATCTATATGTACCATTTTATACATATATCATAACTTATTACACTCCTTATTCCTAGTTTGAATAAACTTAAATAGCTTTCTAGAATTCAGAATCCAGAGGGTTCTGATTATCTGGGAATCTTTTAGTTCTAATATTCAGATTCTTTCTGAAAGCTTCCTCTTACAAGAAATTTCAGAAAGAAGATAGTACGTATTTCCCTTAATATATATTTCTTATACTGCATGCAATTTATTTTTTATAGAAGCAAATTCTGAAGTCCAGTAGTATGTCATAAATTGAATGTCTTATTGGAGATAAAGTAGCTGATGAATTTGAGATGCAACTACTAAAAGAAAAATAATTTTGTAATTTGATAGAAGATAGGTTTTATATAAAAAATTCAGATGGAGAAGTGAGACAGTTTTACTGACAACAACATCCTTAAATTAACCTTATGTTCATATAAACATTTTTAGTAACACTGAAGCAGAGTCTGGAGAGGAAGATTCCTTTAGCATTCCGATTCACATGTCTCGGCAGTACTATTCGGTACTACCCTGTTGTGTCGAGATGCATTCTGTGGTTTACGTCACCTACCATGGATTGGGAATGAGCGCCTAGTTGGTATGCATTGATTGACTGCATTGATTGACTACTTATTTACATCTGCTCCATTTCACTTTCCTATCTCCAAATGAGGAAAAAAATATATAAAGCTTTGAGAAAAGAATTTAGCCCACAGTAAGCATTCAATAATATTAATAGTAATAATAGATGATATATATTATTAGGTAAATATAGCTCCTTGATGGATAATTTTAAAGAATAAAAATAAAATTTTTGCTTTTTCCAGATATGACACCTTGAAATCTTATTTAAAGATAAACACCCTTGGGGACAAATGTGTCTCAAATTGTTAGGCGTCCGTCTCCCATATGGATGGACCTGTGTTCGATCCCTGGTACCTCCCAGTAAAATAAAGAAAAATACAGAATGCGGGCAGGCCGCAAGCCCCGTGGGTGGGTGAGCCGCCAGGCCCCGCTGACCAAGGAACAAGATGATGGTATAACAGGAGAGTGACTCAAGGGAGAGCCAAGAGGACATGCACTGAAAAACCAGGAACTAAGGGGGCGCAGGTGGCAGAAGCTCTCTCCCACATCTGAGGTTCCCAGGATTTAATGCTGGTGAAGACAGAAGGAAAAGGATGAGAAGAGAGGGCGGGAAACAGACACACAGAATTGCTCAGCGAATGGACACAAAACAGCAAAAACAGGGTGGAAGGGCAAAAATGGATAAAAGTAAATAAATAAATAAATCTTTAAAAAAATAAAAACACTTGAAAATGTCCAATGCTAAATTACTTTAGCACTAGGGAAAGGTAGCTTTTAGTCTTAAAAAATCAAATATTAATGTTTGGCATTACTCATTTCCTTCTTCTAAATTAGTAGTTTATGAAGATGATGTCATGACACCACGATATTGTGACTAATATATCCTGCCAGTGGCCCTGAATGAAATTAAATCACAGTGGCAATAATGGGCAAGCCTGCTGAGCATATCTCCTAAGCATGAGCAATTAAAAAATAAAGCTGTTAGTGGTAATTGAAGAATTCATGTTTGCATGTAGCAGTTTTTCACAGGAAACTAAAGAGGATGAATCCAAATCAGCCAAAATAATAAAATAACCAAGCCTCATTGGCTCATTACATCTTAAGAAATAATGACAATTGAGTCCTTTAGTGTGTTTTCTACAACCTAATTAGAAATGCAACATAATTTTTACCATTGGATACAGAACAAAGATTTGCCAAAGTGTCATTTAAGTTGAGTTCTTTTCTTCTAAGCTATTTAGGTTTTTCCTAAGATAATTAATGAAACTGAGATGCCATAAATGCATATATCTTAGGGGGATGTTTTCTTTCTTTGCAAATTTTTTATATTTTAGGCATAAACACACATGCGTGTTTATATATTCTAAGGTTTTAGCAGTCAGATAGCAAGCATTGACTGAGCAAACCGTATCTGCTGAGGGTGATATAAGATACTTTGCATGATCCTAGAAATTGCACAAATCAGTGGCATGGTTTTACTCATGAAGAAGCCAAAATTCCATAGTGTTGTGATCTGTGAAGCTGGTTTACTTTGTCTCCAGCTTACCATCTCCTCAGTGCCATGGTGTCTTCATTGTATGCTAGAACAAAGAATATGCACACAAACAGGCAACAGTGAAATGCAGATTAACAGTTTTCAAAGCATCTTATCCATTCTCTAAGTTCTAAAGCTGAATAATAATAGATAGCATTATGTTCTCTTTATTTTAAACCTATTTCCCCACTGAGCAATCAATAAAGTAACTAGAAATTTTAATGTTTTAGTTTTGCTGTCACAGTTGCTATATAGTATCTAATTATGTTCTTTTTAAAATTTTCTTATAGTCAGACATGTAATTTTCTAGTATTTCTATCAAAAGCTACTTATGGAATTACAATCTTAGTCATTTGTCTCTGCTGCTTCCGTCGTTTTGGATATCATGGAATCACATCTTTTAATTCTACAGGCTTTCATGCCCGTCGTTGGCACTGATTCTGGTATAGTGATTTAGTCAGACCTAATTGGAGCCTATTGGCTTACCAATTTACTACCCCCCCGAAAGTGACACACACCCTTTGAATGTTTCGGATATTCGTCAACAAAAATGTCCAGTGTCTTCAGATTTCTAAATTAGACACTTTGTGATATTACCTAGCTGGATGTGGTAAAACATTAATTTGATAGATTGGTGCTAAAGATGCCATCCTTTAGAAAACAACAATTAGAAATTTTCATCTGCACCAAGTGAAGTACAGATTGGAATGTCTAACAGCATAAGCTGACTGAAAGGCTGGGAGCGTCAGAAAATGCACAATCGCTTGACTTAGTTATCTGGATCACTGAGGGGTTTTAATCAAATCACACATAAGTCAGTGGTACTCAGTGAAAGCTTCGTTTAACAACAGACAGATGATAACTTTGCAAAGGGCTGTTTTTTGGAAGCAGTGACATTAATGGGAGTGATGAAGACTAGGAAGGGTTTATGAGGCCCACTTACCTGCCGGGGCGTTTGTTGCCTTTGCCTTTCTGGAACAGTCCACTGTTGTCGCAACTGCACCTCTATTTTTAAAGCCAGATCTATCTGCTAAAAGAAGAAATACTTGAAAAACATTTAAAAACTTTAAATAATAAAATATGTTCTGGAGACTATTAATATAAAAATTACTGCTCTGACAGATTCTATTGACTTGTTGCTTTAGGCAGTATTATGGATCTGTAAAACAGTCGTGCTTTTAAAGCTCTGACCATATATAAAACTTCCCTCCGTTTTAGGGGCTGTGCATGTTCCAGTGGTTAATTTCAGTGTCTTTCATAAACATTCCCAAGAGTATTGAGTGCAAGTTAGGGAAAGCGCAGTCCAGTCCTGCATCTTCTTTCCCATAATAGCTTGTTTTTGTTAATTTAAGCTATCTTCGGTGTGTAGTGTTTGCCTTCTAAAATTGCATCCTCAATCGACAGGGAAGAATTGACTTTCAGTATCTAAATTGTAATGAAAGTAAAATGGTCATGGTTGAGTTTTGATTGTATGCTGTGTTGCTTGAGATAGTTTCATTGAGAAGGCTCTAAATAGTCTCATGTTCAAAAAGGAGATTTTTTAAAAAACCCGTCTCAGTAAGATATCTCCTTTTCATTGAGGTGTAATTTACATGTGATGAATTTCGGTGATTTTAAGTTTAATACCTTTAGGTGAAGCATCACCTTGGGCAACCTTTGCCCGCATCCACGTCCTCGCCAGGCAATCACTGCCCCATTTATTTCATTTTAGCTTGTTTTAGCTTGTCCTAGAATGTCATAGGTATACGGAGTTAGGAAATGAGCACACTTCGATGTCTGCCATTTCTGAGTGATCTAATGCTTACGATAGTCATGCCCTTTGTTGCGTGTGCTGATGTTCTCTCTCTGGTTCACTGCTGAGCAGCATTCAAATGGGATGTCCCCACACTCTGATTATCTGGCCATCTATAGATAGATATTTGGGCAACTTGTTATGACTGAAGAGGCCTTGAATGCTCTTGTCCTAACTTTTTTGTAGACATTTTTAAAAATGCTTTTGGGTCAACTCATAACAATGAAATCGTTTAATTATACAACTGCCAGATTGTCTTTCCAAAGACCTTGTGCAGGGTGTCAAGTTGCTGCCTCTCATCTCTCAGCTATGTTTTGTTGCCTTTTTGCAGTAATTGGGTCGGATCCCATAAGCGTGTCTCCTTTGTAGCCAACACAGTCCTATGCTTTGTCAGTAGAGGGAACTGCAAGGCCGTTCCAGGTCAAGGGCGTCTCTTCCTGGCTCTAGGGTACTTCTGTTTGTTACCTCTTTTACTAAAATTTTTATTTATTTATTTTTAACAATTAAAAAAAAATTTAAAGATACTTAGATTACATAAATGTTACGCATCTGCTGCAGTGGCACAGGAGGGGAGCGTCCAGGGCCCCTACCCAGCGCGGGCACAGCACGCAGCGCCGCGGAGAGCACTCCCGGCCGCCCCGGGCGCGGTGCTCCCCAGGCCCGCACCTGACAGTGCCCAGCGCGCCAGCTGCCCTGAACCTGCTGCCAGCCTCGCCCACCAGCCTGCTGAGTGAGTGTGTTTTCTGCCAGTCCCCGCCGAGCTTCCCTGCCTGGCAGCCTGGGTGCACCCACACCTGGAGGCTGGGAGGAGGAGCGGATGCAGGATTTCCTGCTTTCCCAGGTAACCACATTCCCCTGCCATTCCAGGGCGACAAGGAAGCTTCTCCAGGGCAGTCTGAATCCCAGCCTGGGGGAGGATTCACATCACCCACGTTCGAGTCTTCCCTTGGTGCTCTGCCTTATCCTGGGGTATTCTTTAGGGTTCTCTATAACCTTTTAAAAGACATGTCTCTGCTATAACGCGAAATTCCTTATTTTAAACTCTCCATTTTCAAATTATTGTGGTATCTGTTTCCTAAATGGACCCAGACTGATAACAGTGATTGTGCCATTTTATGGTCCCACTAGCCATGCATTAGAGGTAGCGATCTCCATACTTGGCAACATTTATTTTAGTCATTTTCTTTAATTTTTACATTTCTGGTGGAGGTAAAGTGGCAGCTTACTGTGGTTTCTATCTGATATCAGAAAAATTATCTGAAACTTGAAAATGGACAAAAGAGACAACTGCATGTTCAGGGCTGGCCTTGCAACTTTTGCAGATATTCTATTTATTGGGCTGCTTTACAACTTGTTAGAGTCAGAGGTTAATTTGTAATTTTTGTTCATTAGAGATTCATATGATTTCTGTCTGGCAGAAAAGATAATCCCAAGTGTTTAAATCCATTGCCCTGTTGGACATTAATCACTTTTTTAAATCTACCATCAATCTCACCCTGGCATTCTTCTATTAAACTGTACATAAATACGTAACTTCACATTCTTGTTTCAACCAATTTTAATATCTTATTAGTTACTCACTAGTTGCTAGTAATTGACATATGAAATATTCATGCTATTTTTGTATGAGAATAATATTTTCTAAACGATTGTAGTTAATACACTAATGTTGAATTTCCAGGAGGGCTAATAATATTGAACATGTATCTTTGTGCTTTTCTGACATTCATACATCTTCTTTTTTCTTGACTTCTTTGTCTTTTCGGAATTGCTGCTTTTCATATAAGACTCATTTTACTAGTACTCTCCTAATTTTTTATTTAAAAAATGATACTAGTTGGAGATAATATGTAAAAAGTGATTACTGTCCAACAGGGCAACGAGTTTTATTTCAAAAATGATACTAGTTGGGAATCAGTGCTACTTTTTGGACACATAATAATTGCATGATGAAAAATAAAACATAAGAAAGAACAATAAAACGTTAATCTGCTATTCTAAGATTGTGCTCTTCAAATTGAATCTGTTAAATTTAAAATCTCTCTCTTTTATTGTCATAACTTTCTTTTAAAACTTTAACCCTTAATGAGTTCTAGCAAAAAAACCACAAAGAACTCAAACATAAAATACTTCAAGCCTAACACTTGGGAACTGATGGCTGCTGGAAAATGTACACAACAGGAATATGTTCCTTCTTTTTTTTTCTATTTGCCACTGTTACATGACAGAACAGTCCCTTGAGCTGAAGCAATCCCTCTACAGGAACTTTAATTTCTTGCCTTTCCTCTAGGAATCTTACTCTATAACATTTCTCATTTTTTTGGTATTTTCAAAATTTGGTTCTAAACTGGATAATTTCCATCAGTCTTTAGATGTGCTAATCTTGTTGGTTTTAACACACATGCAAACACACGAGTGCACACACCACACCACAAGGCAATAGCGAAATAGCAATAGCAGAGTAATACTCGTTTCTCTCTCTTCTCCCGACACCCCTCTTCTGGCTACTGAATTATTCCTGTCCTCCACTCAGATCTATACATCTTGAAAGAGATATATAAATATTGCACATTTCTAGTTTCTGATCTTCCTTAGAGAACTATCTTGCTGTGGTTCTTCAATAACTCTATATATCTAAATTCCAAGGACCCATGTTTGCCTTTGTCATGCTTCCCCACCATCCCCTAGCCAGGATTACTGGAGCCTATTTGTCACTATTTGAGATACTATCTTTCATTTTTTTAAAAGATATTTTTAATAAAGAAGTTGTGAATTTACAAAACAATCATGTACATGTGTGGAATTCCTATACAACACCCTTCCACCGATACACTACATTGTTGTAGAACATTTGTTACAGATTATGAGATAATATCGACTATTATCACTAACTATAATATATAGCATATATTTGGTATATTTTTTCCATATCCCCCTATTATTAACACAGCACATCTTTGGCATTGATGCAAGAATATTACAGTATTGCTGTTAACTATAGTCCATAGATTACATTAACTGTATTTTTAACAGGCTTTTCCACATTCTTACCATCTTGCAATAGTGATGTACATTTGTTCTAGAAGGACATTCTTGTAATTGTGCGATTAACCACAATGACATTATGCTAAGTGAATAAGCCAGACACAAAAGGACAAATATTTCATGGTCCTCACTAATACGAATGAAATATGAAGATAAATGAATGGAGTTAAAATTAGAGTATAGGTTATTAGGAGATAAGAGGAGAGCTGAGAAGAGGTCCCAATGCTTAATGTATGTAGAAGTTTTAATTAACTTGGCTGCAAAAGTGTGAAAATGGATAGAGTTGATGGTAACACATTACAGTGAGTAGACTTAATGCAAGCTGGTTTATAAATGGGATTGTGCCTGGAAAATGTCTAGGGAAGTACATGTCAATTGAAAGACAGCTGTCTTTCTTTTAATTCTGGGTTAACCCAATATCCTGGTTTTGATTCTACTCTTCAGGTGCTTCTTTTTTAATGCTTCTCTAGAACATTCTTACAGAAGGTGGATCCTTCAAGGCATAATTATACTCTAATCTCTACTCAATTTGTACTTTTAGACTATCTAATTCACTACTATAATTTCAAATACCACCAAAATATGATGCCTCCCAAATTTATATCTTTACCTGTTTTTCTGATTGCTCCTAATTGAAATTCAATTACCAACTCAACCTACTTTTCAGAAAGTCTCAAGGCACGTCATTGATTACATGTGCAAAACCAAGCTCATGATCATGCTTTGAGCACATGACTTTTTCTCCATGACTCTTGGGTCTCACTATATACCTAGTTATGCAAACTGGAATTATAAATTTGTAGTGACTTTCTCTCTCTCCGCTCTCCTATTTCCAGTCCTTCTACCTATATGTTGGCTAATTATATATCCTAGACATCTTTTAAAAGTGTCCATTTCTTATTATCTACATTGATATCCCTTTAAACCAAGCCACCACCATCTCTAGTCTAGAACAGAGCAATAACCTAGAATTTGATTTACACACATCCAATGCATTCTCAGGTTGAAACCCTAGTAATCATTCCAAAACCTAAATATGGTCACATCACTTTTGAACACCTTTTATTGGATAAAGGCTCAAATATTCAACATATTCCAAAAGATTATGAATGGTCTGGCCCCTGCCTGCCTCTCAAATTTCAAATTAGCATATTTGAATTTTCTCTTATTTTCCACTAAATATATCTTTCAGCACCTTAAGGTGCCAAATTCCTTTGCACTACAGGGCCTTTGCACGTGCTCTTATGTCTCTAGAGAATGCTTTCCACAATCTGTGTGTCTCCTCTCCATCCCCATTCCTGGTACATACCTGCTTAGCTCTTTTCACCCTTCAGATACCATACTGAAATTCTTTACTTAGTGGCAAATATAAAATGGTCGATAATTTTAGGTTGAGACAATATATGAATTAAATAACATAAAGCTTACTGAATTACATTTGTTTGTGAATGACTTATAATAATTAAAATCTCTAAAATGTATTTAGTTGTTATTATCTGTCAGGTACTTGGTTAAATATTTTATAAGTATTAACTTCCTTAATTCTCATTAACATCTAATGAGGCGGTTACTGTTATCCCATTTTACATATGAAGAAATTGAGGGGAAGAAAGTTTAAGTGATTTATATTTAATTATGTAAGTATTGGTTGAGTTCATTATTATCAGGACCAAGATTTAAACTTTGATGAAGAGTTCAGGCTTCTATCAGCTACAATGAAAAGAGAGTGGTATTGTGATAAAATCCAGACATAGGTTATAATACATTTATAAATATATTAGTGGAGTTATTTATCTCACCAGAAAACTGCAAAAGCCCAATTTTATTGAAAATATTGTCACGCTGCCATCCTGGCAGGAAGGAAATAATCAAGTCAGCCAGAATTAAAGAGTTAGTCATAGTAATAAGATGGGAAAGGGAGACTACAAAATATTTTGTGCAATGACTAGTAGGACTTAATAATTGATGGGATCTCGGGGATGAAAGTAAAGAGCCAGTTATGATGCTAAGTTTTAAAGCCTTGGTACTTGGGCAGATAGGTGTTCTCCTGGTGGAAAACCGTAATATGGGAATGAGATTTGGGATTCAATCTGAGGTAATCCTCGTACCTACAGATCTCAAGGATGTCAGTTGTTGAAGAAGAAAAACCTGCATATATAATTTGTGAGTAAACTAGGAAGTTATCTCTAAGAATACTCATTCTGAAATTCTTTTCAAACTCTATTCATGTTCATCAAAACTATTTAGAATTATTTTCTTGTTTGTATATAGACAGAGCAAATGAAATCAGGGGAATATCTTCTGACTCATACCTAAGATTAAATTAAATGATCATAATATAATTTCTTGTTAATGCATATAAATAATTTGTATGTAATTGTGTGTGTGTGTTTAAATTATCTACTGGCAGCAGTGCTTGACACAAATTCCAGGGGAAGCACTTTTGAATTGTCAAAAATTGAAGATGTAATGTTTATTCAAGGAAATGGTGAGTTTAGAATCAATGGATTTTCTCGTATGGAGGTAATTCTGTGCATTGGTAAAGGGTTTAAAAAGGTAAAGAGTGACAAAAAGTGGGCCAGCAATTCTCTGGTAAAGTGGTTACAAAATCTGTGTGGCATTGTACAAAAGATTTTATAGGCATTTATTAACTATCAATAATACAAATAATAATGTTCAAAAGTAATTCTTTCTAGGGGCCTGGGAATATTTCAGGCACTTTACACTTATTAATATAAACACCTTTGCAAATCAGTGTGAATTATTAAAATGCTTCTTATTTTTTTATGCTATAACTCTCGAACTGGTTAAATAATTATAGATATGTTATTTTAGACTTTAGAATCAATATTCTAATTTCTTCAGTTTATAGGAGAAGACATTAAGGTACAGAAAAGTTTGGGGACATCATAAAGGATCTCTAGACAAACACGATTTCATTAAGCCAAAGCCATAATTACCATCCTAGTCACTCCTTTTCTTAATGATTCTATTTCAGACAGCCTTTTAGTCAGTTTTATCCAAATCACAGGTATGTTCAGCCTTAATATTGCATAAAACATCACAATTACAAAGCCTTATAATAGCGATTCAGTATCATTGTCTTTATACATCAAATAATAGATCAGAAAATGGGAACCAATAAAATCACAGGTATTTACCCGTAATCAGTTTGGCTGGAAGGCGTCTGTCTTATAACGTAAACATTCTTAGCATTTATCACTTTAAGAAGTTTGGAAGAAAGTATGAACATTGATAAAGAAAATGACATATAAGAACTTGTAGAACCAAATAGAAGGTATTTTAATAACTTCATCAATCCTTTGAGTAGACTAGAACCATGGTACGTTGAACTTCAGACTTGAAATAACATCTAGATTTTTCGTGAACTTTTATTTGCTGATACAGTCGTCAGTTTTGTGTAATGCTTCTTTAATATTGAATATTATTATATACACTATATTTTTTTGTTGCTTACTTATTACAAAGTAAATTAATCTAGCCACTGCATCCACATCTCCTAATTGTGCGGACCTCTGCTTTTAATGCTTGTAAACCAGAGTTGGAGCGAGTGGGTTTTATATAACTCAGGCGTGCGCTAAGAAAGTCACTCCAAAGACTTGCAGTTACATCTAATCACATTTAGAACCACAGAATTGGCTGTCAAGACTCTAATTAGCTACCAGACATTAGCTCTCTTTTCCATGCTGCTCACTTGCACAGCCTTTCATTATAACATCTGGCAGGTTTAAAAAATTCCTGAGAAAACCACTTCTTCCTATTGTTATGGAGCATAGAGTTATATTGGAATGAACTGTTGTTAATATAAAAACAAAATCATATTTAATGCTTTTTGAACCAAAAAGATTTTTAAAACAAATTTTGAGTTAATGGTTACTTCATTTTAAATGATAGCACGCAATTAGTCTTAAAGAGGTATTTTAGCCATTCTATGGATTATATATATTTCGATTTCACTAGTGATGTGATTTTTCCAAAATTGCAATGCAACTATTAATAGCATAGCTCAACTCCTCTGAAACCACAATGAAATCCAACTTAGTTTTTGATTTCTTGATGCTTTCCCCCCATCTGCTAAATAACTCTCTCGTCACCCAAATATACTTGATGCCATTATTTAGACTTTAAAGAGAAGTGTCTGCTGTGATAGTTGCAGATAAATACACCATGACACAAAATTTTGATGATCAGAAAAATTTTATAATATCTAAGCAGTAAAGACAAACGTGGCAATTTGCATATATATCTTTTTTGCTCAAATGAGAAAAATTATATATTTGCATAAATAGCACCAATAATTAACACTTGGGAACTTCATCCTAAATAAATTATGACTATTTCCTCTATTAATTGGTATTCATGGCTATATACATTTTTCTATTAAATTTTTATCTTACGTTATTAAAGAACAGCTCAGAATAATTATTGGTCAAGATAATTGGAAAGAAATTGTCTCTCTCTCTCTCTTTTTTTTTTTTTTCCATTTCCTTAACTATCCATCCCAACCTTGAAAAATGTAATTCAATTAAATATGAAATAACATATATGTAGTAGGGTGAATTCTGTACCCTGACTTAGACATGTTCTAACTCTTAATCTTCATTCTTGTGGGTGTGAACCCATAGGATCTCTTGAAGTTATTGTAGTTAGGGTGTGGCCCGACTGAATGAGGGTGGGACTTATTCTGGATTACTGCACTCATTTATAAGCAGGGGAAAAAGTCAAATATAGTCAGAAAAGGCCATAGGGAACCTGGAAGAGAAAGGAAGGGGCATTGCCATATGTTGGGAACCAAGGAATCCCAAAGATTACCAGTAGCAATTTCTATTTCACCTATTATGATTTCTTTATGTCTGGACTCCTTTCTATCACTTAATTTTGTGCTTTATAATTCACAATCTTCCTTCCTCCCTCCTTCCCTCCTTCCCTTTTTTCTCTTTATCTTCTTTTTTTTTATTATTTTTATTTTTTGCTTACCCCTTTCCTACCACTTAGTGGAATGATTGTGTTTTCTTTAGCACCTTTGCCACTCTTTTAGTTTGGGAATTAGGATTTCTCTTTCCCTTCTCTTAGTGGTTTCCTATAAATTTTTGTAAGCACAGCTGACATAACTGGATGAGAGTAACTATATAATAAGTAATCCTATGTTCTAAGAGTGCTAGAACCTTAAAATATGTTAACCCCATTTCTTGACGCTCATTTTGCTTACTATCTTTCATTAGTCGCACCTTATTTTACCACCTCCATTGCAAACTAGTCATTATTTCTATTATTATGAGTAAGCCTGCTCTCAATCTACTTTTTTCCACTTTGGTTCCTATTAATATATTCCCTTTATAATTTATTGTTCTTCATTTTCAACCCGATGTGTCTTGGTAGTGAGTTTATTTTCGACAATTGTGCTGTTCAGTCAGTTTTTCCCTTTGAAGACTAGTGTCTTTTAGGCATAATCACTTTGAAAATTGTGTCTCTCCATTTGCTCTATTCCTTCCTTTAGCTTTGGCTGTATATTTAAAATTCATATCCTTCTGCCAAAGCTCTCATATTTCTGTGATATTTTTCATTTCTTATCAATCTATGTGGGGAGTTAGCAAATTTTTCTTTTCAGGGACTGGCAGTAGGCTCTGTGGCTCCTACAGTCTCTGCTGCACTAACTCAGCTCCGTCATTGTATGGCCCAAAGAGCCAAAGACAACACGCAAACTTACCGGTGTCCCGGTCTTCCCATGTATCAGTTCTAAGCGCTGGGCAAGCCAGGCTCACCCAGGAGCCATGGTTCACCAGCTCCTGTTCTATGTGATCTCTTTGTATTTGCCTTTTCATTCGTCAGTTCTCTTTTCAGTTGAATCCATACTGTTATATAATATATTCACTAAAATCTTAGTTTCAATGTCTTTTAAAAATTGTTCTGGATGTTCTATTTCATTCCTTTTTATGTTGTCCTGTTATTTTCCTCTTCCTATATTATTTATTTCTTGAATTATATTAGTTTTATAGTTTGAGTCATATTAAACATAATATTTTTGTTTCTTTCTGATTTTTAAAGTGTATTTTGATTTCCTGATATGCCAATTCTTTTAGTACATTGGTCTGTTGAATCCTCTCCTAATGATGTGAATCTGTGTGTGTGTGTGTGTGTGTGAGCTTATCTTCAGTTATAGTTAAGTGCTTCTTTTTTGTATTTTTATAGTTGTTTTGTTTTGGGAGATATATATATATTGGCATGTAAAGATTCTTCTATAGCATATTGTGTCTTTGCTTCTGTCATAGCCTTAGGATTCCTGAAAATTTTACACCTAATTTTTGTGAATTTCTTAGCTTGAGAGTTTCATCCCATCCAAGTAATAAAGACAGTCCTAGCTAATTTATGAGACAATTCTTCCGGAATCCGCACTTTAGGTGGAATTCTCCAAATCAGCTTCCACTCTTTGCATGACCCAAGGACACGTTTCATGGAAACATAATAAATTGCCAGACCTCAGATTATAGATTATGTTTCCTTTCTATCTTTCATAAATTGTTTTGTTGTGGTGGTGGTTGTTTTCTATTTTTGCTGTTTTGTTTATCATTTGTATGTATTTGGAGCATACTTACTTGAACATGAATAGCCTCTCAAGTAAACATTAGGTGAAGACCTAAATATTATATAAAAGGAAAAGGAACAAAAGAGATTTTGAAAGAGCAATCAGCACATAAGCACAATTTACTTGGTTAGAGAGATGAAGTTAACATTTCTCTAAAATAATCATTTGTTTTGGGGAGAAATTGCTTAAAAAGTTAAGATTGTATAACATCACTTTACTTTCCCAATATATATAAGACCTGTAAGCCCTTAGCTACCATTTTATGGCTTCCTGGTAGTATTTCCTCTGACACAAGTAAAAATACTGCTAACAAGAATGATAAATGTCCTAATACTACTTAATCATCCTATGTTTGAAAAATAAGGATTATGGAAGCATTTATTTGTATTTATAATAGAATTGAAATGCTCAGGGAATTACATATAATAATTTATTATAACACATTGTACATAAATATATATGTATAAACAAAATATAAATAATTATATCATAATTTACTATGTAATAAACCATTATATATAAGCATTTTTATATATATAAAAAGCATTACAGTAGAATATAAATTGTTCCTAAATTTATTTATGATAGACTATATTTATAGATATTAGTTGTTTTAAAATTGCTTATTTTTAAGCCTTGAAATTGCTATTTCAAGAATTCATTTTTAGGTATAAAATAGGCATGCTTTCATCATACTAATGAGCTGATTTGCTGCTGCCGAAGCTCAAGAAATAAATCTATCTATAGTTTTAAAATTCATCTTTCCTAAATGTCATCACAACCTTCACATATATCCCAGTTTGCATTAACCTTGTCCATATTTTATTAGCAGTGATCCTATCTCTTTCTACTATCCATTCCATTACCTTTCAATACTTGTGAGTATGTCGGCAAGAAACACATTTCTTTCAAATCTTCTAAAGATAAAACTTCAAAATTATGAAGCAGGCATATTAAGTGGATAGTTGGCCTAATGCCTTGGAGCCAGTGGACTTTGGTCAATGCTAATATCCACAATTA
Source organism: Tolypeutes matacus (assembly GCA_026826555.1). Lineage (NCBI taxonomy): Eukaryota > Metazoa > Chordata > Mammalia > Cingulata > Chlamyphoridae > Tolypeutes > Tolypeutes matacus. Next base: position 2,464,625 of record JAKSZT010054342.1, on the reverse strand, counting down.
TGCACTGCCCTGCCACCCCCAGCCACTGAAAGGGCAGGGCTATTGACTGAGAGCAGCCTCCGTAAGCTATTCCACCCCTCCACACGAGCATGCTTCTGGAAAAAGTTAAATTGCTTATTCAGACTTTACTCACCACAGAAGAAGAAAAGGATTTCCTGTACCCACATGAGGGCCTTTTAGGATGCCCTCGGGCCACGTCCCTGTAGCATACCTACTGACAGGCAGTCATTCTAAGCTATTACGGGGTGCTGTGAGTACTGACGTGTTGCTTAAATGACATTACGTGTATTGTATTAGTCACATATAAATAGGAGCAAAAGTCTATTTTGGGTTTCAATGTTTCCTTGCTCTGCACTAAATCCATGAATCACTCAGACCTGAAAAGTGAATTCTAAACCATTTAGTGATGTGTGTATATATATATGAATGCAAGAAATTTCAACTGGAAAAAATACTTATGTTTGCTCTAAGTTCTGTATTGTTTCTAACTTAGATAATAGGCATTAAATGCCAATATTGTCCTGACTATTCCTCCATATATCTTTAGCGAACATTTTCTGACTAATGACTAAACCTGAGCTATTTCTGTTGACTGCAAAGAACCATTAGCAAACTTAACTATCTGAATTGTGATTTTATTTCTGATGGAAAGGGTAGTAATTTTCTATCATTTAAGTATCAGTAGATTAAAATATTGGCTCATTCTGGTGTCATGCTTTAACTGACAGGTACTGATAACTTTACAGAAGGCAAGAAAGGTCAATATCACAAGTTATTTAGTTAATACAAAATGAAAACTACAATAACAATAAGTCTGCTTTAGTCAGTGGTTGCCCTCCCTCTTATTTTTGTTCATTCCTCAGTCTTGAGGGATTTGGGACTATTTCCACTCTGACTACTTCAGGCTAAGAATGGACATTAATATATGGGACAGAGGAATGAAATTGTTTTGCTTGTAGGTGAAGATGCTCCTTGTTTTGGGGATAGAACTACTCCATCATCATTTTTTTGTTTTTCTTTCTTTCTTTCTTTTTCTTTCTTCCTTCCTTTCTTTCTTTCTTTCTTTTCCTTCCTTCCTCCCTCCCTCCCTCCATTCCTTCCTTCCTTCCTTTCTTCCTTTCTTCCTCTGCCTCTCTCTCTCTCTTTTCTATCTATCCATCCATCCATCTATCTTTCTATCTATCTATCTGTATTAGTCGGCCAAAACGGATGCTGATGCAAAATATCAGAAACCTGTTGGCTTTATAAAGTGCTTCTGAATTTTAATGACAAAAATGTACATATCCATGGAAAGAGATCTCTGAGGAAAGGAATTTCTGTGGAAAGGAATGGTGATGAAATCTACCCATGGAATCCTTGGGCACGACTCATCTGTGTTGAAAGAGCAAAGTGGAACATGGGTGTGTTTAGTTGTGAGATACCAAGAGTGCATGAGAAAAGCACTGCTGTGGTAAAGAAAACTAAGTCACTGACTAGAGCAGTGTCTGTGAAGTGGGACAAAAATAGAATTAAACACATACTTAAAAGTTAATGGCCATATTGGAAAATTAAAGTTTCCCCAAAGTCTGTTTTGGAAAGGCATAGAAAAGGAATGCTTTATCTGAAATGTAAAAGCTCAGTCTAACCAGATGGCTTTCAGGCTCTTTCAAATGATTTTCTAGGTTTAGAGAGTTAGCAGAATACAGTGTTAGGTACTATTGCATGTGAAATTGAGAAAGAAGAAGGTATGGCCATGAGATCAAACTCAAGAATGAACACTAGCTGAGCACAGGGTAACATACAGTTTTGCTATTTTTATCTCCTTATCTTGCTTCATAGTATATATTCATTATCTCACCCATTTTTAAAATTCTACTTATTCTGTGTCATGGGGAATATAAAGGTAAAGTAATTATAAAACACTGTTACAGCTACTCTTAATCTCACCCAAAGCATAGGAAGTAAAATTCTTCAATGACAAAATAATTTACACTGAGAAGTTCAAAGGGTTTGGGTGTAAATCTCAGTTCTCCAAGTAACATCTGTCTTAGTTTCCTCAGGCTGCTATAACCAAGTCTCACTAACTGGAAGGTGTAAACCACAGAAATGTATTCATTCACAGTGCTGCAGGCTAGAAGTCCACAAGCTGTAGGAGAGAGTCATTCTTGTCTCTTGCTAGCTTCTGGCGGTTTCTCAGCTGCGTTGGCTTCAAGCTCTGCCTCAGTCTTCGCCTGATGCTCTCCCCTGTGTCATTCTGACAGTGCCCAGTTCTACACGGGTAATATTAGATTAGGGCCATCTTAATCCACTTTGGCCTCATTTTAACTAATCACATGTTCAAAAATCCTATTTCCAAACTGGGTCAGGACCAGGATTTAGGGCTTGAACATCTTTTTGAGAGCCACAGACATCTTAAGATAAACACGGTATTTCCGCTACAGGGTCCTTTACTCTAAACTAGGACTGAAATACATATTCCAGAGAAAAGGGTTAAAGGATATTTTGTATGGAAACAATCAAGAACTGCACTGGCATAGAACAGACACCAAATAAAGGGCAATTATTGCCTGTGCATATAAGACTTTATCCAAGCGCTTAAGCCAGATGTGCTTTCAAATTTAGAAATGTTCATATTCTAAAAAGGCAAGATGAGTTATGTATCATAAGGCATGTAACACCACAGGCACGGCCTATAAAAGAAACAGTTATATTACCGCAGCACACCACCCTGTAATAACATGCAGGAGCACTCTGGAAGCAAAACCCTAAATGAGATAAAGACCATGAATTGATTTGCATCAATACCCAACATTATTTTCTCTACCAAATGAGTTTCTCACAAATACCATCCAAAATCTTCCATTTTTCAGAGCTGTTTAGATTGTGTGATTGCATTTCAGTATTATAAAGGACAATTTAAATTCCAAAATCTAAGACCTTTCTAGTCACTCCTGGTTCGGAATGAGATGGTACGCGCAGTGTATGTGGAGAGACCCTACTGAGTATAGGATTTATGGTGATTTTAACATCCTTCCTCCCAGAACATTGAGTTAGTGAAAGAAGCTGATGATTCCAAGAAAATTTCTGTTCGTTACTCTGCTCCCAGCATGAAAAATACTTGGGAAATGGTGGGTAAGCCCTCTTTTACGACCCAAAAATGGGTTGCAGGAAGACTATAGGATAATTGGCTATAAGAACATGTTTTACATCTTTACCATATTCAGAACATGTCATCAAAATAAACATCTTAAACATATAATTAGTTCTGAAGGATGGTTATGTTTTTAATTTATATTCTGAAAAGTGATCACTAAATGGACATTTTCCCCAATCTCCCTGGAACAGTAGTTCCACATATACAGATGACTGGATATTACTATTAAGTTATAACCCAAGCATTTCATCAACATACTCACAGCGACATTTGCTATGTGTCCCTCATTCCTTGCCACCAAAGTCTTTTATCTCTTGCTTAGTGACACTACCAACTTGTATACCATTATTGATTCTTCTGTTCTGATCAATTTCCTCCTCATATTCAGTCAATGATTAGATTCTGTTGAATCTGTCCACTGTATATCTTTGAAATGTGTCCCCTCCTCTCCTTCACACTCAATGCCCTTAGGTTAGACTCTTATCATGTCTCTCCCTGAAAATTGGTTAGTTTTCCTATCTTGATCACATATTCTTTCAAATCATTCTCTTATCCTTATGCATGATCTTTGCCCTACCACACAAGCCTGATTATGTCACTCTCCTATTTAAAATCTTTCAATGGCATGGCATTTATTTTAAGGTAAAACTCCAAAAGGTAAGAAGTTTCTGCCTGCCTCTATCATGTCTTTACCCCATACTCTCAGACAAAATGCAGAATTTGTATTTCAATGATCCTGAAGTATCTGCCATGCCATGTATAAAGCATACTCTTATACACTTTTATGCAATTCATACTGTCCCCTTATAATGGAATATCTTTTCATTCTGTCCATTTATGACTCCTAAATAGCTTTCTAAAACTACCTAAGGTTTCACCTGCTCTAATCATCCTCCATTCTCCTAATCATACAGTATATGTATGACCCCTGCATTTATATATATTCATTTAGCAATGCATTTGAATTATCAATTTATACATCTCTTTTCTAATAACACTGTGGAGTATGCTGAGGGCAGGTTCATGTAGGATATCTAGTGCCAAAAATATATGTTGAAATGCAATAATCCAATTGTAGAGCAGAATGAAATCTTGGAGATAATCCAGTCTAAATTCCTTATTTATGGATGAGCCAAACAAGAGAAGTAGAGATTACTGGTTTGGACTATATTGATTGTTCAGAGACTTGACTGTATCAGGAGAGATAAGTTTCTATTATATTTGTTAATTATCTTAGTGATCTTTCCTCTGTCATAAGTTTATCTAAAGTGGCTGCTTTATCCTTATCTCTGACACAAATAATAGGCAGCATGATTTAAAAGTGTTTTCGTCTAGAATTACTAGGAATTCACCTTCTAAAATCCAGGCTTCTTGTGGACAAACATAAAATTCAGAAATCAGCTTGTACAAGATAGTAGAGATTGTACTGTCCTGCTCAAACGTATTTCAGTTCTGGATGCTAACATGAATATCTCTTTCACACGTGTTGCCTTTTCTTCTCTGAAGGCTACTGCCACTAAATATGAATATATAACAGTGATCCTTCTGTTTCCGCACCAATCTTTCACTTGCTTTTGGCATCTGTTTTCCTGATCAGTTGTTTGCTACGTGTGTTCTTACTTCCCTGTTCCCTTCACACTGAAAGCTCGCTTCCTGAGTTAGATCTTTTGTGTTCTGCTCTCTCCAATCCGGCTGGCTCGGGCACTCCCACCATCAGCAGCAGGGTCAGTCTGGCTGGTCTCCTTCCTAGTTCACCCTAGTCTCGTAGTAAGTGGGGAATTCTGGACTGAAAGCCAAGTCTTCTAGCAAGTCAGTATGGAGCTAAATCACAAATGCATTGCAGTCCCAAGGTTAAATTATATGGCAGTGGTTTGTAATGCAGACTGCATTTATCATACCATACAGAATGAAGAATAACAAAACAAAAAATCTTAATATTTATGAGGTTCCCAGGTTAGTTCACATCAATCTGAAAGCTTTTTAAAGATTAGGATGAAGAAAAGAACATGGCCAAAGGAACTCACAAGAACGAGCTGAAATGATTCTAGAGATAGTAAGAGGAGGCTAAATACAATGGTAGAGAATATAATAGAAAATGATAAATTGAAGGCTGGAACGAGGAGGTGAAGAATTTATATCAGGCTTCTGTAAGACACAGGGTTGATTGTAATCATTGGGCTTTAGCCAGCAAGAGGATAGTTGTGTTAGTGTTTTGACTTCAAGAATAAAATCTCAGGCATCTGTATTTATAGTGTGTGATGTTTGTAGTTTTTAAGCTGCCAACAATTTGACTCCTATCGAAAATACAGATGATTAAAATCATGTGTGAAGAGAGGGGTCTTAGGCTTTTTTCCTTATTTCATATCCTCTTACATCTATTCTTCAAGTTCACTTTCTCCTATTATATTCTCACAAATACGGCTACTTTTTTATTTGATGATTTCTTTGAAGGCTGCTGCAGAACTTTCTCATTACATCCCTTTTCATGTGTTATCCTCTTCTGATAATTTCCTTCCTTCTTTTGGAGTTCTCATTTCTCTTATTAAATAGATATAAAATAAGATGTGTCATGGAACTCTTGAAAAGGATCTAACAAACTGCATAAGGTAGAACTGGAAGAAATAACTAAAAATAAGTTTTAGTAGTTTTATACATATTGCAAACTGAAAGTACTCCTTTTTCAAAATAACACGTTCTGCATTAAATAAATTCCCAGTGAGTATATAATATATATTTGGTAACAATGATGTTCTTTCATTTATACAAAATTGTTTAATTTTAATCAACTTTAAAATGTGATTTCACTAATTAGAAATCAAAATAGACAGATTTAGGAATGGCTCAAACATTTTTAATGCCTCCTAAATTTTTTTATTTATAAAAAATGTTTTTATTTTATGTTGTCCAATAAGAGGTCACACAGTTTTAAGGTAAAGTGGTTTGATGAAATAGATTTTTTAACTGGTGACAATCTGAACTATGATACTATGAGAATGCTCTGGCAATTTACCTTTGCATAGTGAACAAAATATATTTTTATCAACAACTTGACTAATATGGCTTATTTTCATTTTTGAAAATACTTGGAAGCTAATAAATTATTCTTGTTCTAATATTTGCTGATCAAAAATATAAAAGGAAAATGTTTCTTTAGTTTGGAGAAAAGTGAACATTTGTGTTCCAAATATATGTATTTCATAACTTGACTGTTTTATCATGGCATAATATGTCTATTAGTTAATATTTTACCTACTATATGTGCTAGTACTCGTTATTTTAAATCTCATGCTTATCTGAAATCTAAAATGAATTTTTCAGAAACATATTTCGTGACTTTAAAGCAAAAAAATATGTTATATGCGTATATAGTTTATGTCTATTTCACTGACTTCATTTCTTGTCAAAATTTTCTCACTTTATTTAGATTATTGACCCAATCTGTTTATGATTTTAAAAAACACACACATTGTCAGCTTAAGTTTACACTAGGTTAAGATGTAAGCAAGATTGGTTCAAACCCACATTCCAGGTCCCGTGGCAATACCGTGGCACTTTCAGATATTTCTACATCTTCAAAACGCACACACTCTCTGGTCATCCTGAATTTTGTTTTCAGTTTGCCATCTTCCACGGTTTCTTTTCTCAATTTTGACGTGCACTTAAATTTGAAACTTAGTTCCATTTCCTTATTTGCACCAACTCCCCTTCTAGCCTTCACCCCCACAAAAAAACCAACAAATCATCACCGGCCATCATTATCCATAACAGCTTATAAATGGAAATGACCTGAATGACCAGCAAATAACAAACGGATAAATAAAAGATGGTATATCCAGACAATGGAATATTACTCAGCAGTAAGAAGGAATGAAGGACTGAAAACTGCACAACATGGTTGAACATTGAAACAGTATGCCAAGCAAAGGAAGGTGGTCACAAAAGACCACATACTTTACAACTCCGTTTATATGAAATGCCCAGAATTGGCAAATCTGTAGTAACAAAAATTAGATCAGTGGTTGCCTAAGACACTTGGGGGAAGGATGCTGACTGCTCACGGTACAGGGTTACTATTTGGTTAAGGAAATTGTTCTTAAAATTGGTTATGGTAATGGTTGCACATTTAAACCATTGCATTTTGAACTTTAAATAAATGAATTCTATAGTATGTGAGTTATATCTCAATAAAGCTTTAAAAAAACACCAACTAATGGCACAAACCTTTGGTTGGCAGCTATGAGGACAGAGGTTATGTTTGAGAAATGGGGGTAGTTCTAATGTCAGTATACAAGCACTTAAAAATGAAAGCACATCTCAGTTCTTGCTATATTTCAGGGAATGAGCCAGTCCCCAAGTACAGCTGCAGACTTCTTTGGATATCCAAACATGCATTAATATCACTGACATCTTTTTTTTGGGGTTTCATCCTTTGCTTCCATTCCCCACCAGCATCTGTTTGAAGAAACCAGAAATTAAAATCATAATTACCCACTGATATAAAATATTGTAAAAAAAAAAAAAACACAAAACACTCCAACTTCATGTCCTTCATTTCTTCTCCTTTTAGACGGTGGTAACAACTAGAGAGGGTTTTGGTCTTGAAAATTATATTTGATTGCACATGTTTGCACATGTTTGATCATAGGAATATATAAGTATTTACATTTCATCTTATGAATAGAATGCATGAGACCAAAGAGCAGGTATGCAGTAACTCTGCATTATGTGGATACAAGGAAAAACATTTCTTAATAGAGGAGCAGTCTTTGGGAAGAAAATTGACAGCTAAACTCTGTATAAATTATTGACTAATTGTGTTTGGTGGGATTAGATACCTCCATTATACAGAAACCCATTTTAATATTTTCTTTACTCTCTCACTTTCTAGCTTTAGATCCAGCTAAGAATCCATGCTTAAAGGTGAAATGCAGTCGCCATAAAGTATGCATCGCTGAAGACCCTCAGACGGCAGCCTGCATTAGCCACCGGAGGCTTCCACACAGGCAAGCATTGCTCAGCTAAATTAGCTGATTGAACAGCGCTCCTTCCCACGAGCAACTGCAGACTAAATATTCAGAAATGCCTCTAAGCTTTTGTCCAAAGCTTTATTGAAACAGTATCAGAAGTTTAGTTAGTACAATTATGATTCAATTAGGCTAAACATTGTTATCAAACAGAATTACAATGGATTCTGGAATTTTAGAGATAGATTATTAAATATAGTGGGATTTGTGAAGATTGGCGTAAAGTATTATATCCAGGTGATTATGGTTTTTTTCAAGGTTAAGGAACAATCACAGTTTTGGTACCGTCTGAATATTTTTGTTTATGCCTACAAACATACCTATTTCCCATAGGAAAGAGTTAGGTACAAAGTTCAAAGGGAAAGAAAATGGATGAGTGAAGTTCATTAAAAGAGATGAAAAGTCACAAAATAGGCATTTGGGACTGGAACACTTCAGGACACTTTCCTTAAGGAAGCTCCATGGAATCCTTGCATTGTATTCTGTGGAAGCTGACACAAAATTCCTTTGGGGGAAGAAAGGATTTTAAATATTTTTCCTGAGGATCCTCACGGCTTCTGTAAGCTGTTTTGAATTGGATCAGCAATTTAGAAACATCCTGTGTAGGTGGTTGCTGAGTTGTAAGGATTGGAACACACCATAATCAAAAGTGAAGTAACTAGGTAGCTGACTGAAACAAGCAGTTGCATTTGTTCCCTTTATTTCTTTTAAAGAGATTCTCTTTGTGAGAACACTTTTTACTGTGAAAGTGGACCCAGTTCATTTGTGATTTTAGGTTGAATGAGCAAGGTAATTTACCTGTTTGGGTATGCTCATAATTTGATTTTTTGCTTTTGTGTACTTACATCTCAATTCTATTACTCAAATATACCACATATATTTGACAGCATTAGAGAATAGAAAACACTGAATATTTGCTTCATTGGTGTTTCTTATTAATGTAATAGCACATATACATGAGGCCTTTTATACATGCTGAGTGAATCAGGGGAAGTCTTTATTTCATCATGCCAAATCTATAGTGGCAGATTTCAAGGATCAAGGCAGGTTGATGCAGCCAAAATAGAGTTTGGGAATGTGCTCCCTTGGAGCAAAGAATTATAGTGTACCAATAATTTACTTTTGAAAGTAAGAGACACAGGGAGAGGAAGAAAGAGAACACTTTGGGGATGTAAAGAGCTCTTGGAAATAACATTACTGTAATATCAACCTACTGTTGGAAGGCACATGAGGATGAATGGGAGTTATCTTAAACATATCCTCAATCAATCCTGATTACTGTTAGTTTAATAAATGAATAGCAAAGCTCTTAGCCAGGATTTTATTTTTCTGTTTTTTTCCTCTAGGGCCCCCAACAGCTTCTGAATTTCTTGCAATTCCTATTAATTATTCCTTAAATATTTTTAAACAGCAATATTTTATCAAATGTTACTTAAGATCAATAAGAAGATGGTGTTGAAATTAATCCAAATGTGACCTCTCAACTGAGTTGCAGAGACTTAATCAATTTTACAATCCCATTGAAAAAAAAAGCTATTTTAGTACAAATTCTAGAGACCCCAGGAAAAGTTTCCACCTACACACATTTAACACTTTTGAAAAAGTTCCATCTGCCATTTCACCCCTGACTCCCAGAGCCCAAGTCAAAGAGCAACTGAAGACCTTACTGTTAATACGGTGCCTGTGGCAGAGACTTACTCCTTTGGCACTTGCTGCACGCCGAAGCTAGGAGAGATTAAGGTCAATAATTCAAGACCACAATGTTGGGAATTTCCAGAGCATGGATTCCAATGTATATTTACCAACACCAGAGTCCGTGCTATTTCCAATGATGCTGTATCACTGCCTTTCTGATTTATTAAACAAAGATTTACCTACAGACCTAAAGAAACTCCCCTAACATGATAAAGACTATTTATCAGAATCAAGCAGCCTAAGTGTGTCTTAAATAAATATTTGAAGCATCTGGAAGGGAGCACCATTAACAACCATTTAATTGATGTGGTGGTAGGTGGGCAGATGGGGAGACGGCTACGCTTTATGAAGGTGGGCTTCGTAGTGTTTCGTGAAAGTAGTACTCAGTCCTGTCCTATTTCTGGTATAGAATATCTTAGAATTTGCATTTATCACATACCATATTCAATAATAAATAACTAGTTTCCAAAGAATTGATATTCTGATCAACATTTGATGTTTATTTTTTAGGAGGTTGTCAGAATTTAGTGAATGTTTATACACTTAGATAAGAAGAGTTTTGCGAAGTAGTTTGATCAATAAAGATGAATACTCTAAATAATCTAGGTCTTAAATTTGGGGATTGCATTGTGTTTTTGGGAATGGTGTAGTGAGAGTAGAGAAAGGAGACTTAATCGTTTGGCCATTTACATGCATTTGATTAGTAATCCATATATTTTTTCCATTTAAAAAATAACTCATTTTTTCTTTCCTGTGTGAGAGAAAGGAAATGGAATCTATTGTTTTCCTCCACAAAGTGAATCCTCCTTTTCAAAGAGGCTTCCTTAAGGCTCCTAGATTGGCTATCACAACCAATTCTCCAATACCTTATCTTCCTGAACTTATCTTATAATGCTTGCCATATTTGTAATAACTTGTTTAACATCAATCTCCTTCAAATGATTGGAAGCTTTATGAAGGCATGGTCTGTCTTATTCACCACTTTATACTCAGATCCTGATGTAATGACTAGTATATATTTTTTTCAAGAGTGAATTCTATAACTATTATTTATGGAATATTTAGGGAAGAATATTTTGCAGAGTTGTTCAATTGAGCTGATCAATTTAGATAATAGAGATCTAAATGTTGTTTTCTGTGTGCTTTATGCATATTTGTGGAAGGTGGGTTGGGAAGAGATTAGAAGTCCATAAACTTTATTGAATGAATGAAGGAATGGATGTTTGCCAGAGAAAAGGAGAGGAGGATGAAATTATGAAGAGTAGTAGTGACTTTATAACAATTGGTGTTAAAAAACTGGTAATCATTGGTGTAGGATGTAAGTGATGAGGGATACATGGGAGGAAGTTCACCTGGGCATACATATAAGGTATATAAATATATTCAAATGTTCACGGGGCATTGTCACAGTGGATGGAGACTCACACAATATCCAAGAGAATATTGAATTCCCATCCTGTAGAGCTCTGCCACATTCTCTAATGGAGCAGCAACAGTCCCCCATGTGCAGGGGCAATGACTGGCGAAGTAAGATGATCCATTGATGGAACCTTGATATTGACAACTATGCTTATGAGACTTTGTTCTTGAAATTGAAACTTAGCCTAGTGTTGTGGGGTGCCTATGAGTTGCCTCCTGAGGGCCTCCTTGTTGCTCAAATGTGGCCTCTCTCTAAGCCAAACTCAGCATGTAAATGCATTACCTTCCCCGCAGCTTGGGACATGACTCCTGGGGATGAGCCTCCCTGGCACCGAGGAATTACTACCAAGCACCAACTAGCAAAGCAACTGGAAAAAGACCTTGAATAAAAGGGGGAAAAGGTAAAGACAAATGAGTTTATATGGCTAAGAGACTTCAAAGTGAGTCGAGAGGCCATCCCAGAGGTAAAGCTTATGCACACCTCAGCAGGATATCATAGACTACCAAAGTGGATACTACCCCAAATAATGGGGCTCCTAAGGGCTCTGGAGACACCCAGATCCAATGGTCAGGGCAGATAGCTCCAGAGTTTGGTGCTTTGCCAGTGGGTCCTACTTTGGAGTTTGTGCTCCTGAGAGTGACAGAGTTGGATTCAATTATAGCTTTCCTGCACATGGAACATCTGTCCCTTCTATTTAAACCTATACTTGGTGCTGGAGTTTGTAGGTACGTTCAAGAGACTTAAATCTTTGGGCTGTGCATGTGCCAGCTGGGCCCAGAACCTCAGCAGAGTTGCAACACTTACTCTCCAGTTCATTGGACTCACCTAGGACAACTAACAAGAAGGTGAGGATTGACAACCACCAAGGAAACAAGAGAGCCAACAACTGCAAGCAAGAGAGTCCCGTCCATTGGCTGTATGGGATCAAAGCCTCCTCTCAAGTAGAGGTGGAGTGGACATCACCATCCCAGAATCCTCAGGATTGGGAATGGACTATGGACTAGAGTGGACTTACTGGTATTCTACAATAGACATTGTGATTCTAGCAATGGAAGAAATTACAACATTGATGTGGAGGCAGTGGCCACTGGAGGCTCTGGGGCCAGGGAGAGGGAAAAACAGGTGTAATGCGGGGGCTTTTTTGGCCCTTGAGAATCATCCTGAATGACATTTCAATGACAGATATGGGCCATCATATATCTTCCCACAACCTGCAGAATTGTGTGGGAAAGAGTGTAGACTACAATGTGAACTATGGTCCATGCTCAGTGGCAAAGTCCCAAGATGCATTTGTCAGTTGCAATGAATGTGCCACACTAATGAAGGATGTTTATGTGGGAGGGTGTGGGAGGTGTGGGGAATGGGGCATATGGGAATCCCTATATTTTTTGTGTAACATTTATGTAATCTAAGTATCTTATAAAAAATTTTTAAAACTTATTATAAAAAAACAAAACAAAACAAAAAACCTGCTAAGTCCTTGGCTTGGATTTTCAAATAATTTTTAATAATTAGATTAATTGCCAATTTTTCCCCTTAATTACCGCTTTAAACAATATTTGTTTTCTGAAATCAGATAAACAGCAAGAATGGATGGCTTATGTTTTTATGTTTTCTACCAGCTTAGATCTCCATTGTCAATGTAGAGGTTGGTGTAAACCATTCAAACATATCATGTTCAAGGTCTTATATTTGGATATTTGTCTCCTAATGGCTTTCTGTGAGAACAATAGGCCTCAGACAAGCATGAAACCTGTGTTCTCCTGGCTTTGGTTACCATTAACATCAGCGTAAACCAACTCGTTTTATGAACAATGGATAAGAAGCTTTCTTGCAATAATTTTTTTCCAAAATGGTAATGTGACTTTTTCGAAGGCTTAACCTAAAGTATAAGGGGGAATTGCTGGGCTTTGACTATGACCCGCCTTCGTATTGTTGCCCTGGGAAGCAGTTCTGGAGAAGCTCAGAGCTGAGGGCTTTTGTTTAATGTTTCTGTGGACTGTGAGCCAGAAGCCCAGTCCTGCTCCCTTTGCTGCCTGGGCAGCTGCAGATAATTACCACTCTTTCTAGATCAATGTTTCTGGCACCAATCAATGTTGCTGATATTAGAAGAAAAAAAGGTTGTAGAAATTGTTGCAGGACAAAATATCCATGTTAATTTCTTCTTCATTTACACCAAAGGATGGAAAAGAATCAATAAGGAAATCATTTTGGCCTCCTAAGAAGGCATTATATAGAAGCATGATGAAACTAATTTACAATACTACTTACCAAAAATAGATGTCAGAAGAAGGTGAGGGCTACAACTCCTGTGTCTTACTAATGTAATTTTGGAATATAGATTTTATTATGACCATATTTAAAAGAAGATCCAAATTTCTTTATATGATTATTAACAAAATGACTATGATATTTATATTTTCATTGCACTAATGTTGACATGTTTAAGATGAGAAGGTTCACTCACAGGGTCTAAGCTTTAATAAAGTCCCAAAAAATGAACTGAATTGGACTGATGGTAAATATTTAAAAATAATATTCCTTACACTTATGTGAGATTTATCATCTATGGTATATGAATGTACTGAGATTGCTCTTGGGGAGAATGAAATCCTGTATTTATTGCCTATTTGAAACGTGCAAAGCTCTTTATTAATTCCTTTAAATCAATTTAGCTTTAACAACAATCCTGACTCTTTATATTAAGCATGTTTATGTTCATTTTATAAAAACAGAAGCATAAGCTCAGTGATTATAGATTCCTGCCCAAGGTTAGAGAGAGAGAGAGAGAGAGAGAGAGAGAGAGAGAGAGAGAGAGAGAGAGATTAAGGGGGACTGTTTAGGATTGGAAATCTTGCCTATCTCTTTTATATACTTTTTATAATTGTGGATTAATTTTAATTATGTGTATGAATAAATGTTATATAACTTCATAAGTTCCTAGCTCTCTATAAATCTTGTATAGTTAGGATATAGAAAGTTGACAAAACTTTTTAATATTAATTCCATTTTAAACTGTGGTGATAATTTCAGATAATGAATTAAAATAACATTGGTTTCTTATTTTAATAGCTATAATTTTTAGTATTTCCTTTATTCCTGGAACTTGCCATGTGAGGTGAGTTACAACTATTACAATTATTACCTCCATTTACCAGAGATAATAGCTGAGGCACAGAGAATTTGCATAATTTGCTCAAGTGGGAGACTTGGATATTGAAACCAGCCAGTATGGTTTTGTGATTTGGACTCTTAGTTATTATGTTATACTTTCTTTCTCCTAAAACATATCTAACAGTTATAAAGCATATGCTATAAGCAAGATATTTTTCTAGGCACTTTTTCATGTTAACTCATTTTATTTTACAATAATCCTATTTAAAAATCTCCAGAGACCCATTGCTTTATGCACAGTTAGTTTTTCAGCATATTTCACATTCTTATTTGCTGAATTTACAGTTCTTAGGTTCTCCTGACATTCTGATATCACCCTCAAGCTGGCATGACCTCCAGCTAGTTAAGAACTGCTCTTAAGCAGAAAACTGAATTCATTAGACCATATGTCATGATCAGTCAAGATGATTTATTCAAGCTTTACTTTAGGCATTCTGTTTTACAAAAAAAAAAAATTCTCAATTATTTAAAAAGGTCACAACAATCACTACATTTTTGAAATACACAGCATACCTTATCATTAATTTGATTTATTCCCCCTCCAGTTGAAAATCAGGAACTCGTCTATTAAAGTCCAAAATTCTTGGCATGAACCTTTGCAATCTGACACAGATTACAACTTTGTCTGCAGCTTCTCCTCCAAGAACACATTCAAGCCTAATCTACAGCAGGAAACTCATTGTGTAGAGTGAAGGATTAGAACACAGAGCCCTGGCCAGAACTTCTGGCTTCACCTTCCCGCTCCACTCTGCTTGGCTGTGTGATGTTAGCAGGTTGCTGAAACTCTCTGTGCTTCTGTTTCCTCTTCTGTAAAGTAGTGCTAATAAGAATGATAACTTTTGACGATGTTGTCTTAAGGATTAATGAGTTAATTAATATACAAAAACAATTAGAACCGTACCTGGTCCACAGTAGGGGTTATATAAAGGTTAGCTAATACTATTTTTTCCTTAACATATTGTATAATTTATAACCATAGACATTTGTTACACCTGAGTTTTTCCTAATGAAATATTCAGCCCATTTATTCCTTTGTCCTTCTGAAAAACACTCCATTAATGAAGAGGGTTTTAGCCTGATGGTTACGCTATGTAATTTGAAGCTAACGGGCCAGCTTTGAAACCTTGATCCATCTATTGATGGCAGAATGACTCTCATCAAGTCAAAATCTCTAAGACTCAGTTTTCTTATTTATAAAATGGAGATGATAATGATACTATCTACCTCCCTCTCTTTCTGTGAAAAGTCTAGAAATGATTGGTGTAAAGAACTTCTCACAATATAAGTACTAAATAAATGTTAATTATTGAGAAATCTTTCTTTGGTTTTCCCTGACATATCTGCCAGCCAATGGTAGAACTAAATTCTTGTTTGTCTTTGTGGCCATAGCACATTTGAAACCTTTTTATCAATATGGTTGTATTATGTTATAGTTAGGTGTTTATATATTTTATATTTATATGTTGAATTCCTGCGGTGCAGTTGGCATAAGCATTTGAGAAAATTGGTTGGCTCCTGTCATAATTATAGAAGATGGAAATTAAGATTATTTTATACTTTAACTAATAGGAGGGATGTGATTTTGCCAGTTGAGAATTGAAGGAACGTAGATGATGTATGTTTGTGCTGGGAAAAACAATGTTAGAGACAACTGTGTAAAGAGAAATAGCAAGGGAGTGGGTATACCTTTGCTCTCTTGAAGGTTACTTACTTGGGTGCTGTAACTTGAGAAAATTTGCTCCCCTTAATGATTCCTAGTGTATGTGCTTACAGTCGCCTGAATCCCCATATCCAGAGAAGAAGGAAGAGGGGCTTCAGACTAAGAAGTCTAAAATACAGGAGGGGGATTCACACTTACAAAATTCCTCTTGGCATTTACTGTCTTAAAATAATTATTAGCTCAAGATAAGTCCTCTCATGTGCTTTCACATAGCTTTTATTTTCTCAGTGGGCAGAGAGACGGGTAGGCCCCTTCTGCTTAGCAGGAAATCTCCTTCCCTTTGGAGGAAGGCAAAGCTGGGTCTGAGTGGTAATCCTTCCCACCTGTTTGACTTTGTGTGGATAACTGATTTTGAAGTCTCTATAAAAGATTTTGAGCATGTGCTTCTGTGTAGCTTCTAAATCTCCTGATGCCCGGGATTTAGCTGCGAGGACAGGGGTCAGTATGGCGGTCAAGGTGAACAGCAGTCGCGCAGCGCCTGTGCCGAATGGCCGTGAGCGAGGGCGCCCAGCCCACGGCATTCTGGGAACAAGGAGCCCAAGGGAGTCACTCATACACAAGCAGCTGTCCCTGCCATCCAATACTGATTTCCTGGACGTCTCATATCTGGGGAAAAGAGTAAGAACTAGAAAAAAAGTACAGCAAAGAATATTCATAACCTGCTTGATGAAATGTGATTTCTGAAATAGAGAAGAGACTAGTGGGTGCCTTTGAAGAGAGGCTATATTGCATAACTAATAAAGTCAATTTTTAAGGAAGTATTTTGGATGGACCTTGATATCTCTGGACCCAACCAACATCTTCAAGAGATGACTATTAAAAAATTTATATGTATCCATTACATTTAATTGAGAAATGTGTATATTTATTCATCTGTGTTTACTTTTTAGTTTTTAATTGTTTATGTTTTCAATTATTAAATGTACAAAATAAAGTTAAAAAAAAAAAAAAAAACAAGGTTCAATATCTAATTATATTACTGAAGTTTCCAAATTGTAGGTAGACAGAAAAATTACACAGAAAAAAAGCCTGTCTAGGGAAATGGATGTGGCTCAAGTGATTGGGCTCCTGTCTACCGTATAGGAGGTCCAGGGTTCGATTCCTGGGGCCTCCTGGTGAAAGGCGAGCTGGCCTGAGCAGAGAGCTGGCCACATGGAGAGCTGGCCCACATGGAGAGCTGGCGCAGCAAGATGACGCAGCAAAAAGAGACACAGAGGAGAGACAATAAGAGACACAGCAGACTAAGGAGCTGAGGTGGCACAAGAGATTGAGCACCTCTCTCTACTCTGGAAGGTCCCAGGATTGGTTCCCAGTGCCTCTTAAAGAGAAGACAGGCAGACACAGAAGAACACACCGAGAGTAGACAGTGAGCCCAAAACAATGAGGGGGCTTGGGGAGAAAAAAAAAAAAAAAAAAAAATAAATAAATAAATAAAAAATATACCTATTAAGTATAATGATCATTCTTTATTTTTAAATATAAATATATTTCTATATTGTATTTTATTATTTTGAGGCAACTGAGAAAAGACATATGTTTATTAACAATGTGAAAATGTAAGAAAATATACAAAGAAGTTGGTATATGATATCAAATTCCTAATTATTTCCCTTATTTAAATGATTATGACAACAACATGTGGATATGGTAACAATTCCCCATCCTAGATCCTCAGTTCCTCCCCCACTCTTCCAGAAAGTTTTATGCACACACAAATTCATTCACACCAACACTATGACCTTCAAATTGGAATATTTAAACAAGTTGTTGTGCTTTGTTTTATTAACTAAATAGGTTTTGCACTCTTGCAATTCACTACATGCATTTTACCTCACTCCTTTAAACAGCTGCAGAATAAGTCATTTTATCTGTTCCAGAATTTATTTAACCAGTAATTTTTTAATGGACTTCAGGGTTAATTCTAGATTTTTCTATTACAATGCTGCATACAACACTTTTCTGCAGATATTTTTCCATACGTAGGCATGCATATTTTTTGCCATAAATTCCAAGCAGTTAAATTGTTATGTCAATGGGAAAATGCATTTAAATCTTGATATATATTGTGAAATGACCTCCAAGGAGATTGTATCAATTTCTCTACAGCAAACAGTGTGTGCCAGTGCCTGATTTATTATCCCTGTCAAAAAACACTGTTTAGATATTAATACTTCTGAGTTTTAAAATTTTATGTTTTTTCTTGATTTATATTGGTTTAGGTAACTGTATATTATCACATTTTAGTTCCAAGAATAAACGTATGTGTGGGTATGAGTCTGTCATAGTAGTGGGATAGTGTCAGAATGGTGGCATTTCTTTTCCTGCATTTTAAATATTTTATTGTGGGATAATTTCAAATGTATATTAGAATTACAAAAACACTACAAACTCCACACAGAAGTCCAGCATATCCCCTAACTCTACCATGTTTTAGAATATTTTGCCACATGTGTTGTTAACACTCTGTCAATTTTCTATCCATCTGCCTGCCTGCCTCTCTCTCTACCGAGCCATTTTCTGAGCACCTGAGTGTAGGTTGTATGCATCTCGCTCCTTGAGCGCGTAAATGCTCCCCCGTACATTTCCTAAGAGCAAGAATGGTCACTCATGTCACCACCTTAAGTGCAGTTACCAAGTTCAGGAAATTTAAAACCGGTGTAAAGCTTATCGCCTGTACTCTGATGTTTCCTTATGTACCATAGTGCCCTTGTGAGCCTTTTCTCCTCCGCTGACTGCCATGGTGGAGAGATTAGTGGCTTTCTTTCTTTTTTTGTTTTTAATTGTGGGATCATGTATACAAGAAGAAATTTCCCATCTCAGCCACTTCCAAGCATGCCATTCGGTGGAACTGATAGCATTTGCAGTGCTGCAGTACCTTCTCCGCTTTCCACTGCATTGGTATTTTAATGTGTCATTGCTGGAATTTATACTCTGAGTTCTCTGTACCTGTTTTAGTTTCCTAGAAGTTGCTGAGAGCAATATACCAGAAATGGGAATTTATTAGGTTAAAAGCTTATGTTTCTGAGGCTCTGAAAATGTCCAAATCAAGGCACCGTCAGAGAAGCTGTTCCCTGAAGGTCGGCTGCTGGCAAGCCTGGGCTCCTCGCTCAGGTGGTGCAGGGAGGCGCTGCTTCTCTCCTGCGTCTCCTGCTTCCGTTGCTGGCTGCTCACCTGTGGCTTCCTTTCTCCGGTTCCTCTCTGGCTCCTGGATCCCTTCTCTCCATCTCTGAGGCTTTTTCTCTCTGAACTGCTGATTCAGTCCTCCATTTATAAAGGACTCCAGAAAGAGGACCCACCCGGGCTAACACTTCACTGAGTCCAAGCCAGTCGAGAGGCCCCACACCCACAGGAAGGAATTAGCTTCAAGGATCCACTAAAAGCATCAAACTGTCAAAGTATCTTACGCTTGTATCCAGATAGGGTTATGAATGAGCTTTGAATGCCAAGAGCTAATGAAAAAGGAAGTAGTGGTAGTGTAATGGAGGAGGAGGAGGAGGAGGAAGAGGGGGAAGGAGAGGAAGGGAGCCGGGGGAGGAGGAGGAATCACCTGTCCCAGTTTTTGCAGGTGCACGTGTGAAAGTGCTCTCCTGCAGAGCTTGTCTATCTAGAGAGGTAGGAGAATAGTTTGGGGCCATGACACAGGGCCCCCACGATCCATTCTGTGCATGCGTATGTCTTGGGCATGTGTTACGGACCTAGGTCTCCCCCGACTCACTGAGCCATGACGGTGTAGGCATCTACACAAGGCCCTACAGCCAGTGCCCCCTTGCCCCCAGGTAGCCATGACTCGACTGCTGTCCCGCAGCCTTCCGTAGGAGAGTACCCTAAGTCGCCGTCTACAAACAGGACAATTTCTGTGGCAGTGAGCTCATGGTGAATGTCCTGACAGAGTCCCTCAGAACCACCAAGGACGCTGCGCCGGTCGTACATGCCCCCAGCCAGTTCCTCTGTTCCCTTAAGTTCAGAAACAGAGACCCACCCTGAGAAAACAGTGTGGCTGATGCTCTGCTGAGCCAGTGAGGGGAAAGGGCCAGCCGGGGTACCTGGAGATTGTTCCTCCTTTAAGTAGGCTTTTTCTTGGTTAGACCTTGCCCTGTTACTGCAGTGCTTTAGCTATTTTCAGGAGCTTTGAGAAAAAGATTTCTGCCAGGGCTTGCTGGTTGGTAAGAGCTTCTGGGAGGGACAGAGTCCTGCAGCTTCCCACTGTGTCATCTGGTGGTTTGATATTAGCTGTTCTCTTAAAGTTGGAATGTGGTGATATAGTGGTTAAAAAAATAGTGGTGAATCGATGGAACTTGGTTGTACCAGTAACATTTTGGGGGACTGGAGTGAAGTTATTTTTTATGACCTGAGGATAGCTTTAGCACAAGGTACAAAGGCTTAATACAAGAGCCCAAACAACGGAAGTGATGTGCTAGATCTTCAAACTGCAGTAAATGTGCAAAGTTTATTTATTCTCATTACTTTTTTTAAATAAAATTTATTAAGTATATCATTCATCCATGAGCTTACATAAACAATAAGTGCATAGTAAACGTTGTGCGCTTACACTACAAACATGCATATCATCCTACAGGGCTCACGAGCACTGACGCACCGCCAGCTCCTTGCATTCCTCTGAAGCATTTCTTACAAACTATGAAAGAGCATCATCAAAATATTACTACTGACTACAGCCTATAACTTATATTTGGTGTATTTTTCCCCAACCCCCCCGATTAATAACGTGCTGTACTAGTTTTATATATATTGTTATGAGAGAACACACTCCATCACCCACACCTAGATTCCGTGTGTTATACTGTCCCACGCTTTGTACAATCCATTCAAAAACTACACCCAGTGGCTCTCATTTTCATCACAGAGCCACACTGTCATCGCCTCAGTCAATTTTACAACATTTTCATTACTCCAAAAGGAAAAATTCCTTACTCATTTATATCCCCTCTTGTTGTCCCTTAGAATTGATGTAATATCTTCTTGACAATGCTGAAAAATATTACAAAATATTAACTATCATCCATAAGTTTTATTAGTTGTAATTTTCCTGTGTATCTCCATACTCTGAACACTTTGTAAAAGAACATTCTTACATTTATGCTATTAACCACAAAGCACTATGTTATACAAAGCCTGGATTGTCCGCTGGTTTCCTTTCCATTGGCAGTCACATCCACAGATACCCCTTTCAGCCAGGATCTCATCCTTAAATCAGCAGTGTAAGTTACACACACTATGTGTTAGCACCAACTCGATTGCTTTCCACAATTTTACAATTAACCTTTTTAATTTTACATTAAAAATGCTATCTACATTAAGCATCAGCCCCCATTCTCAACTCACATTCTATTTCCTAGTAGCCTGTACTCTAGAGTTTACCTCTGTGGGTTTACTCATCATATTTAGTTCATCTTAGTGAGACCATATAATATTTGTCCTTTTGTGTCTGGCTTATTTCACTCAACATAATATCCTCACAGCTCATCCACGTTGTCACATGTATCCCAATTTCATTTCTTCTTCAAGTTGAATAGTATTCCATTGTATGTGTATGCCACATTTTGTTTATCCATTCATCGGCTAATGGACACTTGGACTGGTTTCGTATTGTAACAATTGTGAATAATGCTGCTATAAACATTGTTATGCACATGTCAGTTCACTTTCTTGCTTCCAGCTCTTCTGAATATATTCCTAGTAACAGGATTGCTGGATCATACGGCAGTTCTTTATCCAGCTTCTCGAGGTACCACCAAACTGTCTTCCACAGAGGCTTCACCATTCTACATTCCCACAACAGTGAAGGAGTGTCCCTGTTTCTCCACATCCTCTCCAAGACTTGTGGTTTTCTGGTTTGTTCTTTATTATTTTTTTTAATAATGGACATTCTGTAAGGTGCCAAATGGTATCTCATTGTAGTTTTGATTTGCATTTTCCTAATAGCTAGTGATGTTGAACCTTTTTTTCATGTGTGTTTTGGCTATTTGTGTTTCTTCTTTTGAAAAATGTCGATTCAAGTATTTTGCCCATATTTTAATTGGGTTGCTTGTCTTTTCATTGTTAAGTTGTATGATATCTTTATATAACATGGATATCAAATCCTTATCAGACATGCAGTTTCTAAATATTTTCTCCTATTGAGTAGGCTGCCTTTTTACTTTCTTGACAGAATCTTTTGAAGAACAAAAATGTTTAATTTTTAGGAAGTTCCATTTATCTATTTTTTTTTTCTTTCATTGCTCATGCTTTGGGTGTAAGGTTTAAGAAACTACTGCTGAGGGGGAGTGGGTATAGCTCAGTTGGTTCAGTGCCTGCTTCCCATGTAAGAAGTCCTGGGTTCAATCCCCAGTGACTCTTAATTAAAAAAAAAACAAAAACAAATGAAACTACTGCCTACCACAAGGTTTTGAAGATGTTTTCCTATATTTTCTTCTAGTAATTTTATGGTTGTAGCTTCTACACTTAGGTCCTTGATCCAGTTTGAGTCAATTTTTGTATAAGGTCTGAAATAGGGGTCCTCTTTCTTTAGTTTGGATATGGATATCCAGTTCTCCAGTCACCGTTTTTTGAATAGTCTGTTCTGGACCACTGAATGGACTTGACAGCCTTGTCAAAAATCACTTGACCATAAGTGAGTGGGTCTATTCTGAGTTCTCGATTCAGTCAATATGTCTATCTTTATGCCTGTACCATGCTGTTTTTTTTTTTTTTTTTTTTTACCACTGTAGTTAATTAATAAGTTAGGAATTAAGAGTCCTCCAACTTCATTCTTTTTTAAGACATTTTTGGCCATTCGAGGCCCCTTACCTTCCCAAATAAATTTGTGACTTGGCTTTCTCCTTTCTGGAAAAAAGGCCATTGGGATTTTTATTGGGATTGCTTTGAATCTATATATCAGTTTAGGTAGAATTGACATCTTAATGATATTTAGGCTCCTGATCCATGGTCATGGAATGTCCTTCCATTTATTGAGGTCACCGCTGGTTCCTTTTTGTAGTTTTCTGAAGACAGGTCCTTTATGTCCTTGATTAAGTTTTTTCATAACTATTTTATTCTTCTAGTCGCTATGATAAATGGAATTTTTTTCTGACTTCCGCGTCATATTGCTCATTAATACTGTATAGTAACACTACTGATTTTTTGCATTAATCTTGTATCCTGCCACTTTGCATAACTTGTCGATTAGTTCTAGTAGCTTTATTGTGGATTGTGGGAGGCAGTTTTCTAGATAAATGGTCATATTCGTGAATAGTGAAAGTTTTACTTCTCCCTTTCTATTTGGGTGCCTTTTATTTCTTTTTCTTGCCTGATTGCTCTAGCTAGAAATTCTAGCACTATATTGAATAACAGTGGTCACAGTGGGCATCCTTGTCTTGTTCCTGATCTCAGCAGGAAAACTTTCTGTCTTTTACCATTGAGTACAATACTGGCTCTAAGTTTTTCACTTATGCACTTTACCATGTTGAGAAAGCTTCCTTCAATTCCTATCTTTTGGAGTGTTTTTATCAATAAAGGATGCTGTATTTTGTCAAATGCCTTTTCTGCATCAATCAAGAGGATCATGTGATTTTTCTTCTTTAATTTATCAATGTGGTTTATAATACTAACTGATTTTCTTGTGTTAAACCACATGTATTAGTCTACCAAGGGAGTGCTTACACAAAGTGCCAGAAAACTGATGGCTTTTGTAAAGGGTATTTATCTGGGCTAAAACTTACAATATTTATCTGGGCTAAAACTTACAGTCCCCCAAAAAGGCATTTTAAGATCTGCACCCCTGGTCCTTTGAGTGTGAACTCATATGTAAACAGGATCTTTGAAACTGTTTTTAGTTAAGGTATGCCCAAGTCGAATGGTGTCCCTAAACTGAAGGTTTCCCCAAATGGAAAGGTGATGGGCCTTAATCCAATTTTGCTTAAATCCTTTTAAGTGAAGGAAATTGGACATAAAGAGAAGCCATGGTGAGTTACTAGAACCTGAAAGCCAGCAGAAAGCAGGA
This sequence comes from Tolypeutes matacus, assembly GCA_026826555.1. Classification (NCBI taxonomy): domain Eukaryota; kingdom Metazoa; phylum Chordata; class Mammalia; order Cingulata; family Chlamyphoridae; genus Tolypeutes; species Tolypeutes matacus. Next base: position 2,440,460 of record JAKSZT010054342.1, on the reverse strand, counting down.
GAGAAACGAGTAGATGCCACCATGAGCATTCCCATGTAATGCAACAGCCAGAGAACCCCCAAGATGCCAATCCCAGGAGGCAAGTCTTCTAGCCCCTGAAACCATGAGCCAATAAATTACTTTTGTTCAGCCAACCCATTGTATAGCATCTAACAGCTGAGAAACTAAAACCATTTTTGGTAACAGAAAGTGGGTGCTGCTGCTACAAATTCCTAAATTGTGGAAACAACTTGGAATTGGGTAATGGACAGAGGCTGGAAGAAATGCGAAGTCACAAAAATGAGTGAGAGCTGCCACTGTACGAAAAGGATAGTCATCTAATTTCCAGTGGCACATTCATCAAATCCTTCTAAGGCCTAGGCATATATACCTTTAACATCTATATTTTTGTCAACATTCTGTTTATGACAAATTATTAGGAACTTGAATCACCTCAGGGAAGGCCACCCAATGAACAAATTCACTGGCTTGTTATATGCAAGAAAAATGAACTTCCATTATGTTAAGCCCCTAAGATTTTAAGAGTATGCTAGTAATTAGCATTATCCTAATAAATACATCTATCTGAAATTTACTATTAAGAAAATTTGTGAATGACGGTAATGGCAAGAAAATTATGGAGGTATTTGATGGAATAATGGAAATTATCTCAACTAGTTTTACATTGATTAAAAACAGAGGAGAACTGATGAGAAGACCAAAGAACTTGTCTCCTAGGGATCTGATCTGGATACAATATAACCCTTTATGCCACTTAGGTACCATTGACTCTCCTAGAACATGATATATCCTAACAATTACACATAATTGCTAGGTTTTCTGTTACTCTCATATGTAAGCACTTTATTTGCTTGCTCTCTTCTTATAAAATTGTAGCACATAAAGATACAAGAGCCACTGATACACGTTGCAGATGATTAAAAAATTACTCCAGATTCTGGGGCTTCATTAAAGTTAGATAGATTTGCCTATGTTATAAATGTTTATAACTTGTATTAATTTCAGCCCCCATTATATTTCGAAGCATATAATTATTTAAAATTTCTATATATTTAATTACAAACTATAAATAGACATTAGATTTGTAGAGACAGGGTATTTTCTTCATTATTTACCCAGGTCCTTTCTTCTCTATTTAATGGGAGGTCCACCAATGCATCAAGGTTTGGTTTTAATTATAATAAAGAAGTTTTAGAGCTAGCGAGTTCTTTAGAGACAACTTTGTTCAATTCTGTTTTCTAAATATAAGGCAATGATCATTATGATTACAAGAATGATGGTGAGAAGGATTAGTCTGAATATCACGGCAATAATAATAGTAATATTACCTAAATATTCATTGGTTACTGTCTACCAAGAACTTTGGTATGCACTTTACATGTATTACCTTATTTGGTAATACATTAACTTCATTTTACAGATGAATATATCAAAATGCAGAGAATTTATCCAAATGCAAAAAGCAACTTATATATTAGGTAACAGAGATATATATTAAACTTCGGTATTTGTTAGATTCCAAAGCCCCATTATTTGCAGTCACAAGTAAATACCTGCTTATCAACTTGTCCAAATTCACAAAGAACCCTAGTTAGTCTGTTTAAGAATAAATCTATGTCTTCTGTGTCCCGGATACTGTTATTGAGATCTGTGTGGCTATAAAAATTGATGTCATTGCACATGAATGGTCTTCACTTCTAGCTGGTCTCTCCACACTTTCTGGTAATTGTTCAGTGTGTCCTGAATCAGCTTCATCTCTATGAATAAACTGCTGTTGTAACACTATCTATTCTTGTTAAGCTTCATATCTTGCTACCTTCCTTAAAACCTACTTGATCACCCAGGAAACAGAGGCCATTAGATTGGATTCTCTCCAACATTTCCTTTTCTGACTTACAGAGTCATCAATTTAATTAATATTTGGTCAATACTCAGTGTCTGATATTTTCATTATTTCTATTGTCATTGTTACTTTCGTCACAATCGACAGCAGCCTTCATCATTCTCACCTACCTAACCCTAACCCCTCAACTTGTGCTGGAGTCTGGAAGCATCGTTTCCTCTATGTATTATCTTTGCCCTAATAATTATTGCTCCCTATCATATATCTTCAATATCCCTATGTCTGCCAGCTTATTACTTAGAAGATATAAGTAAATCCAAAACAAAACAAATTGAGCCTACCAACAACTCTGTCATCCCTTAACTTAATACTGTGCAATTCTCTTGCCATTTGCTGTCAAATGCCTTAGAAGAATTTCATTTTTATTCCTTTACTTCTCATTTGCTCCTTCATGTTTAGTTTATTGAGACTTTATGTAACTAGAGATATTTTGCCTGTGTTTTAAAGGTTTATATTTAAAATAAGATAAGTTATGCAACTGAAGCTTTGAAATAATGTTCCACAGAGGATCAGTAAACTATGTTGCCAAATTAATTTTCTAGTCTTTTTTTCTTATTTTTGTTGCAATTTCTGCTGTATTCCTGTCTTCATAATTCATTAATCCATTGAACACACATGATGAGAACCTTCTCTGAGCCTATCACCCTCTTGGATCACAGTGTCGACAAAGACGTCGAACACCTCGAATCTTGTGACAGTCACGTTTTTGAGTAAGACAGACGATAAAGAAACAAAACAGTGTACAGTATAATTTAAGATGGAGAGAAATGCATGCTGAAAATAGAGCTAATTAAGGAAACACGTTAGAAGAAGGTGCTAAAGAGTATGTTAGGAAGCTTTCTCAGAATAGATAATATTTGGAAAAAACAACAACAACAACACTGGATTGAAAAGAAATGAATTTTATGTTTAGATATCAGGAAAGTAGGTTCCAAGCACAGGGATTAGGAAATGAAAATGTTTTGTACCAGATTCAAACTTGACATATGCTCAAAGAACAGCATGGAGCCCAGAAGAGAGATAAGGTATCAGGTCTCAGGAGGAAGCAGCACTGAGATCTTATAGGGACTTTTTATCCTTGTTAGGAGTTTCGGATTTTATTCGAAGGTTAAAGCGTGAACTGCGGGAAATTTTGGTCAAGAGTAGGATTTGAAATGATTTTCCTTTCCAAAGAATCACTGTAAATACTGTGAGGAGCAAGAGTTAAAGTCCCAATCCAGCTAGTCAGAAGGTGAGTGCAGCAAGCCTCATGGCAAAGCTTGTGGTGCAGATGCTGAGAGGTGGTGGGATTTAGAAAATAGCGGGACCGCGAAGCCGACTCGACTTGTCGATGAATTGGGTATCTTGTTTTGTAGTGTGCATATTTCATGGAAGGAAGTTGTGAATCTGTGGAATAATTGCAAATAACCCTGGATTTGTTGCTTTTACTATATAAAATCAATAGCAGGAAGCAAAAGAGTTTGTTCCATCATCCCAGACATATTCTGTTACCTCTCTTAGGTATTGGAGATTAGGGTCCAATTCCCTGTTGCCCTGTTTCCTTGCTTCAGTTGTTAGCAGTGATCACAAATTGTGAGCCTGTTTTTGTGATAATGCACATCACATGATTCGTTAATTCTTGGTTGACGTGTTGTGAAATTGTGTTTTGATGGATCAGAACCCATTGCTGGGAAGGTACAGATTTCTCGGCCATCACCATGGGGTTAGGCTTGTGGGAAACTGACGAGGTAATCTGTGTCATATGCCCTCCCTTGTAACCAAGATGTCTGGAATTATGATTGGAAGTCCCACCAGGAAAGCATGAGATGGAGGAAGGGCAGTCCTACAAAAGAGGGGAGAAGGGGTATAAGAAGTGAGTGTGTATGGACGTGCACGTGTGTGGAAGTGGCAGTGGGGGTTACTGTCCGGCAGCTTTGCTATGAGCGAAAGATACGGTGGGAAATAGGAGGAAAAAGAAAATCTTGAAAGGGTGAAATTTGACTTTGGGATGTTTTGCTTCCAAATATTTTACATTGGCTTTAAACCAGTGAGTGCAACCTTTTAAATGGATCAATAGGAGCGACTGTTTTATAAATTTGAGAAATTTGGAAGAATGTATTTTGAAGTGAAATTATTTCGTTTGCAAAGTGTCTCCGATTCAGAATTCCATATACTTTGATAAACTACTGTAGCACAAAGGGAAAAGTTCTCTTAAACTTTGGGGACTTAGGGAAAGAAAATGCAATGTCAGTTTTATCCCTGTCCAACCTTATTGCATGAAATATAATACAAGAAAGAAACTTCGATATTCTTGCATCTGTAAGATTAGTTTTCCACTGAGAGATGAGATACCGCCTTCATTTATCTCCATAGGAAAAAAATAATCCTTCCTCTAAGAATTGGTCCCTTTTTAGATGCAAAAAATAAAATCTTCTTTTTTATAATTATAAAATTCTAGAGTTAATTTAAGTTCCAAAATATCATACATTATGTTTATTTTGTATTCACAGATCACATCGAAACTTCATAGCTCTACACAATGTTTTCCAAAATTTCCATTATTGCAGGTGTTTCTCTTTTCATGAAGTTCTAATATTGGGCACAACACTGAACCCTGATTGTTTAATTTAAAAAAAATACAAATTGACATGTTTTCTGTGAACAATTTTTCATTAAAGTATGATGAATGATACAACTCGCAAGTGCCATTCAATTCCATCTGTTCAAAATGATAGACCTGGAGTAAGATTTGACTTATTGCTTCTTCATCTGGCCAGACTAAATCTTACTTATACCAAGCTGTTGAACTTTGGCAAGCCTTTTGAAAATACTCCATTTAAAGACCTTCCTGCTTTGATGTTTGTTTCAATGTTGAATTTTCATTGTAAAAGATTTCTTAGGCCCTTGGTTTCAAATAACTCAAAGCTCCTCTGGAAGGATATACGTTGTAGTTTATTTTTTTTTCCATCCCCTGTAGCCATTCAAAGAGGTAGTAAATATAAAGGATAATGAACTCGTCAGTTATGAATAATATTATTCCTTTGCTTTCTCTTCTGGAAGCTAAAATATCTCTTTTTAATATAGACAGTCCTCAGTCCTCAGAGCCGAATGGCTCTGAAATAGATAACAGTTATCTCCTTCCTTCCAAATCAAGCATTTATATCCTGCTTCAGTTGAAGACTAGAAGTATCCATGCAATGAACTAAAAGATTAATCGTGAAAGACCAAAAATAAGAATTTTTGTCATAAAACCATAAAATGATTAGAAAGGACAAACATGCATTTTTAATGAAATGTCAATAAGAACACATGTATATACACTTCCTAACCTACAGGGGACAAAAAGGGGGAAACCGTGAAGGTTCACAGACTTAATACATCATCTGGATTATCTGTGCACCTTTGGAATGAATCCTCTTTGCATTGCCCTTGTTTATTCAGTTCCTGCTATTGTGATTCTCCCTCATATTGAGCTCAATCTTACTGTGTTAAAAAGAAAATAAAGAGGGAGGGATCAACAAAAAAACAAGAACATCTCAATATTTTGCAGTAAATTAATAGAAAATATCATACACTGAAGGCTTTCATCACAATTCTTTGAACAATTGACTAAAATATAGAGTTACAGGCAGAAAGGAGGACAATTTATATGAGGGAAAAAAATATGTAGTTGATCAAATAGTATACTTGACTTTATCTCAGTCTTACTTTCTAAAGTTTGAAGAAGAGTGTTTTCAAGGATGGTGAAAGTAATTAATTCCGTACACGTATTTCAGCAACCCATTTTCGTAGTCTAGTATGTGGCACAGTGTGGCAGCACTGCTTTGGGGCCGTCTTCTGGATTAGTATCCACTGAAAAATTCTGTTTGTTCATTGTGCTGATTTCAATATTTTAGATGCCAAGGAACAGTTCCCCTGAGATCCTAAGGGATCCTGAAAAGCCATTTAACTTCGATTTTAATGCAGCAAATTATCAAGAGAAAGATGAACAAGTTATTGAGAAAAATATGAACAAATGGGGTAGCTTATTTGAAAAGGAATTTAAATGCATTTGTGTTATTAGATTTATAAGCAGTAATTTCTAGCTGCTTCATTTAGACTGAATTATTCTTTTAAAATGGTTGGCTGAAGACTGATTATCATATTGCTGGATGGAGATAATATTTTTTAGATTTCTTGAAATTTTCCTAAGAGAAGCCATCACTGCATTCTATATACCTCTACAAAGTATGGTATGTTCTTCCTCTTCCTTTATTATATTCAAGTAATGGGAAAAGTACTTCCAACTCAGTATGTATTTATTATACCTACCATGTCACACAATGCTGTGGGAAATCAAACTTAATAATAAAATATACTATAGTGTGCTTTCAAGCAGCATTGAATTAAAAGTGATATAGTTCAGTCTATAAGCATTGAACTGGTAGAGATATAATTGTTTAGTTCTGCATACGTATAATTTTCATTTGAATACAAGTTTAAAACACCTGTGTAAAATAAATGATAAATTTTAGTTTCATAAAGTTCTTTGCTATGTTATTCATTGGAAACAAAAGGAGAAGACAAAGAGCAGAAACTATGGTAGGAATCAAATAGTAGGCATTAAAAATTGGTTCTTTTCTATGATACCATGACTATATTTTACTCTTTTGAGTATAGACTCAATCCTATGTGGAAAAATATCATTAGATATTTGTATTATTAGAATGTGAAAATATTTATGTAGTAATCATGCAACCCTATCTTATTATTAAGAGCTCCATTTATACTCATTGGACAATTACCTCAGGAAAGTACCTGGGAAAGAAAGGTTTAATAAATCACAGATATTGCCATTTATCTTTATCTGTAAAAGGCTACTAGCCTACTTCCTGGGAATGAGCTATTTGAGCTTGGCAGACATCGGCTTTCCAAATTTGGGGCCACTACTTTCTTAATAAAATGTCTGAAATATAAATATGGCCTGAGCTTTTTTAGTCTAGTTTTAACCTTGACTCAAATTTCTTTGTATAAAAATGAAAACACAATGATGGAGACCACACTGCATTTTCTACGATTAATGAAATTCCAAATTGATTGAAAAACATTTCTTTGGATAACCCTAAAATAGCTATTTTCAGTTATAGGAGTTGCTATTTAATATGTTTATGATTATGTGGGTTTGGAAAAAAGTGTTTTGATTTTTCCGTGTAAATGACAGAAAGACAGACATCAAAGCACCAAAAGATAGTTCTGTATTGTCAGTGAACTCTGTATTGATGGCATGGACTATCTCCCGTGAACTCTCTATCAGTTGATGTGACCAAGCAAATACCTGGTAATGGTTATGAAGGAAGTCTAAAGAAGCATTAGTGCATGCATTCACTAAATTACTTAGTTATTCATTCTTTCATTCGTTCATTCATTCTTCCAGTCAAGAATTACTTATTGCATGTAATATGCCAGTACTTTTCTAGGCATGGTATATACATTAGTGCATAAAAGAGGCATATATTTTGGTCTTGTGGAGGCTAAAATCTAATATATTAAAAAAGCAAACATACAATAGATATGCAAGAACATCTGAGACCATTGCTATGAAGTTTGTGTCAGGGTTGGTATCAAAACTGATAAAGTTTCAGGGACATGGAGGATGAAATGGAGACTGTCAAGCATACTATGGGGAGAAGAATATTTCAGACTGAGGAACAGGATGTACAAAGATGCTATGCAAGGAAAGGATGTGACATGTTTGAAGACTTGAAAGGAGGGCAGTGGCACTAAAGAGTCCTGAACTAGGATAATTGCTAGTCGTGGATGGAGATAAGTGTGTGTATCAATGACTTATTCTGAAGGTAGAAATCGCAGGGCTCACTGATGAACTGCAGGTGGTGAGTGAAAGGGAGGGAGTAATCAACTGCGATTCCCCAGTTGGGGCTGGTCATCTTGAGGGGTTGTGGTACCACATGAAGCATTACGTAAGACGGGAGGAAGGAGAAAGAACAGGAATCTAGGGTGCCATTTTGAACATGATGAGTTTAAAAGGCCCGTGAGGCATCCAGTAGAGATGTGAAAAAAGCAGCTGTGTTTACAATCATCAGTGAAGTTGGATCTAAATGTTGATTTCAACATTTGACTGTTTAGACTCACAGAAACGATGAGAACACAAAGGGAGAGTCTAAAGACAAGAGAATAGAATAGATCCCTGGGATATTCCAACTATTTAGAGGTAGGCACTGAGAAGGAGCTTGTGGAGACGGAGAAGGAGCAGCCGGTGAAGTAGGACGAAAGGAGCCCTTGACTGCATAAGAACAAGGGAGAAATTTTAAGGTGGAAGGAATCATTTTCTGTGCCCATGCTTTGGTTAGGGTGAGTGAGATGTTTACAGGAAAATACCATTCTCCTGTAAAATGCCATTGAATTGGACAATTTGGAGGGCTGGAAATTCAGAGCAGGACTGAGGAGTGATGAGGAAACAACGAAATAGAAAAGTTATTCTTTGTCTTACCAGAAACAATTAGGAGAAAATGGGTGTAGATGCAGGTAAATCTTTATATTTTATATTGTAAAAGAGATACATTTTTCGTACTTCCTCTATTTTTTAAAGGCAATATAAGTAGGTTGCCACAGTTCTTAGCATACAGTATTTTAAAAACTGAATTATTATGGTTATTTGTTGTTATTTGAAAAGAAATGCAGTCTCATGATTCAAAATTCAAAATGTCTCCTTCCCAATCTGTCCCATACCACTCAGTTTCTTTCCTGGAAGCAAATGATGCTTTGCATGTCTTTTGAATATTTCCTGAAAGATTGTATTCACATACAAACAAATTCATTTTAATATTTTCCTTTTTACCTTTAATAACCCGTGATCTTCAATTGTGCATATGTGTGTGTATGTTTACTTAGTAATAGGCGTATACAATAATTATCAGTAAATGCAGTTTCTTTTCCTCCTCTTTCATTTTTACAACTACATTTTATCCTTTTTTTTTTTTTTTTAATTATAAACGCATGCTATGGTGTGTATATACTGCCTACTCCATGTCAGCACCTGGAGGGTGTAGAATAAATGCCCATCCTTTCCTTTTTCTACCATGTTTTGGGGAGATTATGTAACTGTACCCTAATATGAGGGCACACAGCATAAATCCACCTGTTTTATTTATTCAGATTTGATCTTGGAGCTTTGTTCAAATAACTAATCTATTGTGTTGTCCCGGACACCAGTTCTTTTCCTGGTTCTGTTCATTCTCTCTGTGTGATTCATGTGGCCTTTCTTTGGTAGTTGTTCATTATTCTTTCCACCACCCCTTCCTTGGAATAAGCATGTGCTTGCTCCTCGCTGGCCTCTATTTCAGACAGAACTCTCTTTCTTGCCCTGGCTGCAGGGAGGTCACAAGGATCCTTCCAGCTAGCCTCGACAAATGGAAGTGGAAAGAGAGGACTTCTAGAAGTGAAAATTCTCAATTGCTTTACTTAGGAAATTGCTACACTTAATATTACCAATATGGCTTTTTGGTCCAGCATTAGAGAAATCGTTCTTATGATATACTTGATGGTAGACTAAATCAGAATCTTGGATCAATATCTGCTTCCTCTATAACAGAAGGCTTGTCCTTTCTTTCAGAAGAATCAATGAAGACTTTTAAGCAGATTCATAACAATAGCTTTGGATCATGGCTTGACTTGTGTCAGAGCTTGTGTTAGTAATAGGAATCTGAAATTTGTTTGTACATGCACTTGCAGTTTTGCCAAGAGAGAAAACTGATGTAATGCTATACTTATTCAAATCTGCTGTACATCCTTCTTCTTAAAAGAGAACTTTGGCAGCCTTCCTGACTAATGGAAGATTTCCAGAGGAAAAGTTAGTGACTATCAGATTCTAGCTTCACTATCAATGGAAAAATCACTTAAGAAGCATTAGGTTGAAATGACTTATTCTAGAATGTTCCTTCAGACTTATCTGGTACGAAAACCATCCAAATATCCTTGAAAAAATATATTTTGAAATTGAGAACTTGAATACTCAGAAACAATTTATATTGCACATAACTATGAAAGTAATAGACAAAAACGTCATTTTTCCAATTTAAAATGATAAAATCATTTTAAAGATTGGTACAGAAAAATTACCGTATTATCAGCGACTGCCATGACTATGAATTAAAAGAAACAATCCTCTCTTCCCTCCATAATACTTATTATAATGAATATTTTAAAATATTTGTAATATTTATTACTCTTTCTACATTTTTGGTCATCATTTGCTCAATCTAAATTTTCATAAATAGGATTAGGCATAAATATGCATGAGTAAATATTAACTCCATAATAAGAGCTTTAAAAATAAATTAATCAACTCCTAACTTGCATATATCTATTAAAGACAACATGAAAATGAAGATATTAAAACCTGATAATATAAAAAATGGATTTAATAGAAAATAAAATGTTTTGAGTGAAGTGTCTGAAAGCAACAGAAAATCGCCCACTAATTAAGTACCATTAAAGAAATAGAGAAAATCATTGGACATATTTTGTTGTGAAAATAAAAATAGTTTTGGAATAGGAAGACTGTAGCTTGAATTTTTCCTCTGCCTATTATTTACTATGTGATTGAGCAGGTTGCTTCATCAATCTGAATCTGTTTCTTCACATATAAAATTGGCTAATTTTTAAAAAGTAGTTTAAATGTGATTGTATAAGACTTGATATAATGAAAGAAAAATATTTAGATAACATATTCAAAGAACCTAGTAGGTTTTAATAAATGTTAGTTTCCAAGAATGACAAGTATACAGAATAATAAAACAAGTGGTTAAAATATTTAGAATTTAATGTCCAGTTTGAGCTATCAAAATTAGAAATAATAGTACCAATCCATTGATTTCTTCAATAAATATTTATTGAGCAACGATTCATGCCGTGCACTTTTCTAAACACAAGCAACACAAAAACTTACTTTTATGGTGACAAATAAAGTAAAGAAGAGAACAGAGTGTGTTGGAGGGATGAGGGAGAGCCTGTTACATGTTTAAATAAGGTAACACAGGCTGGCTGCATTTTGTAGACAGGTAAGGAGAGGTGGGAAGCTGAGCCACGTGGTATCCTGCTAAAAGAAGGGGCAAGTCCTAAGGCTGAAGACAGTAGTGAGTCTTATATATTCCAGGAGCAGGACAATTCTGTGGATGGTTGGCACAGAGCAATCAAGAGGGAAAGGTGTAAGCCAGATCACTCAGGGGTTAGTGGGCCAGGAAGGGGACCTTAGATTCTGTAGTGAGTGAGATGGGAAGCACAGGAAGGTTTTGAGAGGAGCACTGTGTTAATTATGTTTAAGCACCACATAACTCATGATGCTACCTTGAGAAAGTATAGGAATGGGCAAGGACTGGAAATGGAGACCATTTACAAAGACCCAGTTGGAAGATGATGGTAGCTCGGGCTGAAATGAAGCAGTGTAGGAGGTAAAATGTGTCTGAGCGCTGGAGGTATATCTATTGTAAAACCAATAGGGGACACTAACAGATTGGATATGAGGTGTGGGAGAAAAAGAGAAGTCAGTAATGCCTCCAGAAATCTGGTATCAGCAACTTTAAGTTGTTTTATAATATTTTTATTTTAAGTTATTTTATAATATTTGAGAAGTTAGTTGAGAAAAGTCATCTTGTTCCAGTGAACACAACTTGTAATGGATGAAATAAATTGGTACTTTCTACTTAGCTAAGAAGGGACAAGTTCATTACTCTGCACTGTACCAGTGCTGAGACTATTTTAAAGACATTTATTCTTAATAATTATGTGCAATGTGTCATAAAACCAGTGTCATGCATATTGGAATACTCCTGAGCCATTGTCTGTATTTTAAAATAAGAAATGCATTAGGACAAATATCTCTCATGTAGAGTTTACCCAAGCCTACTGAATTCATTGTTTTCAGGGTGTTTGAAATCAAGTGTAAACCAGGCCTTAACATTAAAGTCATTGTGAGATTAAATTGATTCAATTATTAATATGTCACTTATGTACTTATTTGATATATTGTTAAAACTTTATATTATATATTTTATATATAGGTAAGAATGCAGTGTGATTGGTTTCATTGTTGATCAACAACTGAATAAAATGAAAAGCCCAGGAGAGCTGACTTCTAAACAAACACCCAGTTGAGGCATAAAGGGACAAAATTTTGTGTGCATTAAATGGGTTATAAACATTTTTTGATATAGGATTACAGTACTTTTTATTTTAATTCTTTTTGGAATCTTATGAGCTATCAGTGTGAAAATCATCTTTTTTCCCTTCCTCTGAGAGTGTTAAAAAGAGGCTGATATTCTTTTGATTTGTCAGTTTTTCCTTCTGATGTACTTGACAAAACCGGTAGCTAATGTGACAGAGTGTGCCAGAAGCTGCAAACGCTGCTATTTAGGATGTCATCATTTTACATTGTAACGTTGTTGCGTGATGAAGGCCAGCTGGTGCATTTAGATTTCTTATTGGAAATTTTCATCTGATTCGTTATTGTGATTTGTGGTTTTGTACAGAAACACTTAATCATTCTTATGTAGCAAGCACTTCTGAAGCTGCAGAAGGCTTTCTCTTTGGCTGAGTAATTTGTGCTATCAATCTGCGAGTTTGGAAGAGTTTTCAGCTTATTGTATTATCAATGTTTGTTTGCACAGGAAGCGATGCACCACAGAGGCTGAATTTATAGTAATGGTTTGCAATAGGCTAATGAGCAGCACTGCTTCCTTCATGCTGATAATATCATATAACTTAGATTAGCACAATCACTGTGTACCTATCTAGTCATAATTCTTTTTTGTACCATCTCAAAAGCCAGCAGGGAATTGCTTATTTCTTGCAAAGTGCAAGTAAACTGTGCCTTGTTGCTTTGGTTATATTTCTTTTATTCCAAAGATATTGGCCCTTTGGAACCAGCATAGTCCAGTTGTTGAATGCTGTTTTCCCACAAACGAGGTCCTGGGTTCAATGGAACTAAACACTCCCAAAATGTCACTGAGGTGTACAGACATAGAGGCAAAAAAGAAATTCACTTTGGTAAAGTTCTTGACATGTTTATGAAGAATCTATTGATTCTGTACATATAAATATTCATGTATGAGAAAAGTTCTGGACCATTTTCCCTTCTTCTCTGTGTCATTTTGCAGGCACATCTAGATTTTTTTTCAGCTTTGCGTAAATTATGCATGGAAATTAAATGCCAGAAAATACCTATGTCCGTTGTTTTTTCTATCAATCTTTCTTTCTTAGTTTAGAAGTCACATGTCTGGACCTGGGACTTTACCAGAAGACCTTGATATAATTTATGGGTTTAGGGTTATCTGATTTTTATGACATACTTCAAATTTTCAAGCTCTCTATTACCCTATTTTGTCAAATATTTCCTGGATCTAAAGTTATCTATAACAAGGAAGGTAAGAGAATATAATAACAGTACATAAGAGTTCAAAATCAGTTTAGATAATCTATAAGAAAGTCCTAAACACAAATATTATAAGAAGGGAACTAATAAAAGCCAGCCTGTTTTTAAGATCTATGTAACAGATGACCAATCAGAAAAGGAAAATGCCCACATCAGGATGGAAAATGCCAATGAACTCCTTAATCCAGAATCTAGTAAGATGATAAGGAAGTAGAAGTATCAGCATACTGAGACAACTAGTTTTTCCTTATTGTTGTTATTAATGACTATATTTTGACAATAAGGAAGATTGGTGGGTGTGTGTCTAAGGTCCGAGATAATATTAATTGGAGAAAAAGAAAATGGCTTTTATTTGGTAGTTTAAAATCAATCCCAATTCATTTGATCAAGTTCTAAGAGAACTATTTCTTTATATTTGCATGGAAAAAAAAATTAATAAAGCTCAATGCATTTTGATCAGGGTTACTAAGAGTTACATAGGACTATCAATGAAGCTACTCTAAGACATAATAGATACTAGCTATAGATATATATGATTAGTGGATTATAGAAATAGAATAAGACCTTGGTGGATGGAGTAATTGGTACTAGATTAGCCTTCTCACCATAAACCACTATAAAAGTATACAAAGTACATGAGATAACTGTTTTCAGATATTGGACAACAAGCTATACGGGATTGTGATTCTTGAGAGAGAGTTAAGCATATTAGATAGGAACCAGACAACCAAGAAGATAGGTAGAATCCACAACACAGAATCCAGTTGCACTGAGAAGTGAGAGATTAGAATTCTCTCTCTCTCTCTCTGTATATATGTGCATAATTTATCCATATTTTAGATTATATATATTATTTTTACATACTTACTATGTATATTTACAGATATGTGGGCAGGCATTCTTTGTTTTATTGCCTTTCACTTTATTGCACTTCTCAGATATTGTGCTGTTTACAAATTGCAGGTCTGTAGCAATCCTGCATCAAGCTAGTCTATCGGCACGGTTTTCCCAACAGCATGGGCTCACTTCATGTCCCTTTCTCACATTTTGGTAATTCCCACAATATTTCAGACTTTTCACTGTTACGTCTGCTATGGTCATCTGTGATCAGTGACCTCTGATGCCATTATTGTAATTATTCTTAGGCGCCATGAACTGCACTCATATAAGGCAGCAAACAGTCTATAAATATGTGTGTTCTGACTGCTCCACACCCAGCCAGTCCCCTGTCTCTCTCCCTTTCCTCCTGCCTCGGAGAAACAACCGATTGAAATTAGGCCATTTAGTACCTCTGCAACGGCCTCTAGCGTTTAAGTGAAAGGAAGAGTCACACGTCTCTCTCTTTAAATCAAAAGCTAGAACTGGTCAAGCTTCGTAAGGAAGGAACGTTGAAAGCCAAAGAGGCTGAATGCTGGGCCTCTTGCACAAAATAGTTATCCAAGTTGTGATTGCAAAGAAGTTGTTGAAGGCAATTAAAAGTGCTTCTCCAGTGAGCACGTGAAGGATAAGAAAGCAAATCGGACTTTTTGCTGATACAGAGAAGGTTTTAGTGGTCTGGATAGAAGACCAAACCAGCCACAACCCTCATCTAATCCAAAGCCTAATCAAGAAGGGCCCTAAGTCTCTTCCACTCTCTGAAGGCAGTGAGAGGTGTGGAGGCTGCAGGACAGTAAGGATGATGCCAGCAGAGTTTGGCTCATGAGGTTCGTGGTGGAAAGAAGCTGTCTCTACTACATCAGAGTGCAAGGTGAAGCAGCAAGTGCCCATGTAGAAGCTGCAGCAGTTCATCCAGAAGATCTAGCTAAGATCTTTGGTGGAAGTGTAGGCACCAAACAACTGATTTACAATGTAGATGAAACAGCTTTCTCTTGGAGGAAGATGCCATCTAGGACTTTTGTAGTTAGAGAAGAGGAGCAAAGCCTGGCTTCAAAGCTTCAAAGGACAGGCTGACTCTCTTGTTAGGGACTAAAGCAGCTGGTGACTTGAAGTTGAAGCCAATGCTCATTTACCATTCAAAAAATTCTAAGGGTCTTAAGAATTCACTAAAATTCTTAATTTAGTGAATTCACTAAATTCACTCTGCTTATGTGCTATTAACAGATGAAGAAAGCCTGG
The DNA here is from genome assembly GCA_026826555.1 of Tolypeutes matacus. NCBI lineage: Eukaryota > Metazoa > Chordata > Mammalia > Cingulata > Chlamyphoridae > Tolypeutes > Tolypeutes matacus. The sequence goes on along the minus strand of JAKSZT010054342.1, from coordinate 2,425,038 downwards.
ATGACAGCATTTCTATTTATAACATGTTTTACTGAATATTTTAAGTCTACTGTTGAGATCTACTGCTTAGAAAAAAAGATTTATTTCAAAACGTTACTGCTCACTGACAATGAACCTCATTGCCCAAGAGCCTTGATGGGGATGTACGGTGAGATGAATGTTGTTTTCTTGCCTGCTAACACAACATCTATTCTGTAGCCCATAGATCAAGGATTAATTTCAACTTTCAAGTCATATTATATTATAAATATATTTCTTAAGGTATAGTTGCCATACATAGTGATTCCTTTGATGGTTCTGAACAAAATCAATTGAGAACCTTCTGGAAAGGATTTGCCATTCTAGGTGCCATTAACATTTTTGCTTCGTGGGAGGAGGTCAAAATAGCAACATTCATAGAAGCTTAAATCAGATAGCACAATAGGTAGACCTGTTGTTCTTTAACTTTTTGTTCCTGTTTATACTTTCATTTTTTTCTCTTTCCTTTGATAATATGAATAATGAATACTAATAGGAAGAAAAGAAAGTTTAGTCATAGGATAAATTTAAATTATCTAGAAAATAATGTTTAAAAAGTAAGGCATATGTTTATCCCTTAATTAATTTATTAATTAAAAATCTATTGACCATTTTTGGGGATTGGATCATGTACCCCATAAAAAACATGTTCATATTGTTCATATCTTAATGTGTATTCCTGTGGGTATGAATCCATTTGTAAATAGGAACACTGCATATGTTATTAGTTAAGGTATAACCAAACTGAACCCTGATGGGCCTTAATATGCATGATTGGAGACCTTATTAATAAAAGAAATTTGAACACAGTCATCAGAAGAAGCCAGTAGAAGCCAGATGTCAAAGAAGCCAGAAGCCGGCCGTCAGTGGAAACCAGAATAGCAGAAGCACAGAGAGAGTTTGCCATGTGACAGAGGACTGCCATCACCAGAACACTACCTACTCTCGGAGAAAGCATGGCCTTGACAAAAGCTTGATTTTGGACTTTTAGACTTCAAAACTGTGAGACAATATATTGTTGCTGTTTAAGGCAAACCATATGGTGGTATTTGTCGTAACAGCCCTGGCAGACTAAGACAACTTCCTAGTACATATTAAACGGTACAAGGCAGTAACTGCTTTCAAAGAGTGTAAATCCAGTATGAGGTATGGAAAATGAGGAGATAGTTGGTTAGTTTTTATGATGAACCTGAGTGCTGTTGTTGTTGAAACGGAGAGGAACAGAACACACAGGCATGATTTTCCCATTCTGAGGCTCTCATGACAAGACCATTGTAAGCAATGCTATTGATCAAGGTTCTTTAGCCAATGACTCATGATATCTACTATCCATTATCATAATTATGTGCTTCTTGTTTATGGTTCTGAAAGACAGAATAAAACAAAATCATATTCTAGGGTAAAAAAACAAGTTCTAAATTGTGCCACCAGTGTATTGGTATTCATGTCCTTCTGTTGAAAAATGGGCAATGTTAGCCAAATGCTTTGCAGAAAAGGAAGTCAACAGTTTGTGTGCAGAATATTTAATCACATTTTAATTTGTTTTTTTTTTAAGTTGAATAGAAAAAAGAATACACTGCCAGGTTTACATGAATACTGGTTATTCAGTAGCATCCCCTGGGGTGTAAGTTAATGAATTTTAATACAAGGACTTTTGGACTGCATGAAGCCCTTAAAAAGTCTTAGGGTTATGATGTTGACACTGCATCTGTTTAATATATTTCATTACCAACAATGATGATTCAAGTGCAAAATTTTAACTGAGAAAAAAATATGTTTACTTTTTATAATGAGACAAAAGGAACATATGTACTTTCTGGTATTATCAATATCTTAATTTCCAAATTACACAATTCATTAAATAAATAAAAGTATACTTGCTTGCTTAAGTTTCTGTTTCTCTTGATACATTATGTGTACTTTTAACTGTCTGTCAAAAACATTAATAAGATGGTCCTGTGTAGCTATTTTTGGTAATTGTAGTAAAAGTATAATCAGGGAGAGGGTCAGGAGGTCTGGCTTCAAGTGGCACAGAAGTAGTAAAGCTGAGAATGGAAAAATCAGGAATTATGATGTGATAAACCCAGGTCATAGGACAAGAGGCAGGGCTATGACCTTGGGGAGATTTAGACAGCAGCAAATTGTTGAGCCTTCCATGTGGTAGACATGAATGATAATGAATATTCAATCAACTATGGACCTAAATACACTAAGCCCCTAATAGAAAACTCTGAAACCAGCCGTGTTGGGATACTCATTATTTAAGGAGCTGATCCTTTCTATTTTAAGTGAAACTGTACTCCGGGGAGGACTATGGAGTTTCATCAAGTATTTCAATATGACATTTTCCCAGAATTGAATTTTGAGAACGATGTGTCTTCGACTGGAAATATAGTAAGTCATTCCCAAGAACTACCTGAGGCCCTCTGTTTCTGAGATCTTCCAATGTCTCTGAAAGCCCTGAAAATGCTTCCTTAAATAATCTCCTGGTGTTGGAACAATACAATGTAGTCCATGATAGTATCCTATCCTTTAGATTCAAATTGAAAGAAAATTGGTTTCCACATAATATCTTTCTTCTTTTCTTCCTTTTCCTACATCTACCCTCCCTAAAATATTTTGACTGGAAACACTAATCTTGATACATGTAGATCCTCTAATGCTGTTGGAAATCACTGACTTGAAAAAAAGTCCTGATTTAAAACTTACTAGAGATTGGCAAGATCTATGAATAATCCAAGAGTTGACCCTACCTGCAAGCTACCGTGTTAGCTTGCCATAGTTTCATGGACGTTGGAAGATTCCTTGATCAGAGACAAAAGACAGTTTATCACTTACAGTGATAGCAGTAACAAGAGTAACATCATTTGCACTGGCTCCCTGAGCCCCAGTTTCCACAGGGTGACATGATAAAGGGATAATACACTTACACATCCAGTAGCTTCCGTTATAGGAAAGAAAACTCTCAGTGTCTTGTGAGGGGTGTGGTGGACTGAACAAGAGCCTCACAAAGGTATCCACCTCCTAATCTCCAAAGCTGTGAATATATTATGTTACCTGGCAAAGGGGAATTACATTTACACAGAGAATTGCAGTGGCTGCTCTGCAGGCTTTGTGATAGAGAGAAGGTCCCACTTGATCTAGGTGGGCTCAGGATAATCACAAAGGTCCTTGAATGTGGAAGATGGAGGCAGAGGAGTTAGATGTGGAGTGATGCCATGTGAGAAAGATTTGACTGGCCATTGCCAGCTTTGAAGAGGGAGGCCATCAGCTGATAAATGCAGGAAGTGCAGCCTCTAGGAGCTGGAAAAGGTCAGGAAACAGATTCTTCCTTAGAGCCTCCGGAAGGAATGCAATGCTAACACACTGATTTTTGCCCAGCGAGACCTACTATGGATTACTGACCTCCAGAATGGTAGGATAATAAATTTGTGTTGTTTTAAGCCACTGCGTTTGTGGTAATTTTTTATAGCACCAATAGCAAGCAAGAGGGCTGCTAGCAAACCTGCCCAACATTTTCTCTGGATGGAGACATTATCTTCATTAGCCTACTCAGGAAACAAATCTGCCCTCTGCCTCAGAGGATGACATGATCTGTATTCCCCAAAGTTATTTGCTAACCAAACAGCCTTGGAAAGGTAGCCTGGAACAAAAGCTATACATGCTTTGACTTAGAAGATGTCCAAAAACAGAACAAACCTATAGAGAATGATCTTCCAACAGATATGTGATCTTAGAAAAGAAATGTCAGCTCTTTATGTCTTAGATACGTCATCGACAAAAACAGAGAATGGGTTGGCCAGTGCTTCCCAATTTAAAATGTATTTGTAACTCCCTGTGGAAATACATTTTGGTGGAGCTGGAGGCTCTGTTAATACCAGGGCTTTGTTTGTATCGTGTTGACCTATGTTTTCAGGGAATTATATGTCAGAATCTCCATATATTTAACTGAGAAACTATGGTCGCTGAAATTTGGATCCTTTGTATTTTTTTAAGTTTTGATTGTGGTTGCTCCTTTTAGGTTTATTGGTCATTTTAACAGGGGATGTTGTGTAAACATCCTGCTGCTTGTAATTTACTAGGGTAAAAGAAGAGGTTTAGAAAGCCTTTATTTCTTTCAAGCTAGCTCTCAACCTCTCCTTGGGATACCTTATTTTCTTACCATCTCTGGGCTGGGAATATTGACCTGCCGTTCTCCTAATGTGTTTCTGAGACCCATGCAATGAGGAACAAATGACTGAATTAAGATGACTACCTCATCGTTCTTACGGATGCTAGTGTTGGTTATGACCTCGTCCAAGAATGGAGCTCTGCTGAAGCCTATTTGGAGATATAAATTTGGAGTCTAAAGTGCCACATCATTGTGCTCAACTTTCATGCATGAATATACATAAACAATAAGTATATAGTAAAAGTTGTGAACAAACATGCCTATCATCACACAGGGCTCCCATACTTCCACCACCAACACCCTGCATTGTTGTGAAACAATTGTTACAATCTATGAAAGAGCATCGTCAAACTATTACTACTAACTATAGCCTGTATCTTACACTTGCTGTATTTTCCCCCAACCCACCCCATTATTAACATTCTGTATTAGTATTATATACTTGTTATAGTTCATATTTGTTCAACTTATTTTTTAAAGGTAAACCTTGTAACCATGATAAAAGTAACAACAGTAGTAGAAATAATTTGACTCTCTAGTACTTTTTACCTAGTAGTTTTAGGATTGAACCCATTTGAGTAAGATTCCAGTGCTCTTTGACTGTTTAAAGGTGAATGATTAAAATGGACTCAACACTATGGGCATATAGGTACTTGAATCAATAATAAACTAAATAGGTAGGGTTTTCTTTACTGAAGTTGGTGAAACAGCCCCTATTAGATATATTAGCACTGTATACAACACATCTCTTTCTTAAGAACAGAAAAATCTGCAAGTATATTTATTGAAAATATTTATTGCAGAATGCAGACCAACATCACACTACAGGAAATGTCAATAGCTGAAGGAAAAATTATATTCTTAAGCAAACTGAATAACTCAACAACTTGTGTGCTGAGACAGGCTGAGGTGTATATATATATATATATATATATATAGTATTTTAGATAGACAGATAGACAGATGGGTAGATATAGATATATGTAGTAGTATATTTTGCCTAAGAGTTACCTCCTGAAAGGCTCCTTGTTGCTCAAACTTGACCTCTCTTTAAGCCAAACTCAGCATATAAATGCACTACCTTTCCCCCAGCATGGAGCATGACTCCCAGAAATGAGCCTCCCTGGCACTGAGAGATTACTACCAAGCGCCAACTAGCAGTGCATCTGGAAAAAGACCTTGACCAAAGGAGGGAAAGGGTAAATACAAATGAGTTTTTATGGCTAAGAGATTTCAAAGTGAGTCAGGAGGTCATGCTTATGCATGTCTCAGGAGGCTCTCATTGACTGCCACAGTAAACAGTGCCTCAAATAGCTGGGCTCCTGAGAGTTCTAGAGACATCCAGACACTAAAAGCAGGACACACAAGTTCAGGATTTTGGCACCTTGTCAATGGGCCTTGTTTTGGAATTTATGTTCCCCAGTGTAACAGAGTTAGACTTATTTATAGTTTCCCTATGCCTGGTTCTTCTTTTATTTGAACCTATAACTAACACTATACTTTTTAAATATATGTCCCAGAGACTTAAATCTTTGGTCCATCCATGTGCCAGCTGAGCACTGAATCTCAGCAGAGTTGCAGCACCTACTCTGCAGTTCATTGAACTCACCCAGGATAACTAACAAGGAGATGATTATGAACAATGCCCATCCCAAGGAACAAAGAGTGTCTGCAACTGCAAGCAAGATAGTTCCATCCATCTGTACCATGGGATCTAAGGCTCCTCTCAATTACAAACAGAGTGGGCATTAGCATCCCCAAATCCTCAAGATTGGAGAATGAACAATGGACTAAAGTAGACTTATTATAATTCTATTATAGACATTATTCTAGCAATGGAAGAAATGTTATCATTGGCCATCAGGGGTTCTGAGGGGAGGGAGAGGGAAGAATAGATGTAATATAGGGGCATTTTCAGGACATTGGAATTGTCCTGCATGACATTTCAATGATGGATACAGGCCATTATATATTTTTGTCATAACCTACAAAATTGTGTGGGACAGAGTGTAAACTATAATGTAAACTATAATCCACGATTAGTAGCAATGCTCCAATATGTGCTCATCAATTGTAACAAATGGACCACACTATTGAAGGATGCTGTTAATGTGGGAAAGTGTGGGAGAGGGAGGGAGTGGGCCACATGGGCACCCCCTATATTTTTATGTAATATTTATGTAATCTAAAACTTCTTTAAAAAACTAATAATAATATAAAAAGTTGTAAAAAAAGAAAGTAATGTAGTGCTGAAGAGCAGTCATATGCTCAAGATAAAAATTGGAGATGAGGCATTTATAATATATTTATACACAAAATGTGCATAAATACATATATAATACAAGATCTATATTGCTTAATTGTAATTGTGTAGTAATAATGATAATAGCCATTGCGACGTGCTAGGTGTTACAAATATGTGTGTGAACTCCTTTAATGCTCACAGAAACTGGGTGAAATAGAAACCATCATGTCTCTAACTTCTTGGGTGAAGATACTCTGGTTTAGAGAGTGTGGTGTGAGGGAGATGAGTTTTGGACAAGATCAGTGTTGTTCCGAAGCTTATTTTCCTAACAATGATAATCTATTTGTTAAAAATGGTAATTTTTTTTCTTCTTTGATTTTTTTAAAAGTTGCAAATATAGAAACTCATTGGAACTATTTTTTAAAGGTTCTGGGGCTATTTGGGGAGATATTCTTTTATAAGTCTTTATAAATATTTCATTCAAGCAAATATTCTTAAAGTGAACAACTTAGGGTGGTACTCATCAATAGTAAACTTGAGCCAGGAACTTGAATGCTTTCAGAACTCTTTGTACTTAGATATCTGTCAATTTTGTCTCTCAGTAGAGGATGGCATCTCTATTGTTCTGTACTTAAAATATTGTTCTGTACGCTTTGTACTTACATATCTGTCAATTTTGTCTCTCAGGAGAGCATGCATCTCTACTGTTCTGACCATGTCTATGAGATTTGCATATATCTAATATCAAGAGACCAGCTGAATGGATCCAGTGGTGGACACGTTTTATTTTTGTCACTCTTGCTAAATTAGTCTTCAAATGGTTCCTTCACTGAGTATTTCTATCACCAAGTTGTAAGAGTGACCAATTTCCCACATCCTCCCTTATGTGATATGTTTATTTTTAAACATTAGGTAAATTTCTGTGGGTGCAAATGTAATCTATGCATTCATGTTTAAAATTTTGGACTTAATTTTTTTCTAATTTCATGGGTTCAATATACATGTTTAAAATTTTTGTGAATTTAATTTTTTTTTTTAATTTTGAGTTCACAAGTTCAGATGTTATCAGTTTTTGCTTCATTGAAGTTGAATTCTTTTCTTTTCTTTTTTTTTTAATTGCATGCTCTTATCATTTCCGTATATTTCCATTTTATTTTATTTTTTCTTTACATATTCTGAATATCCTTGCATTATTATAAATAATATAAAGTCCTCTATCTACATCTAGTTGATTAGCCACCCTTTGGAATTATATTAATCGTTTCTATCCCAATTCTACAAACTTTAGGAGCTCTAATTACCTTTTTTTTTTAAGATTTTATTTTTATTTATTTATTTAGTCCCCCTTGCTGCTTGTGCGTGCTGCACCAGCCTCTCCAGGTAACTGCAGGTACATTCAGCCATCACAGACTGAATAGTCAGAAATCTACTGGGGCAACTGCAGTCATTTTGGTCCTGCATGGCAAAGAATGCTGCCTATACCTGCAGCTCCATCCCTGCCCCAGGCAGGGGAGAAAGGAGCTTGAAGATTCATCAGTATCTCTGGGTAACTACAGTCTAGGCCTTCATGACTTGGATTATTACACACCACTGTGGCTCTGTCCCTACCCCTGCCTAAGGAGAATGTTGGAGGAGCTTCATTGGTCCTTGGGGCACTGAGGGCAGCTTGAGCCTCCACAGCTTATAGCATCAACTACATCCTTGCCTCCTAGTACACAACCAGCAAGGTAGAAAGGGCAGGAAGCCCTAAACTAAATAGAGAAACTACACCTTAAATAAATACATCTAGTAAGCCAGATGCCAAGACACCAACAAAAAATTACAATCCACACCAAGAAACAGGAAGAAATGGCCCAGTTAAAGGAACAAGATAAGCCTCCAGATGACATAAAGGAGTTGAGACCACTAATCATAGATGTTCAAACAAATCTCCTTAATAAATAAAGAGATTCAGGATATTAAGACATTGGATGAGCACAAAGAAGAATTTGAAAGCATACATAGAAAAATAGCAGATCTTATGGGCATGAAAGGTACAATAAATGTAATAAAAAATACACTGGAATCATATAATAGCAGATTTGTGGAGGCAGAAGAAAGGATTGGTGAGCTTGAAGAAATGGCCTCTGAAAGCAAATATACAGAAGAACAGATGAAGAAAAAAATGGAAAAAATTCAACAAGTTCTCAGGGAACTAAATGACAGCAAGAGACATACAAACATACATGTCATGGATGTCCCAGAAGGAGAAGAGAAGGGAAAAGGGGCAGAAGGAATATTTGAAGAAATAATGGTAGAAATTTCCTAACCTTATTGAAGGACATAGATATCCATGTATAAGAAGCATAATGTACTCCCATCTGAATAAATCAGAATAGACCAACCCTGAGACACATTCTAATCAGAATGTCAAATGCCAAAGACAAAGAGAGAATCTGAAAGCAGCAAGAGAAAAGCAATGCATAACATATAAGGGATACCCAATAAGATTAAATACTTATTTCTCATCAGAAACCATGGAGGCAAGAAGAGAGTGGTACGGTATATTTAGGATACAGCAAGAGAAAAAGTTCCAGCCAAGAATCTTATGTCCAGCAAGATTGTCTTTCAAAAATGAAGGCGAGTTTAAAAGATTCCCAGATAAACAGAAACTGAGAGAGTTTGTAACCAAGAAACTGGCTTTGCAGGAAATACTAAAGGGTGTGCTACAGCCTAATAGGAAAAGACAAGAGAGAGAGGCCTGGAAGAGAGTCTAGAAATGAAGATTATATCAATAAAAGTAACTGAAAGTGTCAAAAGAGTGGTGAAAATGAAATATGACAGATAAAACCCAAATATTGAGGAATAAACTTAACCAACAATGTAAAGGGCTTGTATTCAGAAAACTACATCTCATTATTAAAAGAAATTAAAAAGACCAAATTAATTGGTAGAACATTCCATGCTCACAGAAGACTAAATATCAAGATGTCAATTCGATTCAAATTGATATACAGATTAAATGCAATCCTGATAAATAATTCCACCAGCAATTTTTAAATAAATGGAAAATATGATTATCAAATTTATTTGGAAAGGTAAGGGGTCCTGAATAGCCATAAACATCCTAAAAGGGAAATTGAAGTTGGAGGAGTCTTATTTCCAGAATTTAAATCATATTTCCTAGCTACAGTGGTAAAAACAGTATGGTACTGGCATAAAGACAGACACATAGACCAATGGAACTGAACTGATGGTTCAAAAACAGACCCTCACATCTATGTTCAAGTGATTTTTGACTAGCCTGTCAAACCCACCCAGCTCAGGCAGAACAGTCCATTCAACAAATGGTGCTGGGAGAACTGGATATCCATAGCCAAAAGAAGGAAGGAAGACCTCTATCTCACACCTTATATAAAAATGAATGCAAAATGGATTAAAACCTAAATATAAATTCAAGAACCATAAAGCTTCTAGAAGAAAATGTCTTCAAGGCCTGGTGGTAGGTGGTGGACTCCTAAAGGAGTAGGAGGAGGACTGAGATGGTCTACTGATGTTTAATGTGTGTAGAAGTTTTAAATAACTTTACTGTAAAAGTGTGGAAATGTATAGAGTGGATGTTAATACATTATAGTTACAGCTGGTTTATAAATGGGAATGTGTTTGAAGAGGATAGTCTAGGGATATAAATGCCAATTGACAGAAAGCAAGAGAAGAATCTAGGGACTGAATAGCACAGTAAACCCAGAGGTGGATGAGAATTGTGGTTGATAGTACAGATGCAGGAGTGTCCTTTGGGAAATAGATATACATCACTATTGCCGGGAGGTGGGAACATGGAGAAGTATGGGAAAAATTCAACTGGAGTGACCTATGGACTGTGGTTAACAGTAATAATGTAATATTCTTGCATCTATGCCAAAGATGTACTGTGTTGATAATGGGGGAGTATGGAAAAAGTGTGCCAAATGAACATGATGGACCATGGTTGGTGATAATAGTCAGATGATATTATCTCATAATCTTTATCTAATGTTCTACCATGGTGTGGTGTGTTGAAAGAGGGGTATTGTATGGGAATTCTCCACATGTGCATGATTGTTTTGTAAGTTTACAACTTTGTCATGAGAAATATATGTAAAAAATAATAATAAGGTGGGTTGAGAGAAAAATACACCAAATGTAAGATAAGGACTATAGCGAATAGTAAGATTTTGGCAATATTCTTTCATAATTTGTAACAAATGTCTCACAACAATGCAAGGTGTTGGTGGTGGGGTGATGTATGGGAGCCCTGTATGATGTTATTCATGTTTGCTTTCTAAGTTCACAACTTTTACTAGACACTTATTGTTTATGTATGCTCATATGTAAATGATATAATAATAATGATAATAAGGTGGGTTGGGGGAAAATACTCTGGTTAGTAGAAATATTTTGAGGATACTCTTTAATCATTAATTAAAAATGTTTCACAGCAATGCAAAGTATTGGTGGTAGGGTGAGGTATGAGAGCCCTGTATGATGTCATGTATGTTTATTTTGTAAGTTCACAACTATTACTATACACTTATTGTTTATGTATGTTTATGTAGGAGTGATATACTTCAATAATCTTTTTAAAAATTAAAAAAAAAATGGCGGCTTGAAACAACAGGAATTTATTATTTTACAGTTCTAGGGGGTCAGGAGTTTGAAATTAACGTGTTGGTAAGGTCAGTTTTCCTTCAGCAGGCTCCAAGGAAGAGGCTGGCCCATGCCTCTCTCCTAGCTTCTCGTGGCTGCTTTGTGCTACCTTGGTAATCCCTGGCTTCTAGCTCCATAGCTACAATCCCTGCCTACGTTTTCACATAGCTTTTCCCTGTATTTCTCTATCAAATCTCCTGCTAATTTGTCCAATAAAGAAAGAAACCAGTTATCGGACTTAGGGCACACCCAAAATGCGCGGTAATCTTGTCCCGAGATCCTTAACTTAGTTACACCTGCAAAGGTCGTATTTCCAAATAAAGTCACATTCTCAGGAACTAGGAGTTAGAACTTGGAAATATCTTTTTGGAGGACACTATTCAGTCCTTTACTCTTCACCACTGCTATACCCCACTCTGCCACTGTCTTCTGCTGTTCCTTGCACATAAATACTCTCATGCATGCCTCTCGCTGTGTGTTCATTCAGTTCTGATGTGAGCACATCCCATCATCCTCTGCTGCTGGCATCAGCTCAGCTGATCTGGCTAACTGGGTTGGACCTATTTTGTCTTCATGTTTCCAAATGCAAGGTTCATAGTCAATGAAGAGGTTGACCTGGCAAAGAAGTTCTTTTATTTCTATGGCATTGTTTGTGTAGCTGTCTTCCCTACCAGACTCTCTGCCAAAGCTCTTAAGACTGATTTTTTAAAAATATTCTCTAGGGCAATGAATATTCTGAGTTAAAAGACATATATCCATCCTTCCAGGTAAATTCCAAGTGTTTTATATTCAGTGATTTTTTTTATGATATTTCCCACCTGAAGTTATTTCTCCCTCTTCTGTATCTCATAGAAAATTTATATCCCTCATTGTGGTCTTTCACTCTTCTGTGAGTGGCGCCTGCCACCTGCTAGGGCTATAGCTCTACTTGTCTTATCTTTGCATTCTCCATATTGACCTTACAAAAAGCCTTGCTTTTTTAATGTGTAAAAAATTTGAATAACATGGACAAAACTGTTAAAATAGTAATATTTGATTTATCAAGGGATTTCATTTTTCAAAGCAAACACTTGTTTCTCTTTGAAATTTTTACAAGGAGTAAGCCCTACTTTTATACTCAGAAAAATAAAAGATTTTTATATGAATTATTAGATTTGTTCTCTAGATGTAGGATTATGAAAGTTCCAGAATCATTAAATCTAATTAGACTAAAATGTTTCAATCATTACTCTAATATGCTTTTATTGTCCTTCATATTGAAAGTAACCATAAAGGAGAACAGATATATTTTTAAACTTTTTGTGCCTACTCTGTTGATTATATGCTTTGTTTCCTTTCCATGATTGTTTCTTTTATTTCATACACATATTATATATGGTATACTTATGAAATAGTCTTATTTTACTTACAATAGTATTGCTTATAATCAATAAATCCTATAAACCTATATTCTATAAGATCTATAAACTATAGTTACATATTTAAATAAGGATGACATTTCACATTTTTATCTAATTATGTTTCTCTCCCTTACTTTTCCATGTTCCTTGAAAATTAAGTCTCTTTCCTCCCTTTCCCAGTTAACCTATTTCTCTCATAAGTCTTCATTTTTTTTTTATTTTTTTATTATTTTTTTTATTTTTTAAAGCATTTTATTTTATTTTTTTTGTTTTTGTTTTTTAAGGATTTATTTATTTATTCACTTTTATCCATCCCCGCCTCCCCCCACTCCCCCCCACCCCATTTTTGCTGTTTGTGTCCATTCGCTGGGAAATGATCTGTGTCCGCTTCCTGCCCTCTCTTCTCATTCTCCTCCTGTCTTCACTGGGATTCGATCCTCAGAACCTCTGATGTGGGAGAGAGGAGTCTTACGGCCTGCACCACCTTAGTTCCTTGTTTTTTGGTGCGTCTTGTCTTTGTTCTCCCTTGTGTCACTCTCCTGTTACATCATCATCTTGCTGCATGGCTCTTGGGGCCTGGTGGCCCATGCGCCTTCTATATTTTTCTTTTTTTATTTTTACTGGGAGATCCCGGGTATTGAACCCAGGTCACTCCATATGGGAGACGGATGCCCAAACACCTGAGCCACATCCGTCCCCCTGCTATATCTCTTAAAGTTGACCAAAGATTCCCAAAGTTACAGTCTATTCCCATACAGGATGGTCATATAATAAATCAGGCTTAGTTTATCACCAGCATTCCAAAAACCAGAACTAGGGAGAAAAACAAGATCTGGGGACACATGCATGGTTTCTAATATAGCGAATGTTTAGCCTACCCTGATTATCACAAAATCAGGATGGCGAGAATATTCGCATAATAAGTCTTCATTAATTGACTCCATTTTCTAATTTATTCGCATCTTCCTTGATCACTCTTATTTCCTTCTCTATTTTTTTGCTTCATTAACTTAACAAGAACCAGGTAAACAATATCAGATGAGCAAACCATGACAATGAGCACAATGTTTCATTCATTCTAAAATCATTAAAAAGTAATCAATCCTATGTCTAAAGCTTCAATTGGATGCTTGTCAACTTTTATAAATGAAAATTAATCTCTTTGAAACTAGCTAGTTATAATTGAAACTGGATAATTTATAATTAAGATATTATAAAAAATTTAAATGACATTATGTAAGCTTGTCACTCTTCTCCTTTCTTCCATCTCATTTAATAACCAAATTCATAGAAGAAGAGATGCCTTTTCTATATTGGTCCTCCTTTCAAGTGCCTTTGTCATTGTTGTTCGTAAACGTTTGTTGAAGTAATGCAGTTCTAGATTCTGGGGACACAGCAGTAAGCAAAGCAGAGAAAAATCACAGCTTTCACAAAACTTACATTCTAGCACAAGGGGAAAGAAAATAAGCAAAGTAAATAAATCTTCACTTTCAGTTTTCACTTTCAAGCCCACCTTATTTGAAATGCAAAATTTTCCCACTCCCCATTGTACACCTTTTCCTCTTCCCTATTCTGTTTTCCATTACACTTCCTCACCTTCTATATATTTATTATGTATTTTATGTATAGAGAAAAAAGATCACTCTAGTTTCTCTTTTGAGAAGATATTGTGAGATCAGCGACAAGAACCAAGACAGGGAGGTGTGTTAAGAAGCTACTGCAAGAATCCCAAGAAGGGATCAATATGGCTTAGTCAAGGATTGTGGCAAGGGTGTTGATGATAAGTGGAGGGTTCAGAATATATTTTGAAGGAAGAACCAATAGATTTTACCTCATGCTGTGAGAAGCAGAGGAGTTAATGACTTGAAGGTTTTTGATTGAGGAACTAGAGCGATGGACTTAGAAGTAATTAGGATGTGGAAGAAATAGGAAGATATATTTAGTGGATGGGAAAATCAGGATTTCAGGTTGTAACCAGGGGAGACATTAAGTATAATGAGAAATGCCTAACAATATATATATATACACACACAACTCAGTCCTCAAAGAGGAAACAGAGTAAATGTTCTAGGAATATAGTGTATGATTTCAGGGCTGACTTGAATTTAGTGGTCATTAGTTTAAAACAAGACAAAGTATTGAGATTGTGTGTTTTCTTTCACCTAGGTGTTTGCACACCTATATGGGTGCAAGGACAAAATCAGGAATTTGTTAACTGTGTACGATGAAGTGAGAGCGACAAAGGATTTGAGAGTGTTTGCAGGGGAGTGATTTTAGTCATTGTTCATGGATTCCATCTGGGTCAGTAGAGAAATTAGGACTTAAGCATGGTGAGGAAGACAGAAGATTCTCCTGAGGTGGAAGAATTGTTGGAGGTGAGATACAACGGAGAGTGCGCTTAAATTTGAGGTCACAAAGAACCCCGAGTTACTGGTAATAACACGAACTAGCGTAAGAATATGGAACTGAGTGGCTGAGGTTGGGTAGAAAAAAACATCATTTTCAACAAGGTTATTATAAGTATCATCTATATGGATATTGAAATCACAAGCAATTCTGTGTAGCAGTAGTGTTGGAGGGAGTGACAGTGAACCAAGAACAAAAGTCACTGAGGATTGATTAGGACACAGGGTCTCTAATAGAGCAAGTTGCTCTATAGTGGGTCATGGGAACACAGGTTCAAGCCTACGGGAAACTCTCCGCAGATGACTATTTTATTACATACACAGCACAAAGGCTCCAAAAGGGTAGGGGAAGAGAGTCCATCTTGCAGGTCTTTGGGGGAGACCAGCTGCTCGTGTTGGACTTGATGGATGGCAGCTCCATATACCCCACGCTGCGTTGGAGAGGAGCGACTCTGTGCTGCCTGACTGTTGAGTATTTATGAAGCCCAGGGAGAGGGGGCCCTGCCACTGAGAGTCCCTGCCCTGAAAAGCATGTGGGGTTGCTTATTCTGGTTGTCAGGTTTAAGATATGGTCAGGTCTTCTCATTATATTTTACATCTCCCTCAACTGCAGAATGAAAACATACTGAAACATCTGCACACAATAGAAAAGGAGGCAGGAGTAGGCAAGGGCTGGGAGATGGCCCCTAGTTGTGTCTTCGACTTCCCCAGGAGTCTGCTAATAACTGTAAAAAGGAAGGATGTTAAAGTCTGATAATATAAGGTTCAAAATTGGGTGTTTTTAGGGAGAAGTGAGAGAGAAAGAACAGCATAATAGAGACAGAATCATGGCAGAATCTTCCTTCTGCACTCAATGGTATGAGTTAGAAGAAAAATAGCTATCACTTGAGAGGGCTGAAAAGGCAGCAGTGATTTCGGGGGACATGCACTTTTGTTAGAGCAAGAAAGTGAATGGAATAAATATACTATTATAGAATTTATACTTGTAAAATATAAAACTATTCATCACTGAATTATATCTGCCTACTTTTGGAAATAGGGAAACTACATTTATGAGCTACTGACATATGCTAAAATATTTAATAATTTTAAAATATTTAAAATATTTAATAATAAGGTCTGTTTATGACGTGGCAGTTAAGACTCGAGTTCTACAGGAATGGCAAATAAGTAATGCAGCAGGCAAGCCAAAAGAGTGAGTGAGAATACTTCAGTAAAAGAAAGGCACTCAAATTCTTTTCCAGAGATCATGCATACATAGTACCATTTAAAACCCAAAATATTAACAAAGCCTTTGTCTGTTTCTATAATACTATTAAATAATTTTCAAAATAAATTATAAATATCATGAATTCATATATCAGTGATTTTAATAATTGCCTGAATAAGTCCTTGGTCCAGGAGTTCACACCAGGAAGTATTACTTTGAACATACACATGGGAAGTGTAAATGTCTACCATCAACTGGGGTGAGTCCCAAAACATTATGCTAAAGGAAAGAAGACAGATGCAAAAGACTACATAGTGTATGATACTGAATTAGCCAGGGTTCTCTAGGGAAATAGAACTGACAGAAGATTTTTATAAGAATCGTCGTACGTGACGGTGAGGATGGGCATGTCCAGGTTCCTTAGGGCAGGCCACAAGCTGGGAACTATGGTGAAGGTTTTTGATGGATTCCCTAGAAGAAGCTGGATGGCTGAAGTATAGATGGAAGTTCTCTCTTCTGACTGCTGAAATCACCGGTTCTCCTTGTAAGACCTTCAGCTGATTGGATGAGACGTCTCTCGTTATTGAAGGCAGTCTCCTCAGTTGATTATAGATGTAATCAACTTACTGATGCTTTAAGTCCTTAAGTACAATCAGACCAGTGCTTGCTTGACCAAACAACTGGACCCCGTGATCTGGCTGAGGAGACACATGAAATTAGCCATGACAGTCCCCCTCTTGTCAGCTTGGCATCACGCACATCTCCTTAAGCCAGAGGTTCTTAACCAGGGGTCCAAGGAAAGATTTCAGGGGGTCCGTGAGCTTGTATTGAAAATTCAAAAAGCATTATTCTTGTGAGGACGTGTTGGTGTGGTTGTGATATATTTATTAAATAACACACAGTTTAGTGTGGCCTTAGTAAGGGGTCCGTGGTTTTCATCTGACTGGCAGAGGGGTCCGTGGACCAAGAAAGTTAAGATCCCCTATCTTAAGCCATACTTAATCTCTAAATAAAAACAGTAACATTTATATTTGCACCTAACCATACACAACTGTCTTGCATACAACCAGAAACACAATAAAGTTCCCCAGAAAAGGGTGTAAGTCCTGGGGTAACATTCACTCTTCAACTTGATATACTATAATTTAAATATTGTCATGTGATGTTAATACAATTTATGTCCTATGATAAGGGGGTAAGATAAGGAGGAAAATAAAGCTTTTTTCTTCATGTATATATATAAATATATTCATAACAAGGAGTAAATATTTATCACCATTCTCATGGGTCAGTAAGGGTGCCAGTCCCATTCCCTCCCCTCCTTTCCTGGGCCTGGGAATCCTGGCTGTGGGAGGACCAGCTTCATAGGGTGAGGCTGATAAGGCATTCTGTAAGTCCAGAGATGGTGGTCTTGATGAAGCATTGCATGAAGGGGAGGCAAACTCATATCGGGAGTCTTTCTCTATTCCAGTTAGAACAAAACTGTTTCATCCGTGAAGGAAGTGTTCCACTGTGATCAGCTGGCCACCAGGCTGCAGGTTTCTCTCTTCTGTGAATGGTGCCATACGGGGGACTGAGTGCTGGCAGATGGGGCCCTCAGCAGTGGCTCTAGCCAGGTCAGCCTTGTGAGGGGAAGTCCATGTTGCTGAGCCCATGCATAACCTCCATCCCTACCTCCATGGCCACTTTGTTCATGAGCCCATTGGGCAATGACAGGAGTAGCTGGTAAAGAGGCTGAGCATTAGCCACAGAGCAGGTCATCTTATCCACTTGATTATTAATCTCTTCCTCTGCAGAAGTCACCCTCCAGTGAGCATTGACATGGGACTCAAATATTTTCATATTTTTTGCCTTATCTATAAACCTCTCCCCCAGAACTCTTTGTCACCGAATCATTGAGGATAGCCCATGAATCAGTGTACAAATATACCTCTGGCCATTTCTCCTTCTAAGCAAAATGAACATCCTGTTGCACTGCTTGAAATTCTGCCCAGTTGGGAGGACTTCCCTTCCATACTGTCCTTCGGGATGCCCCAGAAAGGGGCTGCAGTCCTGCAGCTGTGCACTTTGGGGTGGGACCTGCATATCGTGCAGAACCATCTGTAAACCAGAGAGGAACTCCCCAAGAGGCCACAGCTGTGGGCTGGGAAAGAAGGTAAGTGGCAGGAGTGGTGGCCATGGGCGTTTGTGCCACTTCTCCATGTAACTTGCTTGTACCTTCAGGCTCCACACAGCCCTATCTCTCCTTTCTCTTCTGGCTTATGCTTCTGGCCCCTGTTTCTGAACTCATTCCATTTATAAAGGACTTCAGTAATAGGAGAAAGACCCATCCTGATGTCACACACATATTAGCTGAAGTAGCCCCATCAAAAGGTCCTCCTCACAGTGGGTTCATGCCCACAGGAATTGATCAGATTTAAAAACATGTTTTTCTGTGCTTCCTGAAGCTTCAAACCACCACAGATGCAGTTTATAATGAAATGCCCAGAAAAGGCATAGAGACGGAAAATAAATGAACGGTTGCTTGGAGCTGGGGGTAGAAATGGAGAGTGATTGCAAATGAACACTAGGAATCATTTTGAGATGATAGAAATGTTATAAAATTAGGTTAAGGTGATGGTTGCAGAACCCTGTAAATTTACTAAGCATCATTGAGCTGTACATGTTATGTATATTATACTTCAATAAGACTGTTTGAAAAGGAATAATACTGAGTAGGTCTTAATATAACATACTTATATAAAAAACTAGGAACAAAAATTAAATGTAATGCCAGTACTACTGTTTTATCAGAAAAAGCTATTATGTGATCTTTTAAATTGTCAGTTATGTTATTGGAATAGTAATACATTAAAACTAATAATCTCACTTCTGAGAAGGTTTCCTAAGGAAAATAATTCAAAGGAGGCAAAATTTTTATGCATATATTAGTTAACTAAAGCATTTTCCATAATAGTGGTGTTATAAATAAGAAAAAATGTGTTAAATGGATGAATATTTGGTAAACAATGCAATATTAGTACTGTAGAATTTTATGAAATGCTGTCACTCTAAAAGTTTAGAAAATGTGTGGACTAGAGGAAAGGTTGGTATGCTTAGTATATTAAACTATGAAAATACATTCAGGAGCGCAGAAAACTTCAAAATTTAAAAAACATACTGGGAAATTGTGGGGCTTTTTGCTCTTATTTAAATCATTGAAATACCATGATTTCTACTTAAAAAGCAATGCAAAGTAAAAGATGAAAATATCTGCATTATATATATGTAATGACTTAATTCAAAAGCACAAATAAATTCATATTAGGAGGTAAAAGAGTTATTACTCTTAATTTCTAAAAAATGGGGCCTGAGAATTTGGTCTTTCTGTTAGCATATCAGTGGTTTAGATTTCGTGGTATTTTAAAGTAACTATTTAGGAAATTTAGCAAGTTCATATAGCTTTACTTATCACAGATTGAAAGAGTTATTGTTTACCTTAAATCAAAATATTTTTGGGTTTTAACACCTTCACTCATGTATTCAATGACTATTTATTGTCCACCTACTATATGCCAGACACTTTTGCAGGTGTTTAGGAAACATCTGTGAACAAAATGAATAGCATTCCTGCCCATGTGGCTCTTATGTGTAGAGAGAAAGGCTATAAGCATTAAAAATAATAAATGAATAAAGTGAACAGAGTATCTTTAAAATTTCTAAGTGCTACAAAAATGTAGAGTAAGATAAGGAAAGGGGAACGGACCTGACTGTAGCCTTGTAGTGGATGGTCAGAGAAAGTTTCACTGTAAAGGTGAAATTTAAGCAATGATTTGAAGTGTTGAGGAAGCTGACCAGGTGGGTTTCTAGGAAAAGGTATCTCAGGCACAAAAAAAAGGTAGGACAAAGGACTTATTCCAGCACATGTTATCAGGACACACAAACGTGTTCGTGGAACATCAAGGAGCTGACGTAACTGGAACGGATTGATCCTGGGGATGTACATTGAATGAGCTCAGAACTAAGAGGGAAACCAGTGAGGTAATGTAGCACCTCATGCACTTTTCAAAGACATTGGCTTCTACTCTGAACGAAATGGGCACCCATTGCAGAATTCTCAGCAGAGGTATATATGGCCTGAATTATGATTTGAGAATATTACTCTTGGAACTATACTGAGAATATGCTGAGAGGCAAGTATGAAGGTTTGGGGACATGGCGGAGGTAGAGACAGTTTGGTTAAGAAGCCTTGCGTTAATCTAGCCTGGGGGACTGAGACCGGTGGCATCAGTGGAATGGAGAGATGTGACTATGTTTTAGATGTGTGTTCAAGGAGATGCAACAGGATTTACCAATGGGTTGGATGTATTATGTAAGGAGATGATGCAAAGGTTTTCGGCTTTAGCGTCAGGAAGGATGTAGTTGTCCTCACCTGGGATAGGAAGGCTGCAGGAGAGACAAGATTTGGAGGAATAGCAGAATTAAGTTTTGAACATGTTAAGTATGAGATCCCCGTTTTTTTCATCTAAGTGAAAATGCCCCGTAGGCATTTGGCTGTTTGAGTCTGGAGTTCCCGGAAGAGATCTAGGCTAGAGATAGAATTTGGTGATTTGTCATTAGATAAACGGTTCTTTGAAGTCACAGAATTGAAAGAGATCACTCACAGAGGAGGGAAACAGAGAGAAAAGCATTCCACATTCCACGGAGAGAGCCCTGGGGCAATCCAGCATGTTAATATGTGAGGGAGAAGAGGTGAAGCTAGTAAATGTCTCTGGGAAGGAGAACTATTGAGGCAGAAAAATAAATGGAAGCATGTGGCATCCTGTAAGCCAAGGGAATTGATTGCATCAGGGAGAAGGCAATGGATAACTCTGTTAAAAATGCTGGTAGAGCAGGTCAAGATGATGCAGAATTGACCATTGGATTTAACAACATGGAGGTCACCGGACACTTTTGAAGTGATAGAGGGATAACCAAATGAATTGGATAAACAGGGACATATAGTTTTCATAATTACTAGTGGTCTGACCAATAAGGATATAATTATATTAAAAAGAAAAGAAGCATCGATAGACTGGTAAGGACAAAAGCCCCATTGAAATAGTGTTTAGAGTAAGCAGCTCTTCTCTCTAGAGTGCTTCTGAAGGATCTAGCACTCGAGCCTTTGGGGAGAGCAGAGCACAATTGTGGTGCAAACCAAGGAGACAAGCTGTGAAGGTCCACAATAAAGTACCAGTCCCCATGCAGGGTGAAGAGGATGTCCACATGGGATCAGGGCCCTGTGGGCAGTTTTGGAGCCTGAGCAAGAGGAAGGAGATGTTCGCCTCCAGTGGTACCTACTGCACGGTCCCCAGTGCAGGCCATTTACTGCTTTCTCCATGCAGGACACCCATGACCGGATGAGGAAGATACCCCAGCTTGAGATAGCAGGGCTCAATTGCAGTGTGTAGAATATCCGCACTGAACAAAGGGTAGGGAAATGAATTTTTGATAGCCATGCACTCGTGGTGGCTGGAACCCCAGCAGTGAGGAATACATCTATGTGAGTGTAGAGGCAGGGTCTGTCATGAAAAAATGGTTACATTCAGGGAAATTGAGCTACCATATAATATATGAAAGAAAATTGGAGCCAGATGGCTTTCTGTAAGGACAGGGAGTTAGAAATATGGACAGGGGAAAATTAGAATGAGTCTTGAGGAGGTGGATTGGAATAAGGGGTATTGAAGAGATCCATGGCTTTGAATGCCTATAGATAGTTTTAAACATTAATGTAGATTTAAATGTGGGTACATACATGTATATATGTATTATACACATGAATATGTTTCCTAACTCTGTTCACTGAGAGGGCCTGGAAGCAGTGACACCCAAATTGTAATGAGCACTCATTGCACAAATGTCTTATTTTCTGAATCCCATCCTCCACCAAAAGAAAACAAGGCTTCTTGCAGGTATGTTTGATTCCAGGAGTGAAACAAAGACCAAAATGAGCCTGGAATATCTTCTTGTGCCTGAAAACAAGGATGTGCTCAAAGAATGATAGGAATATTTCAAAAGGGCACAGGACCCAGCTCAAAGGAGCCGCAACAGGACAAATCTGGGATAATTTGAACATCATAATTATGAAAGTAACAAATTATAATCCATTATATAAAATTGCCAATCATGAGCAATGTTTAAATAAATGAATGAACACAATGACAGTTTGATGGGAATGGGATATTTAGTTAGTTTCAAAGTTCTTTGACCCTACTTATGAACTACAAAGGGAAAATTAGAATTTTATGGTGGAGAATGCTGGAAGATACTACCATATTCAAGTGAAATTGTATACCACATGATATTATGTAATGAGATATTGTGATATTCTGTAATAAGAAGAATACAATATCACCTGTGATACTTATATCAAAGTTCAATAATTTGAATCTGATTATGAGAAAACATCAGACACACCCATATTGAGGAACATTCTACAGAATAACTGGTCTGTAATATTCGTTGGTGTAAAGATCATGAAAGACACAAAAAGACTGAAGAACTGCGTAGCAGTTTGATATTATTTATGAATCCTCAAAAAATAGAAAATTTGTTTGTGAACTGGTCTGTTCCTCTGGGTGTGATACCCTTTGACTGTATTAAATTCAAAGGTTTTAAGTTTACTTGATAAAAGATTAGGGCTTTCATTAGACCATGTCAGTAGGGTGTGACTCAGGTTTGAGTCCCCACTCCCTTGGTGGCTGGTATAAACGGACACTCACTCAAGAAGACACAAGAAGAGAAGAGAACTTGGTCGTTTTGGTCCTGCCATGTGACATAAAGGAGAAGTCTCAAACAACTAAAGCCCGGGAGAGAGAGGAGCCATTCACCTGATAGTTTGCAGCTGAAGAGAACAGAGCAGCTGACCAGCTGAGAGGGCCCGAATGAAACAAGCCCTATGCAGCCTGCATCTGGGATCAGAAGAAGCTGGGCAAAGGGGTCTTAGAGGAATAAGGAAGGAGAGACCAGACAGACAACACCAGCCATCTTGATTCAGCACGTGGCAGCTGATTTTGGTGAGCAACTACCTCTTACGGTACCTTGAGTTGGACTCTTTGGGGCCTTATAACTGTAAGCTTTTACCTCAAATAAATACCCTTTATAAAAGCCAACAGATTTCCGGTACTTCACATCAGCACCCCTTTGGCTGACTAATGCAAATGGTTACAGGTTGAGGAGTCTTAAGGGAACAAAGGAAAGGATAGAAAGATTGAGGGGTGACTAATAAGAGGTAGGGTTTTTTGTGTTTGTGGGGCTGTTTGTTTTTGTTTCTTTTATTTTCTTTTTGGAGTAATGAAAATGCTCTAATATTGATTGATGAATGCACAATTCTGTGATAATACCAAATGCCATTGATTGTACACTTTAGATGAATTGTATGGTTTATGAATATGTTTCAATAAAAAAGATTAAAAAGGAGCAAGTAAATGCATCAAAGTATGATTCTGAATTGCATTCATTTTTTCCAAAGGAAGTTATTGGGACAATAAGCAAAACTTAAATGGGACTTGAGGTTTATACGGACGTAATATATTGATATTGATTACTGTATGGTAGATATGTTTTTGTAAAAAGATGCACTAGAGTGTATGGGAAATGATGGGGCATCATGCTGCCAGCCTTTGTCCAGCACCCTCCATGCTTTCTAGAACACAGCATTGAGGCCAGCTGTGTTGGTGACAACAGTAGTGTCATAGTGATTTATGTCATTATCCAAAAATGCCACACATTTTTGATAAATTGTACAGTATGAAACTTGCAGGTTATTTTATTTTTATTTTAACTGCACACAAGTTTTACTTAAGTTGTAAAATATTTTTTAAAGTGTGAGGGAAGAGGCACTAATGGATTGCAGGTCTATGACCTCCCTTCCTTTTGATCATCAAATAACTCATACTTTCCTTTTTAAACCAAGGATATAAAAATAAGGAGGTACAGTTTATACGAGAAATAGTTGGCATTTTCAAAACATGACACACAACAAAAGAAGAATATACCTTTGTTTAATGCTCTGAAGTATATGGTGACATCTATCTTAAAAAAAAACAAAGCAGCTCATGTGCATTTCAGCTTAATGTAGATCAACATGTCCTTGCTCCCCCAATTCAGCCTCTTTTGACTAACCTGTCAAAAATAGAATGACTTGCTGACACCGACCCCATGATGTGTCTTCGTTTTGCTAAATTCTAGTATATCCTTTCACTTAGCATTCTGAACACACTGTGAAATTATACTCTTATAAGTCTCTTTATGGTTTGAGGTGCACACATCAGTTGCTTTCTCACTGCCTGGCGACTCACAGAGAAGAGAAGACTGTATGCCAGTGGTTGTGACTGGGTAGAAATTTTTGTTTTTTGCATTGCTGAATATTACTCAGATGTCTTCACTCTGAACAGATTGGTACTTGTTTATTACCTTAATATTTATATTAATGATAGATATGCCACTTTAACATTAAAGATTCTAAGCAGTAGAACTATAAGTATGAAATAAAAATTATTTTCTAATTAGTGTGTTGCTGCATATGTTAATGTAATGCCCTTGAATGACAAACTGTCAAGAAAATCAAGTAGCATTTTTTGAAAATTTTGTTAAAATGACATGCCAAAAAATATTTAAATGAAATGCAATCAATGTTTTTTCTTTCTTGATATGGGAAAAAAGAAAATATGTGCAATTATTTTTCTCCCAAACTGATAGAGAGTTTCCACATGTCAAAGTTTTACATAATGATTGTACTAAAATGACTTAAAATTGCAACAAGTGACTTTCATTAAGCTATGCATATTGAATAGCAATTATTGCTTAATAGCCTTTTTATAAGGCGCTATTTACAGTACAGCTGTTAAGTTGCTATAAATTCTGCTTGAATGTATCATGCAAATATCAACACCTGTGATACTTTCTAAGTATTAAGTTAAATTCCATAGGTTATTCTTAGTTAATCTTTTCTGACTCATAGCTTTTGAGTTTTGTGCTTACTTACATTCCTTTTTAAAAAAATTAGTGTCCATTAATTGCATAAAATTATATCGTTTTCTATGAATACCGGGGGTCTGTATTAAGGGAAAAGCTTTTTCAATATTTCCAGAGGTCATGTCCGCTTTGCTTTAATGGGTCAATTCATTAAAAAAATAAATAATAAATCTTTAAAACTCTTTATTTTAAGAAATAAAATATATCAAATGATAAAAAATTGAGCTACAGATTTACTAACCACATTTTAACCTGTGATTATTTTAGAAAGCCTAAAGGAGATAAGGTAACATTTAAATTTGTTTATATAATTTTATATAAAAAATGGTCAACTGATCTTGGATAAGTTCTTTGTTTCTGGATAACGAATGACCAAACCCCCAGGCTTAGTGCCTGAAAACAACATTTATTTTTTCAGTTTCTGTACATCAGGAATCTGAATGCAGTTTAGCTGAGTTTAGCAGGTGCCTGTGGCTCAAGATCTCCCATGAGGCTGCGTTCTAGCTATTGGCCTGGCCTTGGGTCATTTCAGGACTCACCTGGGGTTGACCACTCACATGGTCCTGGCAGGCTTCAGCTCCTCACGGCCCATCAGACCAAGGGCCTCAGCTCCTGCCCAGGCCTGTGGCCTCAGCACAGGGCTTCTCCCAACAGGGCAGCTTGTTTCCCCAGCAGGAGCAACCCAAGAGAGAGCAAGGGAGTACACACCCTGGAGAGAGGGGAGCCACACTCTTCTTGTAATCTAATCGTGGAAGTGCCGTCTCATCACTTTTCCAGTATTCCATGATTAGAAGTCCGACAGATTAGTCCACACCCAGAGGCATGAAACAGGATGCTGGGATCACCAGGGCCATCCTAGAGGCCGCTTGCCCCCCATTTTAAATGTTAAAAGTATAATACTGCTTTACAGTTTTTCATCTTTTCGGTGGTATTTTATCAGAAGATGGCTGGGAGGAATAACGCTGCAACTAGTAAAAAGGGAAACAGATGCAACATAAATGGAATAAGTTCCCTTCAAATGTTTCTAAGTTTCTCTCCTGGAATGGGTAAACACTGTCTTTCTTAACTTTCTTAATTTTACTTTTGCCAATTCCAGAACAAAATCACAGCAAAAAAGACTAGGTTTCAATAAACAAAATGTGGTACATACAGACAATGGATTATAATTCAGACATAAAAATGATGAATTCCGACACATACGACAACGTGGATGGACTTTGAAAATGTGCTGAGTGAAATAAGCCAGACAAATCCTGTATGATCCCACTTACATGAACTATCTGGGGTAGTGGATTCGTAGAGATAGCAGATAGGTTAGAGACTAGCAGGGGCTGGGATGGAGGGAGAAGGGGCGTTACTGCCTAATGAGCACAGCTTCTGTGGGGCTGACGTAAAGATTCGGAAACCACTGTGAATGTAATGCCTGCCATTGGCTAGTGCTCTAAATAGGGCTAAAATGTCGAATTTTGTGTTATATATATCTTACCACAGTAGTTTTTTTAAGGACCGAGTCTCTCTGTTTCTCCTGTCCGTAGATTCTGACTTTATATCCTTATAGTTCTGACTCCCCACGGAGGCTGACGATGCTTTCTGAATTCCCAGGAGGCAGTTTGTTATCGGCCTCTCTCCCTTCTGCTGTCCATCCCGAGTCCAGCTGTGACCAGACACAAGTGCAGGACCCACATTTGCTTGTGTGGGGCGACCAGCTAGCTGTGTGCTAGGGATGGGGTAAGGAGGCTGTGCTGGCCGAAATCCAGCCCGACTTGGTAGTTCTGAGAGAGGAGTTGATGTGCAAGCTGTGGCTCCTGGAAATGGTCATATTATGGTGATTAGAGGGATAACTGAGTCACCAGAATAATTAAGTCTTTCCTGAAATGATTCCTAGTTTGTGCAATGGTAGCAGAGATGTTAATGACCAACCTGACTACTCCCCACGCATGGTATGTACAATTAGACATTGCGTTATTCCCTCTGTTCCTATTTATTTTATTGGTCGTATTTTAAATGTCTTTATTTGCTACTACAGAAAATATTAATTCTTTGCAAAACTAAATCAGTTACTCTGCTGATTGCCATATAAAATTTTATGTGTTTCTAGTTCTTAATTTCAATAAGATATGTTTTTGCCACTACAGCTACCCATTTATAATATCGTTGATATTTTCCTAGTAGCAATGGCCTTAACCAGGGAAAATTGATTCAAATACATTTAACAATTTCTTGGAACATATTGAAAGAAACATCTTTTTTTCCCTATTAAACACAAAGGAACTCAAGTCTTATTCTCTAGAATGTAATGATGAGCTATTTCAGACAAGACTGAGTGGACTAGTAAAGATGACTTTGAAACTAACCAGCATTTATTGAGCTCCTACTATGCAGTGTGTGTGTGTGGGGGGGGGGTGTAAGAGAGAGAGAGAGTAAGTGTGCACACTCCCCCCCCACACACACACACAAACACAAACAGCTGTCTAGTTCATCACTGCTCTTGCTTCAGAGCCCAGCTCGTGTATGATTTTCCTTTGTGCTTATCAAGGTTACAATTCTGCATTTACACTTTTACAAGTAGATTCTCAATTGCTTCCCAATCTACTGTTATTTTCAATGGGAGAAAGTTCTTATGATATTTGTTTTCTCATTGTTATTGTGCTTATTCTGACCTCTTTTATCCCCATTGTCTCGCACAATTTCCTTTAAACAATAGTAATAAATACATATTTCTTGGAAGAAGGAAAGGAAAAAATAATGAATCCACATATTTGAACATTTCAAAATATAAGCTGTGCCATCAACTTTCAATTACATTCTTCAAATAACTTTATGAAATTTATGCCAATTCCTTTCAACTGTAACAAAGTATGATTTGCAACTATCTCAAGTTACTGAATTCTACCTTGCCCTTCTGAGGATAGCTTTGGAATCAGAAAGAATTCAGTTTCCAACATTACTAGACTTCAGGGGGGCATGCTGTTTAGGTATAAATACCTTCTATTCATACTTTATAAATAGGGATTGTAATAGCTCTATTACATAGTATATATCTATACCTGTCAGTCTGTCTATGTATCTATCCATCTATCTACCTACCTATATACCTATCTATTCAGTATATAGTAGGTTCTCAATAAATGTTAGTGCCCTTACTCTTTACCACTGATATATTTGTCATTGAACATTATAACTTCCTTTCTTGGAACACTTTCTTTCTTTCTTTACCTGACATCAGCAATATTATACTATACAAGTACTTTTTCTACTGGACTAGGATGTGACTGATTAGAAGAGATGAGTGTGCATTTGTTGACTGACTAAATGGCAAGTATATCTTTCCTATTTTCTTCATTTCCTTCTCTTTTTCTCTGAAAAGTGTGTGTACCTCACAATATCTCATGTTATTCTTATCCTCAAATTATCTTTTTTTTAGAGAGATTTCATTTGTGACCACAATTTAAGCTATTGGTTTTATATTTCTTACGTTAATTCTAAAATGCCATACTTATTTTCACTTCCAGGTGCTAGTTTTAAACTTGCAATTACCTACTGAGTATTTTTCCAGACTGATCACCGTCATCTGAAATTCAAAAAGTCTATACTTGATCTAATTATGAATATGCATTTCCTATATTCATATTTCATTTGATAGAATATTTTTATATTCCCCAACTCAAAACTTCAGAGGCATCTGATAGCCCATGGATCGAATCAATGAATAAATTACATCAATTTTTCCTTCTCAAGTATCTTTCAAGTCTACTCCTTTTTTTTTTTTTTTTTTGGTTTTTTAAAGTTTTTATTCTGGTAAAATATATGAAAGCTGAAATTTCCCATTTTATCCATTATCCAATATTCAATTCAGTGGTGCTAATTACATTCCCAATGTTGTAATACCATTGCAACCATGCATTACCAAAACTCTTCCTTCATTCCAAAATGAAACTCTAAGCATAAATGTACCCATTCCCTACTGCCATCAGAACCCTAGTAAATGGTATTCTAGCTTCTGAATCTATGCATTTCACATATTCTAGTGGAATTCATGTAAGTGAGCACATGCAGTAGTTATCCTTTTCTATCTAACTTGTATTGTATCAAGTACAGCAAAAAAGGTGGGGAGACAAAAGGTATGTACAGTGTTTGTGTATGCTAATTTTTAATATAATAAACTATTTTTAGAGAGCTTTTAGATTACAGAAAAGTTAAATTGAAGGTATAAGGGATTCCCATATGCCTCATCCCATCCTCCTCCCTCATCTTCCCCTATTAATAACATCTTAAATTGTGTTGTACATTTGTTACAAACTGATTAATAAATATTGAAGCATTGGTACTATCCAAAGTCTATAATTTACATTGTGTTTTACGCTTAATTCCAGTGCCTAAAATTGCCCTATGTTCTACCTATTATTCCCTCCCCCTCCCCTCAGAACCTCAGGTAACCACTATCTTTACATCAATGTTACTTGTTCTTCCATTACTACAATAATAACTACTTTGTCCAGGGTGGCATTCCCTCCTTGTGTTTGTTCATTCCTCAGCCTTGAGGATTTGGTGATGATGATACCTGCTCTGCCTCCTATTGAGAAGGGGCTTAGATCTAATGGGGAGGATGGAAGGAAAGTTTTGCTTGCAGGTGCAGATACTCTTTGTTTTGGGAGATGGGGGTTGTCATCATCATCCTTTTGTTAGTTGTCCTGGGTGAGTCTGATGAACTGGGGAGTAGGTGTTGGCACAACTCTGCTGAGATTCAGGGCTCAACCAGCACATGAACAGACCGAAGATTTAAGTCTCTGAGACAGACATTTCACTGGTATAGTGCTAATTGTGGCTCATATAAGGGGTAGAAGAATCATGTGTAGGAAAATTATAAATCAGTCTAACTCTGTTATATTGGTGAAATAGGTTATCATATAGTCCAAGGCCCACGGACAGGGTGCTGATTTCAAGGAGTTGTGTGCTTTGCCTGTAGTGTCTGGATAGCTCTACAGCTCTCAGGAGCACCCCTGTTTGAGGTTTTGTTCACAGTGACAGTTAGTGAGATCTGCCTGAGACATGCATAAGTGTAACCTCTGAAATTACCTCCCAAGTCACTTTGAAATCTTTTAGCCATAAAAACTCTTGTATTTGATGTTTCCTCCTCTGGTCAAGGTCTTTTTCCAAACATATCACTGACTGGTGCTTAGTATTAACCCCTCTGTGCCAGGGAGGCTCATCTCTGGGAGTCATGTCCTATACTGGGGTGGGCGGGGAGAGGGGGGCAGGTAGTGTGTTTATAGGCTGAGTTTGTCTTAGACAGAGGCCACATTTGAGTAACAAGGAAGTTTTCAGGAGGTAACTTTTAGTCAATAGTGATTACTAGGCTGTTTCAATTTTATAAAAATAAGGTTCATAGGACATGCACTAATATTGAGGGCTTGACATATTGGTCTGTTTTCTCTTATTAGGCACTATCTATGTACTCAAGAGATTCTTGCCACTCTACTTGAGAATGTAGCAGGACTCCCAGAATGGGAGTTTAATATTTTGTTGTTTTTTAATGTGTCGCCACCCACTGAGATAACACCCTGTAACAAGATGAACACATTCATATTCCATAGAATCAGGCCCCAGGTGTGCCCTATCCCACATATCCCCCTACCCCCAACACCTTGCACCAGTAACCCTCCCCTGCCATATTTCCCAAAAGAACGTTCCCACCACTATAGTTTTAACACCGACCTACAAATCCCCCGAATTCACCTGTTCCTTCCTCCAGCCCTCCCCCCAGTTCCATGGATAGTCCATCCCAAACCCCACCCTGCTCACCCTCACATTCCAGCACCGTCGACCCCACTCACATCCCTACACCACCATCACCCCCATCCCCTGCCAGAGCCTCCCTTCCACCTTATCACGGGTTTTGCCCGTATTAAGCATTGGCTCACCACACTCCACTCCCTTTCTGTCTCCTGATAATCTATCTTCCAGACCCTAGCTCTGTGAGTCTGCTCAATTCCAGAAAGTTATCTTTGTGATGAGAACTTCCCAGATAATTTTCATTTCCAGGTGGTAGGATAGTAAGTAACAGAAAATGACGTACAAATAGAGCAGAGATGCTCTCAAATTGACTTTTCAAAAATGTCACAAGCTCATCAGTCATTTATTTTTGTATGAAAGATTTCCCATACATCGCCACCACCGATGCCCCACACCAGGGCATATTTGCCAAAAGAACATTCCCACATTTTAGTTTCAACCACAGACTTACAAATCCCCAGAGTACACCTGTTCCTTCCTCCTGCCTTTCCCCCCAGTTCCGAGGATAAACCAAACCACCCCTCAACCCTGCTCACCCTCAGACTCCAGCACCATCCACCCCACTCACATTCCTTTTTATTTTTTTTTATCAACCTTCACATTTGTGACTTTAATTGGGAAGTTAGCAATCCTTTAAATTCTTAACAGAATTTCATCTATCTTTCTTCACTAATCTTTAAAAATCACTCCTCTAGTACTTTAACCTTCTGTAAAAATAGTTATATTTAGTAATATGAACTCACATTACCTAACATGTAACTTTGAAACACATTCATCTAACAATCAAAATCATGACTAGCCCTCCAGCTGTATTTCTTCAGACTTTCCATGTCAGTCAAAAGAAGAGACAACTACATAGATTCCAACCCACTCCCATACAGTTGTCAGGGTTGGGAACAGAAACTCGACTCCCACAGCCCTGAATGGAACAAATGCTTTACTTAAATAGAGAAGTGACAGAGCAGAGTCAGCTTCACTAGTGGGCATCAGTTCCAGTAGCCAGAGGTTCTCAGTCCATTGTCAATGCAGGGAGACTTTGACAACTGAGAGGGGCAGGTGCCCTCTCCTGTCTGTGCCACTGGGGAGGAGCACAGCTCCTGCCCTGCCAGGGACAAATATAACACTGGGGTGTGGCCGCGATGTCATCAGACATGCCCCTCAGAATCAGACTGTCTCCAGTGAATATCTGCATATGCTTCGGACAATAGGGGAGGGAAAGTATTGTATTCCCATTTTCTACTGTGGGAGTAGGGTTAATCCAGCCAGGCCAGCAGACACACTTCTTTCTGAGGACAGGATGTTTTTGTGGGTCCCAAGGAAAAGGCTGCAGGCCTTTCTGAAATTGTCCCCCACCACATTCCAGCTTGAAAAAATCTTAATTTCAGCCAAACTAGAATACCCGCAGATATTGTAAAGGGTCATCACTCTTGAATACTGAAAATACGTTCTTCTTCTTTTTATTCTTCATATCAAGCTTTACAAATATTTCACTGCCTTCAGAAAATCCTAGTTTTTTCAGGATTCTCCATGATAACACTGGGGCACAGTGTCTTCTCCAGTTTCTAAAGTTCCAAGAACTGTATCATTTTTTTTACAGTCATTTGCTGCTCTGTGCTTAGCACATTTATTTTCCATACACAGATGTTATGGGATAATTCTGATGGCTTTGGCACTGGTAACCACATTTGCCTATCAAGTCCTTATTGTGGCTTATATATTAAAAAAATCAACCTTTTGTGGTGAACAGAATATGCTTTATTATGTTAATCTTAGAAATATAGGAATTGAGCCTCAGTGAAGTTAAATGAAATATCTAAAGCTAATAGCTCATCATAAAATCCAAGATTTTATTATAGTCTTCTCAAGTTTATATTCTTTATACTTTCTCCCACTGCTACTTAGATTTGGGGATATAATTTTTGGTGGGAGAACAAAGATTTTTTGAAGCTGGCATGCATATGGAAAATTCATTTTCTTGTCTTAAATAATACCATGCTTCTCTTTGCTAACTGCCTATAAAGTTCTCAAATTTGATTTAGCAAAATAAGATTTGAAAAATCTAATAATTATTATAAGTAGTGGGACAACTTTGAGGGTGATAAATTATTTTAATCTATATAGCAATGTCAAATATTTTTAATTTTATTTTCCCATTTAATTAAGATAATTTAGTTAGTATTCATCATTTATAATAAGCAGTCAAGAAACACAGATGGGAAGTATTATATACAAAAGTAAAATCCTTTTCAGTCTAAAATTAAGATATTAGTCTCAAATGTAATACTGGGAACAACAATTTGTAAATAATTAAATAATATTTTAAATGTTTCACAGTTATTTAATAACTTCATGATACAAAGCATATATCTGAAGTTTAAATAAAGTTTGATTAAAAGGCTTTTTTTCCCAATTTGAATTTATTTTCCTTTTTTTTTTTTTAAGATTTTTATTTATCTATTCATTTATCCCCCCCTTGCTGCTTGTGCTCGCTGGGTCAGCTAACCACGCCGTGCGGGCGGGCTTGCCTTCACCAGGAGGCCCCGGGAACCGAACCTGGAGCCTCCCATATGGTAAACGGGAGCCCTACTGATTGAGCCACAGCCGCTTCCCTATTTTCCATTTTAAACGTTCCATTGTATGACAGTAATATAATTCCTTGGAGAATATGTTAATAAGAATACATTGTGTTATTTGTATATGGATATATATACTTACAATAATATGGACATACATATTTTTTTAACTTTGTCCACTCTTAAATATCAGGGTGGATCAATTTGTGTTCCACTATTTAGAATGACCATTTTCAATGTTGTTAAAAAGATTTTTTTAGTTCAGTATTTCTCTGACCTAGTTTAAATAGTTTGAAGCTAAAATAAAATTAAATTTACCGAAAAATAAATTGTATAAATCAACATCTCAATAACTTCAATTAGAAGTCTATATATTCGGTGTTTCCTGGAAATAAATAGCACCATCTTGAAGCAGGCTACACAGGGAGTCAACAGACAGATCTGGAACCTGCAAGAAGTCCCCATGGACACCGGTACCCCCAAGACGGCTGCTGGAAGACCCTCACGAGATTCTGCCATTCGGAATGAGATTTCCTCCGGAAGCCAGGAGAAGCCCCGGACATTCTCCAGGGCCCTGATCATTGGGCCCTTCCAGGGGATTGATGGGTGGGTGATCAATCAAAACAGCAACCAGCTGGGACTCCTCTCGTGCCATTAGCAGAGGGGTGGGGTGATTAATGGTTCAAAAGCAGGCGCAAAGGCCTTTTGTTCTCTCTCTCTCTTGCCTTTGGACCCCTGAACTGGCCTTCTTCGCCCCACCTGGATCACTACGCAAGTAAAACTGGGGATTTGTAAACTATAATGGGAAATTATATTCTATAAATCAGCCTCTTCATCACTCTTCAGCCCCTTCCTCTCTACCTGGGACCCATGATCTGTTAATGTCTCTTATTTCTCTTCCCTCTCTACGGTAATGAATTACTGGGCTAATCAAGGTGGCGTGCTCTTAAAATTCATTTCCTGCAGGTTAGCCAAGGACCTAGACAAAATCCGGTTACAATCTTTCCATCTAAAAATGTAGTGAAAGTTTCCTTTTGGCTAACAATTTGATAGGGCATTCCTGTAGCAGTAATTTCATTGTAAATAAATTATCAAAATAATCCAGCTAAATAAAATAAGTTGCCAGGGTGGATTTAAAATAATAATAATATATGCTACTTATATGAGGCATACCTTAACTATAAGGGCAAAAGTAATTTTAACATTAAAGGATGAAAAAGAAAAATGCATACCAAAAGAAAGCTAGCATACTTATATTAATACCAGGTGAAAAAACTTTATGAAAGTTGGTATTGCTGGGTATGAAATGATATTTCATAATAATAAAAGGGGCAATCCACCAGAGATTAATAATAAACAATTATTAATTTGTATTTAATTGAGCTCCAGAATATATAATGAAAAAAATGATGAGATAAGGTAAAATGACAGAAAAATCTACAATCTAGTGAGAATAACTGACAGAACAAGTAAGCAGTATCTAGTAAGAATATAGAAAATCTTAGTAATAATTTGTTTATAGATTAAACAATGTACCAAATAACCAAATATTCAAATGTTCATCAAATGTTTAGAAATGCTGACATGTATATTGGGCTATAAAGCATGACTCAACTAAATTTTCAGAGTGTTTTCTTTAACCAGAGTGGAATTCAGCTAAATATAATTAACTTGAAAGTGAAAAAGCCCAAACGCCTGGATGTAAAGCAATATTCTTTTAAATAAATGTTAGAAAAGAAATCACAACTTGGCTTAGTTTAGGAAGGTTAAAAAATATTCTTATCTGAATGATAATAACAGTATAAAACATCAAGGCATTTGGATATAGCTAAATCTCTTTTAGAGGGAAATACATAGCCTGAAAAATGGATATATTAGAAAAGAAGGAAGGTTAAATATCAGCATTCTAAATATTAAATTTAAGAAGTTAAAACAAGAATCTAAAACGAACACTAAAGGAAGTAGAAGGAAGGAAATAATGAATATAAGAGTAGACATTAATATATAAAATATAATATATAATAGAAATAAGATATATAATAGAGAAAATCAACCTGCCAAAAGGTGGTTTAGGGGAAAAATTAATAAAAGATATAAACACCTACTAAGAAAAAGAGATATCCAACATTTATTATCAAACATGAAAAAGGTGCATTACCTGAGATGCTACAGACATTAAAAAGATCATAAGTGGTTTTTAAGCACTACTGTATGTTAATGAATTTGGTACTTTGAATTAAATGGACAAATTCTTAGAAAATTTCAACTTTTCAAAACTGATTCAAGACAAAATAGAAAAGTTGAACAATTCTTTAGCTGTTAAATAAATTAAATCTCTTCAACAGTGAATTTTTTAGATACTTAGAGAAGATAAAACACAAATATTAAATAAAAACTTCTGAATAATAAAATTCTAACGCGTTCAATTATAACTATAATATCAAAGCCTAAAAAAAACATTTCAAAATAAGAAAATCTCTCATAAATGTAGATCCAAAATCCTTAACAAAATATTAGCATATGAAATCCAGCAATACACACACACATCTCTCAACTCGATGTATACTCCAGGAAAACAAGAGTTAGGTGTAAGAGCCTAATCAAGCAATGTAACTAACAGAATAAAATTGATTAGTTATATGAACCTTTCATTAGATGCAGAAAAAGTATTTGTTAAAATCTAATTCCCAGTCATGACTTTTTAAAAAATCTCTTACCAAACTGGAAACGGAAGGAAACTTTCTGAATCTGAGTTTTCCAAATCTGGCTCTCCTGTGCCAATGCAATTAATGGGTCTTCCATCTTCCCTGTAACCATTGCTGGTCTTTTTTATTTTGTTGCATACCACATCTCCTGTCAGAAAATGCTGTTGGCTACACCTTCAAAACATGCTAGAATGCAGATGTTTGTCATCCCCGCCAAGGCTGGAGCTTTAATCCAGGCCACCCTCATATTTCCCCTTTCAGTGACATTGCTTCTTAACCAGGGGGTCTTGTTTCACCTGTGCCTGTACAGTCTTTTCTCTACATGGCTTTTTAATTCTTCTCATTAACTCCTCTTTTCGAAGTCTCTAACAGAATCCCTTTTCACTCAGAATAATATGCAAGGCCGATACAGTGGCCTAAACAACCGTGGGAAGTACTGAGCAGGGTCTGGGATATTATCTTATTAAATATTATAATAGAGTTTGGTGGGGAGCCCCTACAAAGTAGGGCCCCTGGAACTGTTAACAACAAATAATAATAAGACTGTTAATTGGCAGATTTCCAATGAATAAACTTTTATTTCCTATGTGTATAAGATTTCTAACCAGTGAGGTTATATAGGCTCTTACAGTGAAACATTGTTAAATTTTCAGGAATTTTATATATCTTTTAAGTATTCATAGGAACTTTTTCCTCATACAACTTTAATTATCATAAGGTCAGAAAATTTATTTTAATTGTATAACAGTTTCATATACTTCATTCAACTTATAATATATCATATGAACTATTTTTAGTATTTTACTTTTTTCTAGGTAAAAGACTAAATCATTTGTAACAGTTTGAAATGAAAAGCTATCTTTCAGGATTTGACTTTGAGAAATCAGGTTTAAACATTATGTTCTTTTTAAAAATAATAAGACTTGTTTCTCCAAGGAAACGATAAGGTTAAAATACAAGAAGCTGTTTTGATAAAACAGACTTTTTTTTTTTTGCATACTGATTATTCAGGAGAAAAACTCTTTGTAAACTTTTATTAAAACAGACGAATAATTTAAGAAACTTTGAGAAAGAATAAAACTTTAACTTTGTATTATTATACTGTTTGGCATTAAAGCTTTTAAATCTTTATAGAAAGAACCATTAAATCTTACTTAATTTTGACCACAAAAATTCCTTTTGCACGCACCTTCTGCACTTTATATTCATTCAGGTTTTGTTCCACATTTTGCTCTTTTTTAGTAACCAGTCATTTTATCTTAGGACAAAATTACTTTCTTTTTCCTTAATAATAAAAACACATTATATACACCTTCTATGTCCAAGTTACCAAAATGATTTTGTAAACTGTTTCCAAGAAAACTTCTGACAACATGCAATTACCATCAACACTAAACAAACTTGTCAGAATAATGATTTAATTTGCTTATAACTATTTTTATTATTTTAAATTAATACCCATATTTATTTATTAATATAAGCACTTATTTAATTTTTGGCCATTTGAATAGAACTCTTTTAATAATTTTCATTTATCATGTAAATATTACCATCTGGAGGTATCAGAATATACACTGACACTGAACAAACAGACAAACACAAAACGAGTTACATCAATAGAAACATACATTTTTGGTTTTACTGCTTTTGGGAATTTTTCTGGAGACTGTGTTGCCAAGTTTTCTCACTCTTCTAGTGGTTTAATTCTGTTAGCCCCTATCATCCCGCAGCCTTATCATTATGTAGGCAGTAGGGGGTTTGCAGAGTTGCTGCTGGAATGTTTTTCTTTTCTTAGTACCCTCTTTGGCTGAATGGTGATGCCCCTGCAACTAATGCTAGATCTTCCCAATATTAGTCTCACTAAATCTTCTGGAATAGGCCCTTTCACTCCTGAACTGGCTAGATAGACTTTATTTTGTTTCTTAAGCATTAATTTTCCGATAGTGGCAAAGTCCAGGCCGGCACTTCCTTGGGTGGCGCCGTGTGAGTTCGCCAAGGATCTGAGAGCTGTGGGGGCAGAGCCGAGTGGCTCTGTCTAGATTGGGTATAATTGAACAAAGCCATCCGGGAAGATTTTGAGGCACCGGAGGGAGTGCCCCGTTGCCATTTCCCCGCAGCGGATTCTCATCTTTATTAAATTTAGATCTACATTTATTTGCCCAA
Organism: Tolypeutes matacus; assembly: GCA_026826555.1. Classification (NCBI taxonomy): domain Eukaryota; kingdom Metazoa; phylum Chordata; class Mammalia; order Cingulata; family Chlamyphoridae; genus Tolypeutes; species Tolypeutes matacus. Next base: position 2,386,696 of record JAKSZT010054342.1, on the reverse strand, counting down.
AGCTTTTCCTTACGGCACCGTGGGCAGTAAGGGAGAATGCTTTCAGGGAAAGTGTCTTTAAGAAAATCTTGAGGGGACTATCTGCACATTTCTCCTTCTCCCCATCTCTTTCCTCCTCATTCTCTGTTTGTAAAGGTTCCAGTACTGGTCTAACAACAGACCAAGTAGGCCAAACAGTAATCGGGGTCTGTGCCCCTTGAACATATAGTTTCTTGAATTCTCTTCCTACTTTTCCCCAGTCTCCTGGTTCTAAACCACCTAATGCAGGAAACCAAGTGCAGCCTTCCTCACTCACTTGTAAGAGCTCTGAAGGCCAAACCTCACTAGCTTTAGTACTTCCTGCTTTAAGAAGCTGCTGGGAGACCAGCATGATTGTCCTAACTGGTGTGTGCTGACACAGAACCGCATCCGAGAGGAGGGCCTTCGGCACTTGCACCTGAGACCACCTGTGGAGACCCACCTTTCCCCGCTTCACACCTGACGCTTGATCCCTCCAGTCCTGAGCTTTAGAGAAGCGTTCCCGGGACCTCCTCGTGGAGACCTCGGCTGGCCAGACCTCCTTCCGGTCCTTCAGGTTCCTGCCCAGGCGCCACTTGCCGAGATCAGCTCGGCTGAACCAGACCTTAAGTAAGGGGGCCACGAGGCTAAAAGAAAGTCAAAGAAACAAAAAGACGGGAATAGCGGGCGTCAGGTGGACCATGAGGAGCATGTGGCAGCCTCAGGCACCTGGACAGAATTCAGCTTTATTATTATATGCACGATACAGGTAACAGTTCAGCGGTTCTGCACAGGAAGTTCCTGCCTGAGCCCAGTTTGGGCCCTTGAGCCCATTAGCTAGCAGACAAGGGAATACAGAGACTTTTGCAGAAATTCTAACCTATACGGAATTCTGAGGCTTCTCCGGCCTGGCCTAGTTTGCTACTCTTTAGCAGCGATGCCAGCTCACTTGCTGATATGCACTGTTGGTAGCAGTTCCAGGGGCCCTACTTTGTAGGGACTCCCGACATTATTTAAGTTAGCCTGCTGTGGCGCCAAGGATGGTCGCAGAGGACACAGACTCCTGGGACAGAGGAGAAAGGGTTTTATTACAACGAAAGTGGCAGCCAGAGCTTTACATCTGTACCTGCTGTTCACACCCTAAGTTCCATGGGAATGATGATGGCTTGTGATGGACACCTGTAAGTCAGTGGGATGCAGTACAGGAGAGAAACGCTGAGCTTGGAGTGCCACCTGTATTGTAAGCAGACCGTGGGGAGACATCACCTCATATCTCAGGGTTGCGTGCTGGAAACAGCCCAGGTAAACTAGCATCCGGCCATCTCCAGCTGCCCTTAGGAACCATGCAGGGTGCCTCTCCCGACAGGCCTACAAGTCCCGGCCCTCATGTTTCTGGCCTTTTCTTCTGCTATCGATACCCCTGCTTACATGGCGTTGTACAGTCCCGTTTGCTGTTCCTCACACAGACCAAGTCTACTTTTTACCCAGGATATTTGCACCTTCTGCTTCCTCTACTTAGTATAATCTCCCTTCAGATATTTCATAGTCAACCCCTCCACTTCTTTCAGGTTTTTTCTCAAATGTTATTATTTCAGGCAGGACTACTCTTACCTTCCTATTTAAAGTTGTAACTCAGCTGCAGTGTGTGTGTGTGTGTATACACATATACACATATTTATCTATGTTGAATGCCGCTGGCTACACTCACGCCCTTCAAAGGATCATCTGGAAAAAAGGGACGTTGCTTTCTTGCCTGCAAGATGTGTAGAAATTGGAGACTCCTTTGGAGAATTGTCTCTCAGCATGTCTTATATAATGAATACATTTTATAGTTGGAGAAATAAATGAGATTTGCATTAAAAGAGGAAAGATACAACTTTCTTAAAGTACACTAAGAAACCCAACTTTCGTCAAGAAAGGGTTCTCTGTGGAAGAATCTGACTGAGATCTGAAGGAAGTGTAGGAGATGATGCAGAGGGGCTAATGATGTGCCAGGCTGAGGATGATGAACTTACGTGCATGCCCCACGCTGTGAAAGGATTGAAGAAAGGTGTGGGTGGGTGCGAAGAAGCGGGGGAGAGCTGGAGAGGAGGGAGAGGCAGACAAAGCTGCATCTTCCCATCTTCTCTTCAAGACCATGCAAAGAGAAGAAGAAAGGAGTTGGAAGATTTGCCTTTTTTGTTGTTGTTGTTGCTTGTTTTGCATTGTTATTTTTTTAACAAGGAAGTACCACAATTAGATTTTCATTTCGAAACGTTTTCTGACTTCAGTTAGAGAGAAGTGCCGTAAGGGATGGGGGTGCGTGTGGGCAAATTTATGCTATTTGTAAGTTCATAATTTTAATATTGTATCCATGAAGTTTACTTATATTTGAAGTTGAGTATAATTTGGCAGCCACATATACTTTTCTTCCCAGAAAATTCCTCCAGACCGACTTATCAAGGCATGGAGTTGTCATTGCTTTTGCATTTATTAGGATTTTTGTAACAAGTATAGATTGCTCCTTACATTAATTATTATGTCATCCACAACTGTTTGCTGAAGGTCTGAGGGACACTTGACACACGGCGAGGTTTTCACCTGCTATCTGTATGACATTTCTTAAAATCTATTGCTAGAGAAGCCCCAAGCTTTTTAAAATCCACAGATGAAAGAAGCAGTGAATAAATTCAATATTAAAAGCAAACATGTCTGTCTATCTATGACTATCTGTCTTTCTATCTACCTACCTACCCATCAAAAGGACTGTCCTGATGAAGTGAAATGAAAATTAATTTTTACACACTTTCACCTAGCTTTCATCTCAATGAGACATAAATCAAATTATGCTGAAATTGACATTTAAGTAACAAAATCTCACATTATACTTTACATAGACATTATAACTTCAGAGGATTACCTTGTGGTTGAATTTTCTAAAAGAAAAAAATATTTTAGAATCAAGATTCATTTCAAAGATAAAATGAATTTTTTTTAAGTTTATCATGGGTCTTTATTTCTTCATATGGCTTCAAGTTTCTGTCTCGTGTCCTTTCCTTTATTTCTGAGGGGCTCCCTTTGGCATTTCTGGTAGGGCAGTTTCAGTGGTAAATGATTCCTTCAGCTTTTGTTAAAATGAATATTTTTAACAAATATTCATTTGTTAATATTTGTTAATATATTAAGTACACTGGCTTAATCATCATATTGTTGTCTTTACAGTTTTTTTTTTTTTTCCCACTATTTTATTTTTTAAAAGATACTGTGATTACACAAATGTTACAGGGAATATATAGGGGATTCCCATATGCCCCGCTCCCCACACCTCCCACACTTTCCCACATTAGCAACATCTTTCATCAGTGTGGAACATTCATTGCAATTGATAAACACATTTTGGAGCATTGCCACTAAGCATGGATAATAGTTTCGTTTTGATGTTATTGGAATTAATGGAAAATTAAAATCGTTAATAGTTATATCAAGAATAGCTGAACACATTTGTAGGAAAATTGCTTCTTAGAATATAACTGAATATTAATTGTCAAGTGTATATATACACTTGAGTTTTCTTGATAAAGGAAATATGGAGCCTAACCATTATTTCCAAAATCATATAAAATTAATTAATGTCATAGAGCATTTCTGCTGTGTCTTTTTACATGGATTGTGGATTTCTTGATCATTGATAAGTAATACAATGCAACAGTTAACACATGGCCAGGATTATTTTTCTGGTTCCGGTACGTGCATGTACCCTGTAAACACTCAGGCCAAATGTCGTTTTCCAGAAGCAATAATGGTAGTAAAGAGCAATATTGAATATATCTATTCAGACCAGAACAACACTTAGTAAGCGTCACAACTCATAATATCGTGCCTTAAATTTCTATAGTTATGTGTGCTTTTAAAGTTTAAGACGTGTACAAGGAATGTGGAGAGAGGGAAAAAAAATTACCTAAAAGAGAAAAAGAAATAGGGAAGACTCTCAAATATGAAGAAGGTAGATCAAATTCCCAGCAATTTCTGAGTGACGCCTGCTGAGAGTCTGGTTCTGGCTCCTCCTTTTCTTTGGAAGGACCTGACAGCTTTGACTGTGCAAAGTCCATCTCATCTGGGTGGATACGCACCTAGCAACCAAACCGAGTGCAGAAAACACACCCCAAGCGGCTGACATGAGAGAAACTTTTTGAGGAAAACAAATAAAAATAAATGTAAGCATACAATTAATGTTCTGTGCAGTGAAAGTAGCAGAAGATGAAGAGATACTAATTGCTGCCAATATTTATGGGTTTTTTAAAACAAGTATTTATGTGTTACTGGCTGTTCGAGTCACACAAGACATAGCACTGAATAAAATATGCAATTATCTGCTCCCTCAACGAGTTTATATTCAGCGGGGGAAGACAATTGATGAATAAAATTAATATCTAGAGGATATGGTGTTAAATACTAGATAAACTAATGCAATCTATGTTGTTTTTTCATGTGAATCAGTGGATTGCTGTGAAACCACATTCTAATTGCACGGCCCAAGGCAGTAGAAAGGCTTCCTGCCACTAGAAAAAGCTAGAGGAGTATGTCCATGCAAGTATAGAAAGTCCTCTTTATGTGCCTGCGTGTGTCCAGAAAGGGAGAGAAAGACATTGCTGTAATTTCTACAACAGTCCATTTACCCTCTTGGTCAAGGAACACACTGTCACATTTATTTTTTCGTGGCAAATCTTATTTAGGGATTTTGTTTTTAGTTTAAAAACAGTTTTAAAAGTGGTCTTAAAAGCTAACTTGGGACTAGTTTCCATTCTCTTGCCTCATCTTGGATTCTTCTCCCAGGGTACTGTTTACATTCAGAGTCTCCCTCCCTCCTTGCTCTAGCTGGAACAGGGAAATATTTTTTCCTTGTGGCATGATTCCTTGTCCCAGCCTATTTTACTCAGACCTTGATCACTTCACTTCTTTGGGCCTAAAGGGATTTATCTTCAGAATTTTCTTGTTTATTTGTTTGTCTGGTTTTTGTTTATTATAATTATTATTATTGAAATAATGAAAATGCTCTAATAATGATTGAAGTGATGAATGCACAACTATATGATTATACCAAATACCATTGATTGTATACTTTGGATGCATAGTATGCTTTATTAATATGTATCAATAAAATTGATTTGTTTTTAAAAAAAAAAAAAAAAAAAAAGCAACCTTATCAAAGACATGGTACTTTAGGGCAAAACTAAGTTGGTCTCATGGAAACTTGCAGTCTAGAATAATGCATGTTAACATTCTTTTCTATAATTCATCTCATGATCACTCGACAAGAAATGCAAATATTTTCCATAAGTGCCTGCTATGTTAGTATAAGTGTCTGGACTTTTCATATTTTTTTCTGTGTTTCTTTTTTATTTATTTTCTCTCATGACAGTTTTTTTTTTTTTTTTTAATTTTATGGCCAGCAGAATCATTAAAAATCTGTCAACCAAACTATCACTGCCATTGTCCCTTTTCACAGGGAGAGAATATTAATATAGTATGCTTGTTTCTTATAATGATAGAGTAAAATGCTATAATGGGTGATACTAAAAAAACTACATGTGTATAGTGTAAACAGTAAATTTAGGTATGTTGACAGCTTTTATACAAGTAAATATTAATTCTTTTGTGTTTATGGCTCAATCTTTACTACTCTTCTTCCTCTCCTTCTCCTCCAATGTTTTGAGGAAAAGGCACATTTTCTCTATAATTTTATTACTTTAAGTTTTTTCAAAATGGTAACCATGCTACCAGCAAAATGTTTTTTCCAAACCAAATTTCTGTAGAAGTAAAATGATTAAATTAAAAATAGCTTCTCAAATATAAGAATTAGAGAGATAATATTTATTAGAAAGTGTTCAAAAACATCATCACTGTAACTTTACATCATAGTGCATATTCCTTTTTGAAGTTTACGTAAGTTTACCATTTTCTGAATGTTGCACAGATCAAATAAAAGGTCACTACATTTGCTGTACTATCATCACTCTGTTAATTGATGTGTACCTTATGCATTAAACTTTTAAAAATATTATATTAAAATATTGTTGAAAACCAAGTTCTTACATATGCTTAGACCTATAATTCAAGCTGGGTAGGAAAAAAAAACCAAGCCTATTGCTAGGGGATACTTTATTTTCCAATTGAGGGAATATCTGTTTATATCAGCCCACCAAGGGACAAGGACTCAACTTGAGTCAGGCCTTACTGACCTGATCGAATCATCTAGTTTTAAAAGGCAGCTTTTAATCAAAGACATCTCAGCTGAATCTAACACAACCAAAGGGTATAACACCCAGAGGAATGGAATTTGTTTACAATCATACTCTTTCTGTTCTTGGAATTCATAAAATAATCTTAAACTGTCAACAATTTGTGATCAATGAAAGTGGAAAAATTGTTAAGGGACAAGTCCAGAAATTCACAATAGAAGAATAAAACCAAAAATATAAAGGAAAAGCTATTTGATTTAATTGATAATCACAGAAATGCATTATAAAACCATGCAATACCATTTTCTTCCATCAATTAACAAATATCTTTTTTTTTGAGTATCAATATTTCATTTCAATTTTGTAATTAAATCAATTATTTTTGTGACATACATGCAACACAGAATTCTCACTTAAACAATTTTCACATGTACAATTGTGGGATAGCCATTAAATTCACAATTTTGTACAAGAAGCACCAACAAACATTACCAAAATTTTTCATCGCATCCTACAGAATGTCTGTAAATCATTATTTACAACAGCCAAAATTTTTAGATTATCCAAATTTCCATCAACAGTTGAATGGGTAAACAAATGGATACCCACAATGGAATATCATTTACCTGGTCAAATGGAAAACTTAACAAATATCTTTTGACCAATCTTATAAGGTTATTCACTATTCAAGTGCTGCTGGTAAAAAAAATAATTGTCACTTGTAATAGTGATATATCTGTATATATTGCACATAAATGTGGAGTGGCTCTGTGGGGAGTCTCCATCCAATGCCACCACTGTATTTCATGACGGAAGGATCTCCTTCGGAGCTTTGCCGCTTCTTGGCCGTGAATGCCTCGGAGGCCATGGAGTCACTACAAGGTTTCACATGTGCATGTGTACCATGAATTACACGCATCATTGTTCAAAAGTATTTTGAGTAACAAAAGTAAAAATTTGCTTCTTTTGATTATATTATTTCTTAAGGAAGAATGTATGAAAATGACTACAATCAAATTAAGGCCAGATATTTTTCTTTTTACTTCATGATTTTTTTTTTTTTTTTTTTTAACGTAACCAGGGGCCAGGAATTGAACCTGGGACCTCATATGTGGGAAGCTGGCACTCAACCACTGAGCCATATAAGCTCCCCCAAGTTTTTTTTTTGTTTTTTGTTTTTGCTTGTTTTTGCTTCTTTGTTGGTTTGTTTTTGTTTTTCAGAGGCACCGGCAGCCGAACCCCGAACGTCCCATGTGGGAAGCAGGAGCTCAACTGCTTGAGCCACATCTGCTCCCTCGCGATACATTTTTATTACTCAGGGTTGTAAACAACTTCATAGAAGAACATCTCTGGTGTCTTTGTACACTACATCTGCACACAATTCAGCCCACTGTGTTAGGATTCTCTTAAAGAAAAAGAACACATTCACACACATGCACACATGTGTAAAAAGGGACTGACTTTAAGGAGTTGGCTCCCTTGACTGTGGGCACTGTGAGCCTGACAGCTGTAGGGAAGGCCAGCAGACTAGAAATTCAGAGAGGAGTAGACGGTAGAGTCTTCAGGCAGAATTTCTTTTTTCTTGAAACCTCAGTTCTTTGCCCTCAGTACGATCACCTGGTTGGCTGAGACCCACCCGCGTTATTGAGGATGGTCTTAAAGTCAGCCGACCGTGCAGCCTGATCAGAGCCCAAAGACCTCCAAGCAACACCTAGGGCAGTGTTTGGCCAAACCACTGGACACTATAACCCAGCCAGCTCAAGACACAAATGGAACCATCACAGCTACTGAAGTGGAACTTGGGGACTTTTTTTTTTGTCTGAAGCTAATTGTGACATATTATTGCATCTAATAACCTTTATTAGTTGTTCCTGTTCCCCACTTTGGTAAAGTGGATGGTGTCATGGGCAAGGATGGAGCCCCGACCAGCAGATGCATTGCATGGAGACATGAAATTCTGTCAGAGGTGGAAGCCGGAGAAGTAAGTTTAAATAGTTCAAAAGAAAACCAATCTCAAAATTTCCCATGAAATTTTTCAGAAGGGATCTGAAAGGCATAGCTTAGGGGCCCCATTTGTATATATTCAGACACTGAAAAATGTTTGATGTTTCCAGTTTTTCATTCTTCTCTATTATCTGTGTGCTAGTTTTAGAGTTTTTAGGAGCATACTTTGAGAAATCTGAAGTTCTACGGATGTGGCCATATGTTCTTGTAGTGCTGAATATGCTGGCATAGTCCTAAGGATGCACAGGGTTCTCATAGTTATTGAATATCCAACCCAAAGAATAATTCATAATCTGCATTTTAATTTCTTATCCTGTTCTATATTTAGTCAAGTTTCACCATTTATTCAACATCTCGTTTCATTCCAATAAGAGTTTGTAAAATTTAGCTTCACCAAAGGGTGAAATTATGTCATAATTTATTTTCTCTTGATGGACAATGAAAGACATGCTATTCAAATGATAATCATCCAATAAAAAGTTTTCCCAGCTTTGAAAAAAAAAATCTGAATACTAAACAATCACTTATGTGGTCATGCAAATTCATGTGTGCATCTGCAAGAAGAAAAAGGTAATTTGTTTTTCACAGTGGGACATGGAAAAGTTTGCATATTGCTGTAAATTGACTGGAAAAACAAACTAGAATACCAGTTTAATTCCTTCATGTGGTTTCTATTAGTTATCTTGAAATTGAAATGATTTTTGAACTTTTCCATCCTACAGGTTAGGAAATTCACAAGCACTGACCTCAGTGTATATTTTCTTGAAAATTATATATTTGATTGCTTTATTTCTTGACCATTTCAAGTCAACCTTGAGGTTCCATGCTTGAAGAACTTAGGAGAGTTCATAAGTCTGTTTATTTATCTTTCATTTTAAGACTTTCTTTAAAGCAGCTTTAGGTTTACAGAAAAATAGAGCAGAAAGTACCGTGAGTTCCCATATAACCCATCTTGCATTGGTGTAGCCCATTGGTTTACATTGATGAACCATTATTAATACCTTATTATTAACTAAAGTTCATAGTGGAGGTTAGAGGTCACACTTTGTGTTATACAGTTATATGAGTTTTGACAAATACACGATGTCATGTACCCACAATCATCATGGTGATTGTAGAATAGTTTCAGACACTAAGTCTGTCTTCTGCTATATCTCTTCATCCCTCCATCTCCCCATGAACAACCCCTGGCCACCACTGATCCTTTTTCTGTCTCTATAGTTTTTGCCTTTTCCAGAATGTCATATAATTGGAATATAGCAACCTGCATTTAAGATTCCTCCATGTCTTTTCATAGTTTGATAGTGCACATCTTTTTTGTCTCTGGGTAATATCCCATTTGTGATATACCACATTTTTAATCATCACCTATTGAAGGACATCTTGATTGCTTCCAATTTGCAGCAATTATGAATAAAGCTGCTATAAACATGTAAGTGCAGTTTTTATATAGTCATAAATTTTCAATTCATTTGCACAAAAACACTGAGGAACACAATTGCTGGATTGTATGATAAGACTATATTTAGTTTTATAAGAAACGGCCAAATTTTCTTTCAAATTGGCTATACCATTTTGCCTTTGCACTGGCAGTGAGGAGACTTCCTCTCCTCTATAGTCTCCTCTGCACTTGGTCTTGTCAGTGTTTTGGATTTTAGTCATTTGAGTAGGTATATGGTGGCATCTCACTGATGCTCTAATTTTCAATTCCCTAATGACATATGATGCTGAGCATCTTTTTATATTCTTATGTGCCATCTGTTTATGTTCTTTGGTGGTGTGTCTGTTCAACTCTTCTAACCTTGTTGCCCAATTTTTAATCAGGCTATTTGTATTCTTATTGGTGAGATACGTGTGTTCTTTGTATATTTTAGATACAAGTCCTCTACCAGATATGTGATTTACAAATATTTTCTCCCAGGCTGGAGTGATCTTTTCATTCTTTTAACGGTGCTTTTTGCAGAGCAGAAGATTTTAATTTTAATGAATTTCAACTTGTCCTTGTTTCCTTGCATGATCGAGCTTTTGCTATTTTATCTTAGAAGTCATTGTCAAACACAAGGTCTCTGAGATTCTTTCCTATATTATCTTCTAGATGTTTTACAATTTTACATTTTACATTTTGGTCTATGATCAATTTTGAGTTATTTCTTTGTGAAAGGTATAAGGTCTGTGTCTAGATTCAGTTTTTTGGCATGTGAATGCCCAGTTGTTCCAACACCATTTGTGGAAAAGACTGTCCTTTCTCCATTGAACTGCCTTTTCTCCTTTGGCAAGGATCAGATGACATTATTTGTGTGGTTCTATTTCTGAGTTCTCCATTATGTTCCATTAATCTGTTTCTCTATTCTTTTACAATATCATGCTGTCTTGATTACTGTAGTTTTATAGAAAGTCTTGAAGTCAGGTAGTTTCAGTTCTCCGATTTTGCTCTTCTTCAGCATGTTGGCTATTCTTAGTATTTTGCATTTCCACATAAATTAAGAATCTGTTTATCAATATCTACAAAATAAAATGCTGGGATTTTGTTTGTGGTCATGTAGAATCTATCGATAATTTGAGAAGAATATTGTTAAAACTTAATTTTAACAATATTCAGTTCTTTCTATCCATGGACTTGGAATATCTTTCTATTTATTTACAACTTCCCTGATTTTTTCCTGGGATTTTTGTAGTTTTCCTTAGATAATCATATTTCGTTAGATTATACCTGTGATTCATTTCTTTAATGCTAATGTAAATGTTGTTTTATTTTCAAATTCCAACAGTTTATTGCTAGTATGTAGGAAAGCAATTGACCTTTGTATATTAACCTTGTATCCTGTAACCTTGCTATAATTGCTTAGTGGTTCCAAGAGTATTTTTGATTTTTCTTTGGTTATTTTCTACATAGAAAATTATGCCATCTATAAGCAAAAACTGTTGTATTTCTTCCTCTCTAATCTGTGTACATTTTATTTCCTTTTATTGTCTTAGTGTATTACCGAGCACTTTCAGCATGATGTTGAACAGAGGTAGGGAGAGGGATCATCCTTGTCTTGTCCCAATCTTAGTGGAAAAACATATATTTTAACTATGATGTTAGCTGTATGTTTTTGTAGATGTTCTTTATCAATTTGAGGAAGTTCCCCTTACTTCCTAGTTTGGTGAACATTTTTATCATGAATTGGTGTTAAATTTTGCCAAATGCTTTATCTGCTGCTTTTGAATTATCAACTTATTTTGTCTTCTTTAGCTTGTGGATATGGTGGACTACATTAATTGCTTTTTGATTGTTGAACCAGCCTTCCATACTTAAAATAAATCCCACTTTTTCACAAATATATTTTTAAAAATAAATTTTTCTTGGAATGGTTGAAATGGTGTCTGACTTGAAACCAAGGCTAAGAATTATTTCTTAGGCTTTCATTTTTTAATATATTTTTATTTCAGAAGTTGTGAACTTACAAAATATTCATACACATGTGTAGAATTCCCATACAACAACTCTTCACCAACACACCACACCGTTGTGGAACATTTGTTACAGATTATGAGATAATATCATCAGACTATTACCACTAACTGTCCATAGTGAACATTTGCCCTATTTTTCCAATACTCCCTATTATTGACACACTACATCTTTGGCATTAATGCAGGAATATCACAGTATTGCTGTCAACTATAGGTTACATTAATTGTAGTTTCGCCATGCTTCTCCACATTCCCACCACCCTGATATAGTGACATACATCTATTCTAGTTCACAGAAGGACACTCTTGCATCTGTATCGTCAAACACAATTCTCATCCACCTCTGGGTTCACTGTGTTATTCAATCCCTACATTATTCTCTAGATTTCTTTAAACTGATGTTTACATTCCTAGACTACCCTTTTCAGACATAATCCCATTTATAAACCAGCTGCTACATACTACAATGTGTTACATCAACTCTATCCATTTCCACTTATTTACAGTCAAGTTAATTAAAACTTCTACATACATGAAGCATCAGCACTCCTTCAGAGCCCTCTGCTTATCTCCTAATAACCTATACTCTGTTTTAACTCCATGTGTTTATTCTTCATATTTAGTTCATATTAGTGAGACCATGCAATATTTGTCCTTCTGTGTCTGGCTTATTTCACTTAACATAATGTCTTCCAACATTCATCCATGTTATCATATGTGTCCCAATTTCATTTCTTCTTTCTGCTGCATGGTATTCCATCGTATGTATATACCACATTTTATTTATCCATTCATTGGTTGTGGACACTTGGGTTTGTCCATCTTTTGGCAATTGTGAATAACACTGCTATGAACATCAGTGTACAGATGTCTGTTCGCATGACAGTTTTGAGCTCCTCTGGATATATTCCTAGTAGAAAAATTGCCGGATCATATGGTAGTTCTATATTTAGCTTCCTGAGGAACCGCCAAACTGTTTTCCACAGAGGCTGCACCATTTTACAATCCCACCGACAGTGAAAATGTTCCTATTTCTGCACATCCTCTCCAGCACTTATTATTTGCTGTTTTTTTTAATTATGGCCGTTCTATGTGGTGTGAGATGATGTCTCATTGTCGTTTTGATTTGCATTTCCCTAATAGCTAGTGATATTGAACATTTTTTCATATGCTTTTTGGCCATTTGTATTTCTCTTTGGAGAAATGTGTATTTAAGTCTTTTGACCATTTTTAAATTGGATTACTTGTTCTTTTATTGTTGTTTTATGATCTCTTTATATAGAATGGAAATCAAACCCTTATTGGATATGTGGTTTCCAAATATTTTGTCCCATTGAATGGGCTGCCTTTTCACCTTCTTGATAAAGACCTTTGAACACAAAAGTGTTTAAGTTTGAGGAAGTCCCATTTATCCATGTTTTCTTTCATAGCTCGTGCTTTCACTGTAATGTTTAAGAATGCACCATCTATCACCAGGTCTTGAAGATGTTTTCCTACATTTTCTTCTAGGAGCTTTATGGTTCTAGCTTTTATGTTTAGGTCTTTGATTGATTTCGAGTTAATTTTTGTATAAGGTGTGAGATAAGGGTCCTCTTTCTTTCTTTTGGCTATGGATATCCAGTTCTCCCAGCACCATTTGTTGAATAGACTGTTCTTACCCAACCAGGTTGGTTTGAGAAGCTTATAAAAAATCACTTGACCATAGATATGAGGATCTGTTTCTGAACCATCAGGTCAGTTTGTTTGGTCCCTGCATCTATCTTTATGCCAGTACCATGCTGTTTTTACCACTGTGGTAGTCAATATGATTTAAAATCCAAAAGTGAAAGTCTTCCAACTTACCTTTCCCTTTTAAGATGTTTCTGGCTATTTGGGGCCCCTTAACCTTACAAATAAATTTGAAAATTGTGTTTTCCATTTGTTTAAAAAATGATGATGGAATTTTTATTGGGATTGCATTGAATCTGTATATCAATTGGGGTAAAACTGACATCTTAATGATATTTAGTCTTACAATCCTTGAGCGTAAAATGTTCTTTCAATTATATAGGTCTTTATTTATTTATTTTAGTAATGCATTGTGGTTTTCAGAATACAAGTGCTTTACATCCATGGTTAAGTTTATTCCTAAATATTTGATTCTTTCGGTTGCTCTTATAAATAGAAATTTTTTCCTGACTTCCTCCTCAGATTATGCATTGCTAGTATATAGAAACACCCCTGATTTTTGCATATTGATCTTGTATCCTGACATTCTACTGAAACTGTTTATTAGCACTAGCAGCTTTGTTGTAGTTTTTTCGGGACTTTCTGGGTATAGGATCATATCATCTGCGAATAGCAAAAGTTTTACTTCTTCCTTTCCAATTTGGATACATTTTATTTCTTTTTCTTGACTGATTGCTCTAGCTAGAATCTCTAGCCCTATATTGAACAACAGTGGTGATAGTATGTATCCTTGTATTGTACCTAATCTCAATGTGAAAGCTTTCAGTCTTTCACCATTGGGTACAATGTTAGCTCTGGAATTTTCATATATGGCCTTTATTATGTTGAAAAAGTTTCCTTCAGGTCTTATCTTTTGTATTATTTTTATCAAGAAAGCATGCTATATTTTGTCAAATGCCTTTTCTGCACCAATTTATAGGATCATGTGGTTTTTCTTCTTTGGTTTATTAGTGTGGTGTGTTATGCTGATTGATTTTCTTGTGTTGAACCACCTTTGCATGCCTGGTATAAAACCCACTCGATCATGATGAATAATACCTTTAATGTGTTGTTGGATTCGATTAGCAAGTATTTGTTGAGGATTTTTGCATCCGTATTCACTAAAGAAATAGGTCTGTAATTTTCTTTTATCATAATATCATTACCTGGCTTTGGAATTAGGGTGATATTGGCTCCATATAGTAAGTTTGGTAGCATTACTTCTTGTTCAGTTTTTTGGAAAAGCTTGAGTAAGATTGATATTACATCTTCTTTGAATGCTTAGTAGAACTCATCTGTGATACCATCTGGTCCGGGACTTTTCATTTTGGAGAGTTGTTTTATGACTGTTTCAATCTCTTTACTTGTGATTATTTGTTGGGTTCTTCTATATCTTCCAGGGTTAGTGTAGGTTGTTTGTATATTCCTAGGAATTTTTCCATTTCATCTACTTAGTCTAGTTTGTTGGTGTACAGTTGTTCATAGTATCCTCCTCTGATATCTTTTATTTCTGTGGTATCAGTAGTAATGTTCCTGTTTTCATTTTTTTATTTCATTTATTTGCATCTTCTCTCTTTTTTTCTTTGTCAGTCTAGCTAAGGGTGTTTTGATTTTGTTAATCTTATCAAAGAACCAACCTTTGGTTTAGTTAATTCTCTCTATTGTTTTTTTTTGTTCTTGATTTCTTTTATTACTGCTCTAGTCTTTTTATTTCCTTCCTTCTACTTGCTTTGGGAATAGTTTGCTGTTATTTTTCTAGTTCCATCAGCTGTATAGTTAAGTCACTGATTTTAGCTCTTTCTTCTTTTTTAATATAAGGATTAAAGGTTACAAATTTCCTTCTCAGCACTGCCTTCACTGTATCCCAAAGGTTCTGATATGTTGTATTCTTGTTTTAATTCATCTCTAGATATTTATTGATTTCTCTCACAATTTCTTCTTTGACCCACTACTGATTATTTAATACTGTGTTGTTTAATCACCATATATTTGTGAATTTTCCCTTTTTGTGACTCTTGTTGATTTTCAACTTTACTCCACTATGATCAGAGACAGTGCTTTGTATAATTTTGATCTTGTTGAATTTATTGAGATCTGCATTGTGACCCAAAATATGTTCTATCCTGGAGGAACATCCATGAGTAGTTCAAAAGAATTTATATCCTGCTGTTTTGGGGTGCAATGTTTTATATATGTCTATTAGGTTTAGTCAGTCCATTTATCATATTATTCCAGCTCTCTGTTTCTTTATTTAGCCTCTGCCCAGATGTTCTATCCAATGCTGAGAGTGGTGTATTGAAGTTTTCAATTATTATTGTAGTGACTTCTCTTTCTCCCTTAAGTTTTGCCAGTGTTTGCCTCATGTAATTTGGGGCATCCTGGTTAGGTGTGTATAAATTTATGATTGTTATTTCTTCCTGGTGAATTTCCCCTTTTATTAATATATAATGTCCTTCCTGGTCTCTAAAATAGTTTTGCTTTTAAAGTCCATTTTATCTAAGTATAGCTACTCCAGGTTTTTTTGGTTACTGTATCTGTGGAATATCTTTTATCAGCCTTTCATTTTCAATCCATTGGTATCCTTGGGTCTAAGGTGAGTCTCTTGCAGGCAGCATCTAGATGGCTCATATTTTCTTTTCCATTCTGCCAGTCTGTGTCTTTTAATTGGGGAGTTTAATCCATTACCATTCAATGTTATTACTGTAAAGGCAATTCTTACTTCACCCATTTTGACTTTAGCATTTTATCTGTCATATTTTAGTTTCACCACTCCTTTTCACTTTTGTTTACTTTTACTGACATAATCTTCATTTTTAGACTCTCTTCCAAGCCTTTCTGTCCTTTCTTTTTTGTTTTTTTCAGGCTGTAGCACTCCTTTTCGTATTTCCTGCAAAGCCAGTCTCTTACTTACAACTCTCTAAGTTTCTGTTTATCTGTGAATATTCTAAACTAGCCCTCATTTTTTGAAAGACAATCTTGCCAGATATAATATTCTTGGCTGGCAATTTTCTCTTGCAATATCTTAAATATATCTTACCACTGCCTTCTTGCCTCCATGGCTTCTGATGAGAAATCAGCCTTTAATCTTAATGGGTATCCCTTGTATGTTATGCATCACATTTCTCTTGCTGCTCTCAGAATTCTCTCTTTGTCTTTGGCATTTGACATTCTTATTAGTATGTGTCACATATTTGGTCTATTCAGATTTATTTGGAAGGGAGTAAGTTGTGCTTCTTGGGCACAGATATCTATGTCCTTCAACAGGGTTGGGAAATTTTCTACCATTATTTCTTCAAATATTCCTTCTACACATTTCCCTTCTCTTCTCTTTATGAGCCACCTATGACACATATGTTTGCACATCTCTTGCTGTCATTTAGTTCCCTGAGACCCTGTTCAATTTTTTCCATTCTTTTCTTCATCTGTTCTTTTGTATGTTCACATTTGGAGGCCATTTCTTCAAGCTCACCAGTTCTTTCTTCTGCCTCCTCAAATGTGCTGTTATATGCCTCCAGTGAATTTTTAATTTATTTGTCGTTCATTCCCATATCTATGTATGCTTTCAAATTCTTCTTTGTGCTCACCCAGGGTATTCTTAATATCCTTAATCTCTTTCGCCATGTCATTGAATTTATTAGGAGATTTTTTTGAATATCTGTGATCAGTTTTCTTAATTCCTTTGTGTCATGTGGAGCTTATCTTGTTCCTTTGGGCCATATCTTCCTGTTTCTTGGTATGGGTTGTAATTTTTTGCTGGTGTCTTGGCATCTGGCTTACTAGATGGATTTATTCTTGGCACAATTTCTCTCTTATTTTAAGGCTTTCTTGCCCTCTCTGTTTTGCTGGTTATGTATGTGGTTATAGGTTGTGGAGGCTGAAGCTGCCCACAGTGCCCCAGGGACTGATGAAGCTGCTCCCACCCTTCTCCTCTGGCAGGGTAGAGACAGGGCCACAGCCGTGTGTAATAAACTAAGTTGTGCAGGTTCAGACTATTTGTAGTTGCCTGGAGAGACTGATGAAGCTTCATGCCCTTCCTCTTCTGCCTGGGGCAGGGATGGAGCTGCAGGTGTGGGCAGCAGTCTATGCTGTAAGGGTCCAAGATGACCACAGTTGCTCAGGTAGACTGATGTAGCACCGCCCCCCCCCTTCACCTTCATGTGAGGGAATGGACCCTCTGCAGTGCCCAAAAATCTAATCCATGTGGGCTGAACGTGCCTGCAGTTGCCCTGAGAGGCTGAGGGATACTGTCCCTTCTGCCCTTTAGGGGGTGGGGATGGAACCCCAGGCACCCCACAGTTCAGTCTGTGTGGGCCGAAAGTACCTGCCTTTGCCTGGAGAGTTGAGAAAACACCAGCCCCGTCCTATCCTACTAGGGAGTGGGGTGGATCCACATGTACTACCATCTAGTCTGGTGCAGGCTGAAGTACCTGCCATTGCCTGGAAAGGCTGAGGAAACACAGCTCCTCTCCTATCCCACTCGAGGGTAAGGATGGAGCTACAGATGTCCAGCTTTTCAGTGTGTGTGGACCAAAAGCACCTGCAGTTACCCAGAGAGGCTGAGGAAACACCGTTTCCCTCTTATCCTATTGGGGATAGGGAATGGGACCACAGGCACTCAACAGTCGAGTTCATGCAAACCAAAAGTGCCCACAGCTTCCCAGAGAGGCTGAGGAAGCACTAGCCTCCTCCTATCCTATGGGGGGAGGGTGGTGTGGAGATGGAATTGAAGCCACTCAACAAACCAGATCATGCAGGCCTAAAGCATCTATAGCTGCCCAGAAAGGCTGGGGAAACACATCTCCCCTCCTATCCTACTGGGGGCCTGGGATGGAGCTACAGGTGCCTGAGTATTCAGACTGTGCAGGCCAAAAGTGTCTGCAGTTTCCCAGAAAGGCTGACGAAACACCAGCCCCCTCCTATCCTATGGGGGCGGGGGAGTGGGGATGGAATCGAAGGCGCACAATAAACCAGTCTGTGCAGACCAAAAGTGCCTGCAGTTGCCCAGAAGGCTGAGGAAACACAGCTCCTTTCCTTTCCTGTTGGGGGCAGGGATGAAGCCTCAAGTGTCTGACTATTCAGTCTGTGCTGGCTGAAAGCGCCTGCAGTTACTCCAAGAGGCTGGTGCAGGTCCTGCCAGCTTCCTTCCTGTGGGATGCGTGTCTGGAGCCGAGGCTAGAGCTGCAATCCAGTCCAGGTGGAAAGAAGCCAGTCCCTACCTTCACTGTGATTTTCAGTCAGCCCAGCTTCCCCTCATGCTGGGGGCAGAGTTAAAATGTCAGCTACTTGTCTCTTTCCAATTTCAACAGCTTCAAACTTTAGCTGTTCTTAGGGTTATACTTTATCCAGCCGAATCTACCAATCAGTAGCTGAAGTCATTGGCCAACGTCTCTTCCTCCACCATTTTTGGGAAATGGAGCTTCCAATTCCAGCCATGGAATAGCTCCCAAGGCAGCTTGTACTGCCAATGAAAGATGCCCTCTGACTGCCATGGTGTGGAGTGCTCTACGCATGCAATTTCACTGCAGATGGGCAGTCTCCTCCTTCCATTCTTCTGAGGATGTTGCAGGATGCTCTTCCAGTCTCCTGGGCCCCTCAACCAAGTGCTTTAGATAGCTCTGAGTGATGACTAACTGCCCTGTAGGATGAGCTGATTCTAGGAGCTCCTTACTCAGCAGCCATCTTGCCCCTCCATCTTAGGCTCATTTTTGACTCTCTGTTAAAATGAAATATATTTTAGATATCAATATCCCAAGATTGCTTCAAATACCTGTGTTATTTATGGTAATGGTACCTGTTATAATAGATGTACCTCATTTTCAATGATGTGACATAATAAAAATTAATTTCTTATACACATATTAAACTAATATGGGTGTTCCTTGTGGGGGGTTGGGTTGAGCGGGATTTCTTCCTTGTCTTGTTTAGGAGTCAAGCCTATTTCTGTATTGTAGTTCCACTATCTCCTAGTGGGCAAGCTAGGCATGGGTTTGAAATCCCATCAACAATCTGTTTTCATTAGACCCAAGAGATAAGAATGCTTGAAAATATTTCAAAAGAAGAATAATATTTTTTAAAGATACTTAGATCACATAAATGTCACATTAAAAATATAGGGGATTCCCATATGCCCTGCTCCCCACACTGCCCACATTAACCCACATTAACCACCTCCTTCATTACTGTGGCAATTTTTTGTCATGTGAACATTTATTTCAGTGTCCATAAATAAAATTTTTGGAACACAGCCATGCTCATTCATTTATTTTCTATGGCTGATTTGTGCTATGTTAGTGTTGAATACTTGCAGCAGAGACCTTTGTTTCTAAGTCTAAAATATTTACTATTTTGTCCTTTGTAGAAAATTTCCCAACCTCTCTCACTCAGCCTTAGAGCCCCACATCTTGCTGGTGGTAGAGAAAAGAGCATGGGAAATGCGTCCCTGTAACTTAAATGCTTTGACCCCAACATAGCACACTTGACCGCTGCCACATTCCACTGACATGAAACAACAGCATGGCCACCCCTAGATGTTACTGGGAATGGGGTGCTGGGAAATGTAGTTTGTGCCTGGGCAGCCACTTACCAGTAACAACTTCATACTGTGGACATGGATCTGTGAATCGTGGAGAAAAGCTAGATATTCTGCTACAAATATCCACAAAAGCATTTATTTGCATGTAAATAACACAGGAGACACTGATATTTCTATATAAAATTTAGCATCCTTAGACAATATATATGACCTGTCAGGA
The DNA here is from genome assembly GCA_026826555.1 of Tolypeutes matacus. Classification (NCBI taxonomy): domain Eukaryota; kingdom Metazoa; phylum Chordata; class Mammalia; order Cingulata; family Chlamyphoridae; genus Tolypeutes; species Tolypeutes matacus. The sequence goes on along the minus strand of JAKSZT010054342.1, from coordinate 2,366,562 downwards.
TAACTACACGTAAAGATTCCATTCAGAGAGGGAAACTGGCCAAATAGTGGCAACTGCTAAATAGCAGTGAGGAAATCCTGCGGCAGAGGCATTGTGAAAATGCCTTGCCAAAAGTGTACAGGTAATTCCTTAACTAGACCTGATTTTGTTCTCTGTCAAGAACCCCTTTGTCTATTTTTTCCAAGGTTTCTGATTCTGGTGGGAACACCTTTGCTCAATACCTTCCGTGACCAAACCCAAAATAGGTATTGCAGAGCACGCCTTTCTTATGGACGTCATTCCTTCCACGCTAATACTAATCTCAGGGACCAGGGATTGTTTGAAAGGCTTAATCCAGATTCTTAGTTCTTTTGCAGTACAAGTTCCTCAAAAACTTAGTGAGCTGTAGTCTGTTTCATACTGTCAGTGTCATGTTCCAAGATCCATTTCTTTTTCCAGAGCAAATTCTCAGACTTATCCTTTCTTCTTTATTGTATTCTTTGTATCTTATCGTATTGAATTTATTCTCTCTCTATTGTATTTTTTCTTCTTTATTGTATTGGATTTTCTCAAATCAACAGCAGCTATCTTGAAACAGTAAACTTTGCTCAGACGGGTGTGGCTTCATCTTTCATTCTTTGGGTCAAGATCAATTGGTTTTAAATTGGTTAATTGTTTATGTTCTGGTTATTTTTTGCTCATAAACCAGCCAAGTCTTGTCATATCTCATCTTTTTCTTGTGATAATTTGCTAAGTACATCATGTAACAGCCAAAATGCACCAAAATTCTGGTTTTAATAATGTTTTTCTATAAAGCTATAGGTTTAAACTGCTTTGCAAGTTATCACAAGCAACTGATTTCCAGTGTTTTGCCACTTCATAGCAAAATTCAATGTGATAAGTTGCCTCCGGAAGGAGCATGGCCCTGCAGGCACCTCGATTGCAGCCCAGTGGGACGGACTGGGCTCCTGGCCTTCAGAGCTCTGAGAGAAAGAAAGAGGGAAAAAAACCTGTTGTGCTAATTTGCTACTGAAAATACAAGAAACTAATGACATCCTCCCCAGACTCCATACATCTATTTCTAGAGGCATGAGCTAACCAAATCAAGACGAGGAGTGTGACCATGCGGCCTGCAGCTAGGACGCAGTGCTTGGCCACGTCCAGTTTATGTGCAGTCCCCTGCAGTGAGTGAACGACTCAGCTGAGGTTAGAAGTATTTTTAGGCCACAGGAAGTAGGCCTTTGCTCTAAGTTGCTCCATTATCTACCACATTTCAGAGTTGGGAGAAATAGTAGAAAGAGGGAAGGAGTGCTTACAGGACAGACATGGCTCCTGATAGTTTAGCAGATGTCATCGGAGCAAGGCAGGGAAGCAGACAGGTTGGCTTAGGTGGAAAAGGGAGTCATCCGGTTTGGTGGTTGTAATAGAAATGGCAGCAACAGTTAACCAGAGGAGCATGTGTAGAGTCAAACCAATAGTGTAAGTGTGTTCAGAAAGTCATAAATGTTTTCCAAAAAAAAATGGCATCAGAATTGAGACCTGGAGGACGACTACAGTCAGATCGGCTCCAGATTTTCCTTTCCTCACCACTTCCTGCCCTAGGACATCCCACTCTAAGTCTCTCTTATCTTTCAATTCCCCAGAAATTCTGAGACCGCTGAATTCAGGAACTCCATCCATCTGGTATCTCCAGATGGTGAAGGAGAGCCTGAATGCATTGTAGGATACATCCATGGATAAATAAGTGAACAGTAGCCAGAAGGGCACATAAGGGCTAACTATGTGCTTTAGGAGCTGAAGAGTTATTGGGAGAGTTTATAATGGGTTTTAATGATGTCTAATCCACTAAGAACATGGTAGTTAACTGTAAATATAAGTTATAATATATTATAAATTGAAATGATAACTTGGTTGTGGTAGGTTTAGTCATGTGCCTCAGGAAGCATATTCTTAATTCATTCCTAGGCATGTGAACATCATTCAAAGGACCTTGTGAAGATGTTATTTTTAGTCAAGGATTTTGGTCAGGATGGGTCTTAAACCTATTACTGGAAGCCTTGCAGAAGAAGGCACAGGGGAAAAGCTACCATGGAGGAATAGAAGCTGAAACTCAATGGAACCCGGGAGAGAAAGGAGAAGACATCATTGACACGTGATTGAAAAGTCAAGGACCAAGGGTCGCTGGCAGCCAGCCCCAGAATTTACCAGTTGTTAGGGAGAATCCCCTTGCTTGAGGCCTCTGTTTTTGTCTTCTCCTAGGCTCAAAACCATGAGCCCATAATTTCCTGTTGTTAAGCCAAACTAGTGTGTGGTATTTGTTTTAGCAGCTGGAAAACTAAGACACTATTTTGAAAGGCTTTTCTGTTCATCTTTTATATGTGGTGGTGCAGGTTATTGAGATAACTTTTATTAGAGAACATTTCTTGTACAGTAAAGCTAATCATATTATTTTTTACACCATGGAGAGTTAACACATCACATGCTTACAAGTACACTTTTTCAGAAAAGAAAATTAAAAATACTTGTTAGAAAATACTATGGAGTTAAGAATTATAGACTTTCTTTTAAATTGTATTGTAGGAGTGGATGCATAGTGAATCTTTTGTGCTCTAAATCCTTTTTCTCAGTCCATAGATCAGACTCAAGCGAAGCATGGCGGGCTTCTTTCTTATTTCTTTAGCTTTCTTTTTCCAGTGAAGCAGTAAGTAAAGAAGCAGCCAATAATATTGACTTTAATAGAGATAGCTTGTGGGAAAAGAGCTCCAAGTTTTCCCTTGCTGAACTTTGGATGACTTTTAGTGAATGTTTTCTTAAATTAAGTGAAGAATTAATTGTTAAATGCTCCTGCAAAACTGTCAGGTCTATTTGTTGAATGTAGCTAAAAATGTTTCCTTCTGTTTAATAAAACATACAAAAATAAAAACATTTTTTAATAATCAAGACATATTTTGATATATAAGTATATTTTGAATAGTCAAATAAGAGTTTCCTGTCTCTTGGTAAATTTTGGATTATTAGTCATTTTCGTTTAGGTAGAATATTTTTTCCCTTTTTAGTTCCATATCTGTCACTGTTATTTTAAGAATATGAATACATGTTGCTAAATATAGGATCTCCTGGATCTTTGAGAATTACATGTTTTTGTGAACTTAAATCTTGGTTCATACTTTGCTCAGTGCTAACTCTGTAGAACTACTTAAGGTAAAAGTAACGACCCATTAATGGATGAAAGCCTGCTTTACATATAAATACTAATAAGTGAAAAATTGAGGTATCTCCTCATTCTTATTTTAAATATATAAAGCTAAGCTTAGCAACCATTGTTAAATGCTCATATCTGGAATTAAAATATATCTGTCAATATAAATTAAACCATGGCATTTCATTACTTTAATGAATCTTTGTACTGATGCCATAAATCAGAATCCCGTATGTGATACTGAATTATTTGTTTCACTGCATGTAAATTTCAAGTTGAATTTGCCAGATATATTCACTATACAACTCTTGGTGGTAACAGTGGGAAAAACAATTTTTAAGTAAAAATTTGAGTGAGTGATGTTGTCATTTGACCTGTTAAGTAAAACTGATTTTAGAAATATGTGAAATATGGGTATGTGGTTTTCTTTGACATTTATGATTTTATATGAACATTATGGTAGAATTGCATAAATGGCAAAATGAAAAAGGGAACACTTGAAATCCATAGCTGCCAATTAAAAGCAACAAAAGCTTGAGCAAGATAGTTAACATTTCTCAACCTCCCTCTTCTTAGCCTTGAAATTTAAGGAATAATATATACCGCGTTGGCTTGCTATTAAAAACAGAAAATATTGCAATATATGTTTCTGACACATATTAGACTATCAATAGACATGGAAATCTAACCTTAAATTTGTACAAATACTTGACTCAGTTACTAAAATATTGTTTATGTAACTGTTTTATTAGCTTTAGAGAAAAATCAAGTGTCTAATACTGCTTCCCATGAATGAAAACACACAGCGAGGCTGGCAGCAGGGGAGGTGGTGAAGGACGCCGCTTGCCCTTCGGGGCTCTAGTCGCGGCCTCCAGGTCCTCAGTGGGCTGCCCGGCGCTGGCGGATGCCGTGACCGTGGACCTTCACACCGCCGTGTCTCACTCCAGCCTGGCAGGCTGCAGCTGCTCCAGCAGCTGCCGAGCCGCCAAAGCCGGGGAGCGCGGGCGGGCCAGGTGGCCTGCGGGGTGGGAAGCCGCCCATCGTCGCCTGCTTCGGGTGCCAGACATGGTGCAGGACCAGGGGACTGCGGCGGGTGCCCAGACGTGGTGCGGGGCCCAGGGGACGGCGGCGGGTGCCCAGACGTGGTGCGGGACCCAGTGGACGGCCGCGGGTGCCCAGACGTGGTGCGGTACCCAGTGGACTGCTGCTGCGCGAGCGGAGAGGCCAGAGGCTCCGTGCGCTTCGAGGCGGACACCAAGGAGGGCTCACCTGGCTGGGGGCAGTCTCCACCACCCGCCGACTGGGCGCCTGTGGAGCCCGCTGCTCCGGAGCGTCAGTGAACCGCACCACGCACCACCTCGAAGCCACCGCGCACCGCCTGCTTGGAGGAGTGCCTGGAAGTGGTGCGCCACCTGGTCGGCCAGCAGCAGACCCCCTGGAGTTCACCCCGGCACCGGGTCACGGGTCTCCTGTTACAAGGGCCACCCCGACACCGTCCGCTGCTTGCTGGAGCAGGGCACCCGGGTGAGCCGGCGCAGCGCCAAGGGCTACACGGCCTTGCACGGCGGTTCCCGCGGCCTGGAGAGCCCGCAGCGGCTGCTACGCCACAGTGCCCGCGTGGAGCACGATGGCTACGGCAGGACCCCGCCCCTGGCGGCCAGTGTCACGGGCCTCATCCGGGAGCAGCCGGGGCGGGAGCAGGCCCTGGGAAGAGGCAGGGCCAGAGCTCTACCGGGAAGGCCCCTCCGCCAGCCCTGGATGCGCGCGGCCCCCGGAGGCCCACTGCTGCAGCTCTTTCCCGGAGGAGTCAAAGGACAGCGAATCTTACAAAAGCTGCTGCCCCACGAGCCGGGAAGCTGCAGTGGAAGCCTTGGAGTTGCTGGGCGACACCTTTGTGGCTAGGAAGCGGTACCAGATGGAGGCCCTCAAACACTGACAGTGACAAGGGAGCTGCGCCACCAGGGGGGCCAGTATCTGCCCAAGGCAGAGCCCCAGCAGCTGGTCCTGGCCACGACTGTCCCAGGGATCTGAACGCCACCGGCGCGCTTGTCACTGACACATGCGAGAACGCGCGCCCTGTTGATCCCAGAGCGACTCTGGGCCCCTCTCACGCTGGACACTTCCTAATATATCCATTACCCCGGCGCCCGGAAGGCCGACTTGGGCAATTTCGAGCGCTGCATCCGCTTGTGGCAGTACACCCTGGACGTACAGGAGAACAACCTGGAGCATCTGAGTCCCCTGACCGCCAGCAGTTTCCTCTCCTTTGCCGAGCTCCTCTCACATGCTGCAGGACCGGGTGGCTAAGGGCGGCCTGGGCACGGAAATCGGCCTCACGGATCTCATCGGGGTGCTTAGCAAGGGGGTCCTGGAGGTGGAGCGGGCTCTGCAGCTCCCCAAGGAGCCCGGGGACTCGGCCCAGTTCACCAAGGCCTTGGCCAGCTTTCTCCACCTGCTCTACCTGCTGGAGAACGTGGAATGCACCGCGCTGAGGGGCATCTGACCACCCGCAGGCTGCTAAAGTGTGCCCGCCGCGGCAAGAGTGGCGTCACCACTCTGCGCACGGCCGTGGACAAGCACACCAAAACCCAGTGGGCAGATCCCCCTCCCTCCACGGGGCCAAAATGCTGCGTGGCTGCCGGCCGACCCCCAGCAGGAAGTGTGACAACAGCCACGGCGCTTAGCAGCCGGCACAGCTGCTCGCCGGTCATGGAGACCCTGTCGGCAGCCGGGGCGCACAGACAGCACCAGTGCCTCCAGGAAAACGGCCTAGGAGCTGTGGGACCAGAAGCTCCTGGCCAGGAGCCCGTGTCGCCCTTACGTATGGCGCCGTCCAGGGCCTTGCCGCCCGAGAACGAGAGCGAGGTTCCTTACAGGAGCTGGACGTGTTCTCCCACTGTGTGGCTGCTCATCTTCCCCTGGTTCTGAGGGGCCGGGTGGTGGGAGCTGCGGAGCAGGCACCCATTCCTGCCTTCTGTCGGCACTAAAGGGGAAGGGGGCGCTCCCGCCTTCACATCCCTGTCACCTCTTGGGAGAGAGGAAAGGACTTGTAGCCTGTTGGTGTTGAAAGCCTTGGGGTTGTACGGGAGGACTTTTTTCCAGGAGCCCACCCACCCATCCTCAACTGGGCAAAGACACAAGCCCCTCACACGGCCACTGCCTGGGTTTCCAAGGCCTTCCTCCCTGGAGGCAGCGATGGCAGCCATTGCCTTCCCCCCCCTCTGGAAACACAGGAGGAGGTTGAGAATCGGGTCTATCTTTCTTCACCCCACACTTGGCTGGGTAAATCCAGCTACCGCTTGCAGGACCGGGAGTTCCCAGCGTGGAAAGTAGGAATCTCAAGAAGCAAGACCACCGCCTCCCACTTCTCCTGGGCCAGGGTGGAGCCGTGGTCTCAGCAGGCTGTGCGGGCCTCTGAGCTGGGCAGCCTGCCTGCCTCCCGGACAGCGAGCTGCTGCCCGCGTCTCCTTCACTTAGCAAGAGGGCAGGTTGCAGGAGCTGCACAGCAGTCCTGGGATTTTGCTGCTGGCTTGTAAGAATGTCGCTCGTAGGACATGTTTGTTGTGCCCGAGGTGGAACTTGGGTGACTGTATGGTTTTTTCTGTTTGTTTTGTTCAAAAACAAGCAAACAAAAAAAAACTTCACTCTTTGGCCTTTTATTTGGGCTTCCCAAATTCGCCTTCTTGTTAGAGATCTCTTTTCCTAATAAGGATTAGGTCAAGGGATGAAGGAGCCAGTTTGATGACCATTTTCCGCACAGCAAGAAGTACAGTGGTTGGTTTGGGTTTGTCTTTTCCTGGGCTATGAGTTAAAACTTCAGGCCACTTCAGCTTCCCAAGTCCAAGTGGCAGCTGTTCGGGGAGAGCTCGATCCAGGTCTTCCTGAGAAAAGCCCCAGAGCACTATTAATTCAACGGGACAACTAGATAAGACAGGGATGAGCTGTCTGATAAGGTCTGCACAGACATCGTGGTTATCTGTCACTCAGGATAAAGTCCTCCTGCCAGGGAACCTGCCGCAGCGAGATCTTTCTCGGGCTCGATCCTGTATAGACCGCAGCAGGCAACGGATGCCTGGCCTGTCTGAAGAGTACGTAGCAGGAGGTGAAACAGCTGCCCGTGCAGCTCAGAGGAAGGGGAAGCTGGGGAGAGCAGAGTTCCAACACCAGGCCACAGCCCTCCGCCTCGGAACGTCGCTGCCGACCCAGACCGGGGGCTGGGGCAAAGCGGTGACTGGTGTTGGCCCCTTTAAGGAAACTAGGTCTTGTTGTTTGGATTTGCAGTGGTTAGTTAGGACATGGTTTCTTTACAAGACAAATCTTAAATTCTGTCAAGGTGGAAAATGCAGTTCCTATGCCCTTCCAAAGCAGGGAATGACGAAACGAGGCAGTTTAAGCTCAGTCTCTGCACTGATATTTTAATCATTAAAAAGCAGATATTTGAAAAAAAATACACACAGCTATTAATAAGATAATGGTTTATTAGGTCAGATTATCAGTTCTGAACTTGTTGGTTTATATTTTCCTGGAAGTAGGACATTTCTAGTCCATAACGCATCTAACAATTCTTTGTCTTGTACAGTCAAGTGTCTTTGCAGTTGAATATACTTTCTCCATAGTTTAATCGAAGATGTTAATAATTAAAACAATGTTAAGACTTAAATATGTGGAAACCATAAACACGTAGATCAATACAATGCTCATTTGACACCATCTACATCTTAACTCTTCACAGCAGTTCTACTCTCCCAGAGACGGGACTGGAGAGGAGCTTCCAAACATGCAGCGCCATTATTTGTAGTGATATCTATTTTGAGATTTTGAAATTGCTTATTGGTGCCCTCTACAATTGTAAATATGCACACCACTTAATAGAGATCATTTATTTTATTATTCAAATATTAAAATTTGTCCATGATTCAAATCCCTCAATAGTTATATTGCTTCAGAGTAAGTTCAATGAAACCCTCTTCTTTAGAACATTAGCTTCACTATATGATTTCGTTATATTAGTAAATTCTGTGTTCCAGACACAGGTCCTTGAAATAAACCGTTTCCATTGTATTTTTCCAAACTAGTGAAATAATGGTGCAAACTTGTTTTAAGATCTGTTCAAAGAAAGTGGTTCACATTTCAAAGCATACACTTTTTTAAACCTCTAAACTCTGATGTTCAATTTTATTACTCATAAACTCCCTAAACCACTGACTGCTTCAGTTTCTTGGTAACAATGCATTATAGCATTAGCTGGGAAGAATACATCATGGGGGAAATTTTTAATTGCAACCAGTTTTAAAATGTATTCAATTTATGTTATGAGTAGTTTTGAAAAGCACATTTTATTAATTATTCCCACCACTATATTTTGAAATGTGTCTAGAAGTGGGCTTCTTATGTTAACTTTAGTCTTCCATAAAATATATAGAGCAAGAAAGTTTCTGACCATATTGCAGAATAAGCTGTGCCAAGTTGTTGTATAATATTTTTGTTTAATAGCCACGTTTTAACAATGTTTTCAACTACAAACCTGCATTTTACTTAAAATTAAAAACTTATTTATGCTATTGTGTTTTGCTGCTCAAATTACTGCCATGCAGAGTTTGGGAATCATAAGAAGCAAATAGTAGCCACTTTTAATAAGTTTCATACAGGGTTTTCCAATTTTCACATAATTTTATGTCCCTGAAAGCTAATTTGCTGCACCCTGCTAAGACCATGTGTCTTCTCCTAAGGCCCACTGCAAAAAAGTAACGATGGTAGCTTTGTTTCCCAAAGAGTTATGGTCAGCAGGGAGCGAATCAAGACTGGGCAGTTGTGTCTCAAGGAAGAATTCCTTCACAGTCCCGGCAGAACTTAAAAAACTGACTGCCTAAAGGAAAATGAATTGTCAGATATGTTGGGTAGACAGAAAAATTAAATAACGTTACCATCGGTTGAGATCTCCGTACAATATCACCCTTTGTTTGACTGCCAGATTTCTAAAAATTAAATTACAGCCAAATTCTTTTTTTCTTTTTTTTTTTTTCCTGTCTGGTTGCATCATCATCTTTTTGGTGCGTCGCTTCACCCCAGTCTAGGATGCCTTTTTTTTTCTTTTTTTACCAGGAGGTCCTGGGGATCAAACCCGGGTCCTCAATATGGTAAACGGGAGCTCAATTGCTTGAGCCACAGCCGCTTCCCACAACCAAATTCTTATGTTGAAGAAAAGTCGTTACAAATTAAGTTAGTATCGGTGCATTTGAAACAAGCACAGCAAATGCGCCTGAAAAATTAGAACTTACACAATAACCGTTCCTTCCTAAGATAAACTATAAGTCAATTGGCATTTTATACTGTTTGCATATTTTATGTAGAAATAAGCCTTCATTGATAATTATATATGATATATTTTTAAATTATTGTGTTATAAATATTTAGTAATTTATTGGCATTGTAATACAAGTATGATTTGATTCTTAGGTATTCTATCTTGGAAATCATGCTTTGATAAATAGGACCTCTATTTCATTAGTCATCACATGATACGGCTCCTTCCAGGTCTTTCATCTGCCACCTTCAGATAGTAAAGGTTTTCATTTCAACATTCCCAGCAGTCTCTTGGCCTACTCAGCCTCACCCTCTTCCCCACACTAATATATTTATTTATTTCAAATTCTAAAGTCATAACATGTGCCCAATATGTACTGTATATTATCCTGATTTTTTGCTGAGTACCTTGATAAAGGTAATTATATTAAAGAGTCATGGGTTGCTCAAGATCAAATCACCTATAGTGACAAAACATATCATTGTATAAATGAAGAAATTAAGACCCAGGGAGGTAACTGACTCGCAAAGGCTGATTAGTGACAGAGTGTATGCAAAACTTCCATGAAACTTGAATGAGGTTTTCCCGGTAGGTAGCCATTTTGATAACATCTTTTATCCTCTTTCCAAAATCAATGTAAATTGCTAAAACATGGAAGTTTTGTTCAAATTATATTGGTAAAATGTACAACATAATTAAACAGAAAACTAAGTAAAAACCGTAATTAAGCAACAGGTTTAGCGGTATTTAACATCATCGTTATTAGAAAAAAATTAAGAGACTGCTGAGCTTTCCCATGAGACTGACCTGGAGACTAGCGTGAAAGTTGAACAGAAACACAAGAAGATGTAGTTCCAGTACTGAAAAGATAATATGACTTGACTGCCTCAGAGTAAGTCATGCAACGTAACACTAGCAAAAGTTATATATTGTTGTTACTCTAATTTTCCTACTATTAGAAATTAATACCAGTTTATTGGTATGAAACTAACATCGCCTTGAATGGTAGAGTATTTAAAAGGCAGATTCTGACAAAAAACTTGACTTTGTGTATTAATCATTTATTTGCTTCATTTCACTGGGTTTGAAAATGCATTTTATTTGCTTTTTATGAGAAAGGATATGGCCGTATATAGGCTAACATTAGAGAACAAAGTATTTTTAGATCAGATTTTCAGAATTTAGAAATTTAAAAAGGTATACATGTATTCCAGCAGACTCGCTCGTGGCAGAGTAATTTTAAATAAATTCAGAATTTTTCAGCCAGCTTGAGGTTTGTACCTCATTATGGGTGCAAATTATATTATTCTGTTTGATATTAATTGACAGTTATTAATATCAAATGGCCTTTGGCATAGTAAGAATTTTAATTTACCTTCAAATGTTAAAGATCCTTTTGCACCCAGGTATTCCAAATAATATGCTTAGTAGTATGCTTGCCAAATCCATTTTCTTACTTGTCATTTCTCCTGGCATGCTTGCCAGGCAACTGCTCAAATAGCCTGAGCCAACCTCGCTCCTTCCTAAGTACGTTACTTTGTTCATCCTGTCCTATACACTGACAACCATCACTTTCAGAAATACACACTCTTCCATAGATAGAACCTACAAAATATCATTTAAAATCAAATGAAAAGAGATTATCTGCACTTTAGATGTAATATATAAACATATATATTCTATAGAATATGTAGAATAAATGAAGTCTTGGAATTCACTTATATCCTCATCCACTTCACAAATTTTCCTACAAAAGAAAACAATATTTCAAGACATAATGATGAGGAACACTAATTTTGAGAAGCATTCCTGAAGCCAAACCAAACAAATTCCAAATCACAGAATGACCTTTGGTAATGTGACTCAATGCAAAAGTCACTTATGTTGAACTGAGATTCCACACACCGGTGGGGCAGGGGGAGCACTGCACAATGTTAAAGAGCATCATAATGTGGTCCACATTGTGCACAACCTGCACAACTGCCCATGGCTGCCCTGTTAGTGAAGTCTTGTCCAAGTACTGCCATTGGATATAAGCAGAGTTCATCAGAATCCTTAAAGCCCTTGCTAATGGTAAACTTTATTGTCCATCAAGTGTCTGCTTCTTTTATTGCTGGTTTTGTTTTCATAAACTGTATTTCCTCAATTATAGATGTTTCCTTTTTTGAAGCAAGGAACATTTGATTTCTGTATCAGTGCTTCTAAATATATTGCTAATTGCATTTGGAGGAATACTTTTTTTATTCACATAATAAGAGTCTTTGAAAACTCCATTTCTCACTTTCTGTGCTTGCAAGAGATTAGTCTTTCTATAGAGAAATGAAATAAAGGACTAATTTTTTTGTTTGAGAATTGCATCAAGCAGTCTGGGATGATTTAAGAATACACCCTGAAATTTAGAATTTCAGATTTAAAATTTAGGCCAAATTTTCTAGACTATTTGTTGCATATAAAGTCTCTTCTGTAGGGATTGTGTTCAATATAAAGTCTGTTCTATAAAGACAATTTTAATAAAATAAAATGTTTAGTGCTTTATTTTAGATTTATTGAATATATTTAAAACTTTATTATTCACTGTTCAGCATATATTACTGTATGGAAATATTTATTAAAACATAAATTATAACTAATCTTTTGTCACCCAATATTCTCTTTTTTTCCTAAGTAAATATTTCATTTTACTTTGCAAATTCTTACCAGGATCAAATCAAATTTTTAAAAAATACCATTTTTATTGATCCTTTAGGAATCTGAAAATGTTCATTTTTCAACAAGCTTCACTTTGACAGGAATAAGGATGACTGAACTTTTTTATCTTCAATGCCTATTTTATAAGCATAATTCAATTCCACTAATTAATAGCTCATTTCCAATTTTAGGATTTCTAGTAAACCTTTAAAAACTTAAGATTTCAATTTTACTCATATTTACTCTTTGAATGTGAAAGAACTTTTAATGGGTCATAATATATATATCTATAAAAATTATTAATATACCAATGTTTTAATTCCCATATTTTGTTAGGCTTGTTAAAGTTATGTATGTTAAGAAAGGTGAATGGATAAACAAGATGTATTATACTCATAGGATGGACTATTACTCAGCTGTAAGAAGAAATCAACTGGGGAAGCACATGGTAGCAAGGAGGAACCCTGCAGATATTATGTTCAGTTGAAATAAGCCAGACACAAAACAAAGAATATTGTATGGTCTCAGTGAGATGAAATAAATACAATGAGTAGATTTATGGAGTTGGACTGTGACATGTAGGATGGTGGGAGATAGAATGCAGGATGAGAAGGAGGAAAAGATGCTCTCTGTATGTAGAATGTAAATATGTCGTAATGGTTGAACTTGATGGTAACACATGATAATGAATGAAACAAACACTGTTGATTTATGGGTGTGATTGTGGCTGAAATGAGTACTCTAGGGAGATTAATGTTAGTGGGAGGACAGCTGGAGGATAATATTGGTAATGTACAACAATTATTTGGAAGTAGATGAAGATTGTGGTTAAAAATATAAAAACAAGAATGTTCTCCTACTACAGAGTGTTAAGAATGTGGTGATCCATGGGGAAAATATAAGTAATGTAATCTATTAACTATAGTTAACAACAACATTGTAATATTTTTGTAGCAAAAGCGAATTTGGTACTATATTAATTCTAAAGGTAAAAGAAAAGAATATGGGTTTGGTTTTATGAGACATGAATACAGTTAAGCATTTCTTTCTCTTCTTCATTTTTCTTTTCATTAAGAAGGAGACCTTTACTATGTCATTTAGTAAATGCCCTTCTTAATGCCCATTCAAATTTAATCAAAAAATGAAATACCTGAGTGTGAACTTCTTTCTCTTAATGAAGTTTTCCTTAGCAGGAATAATCTCTTAGGGCCAACTTTTTTGTTCATTTGTTCATGAAAATACAAAAAAAAAAAAAACAACAACAAAAAAGGAAATAAATGTTTTTAGTCAAACTTTTTTCTCTTCCTGGCATAGATATCAAAATCTCTCTCATAAAAATTTAGTGAAAATGAATGACTACTGATTTACTGGAGGACTGCTAAATTTTGAATGTTTTTATATAGAATTTCTGTTGCTTGCTACTTGTTTTTAATCTCTTTACTCCTCTCTATGTAAATTGTTCATAAAATTAGGCCAGAGGAATAAAAGAGTTTAATTAAAGTGAGGAAACACACAGTTCAGCTGAAGTTGAGTGTGAGTAGCAGGAGAGAATGGGTTTTTCTACACAATAAATGGTGGATTTACTATCACTAAAGCTACCAGTTTGGCTCTCTAAATACTAGAAGATGTTGTAAAGTTCTAGTTGTTTACTGCTGTGTTCTCTAAATCTAAGCATCTATTGTTTGAGCACAATCCCATACACCCAGTGAATTAGGTGTCTATTTTCTGATACTGCCTCTAATGGGATGCAAGGGAGAATCTTCAAGGAGGTGCCAAAAGTGTGATCTCTTTATTACTAGAACACTGTGGTTTCTGTTTCTGAGGTTTTCAAAAGCAAGTTTCGCATTAAAACAAAAAACAAAAAACAAAAAACAAAAACATGCAGAATGGAACTATACCCTATATGTGGCAAGTAGAATATCTTCAAAGAGTACATTCTTGTATTACTATAGGAAAGTCTTGAGATGTGAACCAAGAGATTATCATGAAGGACAATGTATGGATTAATACATTGGAAATGAGAACACAGTTGACTGAATCTAATTTTTCTTTAAGAATTGGAATGAGAGTGGAGAAAAGGCATCGTGCTGCTAGATAAATGCATTTTTAAAATAAATACACTAAGTATGGTTGTTTTCTTTTGCAACAGTATGAAAGAAGCAGGAGCAGGCCTTAAGCATCGGAGGGGCCCCGTGTCGTCCACCTGCAAGCAGTGCCCAGGCGTCTACACCAGCCCCGTGTGTGGGTCAGATGGTCACACCTACTCTTCTCAGGTAAAGGCAGCTATGGTCATTTAGTGTGGAACAAATCATACGTATTTGCTGGTAATGGATTAAAACTATTGCTTCACTGTGGTCATCCAAATAATTCATTTTACATTTAAATAATACGAATAATCTCCCTGTTTTGAAATATGATCAAATATGTGTTTCTACTGTGCCCGAAATTTTACGATGGCAGCGCTAAAGCTGTGAACATCCTGCACCCACAAATGTTAAGCCAGCATTTTCTTTGTTGCTGATACACGAGAGACCAGAACTGTAAGCAGGCTTCTAGATATCAGCATTAATATTAGTATTATAAAATAGCAGCTACAACTTGTCAGTGTCATTATGGTTTTTCTCATCTGTTACTTCTGTATTATCACGTTTAAGGCTCCAAGAAAACCCTTTTAACAGATGGCAAAACTAATGATCAAAAAACTGTAGTTATTTTATGAGTTTCACATATTTAGTTGACAGTGAAGCGAGCATTTGAACTCATCTCAAATTCATTGTCTCTGCTTTCTCTTCAATACTATGCTGCCTCCTTATATGGTACTCCATACTGTCCAATATTTAGGCACTTTTAAGACCTTTGATAATATTCAATAGTGCCTAAATGAAACAATGATGAACATTCTGTGATTTATTGTCAAAAGAGAACGCAGGATCCCAGTCTTTTACTAGAAACACTCAGGGCCAGATATGTTTACAAATTTGACCTTTTTTTTTGTATTTTTGAAACGTAATGTGACACATAACATCTCCAGTGGGATCTTATTCTGTAATTAAATATATTAGCATCTTTTCAGGGAACTGCTCTTTGAATAGTCATATTAAATATGATGCATGAAGGCTATAAACAGACTCACTCAGTTCATATCTGGCTTTGTTTATTGCAAAGTGAGTTCTAAAAGTTTTTTTTTTTTTTTTTACAATCTGACATTTCCCTTTAGTCATATTCAGATATATATTTCAGTGCTATTAATTGCATTCAAAATGTCGTTTTACCATCACCACCATCCATTACCAAAACATTTCCATTGTCACAAATAGGGATCCTGTATATATATATATATATGTATATATTTTAGTATATTTTTATCACAGAAGTTGTGAACTTACAAAACAATCATGTGCATGTGTAGAAGTCCCGTACAACAACCCTTCACCAACACACCACACTGTTTTGGAATATTTGTTATAGATTATGAAATAATATAGTCAGACTATTACCACTAATGATGGTCCATACATATATTTGGCATATTTCTTCCTATACCCCCCTATTATTAACACAGCACATCTTTGGCATTGATTTAAGCATATTACAGTATTGCTGTTGACTATAGTCCACAGGTTACATTAACTGTGTTTTTCTAATGCTCCTCCGCATTCCCACCACCCTGCAATAGTGACGGACATCTGTTCTAGTTCAGTCCACAAAGAATTGTGTAGTTCCTCCTGGGTGCCAAGTGTTTCACCTTAGAGAAGCAACCATGTGCCTCTTTGCTTCAGTTCTAAAGGCATATATAGAAGTGGGCATGTTGTGAAAGAGGAGGGGACGTGTCAGGGCTCCTCTCGATATAACCTTGAACTTGGTGAACTTGCTGTAGTCTAGGACCTCAGTTCTGCAAGCTTAGAAAATTCACGTTGTCAACGAAAGGAAGAGTGAATGTATCTCATATTCACAAGCCCCCATGACAATTTTATATATACCGTCATACCATTTCACTAAATAACAAAGTGATAAAGATTGGAGTGATCAGATTGGTAAGTAGAGCTACACAGGATGCAAATTTCAATCATAATTCTGCTTAGTGAACAATGATCGTTGAACAAGTTGAGTTGGTGGAGAGATGGGAATGTTTACAGACCTCCAGCCACGGTAGACCTACATCTTTCTCAACGTTATAGATATACCTACCAGGTGTCCAGCATACCTGTCCCTGGAGAGTGTTAGAAGAGCTCCGCCTTCTTCTCTGGGCTTCCTTGCAGGATGTTCCTATCAAATGTTCCCTCCCACTCCAAATAGTCTCACATAACACCAAGTTACAATCACGAGTGATCTCTGCCCTCCTCAGATGACTTAGGAGCTCTAGTTTGAGGAGTTTGGAGTCACTGAGTGCTTAAGAAATACGTTTGTTGTACTCCCCCAAAGATTAAACCCATCTACCATATACAGAGTACTCAAGCATGTTTCCAGTTTCCCGGAGTTTCTTTGTTGTCTTGCTGTGTGCTGGGCACACTGTGAAGTCCTGGCTTACAAACCATATGGCCTTATTAATATTGTCACTAAATCTAATCTGCCAATTAGTAATCAATATTTGAATTATTACTTTGATATTTACTTGCATCAAGCATCACTTTCAACAAATGCTTTATATACATAGAAACACAGGAAAAAGAGCATGGTTCAAATGAATATGGGTCTTTCCTAACTGCAGTTCACCACCCTTATTTCTATTGATTCTAATTTAATCGAGTGACTTTTCCGTTTTGGACCACCAGTCCTCATCTTACATGTGTGCATTGACAGGAGTAAGGCAGAGGTGTTTAAAACAATGAAAACTAAATAGAATTTTTAGCCCAGTGAAAACATATACTAAACTCTCCTTACTTGTGGTTTGTAAAAAAAAGGTTTATTGGATTTGAAATGCAAGGTAAAGTTCTCACCTTTATTTTCTGTAAGAGAAAATATTGCCCTAGGCTATTTAGGTCTGGATCAAGAGAATAAAACCAGAGGCAAGAGCCTTCTTGAAAAACTCACTTTGTTTACCCAACATCCACTTACCAGGAGTCAAAAATAGAAGATGGAAGGAGCAGTCACAAAACCTTTCTTCTGACTTGGTCACTCAAAGTTGTCACTAAATCAGGCAAACTATGACAAGGGCACATCTGAAAACCTTTTGGGGGGCTTGTAGGCATTTGAGTATTGGTCCTATTAATGAAATTCCAAGTTGTGTGTGGTCCAGGAAGCCCCTTGCCTAAAGTTTGCCGGCTCTCAGTTGAGTTGTCCTGACACATTAAAGGTTGGCCAGAAGCCAGGAGCTCTCAGTCCAGGATGGGGACCCTACCTCAGGGTGAAAGCTGAGTCCTGTCCTTTAGACTGTGTCCTCTTTCTGTATTTGGGGCCCTCTGACTTGCTAAAAAAAATCTTTTTTTGTTTTACTACTACAGATAATATTCTTACAAGCGCTATTTCAGACCTTCAATCTTTGCTCATTACCTTAAGTTCAATTTATAGAGATGCATTTATAAATTATGCTCCCACCATACATTGTAACTAGAGACTAGGTCGTTAAAATATAGCAGGTGCAGAGGCTGGGGGACGTCGTGTGAAGGGGAGTTATCAGAAGATACCCAATTCAAGATTTAGACAGCGTGACTTGGATTTAATTTTAGAAAGTATACCTCATTACACAATGTGACAAATTTTGATTACTTACTTTATTAAAGTTTAATCTGTGAAGCTTGTCACCTTGTCTAGAATTCCTGTGCAGAGTATTTGTGATATCCATAAGAAGTATTTTTGAAAAGTTTTCTGCTTTTTTCCTGTTAAGGTAAAAGATTGACTTTTTTTTAGAAGCCTACTTAATCTTTCTTTTTAAAAGCCCCCAAATTTTCTGAATTCTTTCAAATTCCGCAATGCCGCAAAAATCAAACTGTATGTCTGTTCAAGGTTATTTGAGAGGTAATCATTCCTGAAATTGGCACAAAAGATGAAAGTCTTTGTTTCTTTACTGTAGGCAAAGTCTATCTTGATTGCATAGTCAAGCTTCAGTAAGAACTAGGAATTGTTCTGCTATATAGCATCTGTGTTAGACCATGGATGTATTTGTCACAGACTTGTGTCAATTGTATATTACATTTGCTGAGAACAAGTCAATAAATAAACCAATGTTTTAGAAGTGAGCAGAGCATCCATAATATCAATTCCTTGGGGACAACACATTCGATTATTTTAAACTCTTTTTTATAATATTTAGTTGTGTCATGCTTGGCAATTGAACTAAATAATAGTGAATTCCCTAATAATGAGCATTGTTTATAAGAAATAGTGTGTATGTGTGTGTGTGTGTGTATGGTAAGTATGTTTGTGTGTTGAGGAAAGGCAAATAGAAAGATTATCCATTTTATACTGAAGTCCACAATGCCAGCCGCAGAGATGCTGTTTAAATTGGTTTGGAATGGAGCCCAGTGAATCTGAATTTTAAAATCTCCCAGGTGATTTTTATGAATAGCCTTGGTTGAGAACCACTGTTGCATTGCTTCAAATTGTTGTCTTTGAATCCTTAAATATAAGACTTTAAAATAAAATAGAACAGTAATATTAATACTAAAGGGTAAATATTTACTCTCTATTTTTGTTGTAATTGGAGACAATTCCAATTCGAGTTTCAATATTCTACTATTATATTTTCATCTTTTTGACATTTACTTTTCCAGATTTGTGGCATTTTGTTATTTTCCCTAAATAATTACATGATTATAATGACTATTTATGTTCATTTTGAAAAATAGAAAGTATCTGACACCTAACCATTTAAAAGTATGATGTGTTGTATGTATTAATATTTAGCATTTAATTGTTCTGTCTTCCTTGCTGTTTATATTTTGCCTGAGCTAAGAAAATTTTATATTGGAAAATCAACTTTTAGGAAAAAATGTGCACTATTTCTATTTGAACTACTTTTCGATTTGGTCTAGGTTTTAACTTTTTGCTTATGTATGCCAAGTTGATCAAAATTACACTCCAGAGTAAAAATTACTGGGCTAAGCTCTTATTAACGCACTGAACAATAAATATGAGTGAACTGCATCCTAAAATCTCAGATTTAAAGGGAACTTGGTAGGACATCTAGGACATGACACAAATCACTATGTTTGAGGGGAGTTAGAAAGGTTTTCCTCTCCCTACATTGATTTAGCTTCCAGCACTCCCTCTTCTTACCACCCGGAGACATATGCTGCAGTGCAAAATATATTCTCTGTTGTCTGCAGTTTTGGGGGGGAAATATAATCCTCTAAATTTTCCGTTTAAACTGGAACAAGAGCTAAAAGACACTTGTAAAGCAGTCTAATGCATAGCATATTGCTTTTTTAAAAAAACAGACTTTATCCTCCAGTCTTTTAGAATTACCTCAAGCACATTTGTTTAGACGAGGGCTTTTTGTGCCTAGCTCATCTTCATTCAGGCTGAGACACTCAACAATGTTTTCTTAGAGGTGCGGATCTCTATTTTGCTTTGATATTTAATCACATTAAGTGATAATTAATTTAATTAGTATGGTATTAATCCATTTGAACAGATTTTACAAAAGTAGAGTGGTGGGAAGCATAACCCTCTGCTGGCATTAGCCTTAGTTGTGTCACTCATTAGCCTGAAGTGCTGAGCATGCTCTGGGCATCAGTTATTTCTGTGGAGACTGATTGAGAAGGAACTTCTAGTTTAGTTTTTTGTACTTGCAACAGAAATAGCCCTTTAGAAGAAACAAAGTTGTTAATGTGCTCCCCTTCTGTAAATAATACATGTATGTGTTAGGTGTCATTTTCTAGTAAATGTGAAATATGATTTTTTTATCAGTTGAATTTGAAGAATTAGAGAAACAATTGAATTAACATAACTCCTTAAATCTAAGGTACAAATAAATTCTAATTAATTTACTCTTTACTCTGGATTATTTTATTCTCATAATAATATTTTATATGCATGAAATATCATATGTTGAGCAATTAAGATTTTATAATATGCTATTTCATTATTTAATGCACATGTCAATATAGGGACAGTAGTAATTTATAGTCCTGAATGGTTTTTATCTTGCAAAAAGGAAAAGGAAAAATAAGAAAATTAAGTTGAAATATGAAAACGATGTGGCGTTGCTGTAAAAGAATTGTTATAGAAAACTAATGGCTCCTATTGTTAAATATCCAAGAATTATTCCCCCTTTTCAATTATGAATAGAGTAGAACCACATTGCTATGGCAATGGGCCCTTCTGCCTTGCTTCTAGGTTATTTTGCTAAGGAAATCGCTTTCCTGCTATTATTGCAATATAATATTCAATATTATATTGAAGAAATTTAACTTCATTTTCTAATATAATATACTTTAGAAAAATAATTAGCTTTGGAAGTTGGCTTGTTGAAATTGAGCACACATTGCTTTTAAGGGTAATGATGATGAGTATTGAGGGTAAATACTCTAATGTCTATTCGTACTTAATACCTGCCTCTTCTCCCCCGTGAGCTTGCTTTATGGATTACTGTATGCCTCATTTTCTTTTTTTTTTAATTTAATTTAATTTAATTTTTTATTTTTAGTATATTTTGTATGATTTATTTGGCCTTCAAGAACCTTTATCTTGCATTACATAATTTTAAACAATTTTTGAAAAAAATTAATGATGTCTTACAAGCATGAGCTGAACTTTTGTGATCCAATTTGCCTAACAGGAAGGAAACAACAACTACAAATGGCAGAACATTTTGCAAAGTCCAAGTATAATAACAATTTATTCATTAATTGTACAAGTCATTTTAATATCTGAGAGAACAACTTAAAAAATCCTTAATTATATTTAGTTTGCATTTTATATTTTAATATGAGTTTTACTGAATTTTTAATTTATTTTTTTATTTTTTTATTGTGGGTAAAAATCAAATTTTTCACAATACATACCAATATTTGTAAAATGATATATAAATATATATGCATATATGTGCATTTGCTTACAAAAATGTTATATATATATATATATATATATATATATATATATATATTTTTTTTTTTTTTTTTTAAGAGGTGCTTAGATTACCTAAATATTACATGGAACCCATTGGGATTCCCATGTTGCCCACCTCCCACACCTCCCACCACATCCCACACAAACATCTCCCACAAGTGTGGCCCATCACCCTCAATGGACTTACACATCCTGGGGCCTTGCACCAACCATAGACCACAGTTCACACCGTAGACCACACTCTATCCCACTCAGTTCTGAGTGGTGTGTGCTCATTTAAAATGGCCTACATCCGTTGCCACAATGGCACTCAGGACAACCTCCAAATCCTGAAAAAGCCCCTGTATTTCAACTGCTCGTCCCCTCTCTGCCCCGAAAGTGTCCAGTGGCCACTGGCTCCACCTCATTGTTATAATTTCTTCCATTGCTAGAATCACCATATGTGTACAACCGAATACCATCAAGTCCACTCTAGTCCATAGTTCTTCCCCCAATCCTGAGGGGACTAGGATGGTGATGTCCACTCCACCTCCAAGTGAGAGAGGGCTTATATCCCATGGATATGGTGGATGGGATGATCCTGCCTGCAGCTGCAGGCCCTCTCCATTCCCTGGGATGGCTGCTGCCCATCGTTGTCTCCTCGCCAGGTGACTTGGATGAGTCCATTGAGCTCTAGGGTAGGAGTTGGAGCTCCACCGAGATTCCAGGCACAGCTGGCACATGGGTAGGCCAGAGGCTCCAGTCTCTGGAAATACACCTACAAACTCCAGCATCACATATAGGTTTGAATAGAAGGGACTGATGGATCATGTGCAGGGAGGACTTATTTGAGTCCAACCCTGTCACTCTCAGGAGCACAGATTCCAAAATAGAACCAAGGGGGAAACGGTAAAGACAATTGAGTTCAAGTGGCTAAGAGACTTCAAAGAGTGTCGGGAGGTCATCCCAGAGGTAACGCTTACGCATACGTCAGTAGGATCTCATAGAACATCAAAGTGCATGTCACCCCACACAGAGGGGCTCCTGAGGGCTCTGGAGACACCCAGGTCCTATATAAGGGGGGATGCCTCGTTTTCTTTAATGTTATTGCAGACATAGGCTTACTTCTTGGCCTGTTCAGGTTTCTTTGTTGTTTATATTGGCGGCTGCCTTCGATGGGGTTTAAGACAAAATTTCACTAAGTTTCTAACTTTATTCATTTATATTTTTTATGTAACTTTGTGTGTTTTAAATCCATGTCTATTATTCTGAAATCATGAACATCTTACCTTCATGTGAGTGATCTTACATTAAAATGGTCTTTCACAAAATTAGTGATATTACAAATTTTTAATATTTTAATAGCTTCTTTGCTAATTTTTAATGTAATTTCTCAGCAGAAAGAAAAAAGTCCTTAAGCCATAAATCTAAAGGATTTCGACCCACTGATCTTCACTCCCTGTTTTACTCACTCTCTTGCCACTTACTCCATAACATACTGAGAAGCGGCTTCTGCCCCCCTCCTTTCACAGAAGCTGATTGAGGGTTTACCAGTAACTTGGAAAACAACAAAACCCTAGATTGCTTGAAAACCTTTGCCCTATTACATTAGATGGAAGGGAAGTATTTGACAGTGTCGATGAGTTCCTTTTAATGTCTGCCTCTCTTTTTAAATTTCTGAATGTTCTTTGCCTTGAATTGTGCCTGCAGTGCCTTTGGATACAGGCTCTTAAGACGGTTAGACACTTCACTTTACAGTTATAGCTGCTACCAGGTACTGAGCTCCAAGGGAAATTCCTAATGCTCTTATCAGTATTTCTCACAGCTCTGGGGGGAAGAGGCTTCAATGAGTCAGAGGCACGTGTACCCATTTTTGTGTACCATTTACAATAACCTGTATTTTGATCTTGAAATATGGTAAAAGATGACCTTTCACCACATTGTTTCATAATCCCATATATTATATGTATGCATATATTGATTGATCGGATTTTTTTGTTTAGTTTTTTTTTTAATGTGGTACATGCTGTAAATGCTTTAGATATATTAGCTTATTATTGGTTCACAGAAAAGTTAAGTAATTTTCCCAGTGTCACTCAGCCAAGTGGCAGAGCTCGGAATCAAATCCAGGCATGCTGTGATCTAGAACCCCTACTCAATCACGTTTGCATTTATCAAGCAAAGAACATTTTTGATTACTTGTGCTTCATTTTTCTCTGCTTCAGTACACCTAATTTGTGTTTTGCCTGAATTTATTTGCATCTCTAAAAATGATTGTAGTATATGCCTTTACATCGATCAAGCTTGTTTCTCACAGGATTGAGGCTTTTGGTTTCAGAGCACCAGCATTCAAAATAAAACGAAACAAAACGAAGCCAGCAAAAACCAAAGCAAAGGTCCTCCTGAAGACACACACTTTAAAACATATCCAGATATTGTGCACAATTAGGAAGTTGACTTCAGGAATATTCTCTGGTTTTTACTTGAAAATATAGTCTTCTGTGTTTTCTTCTAAAAGCTTTATTTTCACATAGATAACCAATTGTAGCAGCACAATTGGCAACACCTTGCGCCATTGGATTGCTTTGCTGCTTTTATTGAAAATGAAATGATCCTAAAAGTGGGAGCTATTTGTCTGCCCTTAGGCTAGTACCGCATTGCCTTGATTGCCGTATCTTTATATTAAGTTTTGAAGTCAGGTATTCTACGGCTAATTTAGTTCTACCTTTTCAATATTGCTTTGACATTTGCCCTTTGCATTTTTATATGAATTTAGAAACATTTTGTCAATTTCTACAGAAAACCAGCTAGAACTGTGATTCAGATTATGTTAATTCTATTGAAAAATGTAAGGTGAATATATGTTACCAATATTGTATTAAATTCCACAAATATGGTGCATTTCTTCATTTATTTAGACCTTCACTAATATTTTATGTTTTTGGCATAAAAGTTTGTAATATCATTTTTAAATAATTTATTGCTAAGTATTGTATATTTACTACTGCTGTTATAAATGGAATTGTTTTTATTTTATTTTATTTTATTTTTAATTACAGTTAGTATATGGCCATATAGTTAATTTTCCTATATTGACCTTGTATTTTGAGACCTTGCTGAATTCACCGATTATTTTTAGTAGTTGTTTGTAAATTTATCAGGATTAGCTATATATACAATTATCCTCTGTGAATAGAGAGAGTTTATGTTTCTTTTCTTATATTTATGCCTTTATTTCTTTTCCTAGTCTTACAGTTCTGTGTAGGCCCTCCAGTAAAATTCTGAATGTGCCTCCTTGCCTTATCCAAATTTAGGAGGAAAGTATTTAGCATTTCATCAGGAGATTTGAAGTCACCTTAACAGAGCTGAAGACAGTGATAACCAGGTTTTCTGTAGCCTTCAGAAACTAGAACATCAATGCCAAGGCCTGTACCATGCCCTACTGTGTCTCAAAAAGGAACACCACGTATTTTCATTTGTGAAAATATATTTCATATTTTCATATTCATATATTTCATAGTGACTTTTATATTTTAAATGTCACTGCCTTTTGTGAAAAAGATTTTGTATTTTCTCAATATTTCACACAGTTTGCATCTTAGGGAGCCCGTTTAACTAAAAATTTTTTTTAAAGTAGAGCATGCATGAATATGCATTTTATTTAAGAAAAAATAATAATAGGTGGAGGAGGGCTCTTCTAATAGTAGTGATTGCTTAAATAATGGAGCAGTTATGTCCAATACTGCTCTGGGTATTTTATGTGTATTAATTTAATCCTTAAAACAGCCCTATATGACACATTCTATAATTATCTCCAATTTGTAGATAAATAAAAGGAGGCACATACAGGCCATAAAGCTGGAAAATAACAAAGCTAGAATGTGAACCAAAGTTAGAGCTCACACAGTTAACCTCCGTGCTGAACCGTGCAATGGAACTGCCACTTACCACATGAGGATTCTACCTCAATGGCATTGTTAGAACCTCACTTACTCAGTACTTTAACAAGAAACAAGAGACATGGGAGGCAACAAGGGAGATTTAAAGAAGCCATATATACTCCAATTCTTCAAAAGCTTGGGTTGTAGCAAGGTGAATAGGATATCCACGTGTAAAGATAACTGCAGCACGTGCCAGTCTTACTATACTGGTAGAAGGTATTCCAGCAGAAATATTCAGAAAGTTTCTAGGTAGATCAAAATCATAGTACCCATAGGGTCTTTGGAAAAACATTGTCTGTCTCTTTTCTGAAAGTCACACAGCTCATGCCCACAAAACAAAGATTCCTAAAATGCCACTATTAGTAAATGTCTAATATGTATTAATCAGTATTCTAAGCTAATGCATCAATGCAGTAATTAAACTAATGCATTAATTTATATATGAATCCATTCATTCCTCATAACAACCCAATGTTATCCCTAAAATGTTAGCCTAAAATGTTAGCCCCATTTTATAGATTAGTAATATGAAGCGTAGAGATATTAAATACATTCATAAGTCACAAAACTAGTGAGTAGCTGGGCTAAGAATAATATGGCTATGAATAAAAATAGGCATAATATAAATGTAATAATATAATAATAAAATTTTACTGTATAGGAAAATTATATATAATTGCAGTTATTGATATATTAATTATATGAGTAATATTTGTTATGAATATGACTTTATAATTAATACAGTGAGAAGTTATTTTTTTCTAGGTAAAGAAAAAATTAGAATACTATAAATAATATCTACTTACAGTTCTATAAATTCATATTTACATAATATATAGATGAACACAACGGAATGTGGAAGCCATTCTCTAGCCAGTGGCCTATTTTCACACCATTCTTCTGCACATACTCTATGATCTCTCTTGTTTTAATA
This sequence comes from Tolypeutes matacus, assembly GCA_026826555.1. Taxonomy (NCBI): domain Eukaryota; kingdom Metazoa; phylum Chordata; class Mammalia; order Cingulata; family Chlamyphoridae; genus Tolypeutes; species Tolypeutes matacus. The sequence goes on along the minus strand of JAKSZT010054342.1, from coordinate 2,340,529 downwards.
TTCTTTAATCTCACTCCAACTTAAATTCTTTCAACCAGTAAAATTAGTCTTAATTTTTTAAATATGTTATTGTATCGGAAGTACACCAATTGACCAAAAGTTATCTGAAACTAGTAGGGAAGAAAATTCAAATCTAGAAGCTAGGAAGTAGAAAAAGCAAAACTGATGGCTAGACTCAGGGTATATGAAGATGAGCACCTGTGAAAGAAGGATAAAGTAAAGCGTAGTGATGTGCATGGGCTGAGCAGCCTCTAAACAGCTCTGCCCCCAAGTGAAGGGAAAGCAGGGAAGTAACTGCAGGTTTTAAGAGTCTTAGAGTCTATCTTTGAAGAAGCTCTGGATAGGAAAAAATAATAATTTATGCCTTGACCTGCTGTCTCCTGGATTTGGGATTACACTACCTCGAGAGTGGTCAGAAATGTCCTTGGCTCAAAAATAATATTTAAGTGGTTCCATGTAAATAGCATACCTTAATATCTGCAAGACTCAAATATAAACCCTCTTTGTAGAAAAGGATCATGAATCCAAGCATTGAGATTCCCCATATATATATATATATATATATATATTTTATTTTTAAAGATACTTAGATTATACAAATGTCACATAAAAAATATAGGAGATTCCCATATGCTCCGTTCCCCACACCTCCAACATTTTCCCACATTAACAACATCCTCCACTAGTGAGGTACATTCATTGCAATTGATGAACACATTTTGGAGCATTGCCACTAAACGTGGATTAAACTTTATATTGTAGTTTACTCTGTCTCTCCCACACAATTCTGTAGGTTATGGCAAGATTTAAAATGGCCTGTATCTGTCATTGCAATGTCATTCAAGACAATTCCCAAGTCCCAAAAATGTCCCCATATTACACCTGTTTTCCATCTCCCTGTCTTCAGAACCTCCAGTAGCCACTGATATAATTTCCTCCATTGCTAGAATCACAATAGCTCTATAATAGAATACCAGTAAGTCTACTTTAGTCCATAGTTCATTCCCTAATCCTGAGAATTCTTGGATGGTGATGTCCACTCCACCTCTAATTGAGAGGGGGTTATAATCCCATAAGGCTGATGGATGGGACTCTCTTGCTTGCAGTTGTAGACACTTTCAGTTCTTTGCTATGGTAGTTGTCCATCATCATCTCCATGTTAGTTGTCCTGGGTGAGACCAATGAACTGGAGAGTAGGTGTTGAAACTCTGATGAGATTCAGGGCCCAGCTAGCCCATGGACAGCCCAAAGATTTAAGTCTCTTGGACGTACACCTGCCAACTCTAGTACTACTTATAGGTTCAAATAGAAGGACAGAAGAGCCATGTGTAGGGAAATCACAACTGAGTCCAACTCTGTCACTCTGGGGAGCATAAATTCTAAAGTAGGGCCCACTGGCAAGGCACCAAATTCCTGAGCTATCTGCCCTGCCTATAGTGTCTGGATGTCTCCAGAACCCTCAGAAACCCCACTATTTGGGGTAGTATCTACTTTGGCAATCTAAGAGATCCTGCTGAAACATGCATAAGCATAACCTCTGGAATAACCTCCCAACTCACTTTGAAGTCTCTTAGCCATATAAATTCATTTGTCTTTACCTTTTCCTCCTTCTGGTCAAGGTCTTTTTCCAATTGCATTGGTAGCTGGTGCTTGGTAGTAATCCCTTGATACCAGGGAGGCTTATCCCTGGGAGTCATGTCCCATGCTGGGAGGAAGGTAATATATTTATATGTGAGTTCAGATTAGAGAGAGCCTACATTTGAGCAACAAAGAGGATCCCAGGAGACAGCTGTTAGGCACCCTATAATACTAGGCTAAGTTTCAATTTCAAGACCAAAAGTTCATATGCACAGTCATCAATATCAAAGGCCCATCAGTTGACCATCCTCCTTCACCAGTAATTGCCCCTGTACTCAGGGGATTCTTGCTGATCTGTTAGAGAACATGGCAAAGCTCCCCAGGATGGGAATTTGATATTCTTTGGTTATTGTGTGACTCTCCACCCACCATGATGATGCCTCATGAACATCTGAGCACACTTAAATGCCTTATATGTATGCCTAGGTGAGCTTCCTCCCATGTATTCCCCATCACTGACACCCCACACCAATGATCCTCCCTGTCACAGTTGTAACCCTTCTGTGATCCAAAACTTCTTCAAAAATGAAGCCAATAAAATAGCCAAATATGATTAATAAGAAAATGAATAATAATGGTAGTTTTAAAAATAAGAAATCAAATACAAAAATTTTTTGAAAAATAAAAATTTGGGATAATAATAACGAAAAAATATTTTTTAAAATTTGATATCTTCCCTTTCATCACTTTAAGATCTGTTGTCCTATATGTACAGTAACATTGCCTTCTGTTTATTCCCCCAGTCTTACCCTTTTTTTTTTTTTCATTTTGTCCTCAAAAAAGTTTTACGTTATAGTAAAGTCACATACCAAATAAAGGGAACGCCTATTTACCCAACGTCATCCCCTTTTCCCCCCTTCCCCTGTTAATAACATTGTATATGTGGATGGTACATTTTCTACAACTGATATACAAATATTGAAACATTGCTACCAGCCATGGTAAATGGTTTGCATTATGGTTTACATTTGGACCATACACTTTTATAAACTTTGATGCAACTCAACATGGCCTGCATCCATCATAGCAAGATCATGTAGAACACTTCTATCTTCCCCAAAATGACCCCTGTTCCATCTATTCCTTTCCTCCCTCCCCCTCCCCTCGGGACCCACAGCAACCACCAGGCTTCACTCCGTGAAGGAAAAAAATTCATAGATACTTGCAACAACACTGAGGGCTTGAAGCACTGGCCTGTCCTCCCCTATCAGACACTGTCCATGCTCTTGAGAGACACCCACCCCTCTATCTGAGAACATAGAGGGCCTCCCCAGAATGGGAGTCCACCACATTCCCGCTCATTATGTGGGTCTCCACTCACTGATATAACACACTACAACAAGGTGAACACTCACTCACTCCCTAGAGACCTGCCCCAGGTGTGTCCTGTCCTGAAATATATACATATATTTTTTTTTTGCCAAAAATGTGCTCATACAAAAATGAATAAAATAATACTTAAGAAACACACCCATATAAAACAAAGAAACCAGCACATGAAACCAACTGACAGACAAAAAAATGTTGGAAAACAACCAGTTGAGCAAAAGTCACAAATGCCAGCAACAATGAGGACTAAACCATATTTAGGCTTTAAATACTTACAATGCTAAAATTATTAAATAACTATTAGGTAAATCTAAACATATATCAACTATATAGAATATTCCTAAGTGTGAAATGTGTAAAGAGTTAGAAGTGGTATTGAAAAATATAACAAGAACAAAATAATTACAGAAAAAATTAGAAAAATTTGTAAAATAAAATATAACTTATTAAATTGAAAAATGTAATCACAGTCATTAAATTGAAAATTAATGCATAGTTTAAACAGTTGATTAAGGGAATTTGAATGGAGTATGCTGCATACATATATATGGGTACATATATGTAAAAGAGAAAATTAATAAACTCAATATATGTAAATATATGTGTATATATTTATTTGTTTCAGAATAAAAAATGCTCCCAAAAAAGTAATAGGAATGAGTGGAATGAGAAGATATAACAAAATTTAATCTGAAATACAGAAAGAGAAGCTAGAAATAAGGTAGAGAAAATATTGAGCCATTGATAATTTTCCATTAGAAAGGGTAACATACACAAAACAACAAATATAGGAAGTGTAATGTGCACCAAGTAAGATAAATAAGAAGAAATGCAAATCTAAGTACGCTAGTGAAATGGCAAGTTTCCAATGTAAAATCCAGACAGAGAAGCCCCATATTACCTACTAAAAATATTATATAGTTTACCAACAAATATTTCTCAACTGGGTTAATGGGATTTAGAAAACAGTGGATAAACACAACAAAGTTAAAGTATTGACAGAAAATCCCCATTTGGGGACAAGGAGGCCTTGGCTTCTTTGTCAAGATAGCAGCCCTCCTTCTTCATGCTCAGAGACCAGTGAGCAATGGCCAAAGCACGGTTTGGGCAGTTTGGTTCAATCCAACCTCTTGTTGCTTGGACTCAAACCTTTCACCAACAGGTAGAAGGGTGTGTGACTCTTATCCTTGCCCTTGCTGTTCACCTGGGAGAAAACTTTGCTTCTGGGTCGTGGAGTCTTCTCATATCCTCTGCCTTTGTGTGTGGTATCTTTTCTCTTCAAAAAGCTTTGTCTCTGTCAGCATCCCTTTCTCGTTGAAAAAACTGTCAGTAGTCTGGGGAGGTCTGAGATTTGACCCTACCCACAAGCCATCACAGTTTCAGGACATGAGATTCCTGGGTCAGAGGCAAAGGAATTTAGTGGTTAGAGAACATGCAACATGTCCTGCATCACTTCTATTTTCCCCACAGTTCTCCTTTCCCCACATATCCCACAGGGGCAGTACAAGGTAAGCCAGTTGAATGCTGCACATAAGTTGGATTTGTCTCACAGCCAAGGAAACCTGAGTTTAGTACATCCCAATTCTTTATAAGTAGCTGCAAACAAGACTGTACAACCTTTGCCCCAGAGGGAGACATTATCTTTAGGTTACTGGGCATCAAACAAAGCAGCCCTCTCCTCCACAAGGAGACAGCACGTACCTTGCAAGGCTACTTGCTATACAAACGTAATTGGTAGGTGGTCCAGGAACTGTATGCAGAAATACAGGATGCCCATTGAGAATTGTCTACCAGCATCACACAAAATAGGAGGGTAGCATTACCAGTATCAGAAAAACTAGATTTTCAGATAAAAATCATACAAGAGGAAGAGAATTACTACATAGGATATACATGCTAATCTGCCTGGAAAACCTAATCTACTAATCCTTCTCTCATATGTATATAATAAATATTCTCAAGGTATATAAAGCAATTTCTCTAGGAGTAAATGGTCAAATGTTAACAAAACACTGTGAAATTTCAATATTCCTCTCTTAATAATTGATAGATGAACAGAAATAAAATAGAGTCATTTCCTGGCTTCCTCAGAGTAAGATCGTGGGGCTGACTGGAGGGTGATGGAGGGGGAAAGTGGAGCCTGTAACAGCCTTGGTGGTTTGCCTGTTTGTCTGAGAACATGGACTGTTAAGTGTGTACGTGGGGCTGTTCCTGGGATTTCTGTGCTGAGGGGTAGCTTGACAGGATTGTCAGATTGGTTCTATGAGCAATTAAGGAAATAGTTGAAGTAGGTATCCTGAGAATAAGGAGAGCCAGGTTTCTCATTCTTTGAGAAAGTACTTACAAGCACAGAAAGGCGGAGGCTGGGAAGAATCCTGAAGTGTTGGACTGGAATTGGAGGTATCCGTTTGAACACATGTTGGTTTTGGTACTTATGGCTGTGCTTTTCAGTATAACTACAAGGATATCTATGGGAACAGTTATCCATGTATTTGTGTGCATGTATATTGTAGAAGGCTAGTTATTTAATTACACTGTTGAATGAATTATTAACCTCTGAAAGGCGAACCAATTTGCTGCTTCTTTCTCTAGTTCACCTCACCCACATCATTTTCCTTTTTCATTCAGTGCTCCTATATAAATTCATTCTTAGGGAGAGTATGTTTTCACCACCCATTTGAACTCCCTTCTCTTTACTATAGTCAATATTGCCAGGCTGTTGTCTTAGATACCCAGGTATTCCTCTGTGAGTCAACAGAGGGACCTTAGCTCTCAGGACATATGGCTTCTCAGGCTGTTCCCGCAGGTTTACTCAAAAGTGGAAAAGACTAAGCTTTATGGCTTTGCATCTTCTCCATTTTTCTCTTTCAGCATATCCCAAAGTATATCATTGTTAAAGTGCCTAAAACTGTCTGGGGACCATTGCCCATTAAGCATATGTATTGACTATAATAATTTGAAATAATTAGATTAAGCAAACTCATAGAGTCGGAATCTAGAATATAGACTGCAAGGCGATGGGGTAAGGATAGAGGATGGGGAGTTAGAGCTTAAATGTGCAGATTCCTGTTTGGAAATGTTTAGGTGATGGATGGAGGTGATGGCAGCACAATATTGGGAAGGTCATGAAGAAGACTGAAATATAGATCTGAATATGGCTAAAAGGGGCAGTGCTAGATTGTACATGGGAACAGCATACGTTTTCAAATCCATTAAACAACACTCCACAAGCAGTGAGCCCGAAGTGAAACCATGGACTGAAGAGTACAATGATAAAAGTGTGCTGTCATCAATTGTAGCAAATGTTTCACACCAAAGCAGGATGTTAATAATACAACGGTATATGGGAATTCTGTGTTTTATGTGTAACTGTTCTATAAACCCACAAGTCCTCTCGTAAAGAAATAAAAGAATAGTACATATTTCTAAAGGGATTTTGGTGTGTCTTCAGGAAAATAAGCAGGGAATTTCCTCATGCTTTATGTTTACTGCAACAGATAAAACAACAATGTAAGAATGCAAACCCCGTAGACATTGAAATGTGTGCAAAAAATACCACACTTGGGTATTTTTATGTTTGTTTAATTGTTGAAGTCATCTATTACTTTAAGGTCTTCAGAGTCTTTTTTCCCTTTAGCTAAATTTAACCTTCTGTCCTGAATCTTTCATCTCCTTGTATGTCCTTTCAAAACGCATCCTTTGTTGCTTAATCCTGTTCTATTTTTAAAATTCTCTCCCTTTTATAGCTATTAAAACAATTTCTGCTCAAATGTCATCCTCATTTTCAGGAGTACTTGGCATTATGACCCTCTTTTTCTAATCTAACTACTCCTATACCTTTCTAGAAAATTTTATGTGCTGTTATCTGTCAATGGCCATATTATATATTAAGGTAAATAATAAAAATGTAAATTAATGGTAAGTCAAATGATTTCATGAATTTTATAAATATATATACATATGTGTATATATATTATTAAGCCACAATTTTTTAAAGTTTTATTGTAATTCAAGCTATTATTTTTAATTAAAATAAACATTGGTCTGGAATAATGTAAACAAGAATTTTGGTTTCAATGACAAATATTGATAAGAAACAAATAAGAATGAAATGATTATATAATAAGCATGCTATCCTTTAAACTTAAGTTTTCTTTCTGTTACCAGATTTTGAAATCTAACAAAAGTAGAAAACACATGTACACATAGAACATTCTTCACACAACCCACAAAATAAGAGATATTTGTTGACAGGTGATCTTATAACTCATTAAATAATTCAGTACTATTAAAGATAGTGAGGATTTTAGTAGGCATACACTTATAATCTCAGCTGAATTAAGGGTAAACACAATCCTGTCATTCAAGGAGTACTTTGGATTAAATTTTTTTTTTTTTTTAGATTTTATTTATTCATTCATTTATCCCCCCCTTGCTGCCTGCACTCTCTGGGTCAGCCAACCACACCGTGCAGGCGGGCCCGCCCCCACCAGGAGGCCCCGGGAACCAAACCCGGGGCCTCCCATATGGTAAACGGGAGCCCCACTGACCGAGCCACAGCCGCTTCCCTGGATTAAATTTTTATTGTGGCTAAGGCAGAAGGTAATGCAGCAGTCCTAACTGCATCTGTGAACATGCTCGGGTCCTCCTTAGCACACACCATCCAAAAGCTACTACTGTATTTAGGTCAAAGTCCATGGGTTAGTCAGTTTTTCTTTGTCACATTCTGATGTTGTACTACAAGTTATTGCAAGCTCTGTGCCAAGTTAAAAATATGTTGAATATTTAGCAATATGATCAATTAGGTAAGAAAAATTAAATACTTGTAATAATAATAACTCCTGCTTGGAAAATGGGAGTTTTGCTGGTCTAAAGGATATAGCGTAGCTAAGAGAGTGTGCTTAATAAGGTAAAGGATAGAGATACCTTTGTTATTTTATTTGTTCCCCGGCCTTTGTCCTTGGTAAGGTTATCTTTTAGCCAAAGCTGGAGCAATATTTTAACTGGTTTAGGACCAGGATTGCCTGCTTACCAGCCTGGGCTGAAGGGGTCCTTACTGCACTTACTCATCTCACCTCAGCTTACATTGAGCAATACCCACTTTCAGGGTGCCACCTTGGATGCCTGAGGGGAACAGTTTAAATATAGGCTGTAGGATATAAGGGAGAAGTTGACCAGCACATCAGTGAGCCGTAGGGATGGCTCAAATTAAGGACTTTGCTATGCTCAGGACTCGGTAGTGCCTGTCCTCACAGCTCCAGTGTTTTCCCCGCAGAGGGTCTGCCCACTTCCCTCATTCCTAGTTCTAGGAACAACTCTGACCTGCCTCATGTCACACGACTCTCTCCCTGTGGAGAAGTGGTGTGATACATGACAATTTGTGGTGAAATGAGACATTTCTTAAAACGTTTCTGATGGGAAAAGGAGAAGTGCCCCAAATAAGCAGTGTTCTTCCTTAATGCAGGGCTGCTTAGCAAGGGGTCCGTGAGCTTGACTTGAAATTCAAAACCATATTATTCTTTTTTTTATATAACTCTTTTTTTTAACTTTATTTTGTACATTTAATAATTGAAAATATAAACAAAAACTAAAAAGTAAACACAGATGAATAAATATATACATTTCTCAATTAAATCTAATGGATACGTATACATTTTTTTTTTAATCGAACAATATATTACACAATATATTTGGTTCATAGTAACGCATTCATAGAGTATTTGTCCTTTTGTGTCTGGCTTGCTTCACTCAACATAATGTCCTCCAGGTTCATCCATGTTGCCATATGCTTTACGACTTCATTTCTTCTTACAGCTGCATAATATTCCATTGTGTGAATAGACCACAGTTTGTTTATCCATTCATCTGTTGATGGACACCTGGGTTGTTTCCAACTTTTGGCAATGGTGAATAATGTGGCTATGAACATCGGTGTGCAGATGTCTGTTCATGTCTCTGCTCTCAGTTCTTCTGGGTATATACCCAGTAGTGGTATTGCCGGGTCATGTGGCAAGTCTATATTCAACTTCTTTAGGAACTGCCAAACAGTCCTCCATAGTGGTTGTACCATCCTGCATTCCCACCAACAGTGAAGAAGTGTTCCTATCTCTCCACATCCTCTCCAACACTTGTAGTTCTCTGTCTTTTTCATAGTGGCCATTCTGATAGGTGTGAAATGATATATCATTGTAGTTTTGATTTGCATTTCCCTAATCATGAGTGATGTTGAGCATTTATCCATGTGTGTGCAAAACAACATGATTCTTGTGGGGACGAGTTGGTGTGGGTGTGATGTATTTATTAAATAATACGCAGTTCAGTGTGGACTTAGTAAGGGGTCCGTGGTTTTCACCTGACTGGCAGAGCGGTCCATGGAACAAAAAAGGTTAAGAACTCCTGCCCTAATGGAAGGTAGAGTGTTAAACAGACAAAAACCCAGTGCTGTGGTGGCAGTGGTGCATTGTCTGTCACCGGGTTTTGAGATGTCGCCCCTGCTCTGTCGACCTCCCTGCTTACGTGTGTATGCTAGAATTACGATACATCTGTGTGAAAAGCAAATCCCAGTTGAATGAAAGATAAGAGACTGGATAGCGTATCCTTTTCCTCCTTTGGTGGTATTACACGAGAAATACCAAGATGGCGTGCAGAGGAGCTCAAATGGCAGCAGTGTGCCGGGGAAGGGCTTTCTATAGCTGAATATTCATGAGTGCTCAGTTCATATCTAAGATATTGGGTGTCTAAGATATGAAAGAGGTGTAGTATTTTGCTCAGACCTAGATAGATTAAAATAGACACTAAAAAAAGGTAATTTGTAATGTTCCATATTTCCTAATTTGTTTACTTACCTGAATTAAAATTTTGTTGTTGTAGTGAGAAATATAAATATCGCTATATTTCAACTACTGTTAATTATATACTTATTCTACATTAGAGCTATGAAATAGTGTTCCAACCCCTTTCAGTCATATATTTTTGATGAAGCTACATAATTTCCCTAAACTTTGCTTGTAAAATTTATTTAAAAATACCTATGTTACTCTGATGATCAGAAAAGTATATAACACAGTGCTTGACACATAATGTATAATCAAAGTAAGCCATTTGTGAGTTGGCTGATTTGCATTTTCTGGATTGTCTGGATAAATAAAATATCATAGTTGGTAAATTAGTTGTCCTATTGTTTTGACTGATTTTCATTACTTTAGTGAATGCCCCAAAAAGCTTTTCTAAGGAAATACAGACTAGACCCAGAAAGTTTGCTTACCTAGTCATTGTCAGTAGGCTGTGTGGACATCAGGGTTCCTCGATCTGGACACTACGGACATTCTGTGTTGTGGGGCATTGTCCTGTGTGCTGTGAGATGTTTAGAAGCAGTTCTGACCTCTGCACACTAAGTGCCCGTAGTCTCTGGAGGCAAAGCCGGCCCTGGTCTAAGCCACTTGCAGCAGCCATGGTAGTTTCAGCTTGAATGCCACTGAAGCCCCCTGTCCCCCTGTCCACTCACCCAGATGGTCAGGGCCCTTCCTGTGCAGCACAGACCTCCTCTTGGAAGACTGTATGTTTTTCCTCGATCCTAATTCTAACCAGGTGATTAGAAACTTGGTTTCAGTGGCCAGTGTCAGCTTTGATCATTGAAAAACCATCCTGTAGCCTTGTTTTTCACAATAAACCATAACCTAAATGTGCTTAAAGCATAGGGACTTAGAAAAATTAGCAGTGTATAAATCATGTTTTTCTCTATGGTATTTGCACTTTTGGTAATTAAAGACTAATGAGCATGCCCTTTAAGTGATATTTTAGTTCACTTATACCTTTATAAATATTTCAGCTTTGTGATAATTAAGAAAATTGAACATTATTAATTAGGAATGCAATCAGTGAATGTAGATAAAAAATATTTAAAAGTAACATATTTAATTTGTCCTCATATTCTTCAAGTAAAATTCTTTATGTAGACTCCATTTTTTTTTTCCACCATCAATTGACAAGTCAATAAAGCTAAGTGGTTTTCTGATTACAGGAAGATGGATCCATGTGATTATCACATGCTATAAATATGATTGTTTCTCTCTTAAAAATGTATCCAGAATCATTCTATAAAGAGAAATCGTTCCACTTATAATGTAATTCTTTTGAAAAACTATAATTTCTTCATACCATGCAAATATGAAAGATAACTTTTAAATATTTTTTTTATTATAATGATGCCCAAGAATATAGCTAGAGGTAAAAAATAAGAGGTAAAAAATGCAGAAAGTTTGTGATTCCCTTTTTAATAAACTAATAGCTCATGCATTTTTTTGTTCAGTTCAGTATTATCAGGACTTTTATGCTTTTTGTTTAAGTCAGTCACTGCTGGAAAAAAAACAACTATATTTAAAACTTAAATGAGTATGGCATAAGCATCTTTGAAGAAAACTAATTTATTTTCAAAAATTTAATTCAGTATTATCTATAATTAATATTGATTTTCTGCTTATATACTACTTATAATTGCCCTTGGATTATTCTTAAATTATGTCATGAGTCAGAATTTCCATGTGAACAGATCCAGAGTTCTAAAATATTAAGGTAGAAGAAGTTACAACAAATTGCATTACATTTGAATACACAAAATTTCATATAACTTATTTGTCTTTCATTAAATCACTCATACTTGCTAAACTATATTCTACTCTCGGTTACATGTTGGACATTTTTAGTCACATTTAAAATTCAATGTGATTTTACATGACAAAATCATTTTTTCAACTAATTAAACAAAGAACATTGAAAAATAATGATACTTTTTGAAAGAGTTTGTTCCTCAAAGAGGCCCATGACAAATATGTAATAACAGTTTAGTCATTTATTGCATTGCTAGTTACAAATTTTTCATGGCCATTAAAGAATTGTTTGACAAGGGAAAATATGTCATAGAGATGTAGGTAATCTGGTTATTCCACTGGTGCATTTAGTACCTCTTAGTATCAACTATAGTTAAATTAAATTAGCCTATAGGAGCCAGAAAGTCTGCCCTATTTAATTTAAAAATTATTTGTACTGAGTAATTTCTGGAGGTAGCCTGCAAAGAAATCACATTACTCCATAATTAGCAATATATATTTCTTTTACAGTAAGGATGCTAGACATTATCTCTTAAAAGATAGAATAGATTTACATTTTTTATCATGTCGAGTCCCCAGTTATAAAATATTAAATTAAGAATGAGTTGAGATTCAGGCTGCAATTTCACATAGAGTAATGTTAACAGAAAACAGAAACAAAACAATATATTTGATTATACGACATTAATAACATTTAGTTTTTATTAACATTTACTGAAAGCCTGGTACTTCACAGTTACTATACTGGTAGAAACTGCCTGTTTGCTTCTAAAAAACTATGTAGATTAGGTGTTATTATCCAAATTACTCATGTAATTGAAGCTAAGGATATTTAAGAAACTAGCCCCAAAGAAGTGGGAATCCTAAATTCTAATTCAGGTGTAATGCTCTTGGTTCAATACCATTTATCTTTCATTTTCATAGCATGCATTATAGAATCACAAATGCAAAATTGTTACACTATTAAGAGGTTCTAATCCTGTGGTCGTACAAGCATTGAAAGGAAGCATAATGCACTTTTTAGGGAGAAAAATGAAACATTCTCTGGGGCTTATAGAACCAGAATTAAGTGACAATACTGTTTTATGGCTGTGTATTTGGGCAAATGTAGAACTGTAAAATATGACCTATGCAGGGCTCAGCTTAAAAACCGTTTGCATGATGGAATTAGGCACCAAAAAGATCACATAACAAAATATAACATATATGATATCTATTAACATAGTATATGAAATATGAACACACTCTTGCAGATGTCATGTATATAAGCATTTTGTTTATTATTTTATACATAAATAAGTATGTTTGTGCAGGTACATGTGTGTGTCTTTGGGCTATTGTGGCATCTTTGTGGGAAATCGGTGTCCTCTTTCTGTCCATATGATTCTGTATTCGGTATGTATCATAGAGTAGAGCTGGGATCAGCAGTGGCCGCTCAACAAAAACGGCCCTCAAAGCTACGGGGTGCCCTGCCTGCTCCATGGAGCAGGAGCATAACACAAGTTATTTGAAGATATATTATCTAGTAGAAACATTTTTAAATGATATGCATAAAAGCTCATCTTTCTAAATATTGCTTGCTATTCTAGTGATATAATTACTATTTTTTTTTTTTTTATCTCTTTAACAGTGCAAACTAGAATATCAGGCATGTGTCTTAGGAAAACAACTCTCCGTCAAATGTGAAGGACGTTGCCCATGTCCTTCAGATAAGTCCACAAGTACAAGCAGAAATGTTAAGAGAGGTAAGTGACGAAAATTTATATATATATTTTAGTGAACGGTAAAAGGAGAATTAAAACATGCTCCTGAAATATAGTTTTACCTTCTTTCCATTCTATTAAAATGTTCCACAATCTGTGTTAAACCATTAAATGCACAATACAGTTCACTTTTATACAAATAACTAATGGTAATTATATTGTCAATGAGGTTTTATTGTTTTAATTTTAGACTTTAATCTCAATTAGTGTAGCAATTGAATGGTTTCTCTAGATTTCCATCCACCTTATTGGCAATAGCTGGGTGCTTCTTTCCTATGAGTTAGCCATATAGAAGAAATCTGAAGCATTGTATTCTATAAATCATTGTGTCTAAAATGTGTGAATTCGATCCATTTTTCTTTTGGAGCAAAGAACTGATCAGTGATAATGTAATAAAACCAAATTGACTTTTATCGGAGGTGAAACTGATCAAATTGTGACTAGTCTTTTTAACTGTAAATGTCTACTCCACATATAATATATAGATGTATATGCATATATATAATATTTTGTACAGAATAATTTCATAATTAAACTGTTTAAATCTAGAAATTTTAAATCTTTATTTCTATTGGCCTGATGTCTAATAAAAATAGTGAAATACATTCAACCTGATATTTATCATAGTATAAAATATGACTTCTCTTAAATTTTTTATTGTAATTTACAGTGTGTTATTCATATGTTTGAGATATTTTACCTGTCTAAAATTCTCCATGGCTGCTTGTTTCAGTTCTCTGTAGCACTAGATATAGAAGGAATGTAGGTAGGTAGATGTTTCTTTAAATCAAAGACTATTATATAGGGGACTGAGTATTGTACTATCAACATTTATCAGATATTTTATGACTATCCAATACAACAATGAAAAATATTTTTCTGTTCAGCATCCTTCTGTCTTTCTTTTTTTTTTTTTTTTAAAGATTTTATTTATTTATCCCCCCCTTGCTGCCCGTGCTCGCCGGGTCAGCCAACCACACCATGCGGGCGAGCCTGCCCTCACCAGGAGGCCCCGGGAACCGAACCCTGGGCCTCCCATATGGTAAACGGGAGCCCCACTGATTGAGCCACAGCCGCTTCCCCCTTCTGTCTTTCTTGATTGTGCATTTATATTCATATGAAGAACTGATTTTTGCCTTTTTCTGAAAAATATCAATAATGGATACACAGATAAGAAATTTTTTAAAAACTTCAGTTATTTTGAAGTATATTTTATATAAACTATGTATTTTCTTCATGTGCCATACTTGATATTCCATCTTACAATTCCATAAGGGATATTTAATCACAGATATAACTTTTGAACTCCAATTATGCCACTTATTTTGGTCTTTACATATTAGCATAATATTTAAGATGACATTTAAAATAATATGTAGCACCCTTGCCTTTAGTAAAGTGACTAGTCAATTTTATAATTCAAAAGAGCATTAATTGATTTTCAAGTAAGTGGCAAACTATTTCTCAGGCATCAGGCAGTATACACAAAGATGCCCGCTGGGTCAAAAGACATTGCTGAGCTGACTTCCTCGATGCCGCCACACCCCAATTAAGGCGCACAACTTCGCCTTGAGTGTGCTGATCGCCTTACAAATAATCAAGAGTGACTTCTGATTTTCTCTTAACGGGGACACTTTGGTATCTGTGCCTTCCCCACTGCCAATTTGCACAACTAACTGAAATTTGAATGTATTTTCTTCTAACAATCCCTCCAAGCATGAAATAAATCCTGCTGTGGGGTTCAGTAGCCATGTCTCCTTCTTCTTGGGGGTTTGAATGAATAACATTTGAGAAGGCGTGGTCACAAGTGAATACCTTTATTTTTTTTTTATTTTTTGAAAAACAAAAAAAAATTTATTTCCGTAAACTGAGTGCAGATGTTTTTTCACCACCCCAATACAGTACAGATTTCCTCCCCCTAAATGAAATGAGCAAGGAACAAAAGGAAAAGGACGATATGAAATGTGCTCATGAAGAACCAAGCCAATCTCATCTTTCTTAAAAAAAAAAAAAAAAAAAATCCTTCTGAATTCACGGTGCAGACAAGCACAGGCTTTCAGGTCCCCGTGAGTGCCAGGGGTTTCCACCCAAAGCACAACAAAGGCAGTGGAGCAGGCCTCGAGCCCGAGCTCCTCCTTGACTGTAGAGGACCTTTCTGAAAATGAGGACTCCATTCCCAGTTCTACTCAAATCCCCATCCCCACCCTGGGCCCCTGGGAGCCCTGCAGTGAACTCTGAGCTACTCCTCTCATCAAGTCCTGGTACTCAGACCTTTGTCCCTCTCTCCAAGCCATACTGTTTCCATCCAAAGGGTGGAAATAGGCAGTCCCAGAATCTGTGGCAAAGCCATTGCCAGGCAGGTTTAACGGCAAATTTTATTGCTTATGTGGTCCAAGCCAGACCCAAACTTCTCACCGCCAAGCAAGACTGCCTTCGTTGGACATGAAGCTTAGTTAGGCAACTCTGATTGGGGTTGGGGTGAAGGGCCCAGGAGCAAATTCTAGGAGGTCTGAGCCTGACTAATGGGATAAATGGGTAAGTAATTTGCTCTTATGAAAGTGGAAATGGACGGGCACAGCTCACAGATCAGCTGTTTCATTAGTAGTAACCAGGATGGCACACCCAAAAGCAAAGATGGCGGCACTGGCCCAGGCTCCAGAGTAAGTGGTGATCAGAACAGGCAGGCCACATTGAGCATACGAGAAACTCCAGGAAAAGGGGTGGCCACGGGAGGCACCTCAAACCTGATGATGTGTGAGACCTTGGCATCAAAATACATTTTTTCTTTAGATCAAAAAGAGGGGAAAAAAAGAAAAGCAGAGAAAGATGTTCCATGAGCTTCATGAGATAGAAATAGGGTTCATGAGGAGCGTGGGGAAGGGTTGGGGTTGCAGACTCGGGGCAGCAGACATGGCCTCTTGTGGTGTCTCGTCTCCCTGCTGGGCTGGTGAGCTGGCAGCTGAGGCCGAGGGACCCCTCCCCTAGGGAGCAGGTAGATGACTTTGGCAAGGGGCGGGGGGAGGGCTGGGGTTACTCTGTCTGCGCGTCATAGTTGGCGCCTCCCGCCTTCTTCAGCTCGTTCTTGATGAAATCTTCCTCCAGCTCCTTCCGATCACTGATCACGAACTCTTTAGCAAAATTCTGCACAACCTCCTTCACCAGGGTCTTGTCCGTTCCCGTTTTGGCTCGCTGCAGCCCGCTGACATTCTCGCCGATCCACGTGATGAGGGCAAACTTGGACCTCTTGCTCATGGCGTCCCCCGTGGTGAAGCGCACAAAGGCAAACATGCGGACGTCATCTGTGCACTGCTGGACGAAGTCCTGGTACTCCGCCCCCTGCGCGCCGGGCACGATGGTGGCGCCGTCGTATTTAAAAGTCACCCAGATCACGGCCGAGCCGTCGTCGCGCACCAGGTTGTAGGCCTCCCTGCAGGCCTCCTTGTCGATCTTCGTGGTCATCGCCGCGGGCGCGCGCCGGGGGCGCAGGGGCGCGGGCGCGGGGTCGGGAGCACAGCGGGCGGGGCGAGGCGGCGGCGGGTGCGGGCGCGGCGGCCTCTCCGACCAAGTGAATACCTTTAAAACAACTCAGCACTTCGGCAAGATCGCCCCTCTTCAGCTTTTGAATGAGAAGCCATGTTTGCTGTAGCCTCAGTTTATCATAAGCTCCCCCAGACTGCAGGAGGAGCTCAGTGTGCACTGATTGCAGAAGGTGACACAGCTGAGGAGACCCCTGTGAATACACAATAAGCACGTTCTGGGCCGCTCAAATTCTCCGTGTAATGCTTATATCAGTATGTCACGAAGGGAACTTCTCTTAAAATTGTATCATCAGGGGATAAAGATCATTTGTGTTCAACTGTGCATAGAAATAGAGGCAAGAAGAATGGAAACTAATCGCCCTCTGACAGATTGTCAGAGCAAAGCAAGGACAGGGTTTTGCTAGCTGCTATGGAAAAGAAGTACAAATCTACACAGTGGCAAAGGCTGTGAGACATGGGAAGTGTAAAAGTGAGTTCAGTATCAATTCTGATCTTTCAGCTGTCATTTACATTAGATGTGTGCCTTCAGTGGACTGCCCAGTGCACAAAATTCTATTTAATATAACCTCTGTTCTCGAAAGCACGAGGAAGAAACTATCAAAGCTGAAATATTTCTTAAATCTTTTTGACTTCCTACATTCAAGGCCAAATTGATAATACAATATTCCTATGTTAAGAGCAGAATGAATTCTTTACATGTACATGAGATATATTAAAACTAATAAAAGCACATTTCCTTTATAAAGCAGGAAAAAATTAAGTTCTCCACTGTTACCCTCAAGTCTTCAGTAACAGACGAACAAAAATTGGTCCAAGTATATGTACTCAAGTATCCCTCATAAAGAGGACAGATACTTTGCATTTTTAAAATTCTGGATTTTGACTCTAGATAAGTAGATAAGTAAGCACACTCCTGTTTAATCTGAAACTTAACTATACATTTCTCTGCTTTTCTGACAAAACCAATTTTACAAAGGCTAGTGCTTCTAAGTTCCATTACTAGACTCCTTTCTTGCCTTATTTTTAAAAATTTATATTACAATTTCAAATATGAAATTATATTTGGAAGATGAATAAATTTCATTCAAAGAATATTGACATTTCAGCTGATATTTAAAGGTCTAGGGAGATATTTTCAGTGAATTTGTTATGTATGGGAGAAGCTATATTCAGGTTTTTTAATATAAATTGATTTGGGGTATGTGAAGGTTAAGTATGATGGTGCACAAATGGAGAAGAAAGAGCAGTTAGGAGGTTGGTGAAAATTGAGGCTTTAGATGATGATAAAGGTCTTAGGGATAGGAAGCAGGTCATGGGTTCACAAAATATTTAGGGAGCTAAAAGATCAGTGCTTGGTGAGTTATAGTATTTAGGAAGTCAAGTGGTGAAACATTAATAAGAGCTCCTGAGAAGATGAAGGTGATAAAACTGAGGTGGAAAAATGTTGGAATGCCCAGTTTAGATGGTAACATTCTTAAATCCCGTATTGGCCAAAGTGTTTTTAAGGTGTCCTGGGGGGTTGACCGTCCAAGCGTAGACGCTTTTCTTATGTGTCTGAGAGAAGAGGCCCTACTGGTCAGTAATCACCATAGAGCTAAAAGGCAGTAAATGAAACCATGAGAGTGAGTGAAGTCCACTGGGGTGTAAAATTGATAAGAGCAGGGCAGGAGCACTGGGAAAGATGAATATCCCCAGCTCAGAAGACATAGAAGACTCAGTGAGGACTGCCAGGGCTAAAATTAGAAGCATTGGAGAATAGGGTCCCAAATGCCAGCTGGACGACTTATTGATCTTTGCTGTTGTATACAGAAGGAAAGTTCAATATCAGGCCTGTGAAAGTTCACAGGCTTGGCAACTAGGAGGTCACCCGTGGCCTTAGGAAGAACAGTTTCACTCTAGTGGGAGTTAAATAAAGAATGCAGACCAGTTACTGGCACATGTGATGGGCATTCAACAACTGTGTGTCCTTCATCACCACCCCTGCTCCTCCCCCATATCCAACATTCAATTCCTTTTAGTCGGTTGATGGAGTTGAAAGAACACAATGTGCATGCAGAATGGTGATGGGGAGTGGTGGAAATAATATATATTTGGCATCTACTGCGTGTAAAGTACTTTGCCTTTTTTATTTCATTTATTCCTCAAAACATGTAGACATTATTGGTATACAAGTAGGACACATGAGGAAACTGAGGCTCCAAGTGGGGAGACATTTTCAAGTTAAAATAGTTACACAAGTAGGCCTTCTCGCTCTTCTGCCCTCTCTCTGCAAATTTCTTTCTGAAAATTAAGAGACTTATTTCAACAAAGTTTGAAACTTTGGGAAAATCTCTTAACTCTGGTTTAAACTTCTAACAATTATTAAGCAAATGGCCTGAACTAATATTGTGGTGTATTCAATTGTGTACTCAAATTTGGACCTGGTCTTCAACTTGGTTCTGGTGGGCATGGACCCGTTGTAAATAAGATCTCCTCCAGATGTTACTTTGATTAGGGCATTGGGTAATTGGATCAGGTTGGGCTCTAATCCAGATTACCAGAGTTCTTTATAAACAGAGCGAAAGTCAGAGGGAAGGAGAAGCCATGGGAACAGCCAGAGGTCAGGAAGGAGAAGACAGCACCATGTACATTACCATGTGATGGAAATCCACAGAACCCCAAAGATTGCAGGCCAGCCAGAAGATACTGACCCCCAGGGGAAGCAAGCCCTCCAGCCTCTGAAACAGTGAGCTTTACATGTGTTATTTCTTTAATCCTCGCCACAAGCCTATGAAGTGTATGCTATTTGTATCCTAGCTATAGATGAAGACTCTAAATCACAGAGAAGTTAAGTTTAAAGTCACCTATTACCAAGTGTCTGCGCGAGGATTTAAAGCTTCGTGTGCTAACCCTTAGCTACACAACTACCTGTCATACGAGCTCTGTAGCTCGGTCAGGTCTCTCCTCCACCAAGATCATATGTCATCTGCTCTTTCCATAACAGTATATGGGTTTTTTGGCCTGTATGTGTGAAATAACTTCTATTATTTGTATTATGTTATAGTTACCAAGTAGAGAAATTTGAAGAATGACTTCAGATTTAAAAGCTGAGTGAGTGCAAGCAAACAGGCATATATTTAAAAGGAACAATGTTGAATAAATTGGATTGTTGTAAGTCTGAAAAGGAATTGGCTTCCTTCGCCTACAATCTTGGCCAACTTCTGCTAGTGTATACTTTCTGAAGCCAAATTTTCATAAAATACTACATAATAAACATTCTGACATGCCAAAAAGTAAACACATTTAGTCTTCTCTCCTTAGATACGAACAAAGGTTAGTACTTTCCTGGGTAGCATTTTGAATATTTCTAGGGTGATGCAGAAGACACTTGTTGTTGCACCAGCCAAAATACTTCATGATTTTCTAACTAATCTGCTATGTGCATTTTCTTCTGAAGTTTATTCATGTCAATTTTCTGCTTATTGGCAAAATGATTGGTGTTTCCATGATTTTTACAGATTTAATAACAGGCTAATGAATGTAAAATCACTAGTAATGAAGATGTTACCAGAAACAAGCTTCTGTTCAAGAATTTACTGTATAATTTTCTCTAAATCGTCTCTAAATAATGAAAGTATGATTTTTCTCTGAATGAAAATGACCTGGATGGTGAGGATTTATACCTTTTAATGTACCCTCAAATGGGGTGTGGAAACTTTTTATCCTCTACTTGCTGGTTTTTGTTGTTGTTGTTGAGGAGTTTTTCACAGTTTTTTTCTGCTTTTCCTCACAAAATGTCTGGTGTTTGAAAGAATTTATTTGGCTTAAGTTTATATTACATTTGCCTAAAAACTCATTTATATCATTTGTTCTTATGTTAGGGTTTCTGAGGAAGAGTAATATTATTTTTTTAATGAAAATCTTTGCTGAAAATATGAGGATATTTCTATCACTATAAAGGAAACATTGCAATTCAGTTAGCAGATTTTACCCAAATAGAAATAAATTACCAATGAATGTTTAGTAGTAGCAGAAATAAGAGCCAAAGAGAAATCTATTGTTTTCACCAAAACAAATAAGTTTAAAAGGTTTCCAGAAGAGTTAAGATTTCAGTTTCTATAAGAGGATTTTTTGGATACTTCAAAATAATTCATATGCAGTACCTGGTAAATATTAGCTAGTATAAATGGAGGAGTAATGAGATCAGTTGATCCCTGCCCTGCTCCTTCAAGTCCTGTTTTATTACTCAGAAGTCACCACTCTTAACCCTTTGGTATTTAGTTCTTGTATCTTTCTGATGATAACTTTGATATAGGCATCTCCATTTTAAGGATGAGCTAAATCCACACTGCATCTGCTGGATGTCTATTTGGAAAGATAAGGGTTCAGTTTGTTTCCATTACCTTAACTGTCACATCCCAATGCTGATGGTCATACTACTATGAAGTTATTCTTTTGGTAATTTTTGTAACTTTAAATAATAAATGTAAAAATATTTTTCTTCTACTAAGCCTTAGAAAAGTTTCACTGGACTTCTTTCTTTTCACAATGCCTCTCTCATTCACCTCAACTATTTTCACTTAGGAGTTATATTTATTCCACTTAAACATGATTCTTTAACTAAAATTTGTCTGCAATTTGATTCTAAATCCTCAAAACCAACTAAAACCTTTAATGTTACTATAATTACAAATAACTTCCACTACAGGATAATATATCGCGCTGTGGAATCATGCCTGTGGCTGCTGTCTGCGTTGAGTGGGCCACTAAAATGAGAATGTCACGATCAGGTCCATTCTGTTTTCCACACTCTATCTGTTGCTTAAAATCATGCCAAATTTTAGTTAACTTCCTATTCGAACCATGACTCTCTTCCTTGAAGTTTCCAAAAGCTTTTTCTCTTGTTAATGAAAGAATAAAATGTCATTAATTTTTAAAATCCTTTAGCCTCTGAACTACAAAAAAAATCCAGTTGTGTTTGTGGTGCTATTTTGAGAGCTAATTCTCCATGGCCTTTTTATACATCTTGGACTATCTTTTGAAGCAAACATCCTTCAAACCTAGATATAGTGTTTCCCTCCACTTTACTGTACAGTTTTATTTACATTCCAGAATAGGAAAGTCTCCTGACTTCCTGTGGAGATTTGCCTACTTTCCAGAGTAATAAAGGTTATGTCTTCCTTCCGGGGCAAAGGTTGGGTAAGTTTGCTCGCAGTCCTCATAAAGACTGGGCTTTTCCTCAGCTCAGTGATCGTCAGATATGCTACAGATCCACTGTGTTCTCAGCATTCCACTGGGCCAATTCCTCATTCCGCCATGGGATTTGGGAACACTGGGGACTGAGGTGACTTGAAGCTTATTATCTGTGCTTTGCCATGAATAATAAACTGTCCAAATCCTTTTGGACTTGTTTCACTACCTACTGAATTTGTGGAGCAAACATTCCCAGCTCCCTGCTGTTTAAGGGCCATCCGTCTGCCACTTGGCGTGTTGTCTGTTCTGGACGTTTCTACCCTCCTGTGCCAATCCAGTCCCATTGTCTTCTGAGCCTGCAGCAATCTGTAAGGCTCCTAATCTGTATTCCTACTCCATACCTGCTATTTTTTTAATTCAATGTCTCCCTCGTTCTTGTGTTTTCTTCTTTGGTTTTCTTGAATATATGCTTTAATACCTTCTTAAAAGGGATGTGGATGGAAAACTCATTGAGAATTTCAATATCAGAAAAGTCTTTATTTTAATCTTATTCTTTGTAAGCACTATATCTGGGAATAAGCTACAGACAAAATATCATTTTTCCCTGAGAATTTGAGGGCATTGATCTTTTGTCTTAATACTTCTAGTGTTGCTGAGAAAAATAAAAATAGTGAAGCAAATACAGGATTAATGGATTGCCTGTCTCACTGGGGAGATGACAAATAGTTAGATAGAAAGTTGCAAGATGGTTCTTACAGAGTGTTATGCTTGAAACTGAAATTATCTGCAGGATGTAGTTATTGTTAATGACAAGCTATATGGTGTGGCAAGAGGAAAAGGGTGTAAACACAGGGAGAAGGAGAAGATCTTTGGAAGAGAGCAGTTCAAGGAGCTGAGAGACTAGGAGATTTAAAACAATATGTATTTGGTTGTTGAAATAATGTAGAGTTATGATGTGGGTAGTTTTCAGCAAGCAACAGCCAGCCAAGAAGTAAAAGCTTTAAGAAGTAAGGAAGAATGATCTGGGCAGGAATATGTAGACGACTAAAAAAAAAAAAGAGGGGTAGTTGGTGGTATAATCGCAACGGCATGAGTTTAGGAGTACGGTGTTTGAGAGAGACACGGGATCCTGGCTCAGAAACTAGGAATGAGAAACAGGAAGCAACTGTCCCCTCACCCCTGCACCCCTAGGATGGGCAGTGGAATGAGTGTGAGAGAGAAAGCAGCTACCACATGATACCGCTGACTAAAAGCCAGAATTCTCAGAGGAGAGATGTGTCAGAGTAACAAGTGAAGGAGTGCTCAGAATTGGAGAGAATTTGGGTATTCGTGGGCCATGCGTTCTTGAGGATCCCAGTGGAAAGGGTTCGGGAGTTGGAGAGGCTGGAAGACAAAAACTGATTTTGGCTGGTCCTGAGTTCTATGCAGGTGAGTTCTGCTTTGATTTTGATGGCCTTGACATCCTGTGTTTCTTATCGTGACACAGGTTGCAATATCTGAAGTGGCAACTCCTAATTGGTTCCTGAACTAATGAAACTAAAACATTGGAAGTATTTTTATTTGTCCAACTGCTATTTCTTGTCTAGTGAGACAAAGTTTAGTAACATTCAACTATTAGACATATCTGTTGGTGAATGTAAGGTTTTATATCATTCATTTTAAAAAAGCATATTGCAAATATTAATAATATAGGATTATGACTTCTATGTCCCTATTCTAAGAATATATAACTATAATAGTGTTTCAGGAAAGAGAGACATATTAAGGGGACTCTGATAGAGCTAACTTGTGATACACGAATATAAACATCTTTGTTTATATCAGATTATAGCATAAGAGAAATTTAAATATATTGAATCATAATAATTTAAAGCAGTATTCACCCTGGGGCAGCATCTAGTATCTCCAGATTCAGGAAAAACAAAGTAAGGTCTTTGAAAATTGCTGCATAAAAATCCTCAACTTAGAAATATGTAATCCATGCTCATATTATATAGATTATAAATAATCTTGCATTAAACAAACTGTTTAACTTTATTTCTGCCATAAATTTCTATATACATTTACTTTGTCGTCCCTTATTTACCTACTTCCAGAAATGGTGATTTAGAGATCTCCATCCCAGCTCACTTAGTGTGGGAATATTAATTTTTTGTGCAGAAGCACAAAGGTCACAATGCTATTTCTGATGTTCAATGAACTATTTCTATGTAATTTTAGCTCCTTTTATAAGTACAAAATGTATCAAATATATCTCTCCAGCTGACCTTCTTCTCCCTATTTTCTTCCTTCATTTAAGTGCATGTCAAGTTTTATCTTTGCCCATAAAATTTTTTTTAGAATATTATAAATAGTGGCATGTTATCTGCTTTTTTCTAAATGTATAGAATATTGTCTCTTTTTTTTGTTTGTTTGTTTTTTGTTTTGTTTTGTTTTAGATTTTTATTTATTTATTCATTCATCCCCCCCTTGCTGCTTGTGCTCGCTGGGTCAGCTAACCACGCCGTGCGGGCGGGCTTGCCTTCACCAGGAGGCCCCAGGAACCGAACCCGGGGCCTCCCATATGGTAAATGGGAGCCCTACTGATTGAGCCACAGCCGCTTCCCCAGAATATTGTCTCTTTTGTTAATTCTCAATCATATATTTTACATTCAATCAAATGTTGTATGGATAAATGCAAAGAATATAAATTAAAGCAGTACACCAATACAATTAAGGATATATTTTTTAATGTTTTTAAAATGCTGTAGTTTAAATTTAAGAATAGAATTTTGAAAATTGTACCTACCAGAAAATCCAAAGCTATATATTAAATGAAATAGGGATTGAACTTCTAACAATTGTAAATCTTTTAATTGTACATAGTTTCAGCCTCTTTTCCTTTTATATATGCACGGATATCAGAGGAAAGTGGCATTCTTTATCAAAAGTAATGACCAACATATAAATTTTTATGTCAGCAGTGATTTACAGATTGGAATCATGTTAAATATCTCTGTATGTCCTTCAAGAACATTGAATATCAGCCACTCCTCTGTTGGCTATAAAGATTTTGGCTACCTTTAAGCCTTTCAAAAATAAAGTACACAATTATCTTAAGACAAAATATTTTACCATCTGAAGAGTTTAGGACAAACTTATTCCTATCTTGTCTATTCATGTAAATATGAAGTATTCATATAATTACTTAAGTGGGTCAGGCAAGAATCTTTATTAAAATTCTACAACTTCAGGGATTACTTCTTCCAATAAGATATAAAATTTGCATCTGGCCTAATTTTCTGTCTCATTGTATCTATCTCATGAACCAGACTCAGTTGTACAATTTATGTTTCTAAAAAATGTGATCATTATACAGTCTCCTACATAAAATCCAAGTATCCAGGGAATCAGTTAATCCTAGTGGCTAAACTCCCAGGTGATGTGGTCAGACAAACATATAGTTATATTGGTGACACTGTCACTGACGGGAAGGGTGTGACCTTGAGCTAGTGAAGCACTCTAATTTTCAGCATCCTCTTTTATAATATAGTAAAATGAAATCCATTGGTTGTCCATGAGGATTAAATTGAATTAAATGGATATAGCGTGCTTAGCACAGTACCTAAATGACAACTTCTCTTTTTCAAGAACTGTTATTCTTCAAGGGTCTGACATTTTGTCCTACGTGGAAGCCAACCAGTTGGTCTGCCACAGTTTCATAAATGCTGGCAACAGACAAGAGACACCCATGCCAGAGACAAAGGCCTTTTTCACTCGAGGTACGACCTTCATGCTCACATGGGCTCTCCTTGGCCCCAAGCAGCACAGGTGTGGTGGACAGCAGCCCAGCAGATGCTGCGCACAGTGGGTCCGTGTTGCAGCCGAGGAGCCCTGAGCCTGGGAAGCTCCCAGTGCTTCAACGGGCTCATAGCAAACCTGCCCAGCCCTTGCCCCAGAGGAGGACATTGTCTTTTTTATTCCACACAGCAAGCAGATGTGCCCTCCGCCCTGTAGGGAAGCCATCTCTGTCTTCCGGGGTTGTCCGCTATGAAAGCATCTTTGACAATGCAGACAGGCAATAGACCCATGGGGTGTGGCTTTAGTCTCCCAGGCCGCTTAAACCATAAACCACGGAACAATGAGAGTTTGTTAACTTGCCATTTGAGACTGGGAAAAGTCCAAATCAAGGCGTCGCCAAGGCCATGCTGGCGATCTTTGGCTCCTGTGTCCCGTGGCAAGGCATATGGCAGGGTCTGCTGGTCTCTCCCTTCTCCTCTGGGTTTTTCTCCTGATTCCAGCTGTTTGCTTCCGTGGCCTTTTCTCTCTGTATTTATTTCATCTATAAAGGACTCCAGTAATAGGATTAGGACCCATCCTAAATGAGGTGGCTCACACCCTAACTGAAGGAGCCTCAACACAAGGTCTTAGAGTTGGTTCACACACCCGGGAATGGACGAGACTTAAGAGCGTTTTTCTGGGGGCACATACAGCTTCAAGCCACCAGAAATATCCACAGCTCTTCCCAGCTGCCTGTCCCCTTGCTTCTTAGCTGCTACTCTAACCCCTTCTTTCCTTTTGAATCTGTCCCTCCTACAGCTCCTGAATCCACACTCATCCCCAACCACTGGCCCATGCTCCTAGCATCTGCTATAGTGCCCCCTTTATTAAAGCTGGGCGGATAATCATTGTTGAAATTAAATGAATTGGGTTTTTGAACTTATTTTTCAGGAATATAAATAACCTAATACTAATAGGGCATTTTAGAGAAGAGACATTAGAATTTATCTCTACTATGATTCTCAGTGCAATAAATGTCTCCTATAGATAATTAATTGATATGAATACTTCCATGTTAATGGAGCTTTATTGGAAATATATTACTATTATAGTAAGATCTTCATTTTAACATAAATTAGTTGCTGAGTTTCAAGCTAATTTTAGAATGCAAAATATTTTTAGTCAATTTATAGGAAAATATTAACTGAATAAATAGTCTAAGAGCAAAAATTTAGGATCCTGTAATCTTGGTTTGATTCCTGTTCTGTTTATTATTTGACAGCTCTGTGGCCCTGAAAAAATATTTAAACTTCAGCGTTCTTAGTTACAAATAACTCTCACAAGGTTTTGAGAAATATAAATGAGATATATATGAAAGTCTATATTTTTAAATTTAAATAAACTTTTAAAAATTTTAGAATAGTTTTAGGTTTTCAGAAAAGTTGCACAGTCACTGGAGAGTTCCTGTGCAGTTTCCTTTATTATTAACATCTTATGTTTCTTTTGGTGTGTTTTTCATGACTAATAAACTGACTTTGATATAGTATCATTATTAAACTACATACTTTATGGGGATTTTACTAAATTTTCCCTACTGTCCTTTTTCAGTTCAAGGGTCCTACCCAGGATACCATATTACAATTGATCACTGAGTCTTTTTAGACTTCTCTGGATTGTGACAATTCCTCAGACTTTCCCTTCTTTTTTTATAGCATTTAAAATTTTGAGTATTAGTCAAGAATTTTGTAGAATGCCCCTCACTTTAGGTTTGCCAGATATTTTACTAATGGTTAGACTGGGGTGACGGGCTTTTCATGAAAAATATCCCAGAGGCGAAGTGCCACACACAACAGACCATATAAAGCAGAGGATCTTTTTATTTTAATGATTAATATTTTTATTTTTAAAGAAGCTTTAGATTACATAAATGTTACATAAAAACTATAAGGGATTCCCATATGCCCCTCTCCCACCTCCTCCCACACTTTCCCACATTCCCTCATCAGTGGGGCACATTTGTTACAGCTGATGCACACATTGGAGCCTTGCTGCTAACCAGGGACTACAGTTCACACGACAGTTTACACAAGGGATCCGTGAGCGTGAAGTGAAATTCAGAAGAGCATTATTCTCGTGGGGATGTGCTGTGCAGGTGTGATATTTTGATTAAATAATACACAGTACAGTGTGGACCTAGTAAGGGGTCTGTGGTTTTCACTTGACTGGCAGAGGGGTCCGTGGAACAAAAAAAAAAGGTGAAGAACCGCTGATATGAAGAATGAAGACTATCGACAATACTTGAAATTGATGAGGTTAACCTTGGCCACCTGACTGTGGCAGCTTTGGCCAGGTTTTTCCACTGTAAAGTTAGTTTTCCATCTTTCCAGCCTGTATTCTTTGGGAAGAAGTCACCTGCTGTAGGCCACACTCCAGGGGGGGCAGTTCTTGAGACAGGTGCATCTACATAAGTTATTTGGAATTCTATAGGAGTGGCTTTTGCCCATCCCTCTCTCTTTATTTATCTGTCCCTTCACTCATTTATATCAATATGGACTCTGAATATTTATTTTACATTTTGATTTATAATCCAAATCTACTTTGTTTTGTTGCTAAAATCATTTCAGCTTTTGCTATGGGGAGCTCTATCAGTTTCCCTCTGTCTCTTCGACATAATCCAGTTGTTTGCTTTTTGATGTACTTACTTGCTTTCTGACACAAAATGCTCTGGGCTCATCTCGTGTATTTGCTGCTCCAACCCTAGAATCAGCCATTTCCCCAGTTATTCCTGGAACATTTTACTGGAGAATGGTATAGAAACCAAGTTCTGAATGCTTGCTTTGCTGGCTGCTCCTGGGGTGTCTGCTCTAGACCCTCTGGGCTGAAAAGCAAGAAATGTGTGCAGGTCTGTGCACTCGCCTGTGTAGACACACACATCTATGATTATTTCTCTATCGCCCATCATTGTCGAAGTGAAGCTAAGCATGCGTCTATACTTACGGCTCCGTCTCAAATCCAGCACCGCATAGTCCGTTCTAGACTTCTCTCCTTCCAGCAGTGAGAAGCCTGGCTCCTGCCATCCCCATGCATTTACTTATTCCTTCAGTCCTAGGATGCGTGTGTAGTGGTTTCAGAATTATTAACCTATACCTGTGGGAAACAAATTTACCAGCTAGAATGCAGTGCTTTTCTACACGTCCTTTTGTCCTTGGCCTTACAAACTCCATTTCCAAAGTTGCTTGGTTCAGCACCTGTTTTCCAGGACCCTTCAGTGAGGGTATATTATACATTTCTATTAGAGCTAGATTTTTTTGTCTCAGTCTCCATTTCATCCCGACACCCCCAGCTCCACTAAATGATTTTAAATCTGTACATTAGGGCTCACTCTTTGTGCTGTAAAAGTTCTGTGAATTTTGACCAGTGGATAGTGCCATAAAATACCACCATAGCACCATACAGAATGAGTTCATGGCCATATAACAAAATCCCCCTGTGTTCATCTAGTCAACCCTAATCTCTCTCCAAACCTCTGGAAACCACTGTTCCGTTTCTATACTATTGGCTTTTCGAGAATGTCATATAAATTGAACCAAGTGTTTAGCTTTCTCTGAATGGCTTATTTTAATAAGCAATATGATTTTAAGATTTATGTATGTTTTTGTTACTAGCTTGTTCTTTTTGATCACTGAATAACATGCTATTATATGAATGTACCAATTTACTTATCCATTCACCTATTGAAGTAAGTCTTGGTTGCTTCCAGGTCTTTACCATTATGAGTAAAGTTGACCTAAGTAAATGTGTTCAGGTCTTGGATTAGACATATATTTTCAAATCAGTTGGGTATACACCTAGGTGTGTGTTTACTGCGTTTTATGGTAATACTATGTTTAACTTCTTAAGAAATTGACATGTTGTCTTCCAAGGTGACTGTACCATTTGACATTCCCATCAGCAGTGAATGAGAATTCCTGCTGCTCCAAATCACTGTAAACATTTGCTATTGCTAGTTTTTTTTTGGATTTTAGCTATTCTAATAGGTGAATAGAGGTATCTTATTGTTTTAAATTGCATTTCTCTAATGACAAATATTGGCAAGTTTGTATGATTATTTGCCATCTATGTACCTTCTTTGTTGAGGTATCTGTTCATATTTTCTGCTTACTTTTTAATTTGGTTGAAATTTAATAGTTCTCTTGTAGCTTATGGTAAAAGTTCTTTATCAGATAAATGACTTGCAAATAGTTTTTCCAAGGGTGTGGTTTTTGTTTTTATTCTCTTATAGTGTCTTTTTGCAAAGCAAAATTTTAAATTTAATAAAGGCTAACATCAGATTTTTCTTTTATATATCATGCATTTCATGTTCCATCTAAAAATTCATAACCAAACAGATTTTTCACCTATATTTTCTCCCAAAAAATTTCGAATTTTGCACTTTACATTTAAGCATATGATAGATTTTAAATTAATTTTGGGTAGTGTGAAGTCTGCAAGAAATAAAAAAATTAAATAAATGTAGAGATCTTCCTTATTCATAGATTGAAAGACTTAACATAACTAAGATGTCAGTTATTCCCAGTTTGATCAACACATTCAACACAATCCCAAACATATCCAGGCCATTGCATATGGAGATCTAATTATTCCAGCACCATTTATTGAAAGCACTATCCTTTTTTCCATTGAATTTCCTGTACACTTTTGTCAAAAAATCAGTTGACTGTATTTGTGTAGTTCTTTGTCTATAATCTCTTTAATATCTTTTCTGTTTCAAAATATCTATGTATTTATTATTTTGCCAAAAACATGCTGTCTAGTTTACTGTGACTTTATAGCAAATATTGAAATTGGGTAATGTAAGTTCTCCTATTTTATTTATTTCTTTATTTTTAGAATTGTGCTAGCTATTCTAGTAACTGTGCCTTTCCATATACATTTTAAATTAAATGTATACATTTTAAAATCTACAAAAAATGGCTCAGGTTTGATTTCTACTCTTTAGCAATTCTGAATAATGTCACTATGAACATAGGTGTGCAAATATATAGTCAGATTAAAATCCACCATTTATTGTAAATGTTTTCTATTTTTTGCATTTATTTGTTTGTTTCCATTTTCTCTTTTTCTGCATTCTCTGGTTTTAATGAGCATCTTACTCATTTTTTTCCTCTTGTAACATATTATTTTTTACATCAATCTTTTTATTGAGAAATTTTTAAAAAATCATCTAAACATAGCATTTCTGAGAGCAAAACAGAGAACTGTGAATAACAGTGTTTTAAGTGGTGTAAGTGGACCCGTCTTCAGTAAATGCTGTATCTGTGGTCAGGTTACCTCTGGCCACAGCCATAGCCATCAGCAGACCGACAGCTATACCGAGGTCAATATATATATCTTCTGTAATTTAAAGTTTTTTTAAAATAAAGTATTTAGATTACATAAACATTACATAAAAATATGGGGGATTCCATATGCCCCGCTTCCTATCCCTCCCACACTTTCCCACATAAACCACATCCTGCATTAGTGGGGTACATTCGTTACAATTGAGGAGCACATTTTGGAGCATTGCCACTAAGTGTGGATTGTAGTTTCCATTGTAGTTTACACTCTCTCCTGCACAGTTTTGTAAGTTATGGCAAGATATGTAATGGCCTGTATCTGTCATTGTAATGTCATTCAGGATGATTCCCAAGTCCCCAAAATGCCCCCATATTTCACCTGTATTTCCCTCTCCCTGCCCTCAGAGCCTCCAGGGGCCACTGCCTCCACATCAAGGATATAATTACTTCCATTGCTAGAATTACAATTATTTTACTTTTTTTCGGGGTGGGGTCATTATTTAATGGTCCCCCCTAGGATTTACAATATACATGTTTAAAATTTTTGAGTTCTCACTTGAAAGATTTCTCTCTAATCTCCTCTTGCTTGTATCATTTCCGATGCAAAGTTTGCTGTAATTCTTATTACTGCTTTTCTGTGCATGAGCCCCCAGCCCTCAGCCTCCCACTCCCTTCCCCACTCTTGGCTTGCTTTGAGAGTGGCTCTTTGTATTTGGTTTTCTGAAGTTTGAATGTAATATATATAGGGGGTTCTGGTTTTGCTTTAGTTGTCACTGCTTTGGTATTTATTTTGCATGGAATTCTCTGAGCTTCTTGAATCTGTTATTTGTTTCTATCATTAATTTTGAAAAGTACTTGGTCATATTTCTTCAAATTTATCCTCTTTCCTGTTCTTTCTTCGCCTTCTATTATTATAATTATGCTTATTTTACACCTTCTGACATGGTCCTAAGGTTCTTGGATGTTCTGTGTTGTTTGTTTTTCTTTTATTCTTTTTACAGTTTGAATTTAGTTTGTGAATTCTTTTGGCATACCTTCAAGCTCACTGATTCTTTCCTTGGCTCAGTCAAATCTGCCGAGGAGCCCGTTGAAGGCATTCTTTATTCTTGTTACTGTGTTCTTGCTTTCTAACATTTATTTTTTATTGTTTTATATACTTTCCCTTTCCCTGCTTCCAGTTTTCTTCATTTTCCACTGAGTCTTTAGTATAGTAATCATAATTATTTTAAATCTCCTGTCTGATAAATTTTAAATATGTTTTGTATTACAGAAGTTGCGAACTTAAAAAACAATCATGCACATGTGTAGAATTCTCATACAACATCCCTTCAAAAACACACCACACTGTTTGGGAGCATTTGTTACAGATTATAAGATAATATCATCAAACTATCAGCACTAACTATGGTCCATAGTACATTTGGCATATATTTTCCATACCTGCCTATTATTAACACAGTAAATCTTTGGCATGGATGCAAAAATAGTCCAGAGGTTACATTCATTGTATTTTCCCATGTTTCTCCACATTCCCACTACCCTGAAATAGTGACATAACATCCCTTCTGGTTCACAGAAGGACACTCTTGCATCTGTACCATCAACCACAATTCTCATCCACCTCTGGGTTCACTGTGTTATTCAGTCCCTAGATTATTCTCTAGCTTTCTTTCAATTGACATTTACATCTCTAGACTACCCTTTTCAGCCACAACCCCATTTATAAACCAGCTGCTACTCATTATAATGTGTTACCTTCAAATCTAGGTTATTAGGAGATAAGAGGAGGGTTGTGAAGAAGTTCTGATGCTTAATGTATGTACAAGTTTTAATTAACTGTAAATGTGTGGAAATGCAGAGAGTTGATGGTAATCTCTCTGACAATTTTAACATTTATGTCAAAACTGAGTCTGGTTCTGACGATTTATTGCTTTGTCTATTAAGATTGCATTTTTAAAAATTTTTTATGCCTTATAATTTTTTGTAAAATTGGATGAGATGTATGTGGTAATAGGTAATTAATTAAATAAGCTTTTCCGGGGGCGGGGGGAGTTATGTTAGTTTTGCTTGTCTTTGGGCTGTGCTAAGTGTTTTTCACAGCCACAGGCTTCAGAAGTTTCAAATTCAGTTCTAGTAGCCTTGATTTTTCCTTCTCTCTTGGTGTTGGGACTTAATATTTGTGCCGATATATTGAGTGAGTTTTTATCTCCCAGGGCTTTCAGCTGTAGTTCACTGTAATTTATTCTGGAGGTTTGTTAGATCGGTAATAGGGCATAGGGAACAGGGACAATCTAATTTTACCTTGGGAATGTGGCCCTCAAAAGTGATGCTATCCCTCCTCCAGAAATAGAGGTTTTTTTTGTTTTGTTTTGTTTTTCTTTCCTGACATCTTTTCTAGGAGCAAAGATTTCAGGCTGTTTCCTTGAAACCCCTGTCCCTGTCAACTATGGTATCTATCAATCATCTATCTATCTATCTATCATCTATCTATCATCCATCTATCATCTATCTATCATCTATCAATCATCTATGTATCTATTATCTATCTATC